>BSBM01000018.1:8942500-10170000 GCA_027924585.1 Larix kaempferi | reverse complement strand
AGCAAAACAAGGATTGTTTTGAGCCAAAAAAAACTTCCACTTGTGAAGTGAATCACTGGAATGGTTCAAGACTTAGAGCAAGAGAAAGAAAATAAAAGAAAAAAAGATTGAGATTGTTGTTATGTGCATGCTGGCACGGGATGAAAGTAGAGGAAGCATGGCAACAAACTTTGTTGATGGCATGTGACCTCAACACAAGGTCATGATTTTCAATTTTACTTGGGTAGATGATGTGAGTATCCTTGCATACTATGAAGATATGGGAGATTGGATGCACAACCATCATAAATTTTCAAGTTTGTTAGTTGTCTAATTAGAAGTGATTATGATTGCTTGTTGGAACTATTTTATCCCCACTTTTAATGACTTTTTATTTGTCCTAGATAAAAATTTCAATAGAGTTTTTGGAATTTTTTTTTGAAGTTGTAAATCATTGAAAACTAGTGATTTAATTTTTAAATGCTAATTTTTTTAGAAGTGAGCTTTTTCTCACTAAAATTTTGATGGCAAAAAACACAAAAATTGGAGAATACTTTTTAAGTGTTATGTAATATTGTCTCGATGTTTTCAATGTTGTTTGGGTTGCTTAAATTATTATTGGAAGGCCTATGTTTAAGCCATATGCTCTACATGTTTTTTAGTAGATACTAGGATGATTGATTACCAAAATGGTGCATAAATTAATGGCTTTCCTCTCCAATAAAAAATGGCCACATATTAGTATACAACCATATTGCTTACAATTAATTTAAGTTAGGATAAGGACACGGTCAAAGATGATGTGGTCTAAGATGATATGGTCTACGTCGAAATATTCACTAGAACTCTATTACCTTAAATCGTAGAATACAAAATGTAAACCTTTGCCCTATGCATTACATATAGGATATTCTATAAGCTAATGAAAATATGTAACCAAACAATTGATGTAAGTGTATTCTAATATGATGAACTTTATTTTTAGATAAAATAATATAATTAATAAATAATTATATTCATGAAATATGTTTCATATATATATATATATATATTACATTTTTATGCTGGCATAAAAGTCATGTATAATTGTTAGTTGTAAGCCATTTGACACACAATTAATTTTTATGCATAAACCCACTCACATAAAAGGCACGCAATTAATTTGTATGCATAAACCCACTCACATAAAAGTCATTTATAGTTAGTTGTAAGTCGTTTCACATGCAAAGATAGTTTCCAATCTTTTTGTCCTTCAAATAGGACAATGGTTTACATTTTAATAAAAGCATTAAGTTTTCTACCATTCAAGGCCCGGTCATGAAGTTTTAGTGAAAATTCCAATGCAGACCATAACATCTTTGATCATGTCTAAAACTTGAAGAATGTGATGCAGGCCATAACATTTTTTACTGTCTCCTTACCATAACTTGAAGGAATTGTAAGCAATATTGTTGTACACTAATATGTGGCCTTTTTTATTGGAGGGAACCCTTTTGGTAATCAATCCTATATGTAACACACTTTATTTTTTATTGAAGGGAAAGTCATTAATCTACAATTTAAATGCAAAGTGGCTTACAACTAACTATACATTACTTCTACGTGAGTGGGTTTGTTTGTAGAAATTAATTACATGCTAAATGGCATACAACTAACAACTATACATGATTTTTATGTGAGTTGGTTTGTGTAAAAATGTAAAAAGATAAATGATTTCACAAGTATTTTGGAATGTGCCAAATAATATAACATATAGAAAATATTCTATAGACTAATAAAATTATGTATTGTAATTACATTTTAATATGAAAATTTTATTTAGATGATATAATTAATAAGTATTATATGGTAGCTAGTTCATGCTGTTTAGTTTAGGGATAGCTAAATTGCACTTTGAGAGAATCTTTAATTATATTTCAAGAATAAAAACAATATAATTTATAAATAATCACATTATATTTCAAAAGATTAAACACAATGTAATGAATATATTATTAAAATTCATGTATTAATTTAAGAATAATCAAATTGCATTTAACTAATAATTAAGAACATTGTAAAAAAGTTATAAATATGGTTTTCCAATTTTATTTAAGGTTGAATTTGTGTATATCAATAACATACTTAGTTAACAAATATTTAAATTGATTTTTAAAAAATATTAAGAGAATTTACACCAATATTAAAAGTTTTTATCAAAAATTAATAACATTACATGAACTTTATAGATATGGTTTTCAAATTTTAATTAGGATTAAATTTGTATATACCAACAACATAAGTAATTACAAATATTTAAGATGAGAAAACAAGATTTATCATGAACAATAAATTGCAATTATTAAAGGATGTTATATAATTTCCTAAATGGATAGATAAGGGAATATCCATAAATAATGCTACTTAGTAAGGTGGGTGTAACAATCTTGACATGTGACTTAATAATGTGGAAAACAAAGCACATGTTAATTTAAAATTAGGTATAGATTCTTTTGGACCAATAAAAAAATGGAATTGCAAATATTAAATGTCAATATTGCATAATCAAATCTTTGTTGAAATGTTTGATTGAATAAACAATAAATGTATTGATCCTTTTTTTCCCCTGAAAAAAACTCGTAATCTTTATTTATGATAAACAAAATTACATGAACTGTATGATCAAAATCAATCTAGAACATATTTACAAACCAAAACAACATCAAAATAGCACTGAGTTGAGTCTAAATCAAAGTGGTTGACCATTACATCCAAAAGAAATTATATCGATAACCTCGTTATAATTTGACCATTAGTTGGCTTGGATAAAACCATTAGAAAATTCTTTAACCACAGCCGTGAAGGACTGTCTGGGACTGCCGAGTAAGAGTTTGGACTCTTCATCACTCCACAAAAGAAATGCACAACGTCGTAGCAAAGTTCATAACCAATGCCCTCTGTGAACCCAATGACCTCTGCAAATTAGTGAGAATCCCACAATCAAGTATGGGAGTCCTCAACAACTAAGCCTTCTTGCAATCTTTAGATATTCCACTGACCAATGTTGAGGGTCAACCCGAGCTTGGATTGAGCGTCAGCTTCACTGTTCTGCTCCCTGTATATATGGGAAAAGGACACCTCTTCCATATCCTGCATCAAAACTCATGTCTCTTCAAGGATAGGGATTAAATCGATATTTAAGCAAGCCTTGTTAGCATTTGCCCAGTCACCATAATCCTGTAATACCTTTAATTCTGCCCTTCTTGCCAGCTTAAGGAGTAAATTTAAAGCTACAAGTTCTGCGTAATTGTTAAATCATGGTTTAGACTATAATTGTAATGTACTCAAAATCCTCATTAAATTTTTGAGAAAATGGGGTAAAACTTTTCCTTTATCTTCATTCAATAATCATGTATATTAGCTTCATTGCTCACATGACATTATAATCATAAAACGCATTCACCAAACCCTTCACCATGTAATGATTTACATATGAATTGATTCCACAAACCCTTCACCATGTAATGATTTACATATGAATTGATTCCACAAACCCTTCACCATGTAATGATTTAAGGTTTATAACCAATGGACACCATACACATAACATTTATAATCTTCTTGGTTTAAATTCATCCTTTATACTTTAGTCAAACTTTAACCTTAATAAACATAATTACTAATATAATGTTTGATTATTATTTATGCTTACTTTTGAGACATAATGAGCATGTTTAACTCATGATGGTACAATTCCCTTATAAATATAACCAATACTTATTTTGTATAATGCAAAAAGTATCTATTGTATAGAAGATGTATAAGTTCACTAGATCTTTATTATTAGAATTCCAACTCAATGATTAACTTTGTGCCATTATGTAAATATACATCAACATGGTAATTATCAAATATATTACCAATTAAGCTAAAGTAAAATATAGGTAACGTCTTCTTAAAACACTCTAAAAGTTACTATACCTATTTTTTCGAAAAAGATTAATAATCACAAATAAATAGTGGAATACTCTCCAACAACTATTTAACATACACGTCTAACATAACATATAGCTATTTTTCCTATTTTTATTTGAAAGAGATTAATAATCACAAATAAATAGTGGAATACTCTCCAACAACCATTTAACATACAAGTCCAACATAACATATAACTATTTTTCCCATTTTTATTTGATTAAGTGTTCATTAACATAACCTTTATATTATCAATATGTAACTTTCCAATCAAAATACAAACTAATTTGTTAAATGACATACTAAATATAATCACCTTTTTTAATTATGACTACACATCCACTAATTCAATTTAAGCTTTATTAGGTCTATGATAATAAGCTTATAAAAATATCAAAATTATTAATTTAAGCTTTATGAAGTTTATGGATAATAATCCTATCAAAATATCAAAATTATTAGAAATATGTATTGAAAATAAACACTTGATATTTATGTGGATTTTCAAAATATTTTTATTTTAAATATATATAAATATTTTAAAATATAGATAAACACTTGATGTTTATGTGGATTTTCAAAATATTTTTATTTTAAATACATATAAATATTTTAAAATATAGATAAATCTTCAAAATATTTTTATTTTAAATACATATAAATATTTTAAAATATAGATGAATCTTCAAAATATTTTTATTTTAAATACATATAAATATTTTAAAATATTGATAAGTGTTTTTGTGAATCTTCAAAATATTATATAAATATTTTAAAATATAAATAAAAAATATAATAATACTCGTTTTAAAGTAAAATTTAATATGATTCATTTTCATTATACATAAAACATATTTACAAACCAAACTCAATGTATATGACAAAAATATAAATATCAAATAATATATTTAAAAATAAATAAAAATTAAGTAATGTAATATAAAAATAAATTAATAATTTATTTAACAAAAATAACAAATAAATCAATTTTAACATATAAAATAAAGTAATCTAATATAAAAATAAATTAATAATTTTTTTATTTAACAAAAATAACAAATAAATAAATAAAATTGATTTTGCATAATGCCAAATTCATAATTAAAAATCTGTAAAATTTATCGATGCATCCCATTTTAATAAATGCTTATTAAAAATCTAAAAAACATTTCATAATATATGCATCCGATGAATTTTCATTATAATATCAGCATAAGTTGATTTTTATTTTAATCACGCGTCAGGACTAAAGAAACGAGATATCAAAATTCACAGAGATAAAGAACGAAGCCACGTAGACTTGTATGGAATAAGAAAAATACTCTCTTACCCTCCATAGGCCAATGTGGAATCGCTAAGTGTATATTAAAAAAATGATGGAATCAATCTTACATTGCAAAGCATAGATATATCACATATGTGTGGTGGCTCGATCTTACCCTTTAATAATTTATAGGGATTCGGGAATTAAATCCGCACCATAATCAACGCCATAAGTAATGATGTTGTATATGAATATATGGCGGGGGACGGTTACCCTGTACTGACCACAGGTTACGGCTCATGCATTCGCCGTGGAGAGACTGGAGGCGCGTAGGATGAAAGACAACCAAAACGACTGGCTTTTCTGGCGATTTTGGGATAAAAACCGGTTAAATTTTTGGCTGGAAATTGTTATTTTTGCAATTTTGTAATTTCTGCAATCAGGATTTCTTGTTCTAGACTAATTGTCCAATTTTTAAACTACTCAGTTCGTCGAAATTGCGATCTGAGCATTCAATTTCTGCAATCAGGATTGCTTGTTCTAGACTAATTGTCCAATTTTTAAACTACTCAGATCATCAAAATTGCGATCTGAGCATTCTAAATGGCAATTTTGGCAAGAATTGCTCGGCCGGATTCAGGCAAGTGGGGGGCGTTTTGGTTAGCCCTTATACAGCTCCGCCTGGAGGATGCAGCCACGCAAGGGCCAGCAAAACTTCAGAAGTCTCATAAAGCTGGAAGAGCCCAGTACTAGTTTGGGCATGACATGTCAGAGTTGGAAAAGCCCAGTACTAGTACAATGATTATAAAATAAGGCATGAACTATATCGGTAAGATTTGTAAAGTCATCGGTTTAAAACTCCGTGGGTATGAACCTTATAAAATATATATATATATATATATAATAACATCAAGATTCTTTCAAAAAAAGACATGGTATAACTTGTGTAAACATCTTTGGGTTTCCTATAAGTCCTTTATAGGCTAGATTTACATAGACAAAAGAGATTCAAAGACGGACATGACATAATCAGTCTCTTTGGGATTCCTATAGGTCCTTTATAAGCTAAGTTTACTATATAGAACAACAATTAATAAAAGGAAATAGTTGGCAGAGTCCCAATCAATCTTCGTCCAAATTTAAATGGTAAAGATGGATCATGGGTTATGACTGATTCATTTCTCATCCGTACCAATATTGGATTTATAATCACAATATTTGAAAATATATAACGTAGTGGTGTTGACTCGGAAATGCATACTTCCATAGCAATGGAAGTAATCATTAAAAGTTACCGCTCCATGTATTTTGATGTAGAACCAGATCAAAAGTGGATGTCCAATATGACTATTAGGCTTTGACTCAAACATTAGTCAATGCTAAGCCTCTTATTTGATACTATGAACATTATGACTAGAAGTACATACCTCATAATGCAAAATATTTTTTGAAGTTACTCGTGGAAATTATGCAAGGTATTAATAACCAATGGTTGTGATTTCTCTAGGTAGATTTTGATGGATGACACTTCGCTGCTTTTCCCTTTTAATCTTTATAAAAACACACAGAATTAAGTTTCTGCTATATAATTATATTAAATGATATGATAAGAATCAAAGAGGCCATGGTTGATGATTCTTTGGTTTCCAAGACTCACTTTAAAAAAGTTTGAAGCAAAACCCGAATAAAAGGTAAGTTTGTTTAAAATTTCACCTGTAGAAATGTCCTACCTGTTGGTTGAGTGGTAAGTTGGGAGCACTTGAAACAAGAAGACCTGATTTTGAATCTTGTGGACAGCTTGTTTTGCCAATCGAAACATCAGAAGTGATAGCTGATACCGAACAGTCTACCAATCACTAACCCAGCTACCCTGGAATCCTTTGTTGCTCTGTTGTATCAGCACCCAATGGTGCCAAGCTATTGTTCCTCATATTACTTCGAAAAAAAGTCACCCATGGTACTATATAAAGTTTAAACCTGAATACTCAATGAGTAATTTGCCAAAGTATATAAATATTTCTTATATGATAATTTTACCTCTTCAGAAAAAATAACCTTTCATCAACGATATGAATTTTTATCTACTGGCCTTTCAATAATATAAAACATCATGGAGCTCTCTCAAATCCATCCCTTTTAAAGCTAATGCAGGTGCCTTGAGGTCTAAGGTTCTTCCAAAATTGCTTATCAACCTAGTCAAAAGGGAAGGAGAGCAAACTCTTGGATAACTAAGTGGAGGGAACCAAAACAAAACCATTGGATAGTTCAGAGAATCAGAAGGAATTCAAAACTTCCGGGATATAGTATATACTAAAGGATCATAAATTGATAGAAATAAACCATATCATACAGTAATGAATTCTGACACTTATTCCCGTTACATGTTCACATTTTAAGGTGTTTAAATTGAACATTCATAGCATTAGGGAAGAAGAAATAAATAGCGGTGTATAATTAATTATTGGGTACAACTTCCTGACGAAGACCAGGTCCTGATCTTACCTGCCTCAGATAGCTCTGCATAGACTTATCCCAACATAATACACAAAAGACAAGTTCCAGAACATCTCTTTCAAATCTCTGCCCCTTGTGAAACCCAAACAACACAAAAATCCAAGGTGGTTGAAAAGTTATGTTTAAGGAAAAATTCCCTTAAACAAAGATATGGGAGAATTCCTACGTCATTTTAAAAACTTGTACAAGAACTGTAAGCAATTTATGGACGTTATTGAATACCTTTTAAGTGGACACTTCTATCAAACCTCACCAAGTATTGCCTTCATTAATCAAAGGTAAAAAGCGTTCCCCTTTTTAGCAATATCTGAAACAAACATTCTCCGGTGATCAGGACAAGATCCTACCTCCTTCATAAGTTTCATATATATTTTCTTAAGATGTTAATTCTGTCAATGAAAATGCAATACGACTGAGAAAGACCATCAGTTAGGAACTCAAATGCACAAGTGACAAAACGAACCTTGTACTCAATTTGCTAGTCTCTTCACGTCAAATAAGCTACATGGAAAGCACAAGCATGGAAAAGAGGCGTCCAACATATTTCTGTGTGGACTACTCCTTTCTTCCAGATATAGGCCGCCGCTTCTTGGCATAATCCATTTCTTTAGATTGAGACCGTTGATTGTTTTCGCGTGTTAAAAGCTTTTCTTTCTCCCGTTCATAATTCTCCCAGCTTTGACCTCTTCCCCTCTGATCTTTATATGCATCTCTGGCATCCCTGTAGCGACCCCTATTCCACTGCACTTCCCTGTCACCAAGGCATTTCCTCTCAGAAGCTCCAACCCATTCACTATTCAATCCCCTGTCTTGATTCTTTGTGGCACCTGACCTACCTCTTTCATGTTTCACATCAACATATCCATGGCCCAATCTTGCATCTTTTTCGTAGATACTTTCTCTATCCCTTTTGCCAGTTGACCTGCCACTTTCATGTTTCGCATCACCATGTCCATGGTCCAAAGTTGCATTTTCTTCGTGGATACTTTCTCTATCCCTTTTCTCAGTTGCCCTGCCCCTTTCATGTTTCACACCACCATATCCATGGTCCAATCTTACATCTTCTTCGTAGATACTTTCTCGAGCCCTTTTGCCAGTTGACCTGCCCCTTTTATGTTTCACATCACCATATCCATGGTCCAATCTTGCATCTTCTTCGGAGACTCGAGCCCTTTTGCCAGTTGACCTGCCCCTTTCATGTTTCATATCACCATATCCATGGTCCAATCTTGCGTCTTCCTCGGAGATACTTTCTCTATCCCTTTTCTCAATTGACCTGCCCCTTTTATGTTTCACATCACCATATCCATGGTCCAATCTTTCATCTTCTTGGTAGATACTTTCCTGAGCCCTATTGCCAGTTGACCTGCCCCTTTCATGTTTCACACCACCATATCCATGGTCCAATCTTGCATCTTCTTCAGAGATACTTTCTTTATCCCTTTTGCCAGTTGACCTACCCCATTCATGTTTCACATTACCATATCCATAGTCCAATTTTGCATCTTCTTCATAGTCAGTCATTTGCCTATTTTGATCTTGTCCCACCCATCTACCAATGCTTCCATCCATCTGCGCTGCAGGTTGATTATCTCCAATAATACCAGTGGGAAGCATTCCCATTCCATTAGTTACCCCTTGGCCCCAAAAAGAAGGATTGCCATGAGGAGCTACCCCAGGAAGACCTGTTCCAACAGCAGGAAAAGCAGTAATCATTCCAGGAAATGGATTTCCATGACTGTATCCTCCATAGATACCACCCCCTCTTGCCATATGAGGCCCAAATAGTGGATTAAATCCTTGAGCTATCAGTCCATGAGGAGCTATTGTCCCTGTAGATGTAGCTCCCATGAAACCTTGTTGGCCCTGTCCATATGGGCCTCCACCACTAGCCATGCCTCCTCTTCCCATGTTGTTCCTGCCCATGTTTCTTCCTCTTCCTCTTCCTTGACAACCCCATCCCCCACCAACCATGCCTTGTGCATATCCACTCCTACCTGAATCCATATTGCCATAGTTCCATCTACCTTCTCCACTTTGATAAAAGCCACTACCTCCATCATCCATCTTTCTCCTTGGCTGTTGTTGTGTTTGAGTTTCTGATGGTTGCTGATGACATGTATGCGTTTTGTTTATCTGTGCCGAACTGAATTTTCCCAAAGTTACAGGAGAAGAAAATACTATCACACATGGACGCCCATTGAACAGGCGACCATGCATTCCTGCTTTGCAGTTATAAGCAGCAGTGTGATCATAGAACTCAACCTGGCAATATCCTTTTGATTTACCACTTGCCTTTTCCTCAGAGAATTTTATATCTTTCACTTTCCCATACTCTGACAATGCAGTTTCAAGGTCTGCATCTGTTGTCCACCAGTGCAGCTCTCCCACTAACAGCACTGTTCCTTGTTCTACACCTGAATGCAAAAATGAATTATCTTGTTGACCTGTGTACTCAGTTGAAGCTGGACCTTTTCTGTTGGAAGTGGAGGCAGCAGGAGATGAAGCTGGACCTATTCTCTTAGAAGGGGAGACAGCAGGAGATGATGTACTGTCCTGTCCAGAAGAAGCACCAAAATTGTTTCCTCCTGATTTTATTGATCCACCACCAACATTCAATCCACCTGCTTTGCCTGATGCTGCAGATTCTCTAAAGCTTACAGTTACATTTCTAGCATGACCTTGGAATACTTCAGGTACTTCCATATTTGATTCTACTGCTTCTGCGCTTACTTGACTACCCCTATCTTCCAATGGAGAAGCAACAAGTTTGGATCCAGGAAATGATTGCCTTTGTTCAGGTACAACAACAAGCTTATCTCCTTCCTCAGTTTTATCAAATTGATTTGTGCCTTGGGAACCCTGCTGCATATATGATTCATCATCCTCATACATTGTATGATTTTTTGGAGCCTTATTACCATTCAATGTAAATGAAGTCGTTGAAGAAATAGGCACAGGATGCCCAAATCTCAGCTCCTTTTTCATTCCTCCTCTGTGCTGTATTACCTCATCATCATTCCAATGGTCCTTTTTAGGACGAGACTGAATAGAGAATTCAGTAATATTCCCACTGATCCCTCCTTGTTCAACTTTATTAATTTCATCATGTTTGATGCACCCCACACTACCAGCAAAAGGCTCACCAATTCTACCTTCCCCTGGAATTGGTCCCTTAGTCTGCTCAATTTCATATGGAAGTTTTTGCTGACCCCTTCCATTCCCAACATGTTTCTGCTTGGTGCTGTGGTAGGCTATCACAGGTGCCTGGATAAAACTCACGTTTAAATCATTGTAAAGATCATCACATTCATCATCATCAACCCATGTTGCATCAACTGTCTGACCTGTCTGAAAAATGCTGTTCTGCTCAACTCCTCCAAAATCATCATCCTCAATATCTAATTGCTCCTCTCCAGGTTCCATTATTGTCCAAAATTCTTGTAAATTACCTATAATTGCACAAGAAGAGATGTAACTATAAGTGCATGCCCTAACAGCCTAGACCTGGAAAAGCATACACACAGAAAGAACACACTAAGTCTTTGCAATTGTAGACACAAAAAGTAACTCCATATCTGCAGTCCTGGAAGAAGTCAAAGCCTGGTGCTCTGCAATTGCACACACACAAAACCCCCCTCTGCAATAACTCACAAGTAATACAGAACCTAATTCTCTGCAAACACACATTTTCTTAATAGAAACACTCTCAAATAGTCAAATCTTTGTGGAAAAGGCATACAAAGAGCATTCCATATAAAACCTAAGTCACCTAGTTCGAGTTTTTGGCAATGAAAAATTTTAAAATTCGACATTAAGTTCGAGGGGCTATACATTTCAAAATGTTAATATATATATATAATTCTAGGCACTCATTAAACATTATATAAAACGAAAATTGCATGCCAACATTAACATATATAATTATATTTCAAAAGGATGGTATCTTGTTAAAAATTTAGGAATTTAGGTTAGGTTTTTTGTCTTTTTTTTTACCTTTAAAAATTTTTGTTGAATAAATTCGATTAAATTCGCCTTGAAATTCGCCCTGAAGTTAGTCTTGAAGTTCGAATTCGACATCAAGTTCGACTTTGAAATTCGGCTTTAAGTTGGTCTTCAAGTTCGAATTTGGGTGAAGTTTGGCGAATTTCGACTAAGTATAAAACTAGCACAACTAGAGGGATCATGTTTTTGCACTAGATACATTGAGATTTCCTAGTTTATTTATAGTTGTTTTAATATAGTAAGTGAAAAAAATAGTTCCTGAGTTCTTTTTAACATAATGGTAATTGAAAAAATAATATCTGTTTTTTTCATTTTATTTTATTAACATTACACACACTGACACCGATTGACAAGCAGAGACATGGGCATCACCCCCACCAGAATTGTAGAGTGCATAGCTTCTATGGGTTCGAAAACCCAAGTTTGTAAAAACTGTTAATGCTATTTATCCAAGGGCTATATAAAAAGAGGAGACTCTGAATCAAAGATGAAACTCTAGATTATATGCTATGTAACTATTCCACCAAAGAACTTGCACTCGTCCTGATCCCTTTCAAATTCGTAACATATGGTGAGGCGAACCACAGAAACAATACGACCCTTGAACCTCACCAGAGAACCAATGCCCTAATAGAAAATTCAAGCATTCTTAACACAACCCAATTTTGTACAAAACGCCTTGACCCTGAATTACACAAAATTATGTATTCAAAGCCCTAAACCTGGGGTTCAAGGGAATAAAACCATGGAAAGGGCGTGTACAGAATGGCTGTGAAATCCACAGAATATCTCCAATTTGAAAAAGATTTGTCACACAGAAAAATAAAAACAGAGAATGAGATTGCCGGGCGATTACCTGGAGCGAAAACAAGAAGAAATGTGTCCGGAAAGTGGAAGAGTTGGTGCCCGGTACTCCACAACAGGGATTTGTGCACAACGGTTATAATAAGAGCGTTGAATGTACGGAGTCGTTGTTTTCGTGTAACTTCAACGCAAAAAGATTCAGATTCTTTACAGGTTTGGAATTCAGTTCCAAATCTTGGTCAGTTGAGCCACTCGTCATTATAATTAACACCAGTTGGCTTGCGATACAATTCTTCCCACAATTTATCTGAGCAAACCGTGCCAAAAGTTGTAACCACTAATTACATATGATATATTATATCTTTTTCTCAGTATATTATGGATTCTTTAAAATAAAGAGGATCGACACGTAGGACTAGTCAAGAATGAAACTAGGTGTTGTGAATATGGGATAAATGGATTTTACACTTTTATTAATCGTTAAGGTTTAACTCTTCTCTATAAAGTTTTTGTGACAGTTTTTATGACATGTAGGCTGGCCTTAGCCCACGTGTAACTCTTCTCTACACAGTTTTTATGACATGTTAGCTGGCCTGAGCCCACGACGTTTGTCTTCCAGATGGCAAAGTTTGTATTCTAACAATGCTGGTTGGATAGTTTGGAAGGTTCCTCTAGTTAAAAAAAAAAATATTTATGTGTGACCCATCTACACTATTATGATATTTTTATTTAGAGCTTTGGTAATACTTTTTGTTATCTTATCTTATTTTGTATTTAGTGTCCAGTTCTCAATTTAAAGAATTTATAGTCATCGATACAAAGATGGTGTTTTGAAAACTACTTTATTAAAATAAAATGTATTTCAATAAACAAAACATATAATTGTATCAAGAGAAAATAGACATTATGAACATGATACTGCTAAGAATCCAAATAAATAAAAGAAAATTGCATAGATACGAAGAAAAGGGTCTCCATAGAAACCTAGAAGCTCGAAAAAAAAAAATCGTGGAGGGAGGGGGAGATTGATAGAAGGGACAACATTTTCTTTCTATAGTTTCACCTCGATGCACAAAGCCTTCGGGAGTGCCACTTTTAACTTCAAAAATACTTACATGGGTTTTGTCTTTAGCTTAGTTGGTCATCTAACCCCCTTCAGTTGTTTTGTTGCTACAACTTGATCTCTAAATTTTTTGAAAATAATGGGGCCCCTCTTTTTTCTCTTAAGAGAGTTTTTTCAAAGTTCAAGTCTTTTTGCCTTCAAGATCAGCTTCCAAAGAATCGAGCAAAGAAAGTTTTTTTGCCTAAGTAAAACTCGACCTTTTCAGCCAAAACGGTCAGCGCAACTCAACCAGTTGAGCCGAAACGGTCAGCGTTGTTTTGTTAAAGTTCTAAGTGTCATTTTGTTTCGGCACAACTCACCCTGTCGAACCGAAACGGTCGACTGAACTCGGTCATGTCCGTCGGAATGTCGCACCTTTTGACTTGTTTCATTTCAAACTTAGTGTTTCAGCGAGACTCGGGGAGTCGAGCCAAAACGGTCGGCGGATCTTATTTAAAGCCGTCGGGATGCCGAAGCGCTGCCCTTTGTTCCCTTAAAAGACTTAGTTTTTCTCCGGGTCATCAAAATTTTTGAGAGCTGGGATATGTTTCGGCAGAACTTAGCAAGTCAAGCCGAAACGATCGCCGACAATCATTAAGACGCGTCGAAAAGAGGAGAAGACTCCATTTCGATACAACGCATCGACGAAGCTCAGAAGTAGCCACCAAAGCAGTCGTGGATAGGAAGATTATCACGCAAGAACCCGCCAAGAAACCGAAATTGGCAAGGTTAATTTTCCTTCGCCGATGTTTTTCGCAGAAACTTGCCAAGTCCTTCCGAGACATGTCGCATCGACTCGACAAGGTCTGTTGAAACCGTTGGCGGCCTCCTTTCAATAGCGGTGAGGTGTTTTTCGTTTATGGCGACAAAAGGACACTAGGACCCACCACATTTAATGACATTTTATTGCTGCCACCAACCATGTCTATTCGACATTAATGGCCCTACTATGTGGAGGGTTATATATGAAGTTGGCGTTTTTATTTCTGATTATTGTTTAACTTTGAAGAACGTCGTTCGAGCTGCTTCATACCCATCACTCGTAGAGCACCGGGCACCCAACGTCGTTGAGGCTTCGTGGCCAGTTAGTAGTTGACAGGTAGGTCACTTTGCTCTTTGGGTAATTTTTCATTTCGTTGTTTTCTTAGTTGTAGGATCTTTTGCTTCCGTGGGTGTCGCTTTCCCCTCGAAGCCTTTTCCATCCACACCACCCTCACTGAGGCCAGCTTTGGACCCGTCTTAAGCCCCACACTGTACCAGTCGTTTCCTCTCCCGTTAAGCGCACAGGGCCTTATGTCGAAGTAAATTTTAGCACGGTTGGTGGGGTTTTATACTAAACCAATCACACGCAGAAAAAACCTGCAGTTGTAAGACCATGGTAAACCCTGCCAACGACACTATCGTTTCCGCAAACTCGAGCCCTGCTTCCCATCCTCGGTGAACTAACCGGCTGCGTTCTGTGAACTTTTCAATACAAACTGAAAGTGAACTAAATCTATGCAACTGACTGTTTTTGTTAGTAGTTGACTGGGTTTTTATATTTGATTTATGCTCATCTGCACTTTTGAGAACAAACACAAAACTCTAAACATCATGACAAATTTGTTTTCTCAACCTTGCCTGTTAGTAGCTAGTCATCTTATTGCTAAATTGGTAGGCAGAGCAGTGTGTAATTATGTTACATATGTTTGATTGGATCACCTGCACATTAATGAAAACACAAATTTTAATAAGTATAACAATGGTGTTTGTTCAACCCTACATACCTCTTTTTTCGCTTGAGGAAATGTTGTTTGATTTATGCTCATACATGACCTTTTTTATCAAGATTTAAACAATGACTAAGAAAGTAGTTAAGAAGAAGTCCAAGGTAATTGAGTCTGGGTCAGATGTCAAAGTCGTATTGGAAACCAAGGTTGAGACTACATATGAGGATACTAAGCCAGTTATGGGGGTTACCCCTGAATTCAAGTGGGGTGAAATATATCAGATGATCCGGGGCCAAAATGTCCCTGGTGCAGTTCTGGAGGAAATGGTACTATATCAAAACATCGCAAAAGTAGCTACATGCCCAGAGCTTTTTCCTTGCTTAGAGGTCATTGGGTGGATTATGTCGCAAGTTGACTCCACATCAAGGATTTTGTCTGATAGCAAAGGAGAAGCTCTTGCCTCGTTCCATCTAGCTCACATATCAACAACTTACAAGTTACCACACGCTTAGGTCAACCTGACCACGGCTTGGCTTGAAAGTCTTAACATGGACACTCTCGAGTTCGCCAAGAAATGATTAATACCAGGGAAGCAACTGAGGCAAAGAGCAAGTGGCAAATATGAAACCCAAATGCTAAGGCCCCCTTTCAGGATCATAGCCCTAATGCTGAGTAAGATTTTCGGCAAAGCAGATGGAACCATCTATAAACTAAATTGGATACCTCTGATTCACCATGTGGCCTTCAATAGTACAGTCTTTAACTGGGCAGACATCATCTCAGATAGTCTGTCGTCAGCCATAACAGCTGCAAAAGGAGGACTAACCCAAAAAAGGCGAAATTCTACATGTCCTCGTACCTTTTAGATTGCATTTTATCAAGGCATCCTTTCCCTAAGCTGGGCTGCATCTGGAACAAGAACAATATCCCAATCTATGTTGCTTACAAGATGTTATGGGCCCATAAATACAAGGGATATTATAAGACCATATGTGAATACATTATCATGCCTTTATACGAGTCGATCTTCATCAAAGAACCAAACTGCTTGTCGAAGAATGCCATGGCAGTCATGGAACAATATGGAAATTATAATTTTTCGCAGGAGGGCACGTACCCCAGGATGTATGGAGGTTCCAAACTGCCATCTCTCTTGCCTAAATATGCCACAGATTATGTAGTCCACAAAGAAGCAGTGAAGCGAGTCTTCATAGACAGGATTGGTGACTTCATGCATGATCAGAAGAAGGCTTCATTCCCGCCATTTCCTTTCTACATTGGGGCATATAAATTCTCCACGGTTAAAACTGCTGAAGATTTTGTTTAGGAATTAGAAGCTTTCCATTTTGGAGAGAAGAAATGAAAACTATGACAAAGTTGTAGAACATTGTGCAGCAATTAAAGTACATTTTGAATATGCAAATTACTTTGACAAAGATGAAGCAGTTTTCAGGAGTGTTAGCAATATGACTGAGCTCAATAAACACTTTCGTCCCAAGAGTGGATCTAGTTCCAGCACTGTTGCTCAAGATGCTAACTATGCAGAATTACAGAGGAAGAGGGACGAAGCCGAAGCTCTAACAAAGGAAGAACAGAGGCTAAAAGAAGAGACTGAAAAGGCCCAGAGGGAAGAGGCCGATAGGGTCCAGAGAGAAGCAGTGGAAAGAGTTCAGAAGGACAAGCTGACAAGATGTGAGAAGAAGAAGCTGAAAATATAAAAAAAGAAGAAGCTGAGAAGCTGCAAGAAATGAAAGAAAGGGCAGAAAAGGAAGCAGTTGAGCAGCATAAGAAAAAGGAAGAAGAGGAGAAGTCTAAGAAGGCTGTGGAAGTGGGAAGTCCAAGAAGGATGTGGAAGTGGGAAGTCCAAGCATGCATACCATGGACATAGACCCACCCCAAGTATCTCAAGAAATAACCGCGGGAGGCCACTTCCCTTTAGGAGAGCTCCCACTCACACCTTTTACTCCATCAAAGGAGCACACTGTGGCCCAACTAGACACAATCATCTTCGACCACAAGAGAAAAGCTATCATGAGGAAGATAGAGAAAAGAATGAAAATGGTCTCCCAACTAGACATCGTCATTAGAAAGGAAAGCACCGTCATAGAAGGTACGTACAGGGGCCTCGGGTTCATAGCATCCACCAATGTAGTTGTTTCCCACGCAAGTGAAGACAATGTTAACAAATTGATGAATGATGTCGAGCTGGGAAAACAAAAGGTGCGCAAGTTAAAAGCTAATCTGGTAAAGGAACGAGCAGATGGAGTAAACTGGAAAAAGAAATATGACGCCCTCTTATCGGAGCAAGAAAAAATAACAAGCGAGTACCAAAACTCTAGATGAAGAAAAGGAAGCATTAACGATATGTAGCTATTGATATTAGAAGGTGAGAAGAATGACATTGAAGCTCAAGCCACTCAATTAGAATCTAACCAACATGTTGAAGAACTAAAAGCTAGAGTGGAGGAGTTAAATAAGGAAAAGGAGCTTATGACAGGACAACTAGAGCTTGCAAATAGCAGGAAACAGGACCTAACCCCTTTCCATGAGCAGGCTTGTGACATTCAAAAGAAAATTTCTCGATCACAAGAACTCATCACAGAAGAAGTCTGCAAGATGAAGACGATGATTTCAAGGATGAAAGAAATCGATATTGAGGCTTTGAGACTCAGGAGAAAGTGTGTGCACACCATGGAGGAAATCAAGAAACAAATTGAATGGAGAGAAGGGAAATAAGGATTCCCGGGGAACCTACCTCTCAAGTCCTTAGTCGATTTTCAGCTGGATTCGAGTCTCATCGAGTTCTGTAGAGGCTGCAGTATAAAAATAAACGTTGGAATCCAGAAAACCATTGGGAAATGTGCCAGCTTCTACCAGAAAATCTAGCTTGTACCTACGTGGAGAGCCAGGGGAGCGCTTAATTTAGCAACACCTTTACATGATCTTCTCAAACACCCAGAAAAGGTTTTACTTGCATATGATCCTGGAAAAGGCATCTCCACTAAAGATCACCTTAAGAGTTTTTATTTGGCTCTGAATCTCCTGAATGTAGAACATGAAGATGAGGTTTGCAGATTTTTTCCCTTTACGTTTGAACCTAAGGTATCTTCCTGGTACTTTAGTTTGCAGGCTGATTCAATAATGGATTGGGAAGGTTTCGAGAAATGCTTTTTAAGTAAATTCGGAAATCAAAAGACCGTTTCCACGCTTATGAAATAATTGCTATCTATGAGGATGGAAAAGAAAGAGAAGGTACAGGAATTTAATCAGAGATTTACTACCCTGCTGAATAATTTTAGTGTTGCAACAAGATCCGCTGAGGAATCCTTGGTAGAATATTATACCATAGCACTTGATCCACCCATAGCTATGTTGTTAAAAGAACAAATACGACTACATTGGTAGAAAACTTTGAAGAAGCCAAGAAAGTAGAAGTTGAAGCGGATAGTATTGCCAAACATTCCCTTGATTTGGAAACAAAACCAACAACCAGTAAGAAACCTCTGCTGTTATCTAGACCTAAGGAAGAATCATCAAATGAGTTAGAAAATGTGGTCAAGATGATGCAGAAACTGTCCAACAAAATTGTATATCTCGAAAAGGATAAGGCAGTTAGTATGGCTAGAAAACCCTTCAAACTTTTCTACAAGAAAAGAGACAAAAGTGGACAACCTCTTCCACCTACAAACAATTATGTTGTCTTAAATTTAAACGAAGTAGGCATGGATCATTTCTGAACCTTTCATCAAGAACAACATTCTGAAAAGAGTTGTCCACAGTGGATGAATTCGATGAGCTTGGTCATGAATCAATTGCTAGATGCTCAAATAACAGACCAAGAACACCCTCAAGAGGAGTAGATTTTCAAACAAGAAGAACCCACTCCTGACACCACGATGGTCTTATGGGATTGGGCACCCACATAGGAATTAACAAGTGAATCTCATACTGATGAAGTTCAAGTCTCATCAGTAAATATCACTACTAGGAGTAAGGGCCCAGTTGTTGATCAAAGACCAGCTGTCCCTAAACCTAAGGTTGCAAGAGAAATGCCAAAACGAAACATAACTGTCATTCAACCACAACCTAAGGTAAATCCAACAGTGGTAAAAGAATCAAACCCATAAGTTTATAAACAGCCAAAGGTTATAGTAAGTAAAACAAGAAATAATGGGGCAAGCCCGGAAGAGCATAACATGGGTTATGATATTGTTGAATATATCAAGAAAACGAAAGCAAATATCACTTTGTTTGAATTGTGTAATCTTCCTTAGCAGAGAAATAAATTGTTAGAAGCTTTTGATCCACAATCGAGCACTATAGTAGAAAACACTGAAGAAGATATTGAGATAAATGAATCTAGCATTGGCGGGAAATCAAAATCTCATACTTTGCCTTTCCTATTAACTTTCGAGATATTTATTCACAATGTGCACAATTTCTTGTTAGATTCTAGAGCTTCCTCCAATGTCATGCCTCTAACGATTTGCAAGAAGATTATTGGACAACCAATACCATATCCCTCTCAGATCATCCAGTTAGAACTGTTGTTAAAGTAATTGGAGAAATGAAAGATGTACTTATTAGGTTGTCGACTGATCCAAGAGTGTGTCAATTCATAGATATTATGGTGGTAGATATACCTGAAGCCTATGGATTAATATTGAGCAGGGACGGGTGTACGAAATTGAACGGTTATTTTGCAACAGACTGGTCTCACTTGTGGTTGCCATACCAGAACAGACAAAATCAAATCAAAATACTAAGAGAGCCTCACATGAAACAAAATGTAACTCAGTTGGAAGAAAATAATGAGGCTGTAAATTTTTCATCTTCAGTATTGTAAAATTATTTTTTAGAGATTGAACCGGGGAATTATCAATCTACAAATGTTAGCCATGACTTAGACGAACAGTCCGATCTCCTTCAATTTTCACGGACTGATGATATTGTCTGTAACATAGTAGAATTAGTTATTGACTTAGGTGGTAACAATACTAATTTAACTAAAACAGAAAATGTATTTTGGGTTTTATACTTCGATGGTTCTAAAACCCAAGAAATATCTGAAGGCGGCTGTGTTTTGATTGAACCTGAAAGAAAGAAACATTTTTTATCTTGTAGAATAGAGTTTGAATGCACAAATAACACAACAGAATATGAAGCTCTAGTTTAAGGATTAAAGAAGGATATTAGTTTGAATGTCAAATACTTAAAAGTCTTCGGTGACTCATAGATAGTTGTCAAACAGGTAAGAGATACAATTCATTTCCTTTCACCACACTTAAAAGGTTACCAATCTGAAGTCTGGAATTTAATTTCACGTTTTGATGCTTTCAATATAAATTCTATTCCTAGATTACAAAATGGTGCAACTGATTTGTTAGCTACTTCTGCTTCCAGATTAGTGCGTACAAATAACAAATGCTCTATTGAATTGATTTTCAGGCCATCTGTACCTGATAACATTACAAATATTAGAGTGTTTGATGATGATGATCAAATTATCAGCTACTTAACAAATGAAGATGTCTTCCAAGAAGCCATAATCGATGAAGAGAAACACAATTTGGATTTACAGAACAAAGATGTGGCTAAAGGAAACTTCATGCCAAAATGAGTAAGGACTCTTGAAGGACTGCTTGATCTACATAACAAATTCAGGAGGCTAGCAAATGTCAAAACTAACATTTCCTCAATGCAACACGAGTTGGTAAACCTAGGCATAGAAGCTGAACCCAAATTTGTTAATTTGGGTAAGTGTTGTTCACCAGGTGAGAGGGATAAGTTCATCAGACTGTTCCAGCAATACAAAGATGTGTTTGCATGGACGTATGAAGATATGAAAAACATATGATACTCGCATCATACAACACATAATACCAATGAAGCCAGGTGTGAAGCCATTTCAGCTGCAATTGCGAAGAATGCATCCAACGCTTGAACCATTAATACATAAAGAGTTGAAGAAATTGTTGGATGCTAAGATCATTTTCAAGGTCCAACATTCCGAATGGGTCGCTAATCTAGTCCCCGTGCGGAAGAAGTCGGGAGAGATAAGATTGTGTGTGGATTTTCGGAACTTGAACAAAGCATCTGATAAAGACAACTAACCTGTGCCACCAATGGAGCATATTTTACAAATGGTATCAGGATCAAAACTATTCTCCCTACTTGATGGATTTTCTAGATACAATCAGGTATTAGTAGCGGAAGAAGACCGACTCAAGACCACTTTTCGTACAAAGTGGGGAACGTTTGCATATCGAAGAATGCCATTCGGCCTAATTAATGTTGGAGCTACTTTTCAGAGGGACATGGACATTGCGTTCCGAGGTTTAGTTGGCCACTGCGTGGTCATTTATTTAGATGATGTGATAGTTTTTATTCAAGAAAAGGGAAGACCATGTTTTCCACCTGAAACAGATTTTTGATCGTTGCGGAAAATATGGTATATCTCTAAACCCTAAGAAGAGTGTTTTCGTTGTTCTTGAGGGTAAAATTCTAGGTCATATCATCTCTAAGAAGGGAATCTCAATAGATCAAGAGAGAGTCCAAGTTATAAGCCATATTCCCATGCCCCACAACAAAAAATATATGCAATCATTTATGGGTACGATCAATTTTGTTCGAAGGTTTGTGCTTGATTTCGCTCAGATTGTTAAACCTTTGCAGCAAATGGTAAAGCAAAGTGTGCAGTTTAAATGGACCGACCTTGAGAAGATTGTGTTTAAAGAAATTAAAGCCACTAGATCCAACGTGCCTTCTCTAAGAAGTCTAGATTTTGAAAAGGATTTCATCATGTACACTTTCGCTTCAGATAACTCTCTCGCATCTGTGCTCACTCAGAAAGGAGAATCAGGAGACGAATATCCAATATCTTTCATGAGCATTGGCTTATAGGGTGTTGAATTGAATTACCCAGCCGTAGATAATCGATCATATGCAGTGTTTAAAGCAGTAAAAGAACAGAACAAAAGTCATAGTACCTCACCCCACTGTTAGATATTTGTTTGTGCAAAAGGAACTGGGGGAAAGCAGAGGAAATTGGGTAATCGCACTTCATGAGTATGATCTTGAATTCAAGACAACTACCATCATTAAAGGTCAAGGCTTGTGTAAATTAATCACTGAAAATCCATTCGGTGAAGAGCAGGATTGGAACAACGAAGATGAATTAAATCTGATTGAGGTATGTCCTATTTTCACTTCCCCCGAGTCTTGATATAGGGACTTGGTGCATTATTTGCAGCAAGGATATCTACCGGAACACTAGAATCCTAAACAGAGAAGGGCCCGCCGATTGAAATCAACATCCTATCAAATAATCGATGGAATACTTTTTAGAAAGAATTATGATGGGATATTTCTTAGATGTCTTAAGAAAGAAGACATTGATAAAGTTGTCAAAGAGTTACATGATGGCCCTGCTCGGGGACACTATTCTAGAGATACCACAGCTCATAAAATACTCATATTTGGTTATTATTGGCCCACTCTATTCAAAGACGCTCATGCGTATGCCAGGAATTGTGATGTATGTCAAAGGAGTGCTCGCAGATTGCCAAAAGCAGTAGGACCATTGCAGCCAGTTATTATCTTTGAACCATTTGAGCAATGTGGCATATATGTTATTGGAGAGATAAATCCAAACTCTTCGTGTTCGGGTACACAGGGTGCTACCAAAGGACCGAACACCAAGAGCAACCACTTCACACAAACAGATCACAGATTAACACACTGATGTTTTGACGTGATTTAAACCCTCTTGAGGGAAACACTCCACGACCCCGGCCAAATAGCTTCTACGGGACAATTTATTATGCAAAGAAAGAAAGTTACAAATGAGCTTCTCATAATTGATCAACAAAACAATGACCCTCCATGCTCTTTAAATAGAGATCATGGACCAATTGGGTGTTAAGCCACGGATCAAGGTTAGGTTTGATCTAGGAGAAGTTGAGCCGTCGGATCACTCTATGTCGGAAACATATCGTGTACGTCGGATTAAGTATTTACAAATGCATACTAATGCATACTAAAGAAGCACACTATCCCTAACGGATATATTACACAAGTTGATCTTAACTAACTCCTAAGTGTCTAAATATCCTAACACTTCGCTGCAACACCGATATATACTCACTGCTATGGATTATTTCACCCGGTGGACAGAAGCCATTCCGTTGCGCAAAGTGAACGAAGACGCAGTTATCAAGTTCCTGCAAGAAAATATCATAACCAGGTTTGGGGTTCCAATTTCTCTGGTTTTTTATAATGCAACTTATTTTTCATCTGTGAAATTAAATGCATTTGTTTACAAAAGAGGAATTAAATTGCACTATTCAACAAACTATTATCCCCAAGGAAATGGACTAGCTGAATCCACAAATAAAAATCTCATCTGAATTCTCAAGAAAATTGTCATTGAGAATCAAAGAAGTTGGCATGTCGCCCTTCCAAATGCTTTGTGGGTAGATAGAGTTACCCCAAAGAATGCCTTAGGAGTTTTCCCTTTCACACTGGTTTATGGGAAGGAAGCCATACTCCCGCCTAACATAATGCTCCCATCCTTACAGCTAGCCCAATCCTCTCGCGGTTCCAGCAGTGAAATCCTACAGTCGAGAATTAACACTTCGCTGAAGCTTGAAGAGTCACGAAAGAAAGCCAAAGATAGGTTCCACCAACACCAAGACAATGTCAAGAGGTGGTTTGATAAGCGACAATTTGGAAAAATGAGTTTTGGAGTAGGCCACTTGGTTATGAAGTGGGATCACCCACATGATGATAAGGGAAAGCACACAAAATTTCAACAATTATTGCTTGGCCCTTTCCAAATTTATGAGAAGCTTGGCCCGTCGACATACAAACTGAAAGACTTACAAGGGGAGGAATAAAATCTCCCTGTCAATGGCCTTGCTCTAAAGCAGTACTTCACTTTCATTTAGGGTCGCTTTTTTGTACATAAATAAATTTGTTCTGTTTTAAGTTTGTTGTTTTCTTTTTTTAGTAGTTTGTTTTGTTGATTGCTTTCATTTTGATTCATTTAGTTTTCGTTTTGTTTGTTCCCTTTATTTTGTTTCAAATAAATCCTAGCTCAAATCCTTGGTTTATGGAAAGATAAAACTCTGAGCAATCTCAAAAGCATGGAAAAGGAAGAATCTAGTAATGAAAGAAAGTTTCTTTGTGTGTGACTCTACTTTTGCTGGATATGTTTCTAGAAAGGGAGGATCCTTTTTCATACTTGAGTCATGATAATCCATGTTAAAATAACAAAGACTCGTGATTTCTGTATTACTATCTTGGGGCTCCAATCACTCTCACATTAATGACTGTTTCAGGTAGTTCACTATAATGGACCCACGGAGAGGAAGCAGGTCTCACAGATGTATGGTATTTAAAATGATCCCATGCTGCAAATCAAAAGCCAAAAGGGCTTATATCAAAGAGTTTATTTTCCAAAGAAGTCTCACCTCTATTAAAGCATGGTTGAGAAAGCAAAGACATCCAATAAAGAAAGCTGCCCTAAATAGCATCCCAGCAAGGTTCTTCTCTGTCCATGAGCACGGCAATCAAATAAATCTCTTGCTTACACAAAAGGACATCATGGATGGAAGAACCTAAGTCAAATGCCAAAGATTGGAGAAAGTTATCATGGAAGACTCAGACGACGAAAAATTCGTCAATAAAGAAAGCATCCAAAGAAGTGCTAAACAACATGGGAATGCGGAACAAACGAATATCTCTGTGGGATTTTGTTATGATCTTGTGGAGTCCTATTTAGTTGGCATCCGAAAGATCGATTTAAAATGAACTCCACATTTTGGCCCTAGGAGAGTGGTGAAAAAGTCTAATTCAAGGTTACCTTTATTCTCCAAATGGCCGATATGTTAAAGGTGGTTGTTCCCCTGTATATAATCCATCTTGAAAATCATTGTTTGTGGAATTATTAACATATAAGTTTTATGATCTTGGAAAGGGATTGTTCAGAGATCTGTGTTCACCAGTGAATCGTCAATTGTTGTTGCTACAACCTGATCCCCAATTTTTTTGAAAATAACGGTGCCCCTCCTTTTTTTCTCTTAAGAGAGTTTTTTAGAAGTTTAAGTCTTTTTGCCTTCAAGATCAGCGTCCAAAGAATCGAGCAAAGAATTTTTTTTTGCCTAAGTAAAACTCGACCTTTTCAGCCGAAACGGTCGGTGCAACTTAACTAATTGAACCGAAATGGTCGACGTTGTTTTGTTAAAGTTTTAAGTCTCTGTAACGTCCCCTTCACTCATCAAATGCATGGAAGGAAACGTTAACAACACACGGGGCTTTTGACAGACTTAGCTCCAATATTCTTTACTCATAAATTCATAACAATTAAAAACTTCTGTGTGCAGATTCAACTCAATATAAACATAGCGGAATTAAACATAATAATACACAGACAGAATGGAATGCATCAACATGTTGATCTCAAGCAAAAAGGTGATTCCATATCAATTTGATTACCATGAATATTTAACATTCAGATTGAACACATTGCACAACACAGAATGTATATAAATTAATTCACAAGAATACTTATCTTGAAATGTAAATGTCCAACGACTAGTTATGTGAGAGCAACGTTCCACCCAACCATAGATCTCTATCCAGCCTATATTCTTTCAGATGAGAGATCACCCCCGAGCTGGGCTGTGTATCCACTAAGGAAGAACTAGTTGGGCTCACTCACAGCCATGGTTTCGGCCATCAGCTATGCTAAGCCAACACACCGTTGGGTTTATCAAGCATACAAGAAGATAGAGGAGGGTAACGCTAAGCCAGTGAGCTCAACCACAGAGCTACAGGCATCTCAAGTGAACTCAACAGTTAGGCACCCACATTACCTACCACATCCAACACAAGGAAGACCCCCTTCTCTGTTACACAGTCCCTTAGGCAACTCTTCCCTCCAGTGCTCTTCAGGATTGGCATAGAAAGGTCTAGCTGCTACTCCTTGAGATCCTAGCCTTCACTGGGTTTATCAAGCAAACCCAACCTCTGCTCAGTCATTCACACTTGGATTTCTCACAGTTCTGTTATCCAATAACTCAATCCCGTCACTTCATTTATGGGCTGCAAAAACTGGGTTTTCCTACGGATTTCGGAGTAGCTAATGCTCCCAAATTCGCCCCAAGGTTCATACCAATGGATCCCCCATTGGATTTCACTGTCAAATACCAATTTTGGGTGTTTATGGCTCTTCAAAACGTGGGTTCTTGCAAAGTCGCGATTTCTGGTTTTTTTCACTGCTGGGCATTCGTAATGGATAAAAAATGATGCTGGGATTTTCAACAATGGATTGAGAATGAGGAAGAACCAATCCCCATGAGGTAGAGTGACTTGTGGTACAAGAAAAACAGAGCCCATACTCTGCCATACGAATTTCTAGGCTGCCCATGCTCCATTGAAGCCATGGACTGAATTCCTCAACCACTTCCTTACAACATAAATAAATGTCAGCAAGGTAAGTCAAATGGGTTCTCAAGGTGACATATGGCAGCCTATGGTTCAATCCCTTAGCCCCCTCACCACTCCCTAGTGGATACACATGGCCCCTTCTCATTCGTTGCTCCCATAGCCAGTTTTGGTATTTTATTTCAATATTAAATATCTACATCAATTTACAATATCCCATGGCTTAATAGCACGTGGGTAACACAATATCAAAGCATGTCTAATTTAAATAAAATCTGAGCATAAACTAGTGGGGCCTTGGCCTTGAGCTCCACGCTAGGGAAACATACAACGTGTGTATACAATATTTACATTAGAAGCCAATATTTCATAAGGGTCAAAATCGGGGTATTATAGTCTCCTTTTGTTTCGGCACAACTCGCCCAGTTGAGCCGAAACGGCCGGCTGAACTCGGTCATGTCCACCGGAGCGTCGCGCCTTTTGACTGGTTTCTTTTCAAACTTAGTGTTTTGGCGGGACTCGACGAGTCAAGCCGAAACGGTCGGCAGATCTCAGTTAAAGCTGTTGGGATGCCGGAGCATTGCCCTTTGCTCCTTTAAAACACTTAGTTTTTCTCCGGGTCATCAAACTTTTTGAGAGCCGCGACATGTTTCGGTGGAACTCGGCAAGTCAAGCCGAAACGATCATCGACAATCATTAAGACGCATCGAAAAGAGGAGAAGACTCCATTTCGATACAACGCATCAGTGGAGCTCGAAAGTAGCCACCGAAGCGGTCGCAGACAGGACGATTATCACGCGGAAACCCGCCAAGAAGCCGAAATCGGCAAGGTTAATTTTCCTTTGCTGGTGTTTTTCACAGAAACTTGCCAAGTCCCGTCGATACATGTCTCATCGACTTGGAAAAGTCTGTCGAAACCGTCAGCAACCTGCTTTCAGTAGCAGTGAGGTGTTTTTCGTTTACGACGCCAAAAGGACACTAGGCCCCACCGCATTTAACGACGTTTTATTGCTGCCACCAACCGTGTCTAATCGACATTAATGGCCATATCGTGTGGAGGGTTATATATGAAGTTGGGGTTTTTATTTCTGATTATTGTTTAACTTTGAAGAACGTCATTCGAGCTGCTCATACCTGTTTATGTTAAAAGATGTTCCTTAACTGCAGAAGGAGCATGGCTAGCACATCTTAAGCTCTAGGGCTGAATAAAATTTAAATGGGTTTGGTAAGTGGATCAGCAAGACCGAATGATAAAGAGAAAGGCAATAAGCTAACTATGGATCAAAGATATTCCATTGGGCATGGAGTCAAAACTTGAATCTCAATGGCTTATAGCTAATAACTGGCTAAATTCCTTTATAATAACTCCGAGGCAAGGTAAGTATCATGTTCAATGCATAAGTTATGAAAGATAATTTGAAATGAAGAAACAACTCACTGCAAAAGAGGCATCTATCAAGGATGAATCTCTAACACAACTTTAAAAGAATTCACTTAAAGAACGATTATAAACAGAGCATCTGACAGTGATGAATTTTGAAAACAACTATTTGCACATAAGTTATAACAGGTATAATCAATGATGGAGAGGAGCACCAAACATATGAATTCCTTCACCAAACTACAGAGTATACCGGGAGATAGAACACAAACATGAATGTTGTCAAAAGAAATACATATTGAACAATAATACTGTAATGAAATTCAGGTTAATAAAGGAAGAGCTTCTGTATTAACTTAAAAAAGAAAAACAAGCTTCAATACAGTCCATAAATCTTCGTCTCTTTGGCTTGAAGTCCCCATACAACTCTCTCCAACGTTTCGGCTGGAACCTCCTTCTCTCTTTCCTGTTACATCTTGTCTTTTTATAAATTTGTAATACATTACATAATGTGAAATAAGATCCCAAAACAATGGATCGAATCCTCATCTAGAACAAAATATAGATGTCGAAATTGGGAGATCCTTCAAAATAGGAGCAATATCAAAAATCTATTTTGAGATCCACCTTTTGGGGAAAATTTCATCCTAATATAGAGCCTTTATTGAATAGCAAATTTTTGAGAACAGTAATCATCGAAACTAATTCCTCTAAACTGGGCTATACTGCTGGGAGTCTATTTCTCTACTGCCAGATGCCCTATCTCATTATAATTTTTTTCCTGCATATCTGGAATTGATTTGTTGAGGATGCTAATTTCATGCATTGAAGATAAATTTGCTTTAATTTAAAACATTCTTCCACCTGTGAATTTGTTACTCTAAGAATTTGGAAAATAACCTTTGACCAACTTCTCTTGTCGATCCCTTGCCACATCAAATGCAAATGCTGAAATGTTTATCCCCAAACTTGGAAGATAACTCTCTTTGACTAAGTCTCAATATTCAAAAATTTTGCAATGATTGTATTATGCAATATTAATCTCCATGGTAGATTTCCTCTTTTGGCACACTTGGATGATGTGTTAGAAGCTCAGTTTGTGTTGTGGATGATCATCTTTGTGAAAAACTCAACAAATGATGTGTTCACGGTGTACTTGTAATTTGAATTCAGACTCAGAAATTAACATTCAACCCTACGGTTTTGGCACTTGGAAATATGTTTCCATTAAATACAGATTCCATTGCAAACCATGGACTTTATGAGAGTCTATTCCTTTCATTATGCTAACGTGAACCGAACCTTACGCTGCTGGCATTTTTCTGAGTGTCTTTTGGACAGGTACTTGAACTTCTTCAATTTGGAATTCAGAAGACTTCTAAGCACACTTACATGGCAATGAGTGTTGTCATATCTTTGTCAACATCATACTTGTATCAAGCTCGTTCCTCTGGTGGATTATTTAAATAAGCACAAAGACTAGTATTGACATATGTGTAACGCTATCCAGTGTGGCTCATAGAATGTGATAGATCCAATGGCATTCTGGAAGCTTGACACTTTGAAACTGAAACTTGAGCACTCGGAAAATCATTTTGACAATGTTCTATTTTTTGTTTTCAAAGTCCCCACATTTAATAGGCATAATAGTTTAGTTGTCTTTATATAGCCAGGTGTTGATTATACTCATGGACGTGTAGAGCATAAAAGTATGTGTGTGCTAAAGCTTGGGACTTGGTGTGGAAGCTTTTTCTGCTCTTCAATGAAGTCTAATGCGATGAAAGGTGAAGACTATGAGTGAACCTTGACATAAGCAAATGCTTTGGAAATGGATAAGGACCATAAGTTTTACATAACCAAACTTATTCCTTTTAACCTTTTAATGGCCACGTGAAGTGAAATGAAGGTTTTAAGAGGTAAAATGTAAAGGTTAAAATAATTTTTTTTATTTTTTATTTTTAATAAAAACTATTAAATAATAATTCCAATTTTAAATGAAACTATTATTTAATAAATTTACTTTATTTTTGAAATAAATACTATTATTTTAGAAAAAGAGTGGATAGGTCAGCAAACAACAATTCATGGGATTAAATTTTGTAGCAGAAAACATGACAACTTTGACGGAATTTTGGAGGATAAGGCAAATTTGACACGAGATGGTGAGAAGAGAGAAGACTCTGATGTAATCACTTTGGCAATTTCACACAAAAACAAGGGAGCATTAGTAAAAGATCTGGTCTATGGAGAAAAGGAGCTGACCTGATGGACACAAGGAACTGAAGGTTTTGGTAAAAATGCTAGTGGATTTTCCAACAACAAAAATCAATGTCCCTTTTTAGATGTGCGCTACCGGAATCCAAAAAATTTGTTGGAGTAGATTCTGGTGACAACAGTACCCATCACTCGCAAAGCACCGGGCACCCAATGCTGTTGAGGCTTCGCGGCCAGTTAGCAATTGACAGGTAGGTCACTAAACTCTTTGGGTCGGTTTTCGTTTCGTTGTTTTCTTGGTTGTAGTATCTTTTGCTTCTGTGGGTGTCGCTTTCCCCTCGAATCCTTTTTCATCTGTGCCACCCTCACTGTGGCTAGCTTTGGACCCATCTTAAGCCCCACACTGTACCAGCCGTTTCCTCTCCCATTAAGCACACAGGGCCTTATGTCGAAGTAACTTTTAACACGGTTTGTAGTGTTTTTCTACTAAACCAAACACACATAGAAAAAACCCGCATATGTAAGACCATGGTAAACCATGCCAGTGACACTATCGTTTCTGCAAAATCGATCCCTGCTTCTCATCCTCAGTGAACTAACCGGCTGCGTTCCATGAACTTTTCAATACAAACTGAACGTGAACTAAATCTATGCAATTGACTATTTTTGTTAGCAGTTGACCGTGTTTTTATATTTGATTTATGCTCATCTGCACTTTTGAGAACAAACACAAAACTCTAAACATCATGACAACTTTGTTTTCTCAACCTTGCCTGTCAATAGCTAGTCATCTTATTGTTAAATTGGTAGGCAAAGCGGTGTGTACTTATGTTACATGTGTTTGATTGGCTCACCTGCACATTAATGAAAACACAAATTTTAATAAGTATAACAATGGTGTTTGTTCAACCTTGTATACCTCTTTTTTCGCTTGAGGAAATGTTGTTTGATTTCTGCTCATACATGACCTTTTTTATCAAGATTTAAACAATGACTAAGAAATGAGTCAAGAAGAAGTCCAAGGTAACTGAGCCCGAGTCAAATGTCGAAGTCGTATTGGAAACCAGGGTAGAGACTACATATGAGGATACCAAGCTAGTTATGGGGGTTAACCCTGAATTCAAGTGGGGTAAAATATATCAGATGATCCGGGACCAGAATGTCCCTGGTGCAGTTCTGGAGGAAATGGTTCTATATCAGAACATCATAAGGTCTGGCATCGCAAAAGCAGCTACGCACCCAAAGCTTTTTCCTTGCTCAGAGGTCATTGGGTGGATTCTGTCGCAAGCTAACTCCACATCAAGGATTTTTTTTGACAGCAAAGGAGAAGCTCTTGCCTCGTTCCATCCAGGCCACATATCAGCAGCTTACAAGTTACCACACACTCAGGTCCACCTGACCACGGCTTGGCTTGAAAGTCTTAACATGGAAACTCTCGAATTCGCTAAGAAATTATTAATACCAGGAAAGCAGCTCAGGAAAATAGCAAGTGAGGAATATGAAACCCAAATGCTAAGGCCCCCTTTCAGGATCATAGCCCTAATGTTGAGCAGGATTTTTGGAAAAGCAGATGGAACCATCTACAAACTAAATTGGATACCTCTGATTCACCATGTGGCCTTCAACGGTATAGTCTTTAACTGGGCAAACATCATCTCAAACAATGTGTCGTCAGCCATAACAGTTGCAAAAGAAGGACTAACCCAGAAAAGGGAGGAATTCTACATGTCCTCGTACCTTTTAGATTGCATTTTATCGAGGCTTCCTTTCCCTAAGCTGGGCTACATCTGGAACAAGAACGATGTCCCAATCTATGTTTCTTACACGATGTTATGGGACCATAAATACAAGGGATATTACAAGACCATATGTGAAGACCTTATCATGCCTCTATACGAGCTGATCTTCATCAAAGAACCAAACTGCTTGTCGGAGAATGCCATGGTAGTCGTGGAACAATATGGAGATTACTATTTTTCGCAGGATGGCACATACCTCAGGATGTATGGAGGTTCCAAACTGCCATCTCTCTTGCCTAAATATGCCACAGATTATGTAGTCCACAAAGAAGGAGTGAGGCAAGTCTTCATAGACGGTATTGGTGACTTCTTGCATGATCAGAAGAAGGCTTCATTCCTACCATTGCCTTTCTGCATTGGGGCATATAAATTCTCCAAGGTTAAAACTGCTGAAGATTTTGTTCGGGAATTATAAGCTTTCCATTTTGGAGAGAAGAGTTTTCACTGAAATGGAAACTACGACAAAGTTGTAGAACATTGTGCAGCAATCAAGGTACATTTTGAATATGCAAATTACTTTGACAAAGATGAAGCAATTTTCAGGAGTGATAGCAATATGACTGAGCTCAACAAACGCTTTCATCCCAAAAGTGGATCTAGTTCCAGCACTGTTGCTCAAGCTGCTAAGCAGGCATAATTATAGAGGAAGAGGGATAAAGCTGAAGCTCTAGCAAATGAAGAATGAAGGCTAAAAGAAGAGACTGAAAAGGCCTAGAGGAAAGAGGCTGATAGGGTCCAGAGAGAAGCTGCGGAAAGAGTTTTGAAGGAACAGGCAGACAAGCTGCAAGAAGAAGAAGCTGAAAGAATAAAAAAAGAAGAAGCTGAGAAGCTGCATGAAATGAAAGAAAGGGCAGAGAAGGAAGCGGTTGAGCAGCAGAAGAAAAAGGAAGAAGAGGAGAATCCCAAGAAGGTTGTGGAAGTGGGAAGTCCAAACATGTAGACCATGGACATAGACCCACCCGAAGTATCTCAAGAAATAACCGCGTGAGGCCACTTCCCTTTAGGAGAGATCTCGCTCACACCTCTTACTCCATCAAAGGTGCACATTGTGGTCCAACTGGACACAATCGTCTTCGACCACAAGAGAAAAGCTATCGTGAGGAAGACAAAGAAAAGAATGAAGATGGTCTCCGAACCAGACATCGTCATTAGACAGGAAAGCACCGTCATGGAAGGTATGCACAAGGACCTCGGGTTCATAGCATCCATCAATGTAGCTACTGCCCAAGCAAGTGAAGACAGCGTTAACAAACTGATGAATGATGTCAAGCTGGGAAAACAAAAGGTGTGCAAGTTAAAAGCTAATATGGTAAAGGAACGAGCAGATGGAGTAAACTGGAAAAATAAATATGATGCCCTCTTGTCGGAGCAAGAAAGAATAACAAGTGAGTACCAAAATCTAGATGAAGAAAAGGAAGCATTAATAGTACAACTAATGATATTAGAAGGTGAGAAGAATGACATTGAAGCCCGAGCCACTCAGTTAGAATCTGACCAGTCAGCTGCTAACCAACAGGTTGAAGAACTAAAAGCTAGAGTGGAGGAGTTAAATAAGAAAAAGGAGCTTATGACAGGACAACTAGAGCTTGCAAACAACATGAAACATGACCTAACCCCTTTCCATGAGAAGGATTGTGACATTCAAAAGAAAATTTATTGGTCACAAGAACTCATCACAGAAGAAGTCTGCAAGATGAAGACGATGATTTCAAGGATGAAAAAAATCGATACTGAGGCTCTGAGACTCAGGAGAAAGTGTGTGCGCACCATGGAGGAAATCAAGAAACAAATTGAATGAAGAGAAGGGAAATCAGGATTCCCGGGGAACCTACCTCTCAAGTCCTTAGCCAATTTTCAGCTGGATTCGAGTCTCATCGAGTTCAGTAGAGGCTGCGGTGTAAAAATAAACGTTGGAATCCAGAAAACCATTGGGTAGTGTGACAGCTTCTATTAGAAAATCCGGGAAACTCACGAGAAGTGCCAGATGGTCTTCCATCAGATCATAGAATATTTTCCTATCCGAGACCGACGCTTGTCAAAATTGCAGAGCGAGCTGAACATGGATATAGACTACATAAGGAAGATAGACGTCCTAACAACAGAAGACCTCCACCAGTTCATTGGGAAAGCTTCTATTCATGCTTACTTTCTTGAGGACATCTCATAGGCAACCGCAGCAGGAGTAAAAGGTATTGCAGAGGAGTTGCCTAAACATGAGATCTCCATAAAAATGATGACTCCTGTACGCAACAACATTATTGTAAGAGAGACAGGCATGTGGACCAGTTACATAGCCAAGGTGGAAAAACCAACTGGAAGCTGATTTTGCATTGTATAAATATTAAAGGAAGATGGAAGATGATTTATTGTATAAACATTAAAAAATAGTTGGAAACTAATTTTGTATTAAGTGAGCACTAGAAGACAAACTTTTGTGATTCCCTAGGTTTAGGGTATGTGAAAAGACACTAGAGACAATTTTGTAAAGTTATAAATAGAAGAATAGAATAGAAGGAGAGGACTTTTGGCAGGTGAAAGGACTGGACTGTTTTGTACGAGAACTACTTTTTTGCATTAATAAAGAAGGATCTATTTGCCTGGGAAAAGCTAGCACAATGATTTTGCTTGGGATATGTGGAATGTTTGTGGAATTATTTCTTCACCATTCATATGCATACTGTGAGATTGTTCCTAACCACTTTGAATTAATTCTGGGTTGTGAATGCTCTTATTTCCTGTGCAAACATTTATGTGTTAAATGAGTAATGGAACACTTTAATTACATTAGAGTTATCTTTGATATCTTTTATGTTCTGCTGTAAATGTGCTTATAATATTGAAACAACTATCTGTGAGATTTTTAGGTACATTTCCAGTTTATTGCTCATATTTCAGATTTGCTCCCTGCAGGGATAGATTAGATTATATGAGATAGTTCATATTTAATTGGATTAGATTACATGCATTTAGATAAAGCACTTGCATCTCATCTTTAAACATAAAATACATAAACGGTGGATCGGTCCGCAACCGATGAAAACAAAACTTTAAAATCACATACGGTAGTCGGGTCGTTAACCGGACGGATTCCCCACACCAAATGGTGAGCGATCTAATTGGGATTGCTTACCGGGGAGAATCCCTAACTGTTTTTGTTGCGAATTTTGGGGCATCAACAAGTTCATAGGATTTTAAGGTGTAGTAGATGCAGGTGTCAATGTACATGCACACTCATTTTCATCTCTTTTGCATTTCTAGGGGACAATAGTGCACCTACAAGATTTCTCCCTCTAATTTTAGGGTCAAGAATGCACTTGCATGGTTAAACCCCTTTTAGGGTCAAAGGATCCCTCATAGCTAATTAACCCCATTTTTAGGCATTTTTGCACTTACGCAAATTTGGCTCAGTTAACTCCCTAATGTGCCCTAGTTGGCTATTTTGGATCAGTAAACTGACTAATTGGCTTTTTTGGCTTAGTGAACTACCTAATGTTCCCTAGTTGGCTCAATTGGGATAATTACACTCCATTTTCACATGCATGTCCATTAAAACACTTATTGCTCATGCATGACTAAATTAACTACCTCACAAGGCAAGTGTAGGACCAGTTAACCTTTGCTAGACTTGTATTAGCTTACTTCCTTAGGAGGGTGCACTTGTCAAATATTAGCACAAAAGCACCTCTCTTTATCATTTATAGGCCTAATTAAGTCCTAACAACACTTGCATGGTCAACACAACTCCCTAATTTAAAGAATTTATAGTCCTCAATGTAAAGAAAAAATAGACATCGTGAACATGATATTGCTAATAGTCCAAGTAAATAAAAAAAATTACATAGATATGAAGAAAATGGTCTCCATAGAAACCTTGAAGCTCGGGAAAAAAAAGGGAGAGCGACCGTGTGGGGAGGGGGATATTGATAGAAGGGAAAACATTCTCTTTTTATAGTTTCACCCCAATGCACAAATCCTTCAGGAGTGCCACTTTTAACTTAAAAAATACCTACATGGGTTTTGTCTTTAGCTTAGTTGGTCATCCAACCCCCTTATAGTCCTCAATGTAAAGAAAAATAGACATCGTGAACATGATATTGCTAATAGTCCAAGTAAATAAAAAAATTACATAGATATGAAGAAAATGGTCTCCATAGAAACCTTGAAGCTTGGGAAAAAAAAGGGAGAGTGACTGTGTGGGGAGGGGGATATTAATAGAAGGGACAACATTCTCTTTTTATAGTTTCACCCCAATGCACAAATCCTTCAGGAGTGCCACTTTTAACTTAAAAAATACCTACATGGGTTTTGTCTTTAGCTTAGTTGGTCATCCAACCCCCTTTAGTTCATAGGATTTTAAGGGGTAGTAGATGCAGGTCTCAATGTACATGCACACTCATTTCCATCTCTTTTGCATTTCTAGGGGACAATAATGCACCTACTAGAGTTCTCCCTCTTATTTTAGGGTCAAGGGTGCACTTGCATGGTTAAACCCCCTTTTAAGGTCAAAGGTTCCCTCATAGCTAATTAACCCCATTTTTAGGCATTTTTGCACTTAAGCAAATTTGGCTGAGTTAACTCCCTAATGTGCCCTAGTCGACTATTTTTTCTCAGTAAACGGACGATTAATTGGTTATTTTGGCTTATTTAATGACCTAATGTGCCCTGGTTGGCTCAATTGGGGGTTTGGTTATTTTTTCTTCTATCTTAACCATCTATTCTCTTAGATCATAAAACCCTAATTGATTAAAACCCTCTTTTTCACATTTTTTTAGATCTACTTGGATCTAGCAAGCTTTTGGGGATAATTTTTAAGACCCACCTCTATAGCATCCATGACAATTCGGATCTATAGTTTGGTGGTGATTGGCCTCCATTTGACCCATTTCCCAAGGCACATTAGTCTCTCCAAGGCAATTCACATTTCCTTGAAGAGGCTAGTTTGGTAGGTTCTAGTACGTGGGTAGGTGAGATTTTTGTTTCATTGAAGAGATCATCCCTCAAAACCTACCTCTAGTGCTTCACTTTTGTGATTTTCACCTTGTGGGCCCCATTTCTCATTTTGAGGGTTGTGCCCCACTTGGGTCACCTAGTGATGCATTAGATCTAGTGAGATCTAGCCATGGAATGCTCTTGATATTGAAAACCCACCTTGCTTTGCATCTTGACTATCCTGATCTATAATTTGGTGGACATTCGACTCCATTTCCCCCTCCATCCAAGGCACTAGTCTTCCCTAAGTCAAATCACACTCCTTGGGGTTGGTGGCTTTTGCTAGATCCCACACTTGGGTGTTTCTCATTTTTGGCCAATCCATAGATCCATGCCATAGAACACCCCTAGTACCATTTTCCTTCAACTTTGACCAAGTGGACCCACCTTGGACCATTTTCCACTTTTTAAGGAGTGGGCCCCACTTGTGTACTTTTCATGGTACTAAATCTCTTTATTAAACTTTATAAGTGGCCCTTATCATTCATTGGTTGAATCACTTGTAACACTTTAAGCCTCTTCAACCATACCTTAACCCTTGGGTCCACTTAACCTTGCATAGATCTAATCTACCATTGATCTCCTTGTTTCATCATACACATTTCCTTGGAATCTTTGGGTTAGCTAGTCTTCATTGATTGGCTAGGGTCTCCCCCTTGATCTTGATTAGTCTTGATCTAAAGTGAAGAGTGCCTCAATTGACGTGACTCCCAGCTTGCATTGGGAACCGTGGAATCTCTTGGGTCACCTTTTTGGTTGTCCAACACCTCTACTATCCTGGATGGGATACCTTTAGGGATAACTACAAGTTGTGTGATAACAGGTATTTAGCCTCAAAATCAACACTCTACATAATATAGCCCCCAAAACTTGGCCTTTACAATAAAAAAGAAATCCCTCATTTTGGTATGTCTAGAAAGTATGCATCAAGCACTCTAAAGTTGTAACAGTGTGTAACATGAAAACATCTAAAATACAATCATCAACCCAAGTCATAGTCCATAAAATACATCCTCAGGCATGTCATGGCATCATACGAATACATAGCTTGGCATCATCACAAGACAAAACTATAACATCAATTGATAGCAACTCAACACCAATGTTATTGGAACCGGACCAGTCATCGAATCGACGAAGCCCAAAATGTGAACTGGATCGGAGCTGGAAAAAAACCGGTCGACTAAAAAATACATAAAATATTCATATTTTGTAAAAAAACATATATATTCATGTGCATGCATATGAATCCAAACCATTAATACACAAATATGCAAAGTTTCTCATATATATAGCAAGTATGAGTGACAATGGATTTTGCAGATTTTTGAATATCCGGGATCCACATACAACAAGGAAACAGTAAGTATAAAAAATATATAAAAATATTTTTATAATTTAAAAATTAAGTCTGTTTTAGAAGTTAAAGATTGACGATACATCTTGGGAATATATTCCTTATCCTGAGAAGATATTTTCCATGCAGTCTTCAAAATTCAGAGGTGTTGAAGACACTGGTTTCCTTTCTTCAAGTTGTATAGTTAGAACACAAAGGAGATACGTACTCTGCATCTAAAAACATGTAAATTTGAACTATGGGTTCACATGCATCTAAATAGGGATTTAAATATTCTTGTCCTTGTTTTAGAACATTCTCGTGACACTTCTGTATAGGCTCTTAATTTCACTGTATATGTAAATTTAAATCTGTTTTGAAGTTAAGGATTGCTAATACATGTTGGGAATATATTATTTATCCTAGGAAGATATTTTTCATGTAGTCTTCAAATCCAAAGGTGTTGAAGGAACTCATTTCCTTTCTTCAAGTTGTATAGTTAGAACAGAAAGGAGATACATACTCTGCATTTAAAAACATGTAAATTTGAATTCTGGGTTCACATGCATCTAATTTACTACAAGAACATGAGTCATCATGCATATATGTAGTCAATTAAATTAAATGGAATTTAAAGAGGCAAAAGAGAAAGTGTAGGCATAACCAAAATTGGTTTAGAACATGGCCATTGAATGCCTTTTTGCATTGTCAAATTTACGACTACCGTGTATCGGGGATTATTAATTTTCTTGCATTATCAGTATACACAAGTTAAAATTCAGACTTCTGTGTATCAGGGATTATTAATTTTCTAAATATCAGATTGATTGCCATGAGTAAAACAAAGACAATGTAAATCGTTTTTATATGTGGCATGGGACTAATAAGCAATGATTCTACAAATTCAGTTATTTAAGTGATACAAGTTTAAATGGTTTTTATATGTGACACGGGACTTGCAACAATTTTGCAAAATCAGTTATTTAGTGATATAAGTTTTTCATGATATAGCCATGCATGACAGTTTGGCTTTAGATTGTTGAGTCGATAAAGAATGTGATATAGGCTCATTGGCAAAGGTGTTTGTGTTGTTACATTTTTCAGATATCATTTTCTCTTTTATTTTTAAGAAGGAAAAACTTATCAAGTTGTTCATAGGTAGGGAGATTGATTACTGGTTGCTATCAATGAGTGCAAGCTACATCAGTTGAAATAACTTGCTATGGTCCATAAAGGGATATATTTTCATTCATGCTAGAGGTTTTTGGGTTTTGGGATGTTAACTTGTTTCCCCATGTTTGAGAAAGACAACTTGTTAGTCAATCAGAAGTAGTTTTAGGTAAAATATTTAGATATCATATTTTTGTTCAAGTAGAGGTTTTTGGGTTTTGGGATGTTAAATTGTTTCCCTATGTTTGAGAAAGACAAGTTGTTAGTCAATCAGAAGTAGTTTTAGGTAAAATGTTTAGATATCATATTTTTGTTCAAGCTGTAAAAGGTTAAATTGTAAATGAAGGAAAGTATTTGATAGAAAGCTCTTCGAAAGATATATATTTGATTCACAAACATAATGGTACAATTTAAAGCCTATAATCCCAAGACGAGATGATTTTTTTTGGTTAAATTTTAGAGTTGGTGGCTTCAAAAATAGAGTAGTTTAAACAATCACAATTTGGACCACTTTTTTGGCTTGTTTTCTGACCATTTTTGCTCCAAATCTGGTAGTTGTTGGAATCGTAGATATAATCTATTGAGATTACACAATCCGGGTATACCGGGGGTATTTGAGGGCATTGAATCTATTTCTATAATCAAATGGATTGTTAACAATGAAAAATTACAATATGTCGAAAGATTAGATTACTAGATTCTGTTAATAATGGTCAGAAAAAAGTAAAAATCGTTGAATGTTTAGATAACTCCAAAATTTCCAATATTAAAAAGTAAAAATTAATACAAAAAATAACTTATGGGAAAAGTATTGCATAATTAGGAAATGTATCATTAAAAATATGATGATTTAATAACTTACAAGGAATGTGCAAAATTGGCATTGTGTAAGCAATAAAATTTGTATTATATTGAACATAAAAGTCATGAAAGGGGAAGCAAATGATGTCTCATGAAAAAAATTTGACGGTATAAAAGAAAACACAAGCATATAAAAAAATTGTAAAAAGTTGATGGTATAAAAGAAAAAACAAGCATATAAAAAAATTGACGGTATAAAAGAAAACACAAGGCATATAACATTCTAACTTAGGAATATTTTGTTGGATATTATTATTGGGATTTGAGGGCAATTTGTGAAATTCTAGATTACAGCAGATCATGGAGCTGAGAATACCTCACAGTGAAAGAATGAGCAGAAAAGATGAATTATAGTGAAAATAGTAGTAAAATTAATCATGCATTGGAAATCAAATGGAAACAGAAATGTGTGTTATGATCCATTAATCAGTATAGTCAACATATATTTTACAATGGAGAGAATTTGATTATCCTAGGAGAATTCGAATCCTCGTCAGACTAGCATAGAAATTGTCACCATTGGAGTGCTTCGGAAGTCCCAAACTCAACTCCACTGAACCAAAACTCAGTTAATTGAAGCTACTGTCAGTTAGCTGGCTAAGGAGGGCCCACTAGTGAAAAGGGCACATTAGATCACAATCAATGGTGATTTGAGCTAAAACTCCCAATAGAGTTCAGGGACTCAGGTGGACTGAACTAGAACACAGAGTTCGTTCCTAAAATATAGGGAACTGACTCTGATGGGCCTAAAATCATGCATGCGGGGCACATTAGGTGGCTAATGGGTCTTTGAGACGAACAAGTTCGCTCTAAAGAAATATCCACTGTAAATAAGACAAAGAAAAAAAATCCATATAGGAAAAATATATATTAAATGTAAAATGATGATATGTTTATAGTGCAAGGAGAGGGCTCGTATAAATACAATCCTAATGGGAACCTTTGATGACTATTCACAAGGGTTATGGCCCTGGGATAATTATTGTTAATTATTATTATTAATATTATTATTTAATATTTATATATTTTAGGTTTGTTACATTTCCTTCCCCTTTAGAATGCTTTGTCCGCAAAGCATAATTTGGAAAATACTTCTCTTTAACTCTTATTCTCGTTCATACTATCTTCTCAAGATCTTTTGTGCTTGTAACTATGAAACTTGAAGAAACAAGACGATATAACTTTCGAATTCTTTAACTTATGTGTTGCATCTTTTGGGAAGTGATTCACCCAAATCTACCTTCATTGGAACTATTTAAAAGTCCACTATTCGGATAGAACTTCTGATTTTAGGCTTCCATGCATTTTGTCAATTTTGTCTGTATTCTTTCTCACTGTTGTAGTCGGGTTGTTTGTAAATAGAATATTGTTTATTCTTATCTTGACGTTGTTGTTGGTCGTAATGGCTCTTATGATTTGGATGACGATAAGGAATCTTAATTTTTTGTGACTGTTCTTTGGAACCATCTTCTTCTGATGTTAGTGATTTGTCAATATAAGCATTCTTCTGAATTTGAGCGCTAATTGACTATGTATTGGTTCCTTTCTTTGGTGTTTGACTTTGACATCTGATGACTTCTCTATTGGGCGAGTCATCATTGTGTCGATTAATGATCCTTTGCGATCAACTCTTTTTGTAAAGATTTTTTTATCATGCTTTAGCTTTCTAAGTAAGTCTTGATAATGTCTTTTTAAGCATAAGAGTTCTTCCTTGTAATCTAACTTGTCGATTCCATTTTGAGTATCTTGATTCTTTTGCTCTCTTTCTCTTAACGTTTTTATTTGTTCTAGCAATTCCTGATTAACCTTTTTTAAAGAAGATCTTTCTTCATCCTTTCGTGATAATTTTTGTTGGAGATCTTGAATCTCCTCTCCTAACTTTTGATTGCACTGGGCCTTATCCTTCGTCTTCTTGATTTGAAGTAGTAATTTCTTATTATGATCTATTAGATGAGAAATTTCTTTATCATTTTCTAGTAAAATTTTGTTAGCTTTCTTGAAATCTTCATTTCCCCTTAGTTTGCGATATAATTCCATGATTTGAGTGAGCAAATCCTTAATCTTGTTTTCTAGATAAGAATTTTGTTTCTTTACTATCTCATATTGTATAAATCCCATTTGCTTCCATCGAAATTGTTGATAATCAATACCTCGATATAAATCCCACTTTATACCTGCACTTTTCAATATTTAAATATCCTTCATTTAATAATTTAGGTATTATTTTTCTAATACCCTTACTTACTTGGGGTTAGATCTCTTTTTTTTCATTAAAACTTAACTCTTTATAAAACTTTGATACCTTCTAACCTTTTTGCTAGGAGGAACTCTTTTTCCAGATTATTAAAAAAAATACTCCTTTACGTTATGATCCTTTCTCTTATTACTTTCTTTACACTTTTTACACTCAAATAGAAGTATTTTAATATATATCTTCTAGTAATTCCCTTTATGTTCACAAGCTCAATATAATAAAATACTTCTTTTTAATAGGATTTTTTCCCAAGATCTTCAAGTCTTCACCACTTAAATATGTTCCCACTTAGTATAAGGTCTTTGAGTTTTCATTATGAATCTATTAATTCACCACTTAATGTACTTTATAGTTTAAATAATACACTGTCGGTTGCTCAACCCATTATTTGTTACCCTATTCAAGGTTTGACGAATTTCAAAGATTGGTTATATGTTTAAGATGGTCGTGTGGGTTGACAGCATAATGATAGCGTAAATTGTAAAGGCCCCACGTAAGAATACCGTCAACTTCTATCTAGGATTCTTGGAAGAACTTAGTTTGGAGGCACACGCAAGTTTACAACAATATTTGCAGATAACCCCCAACGCTTCTTTACTACAATATTTTCCAGATATATATCTCGGTAAACCTTGCATTGCAAGAGCGACAATGGTGGGATCGAACACTTTCAGAGTGATATGGACGATGTTCAGTGATAATCTTCCCAGGGATTTTTGTTTTTTAATTTTTAAATATTTTGTCCCTCGTCGTTTGTGCGATTACGTCGAACCAAAATCCTTGTCTCCGTGCCCCTTTCGCTCTAAAGAAATATCCATTGTAAATAAGACAAAGAACAGAAATCCATATAGGAAAAATATATATTAAATGTAAAATGATGAGATGTTTACAATGCAAAGAGAGGGCTCGTATAAATACAATCCTAATGGGCACCTTTGATGACTGTTCACAAGGGTTATGTCCCTTGGATAATTATTGTTAATTATTATTATTTAATATTTATATATTTTAGGTTTGTTACAATCTTATATGACATATGCACACCACTTAGGGGCAAATAACATCATCAACTACTAGGAAAAGGTAAATAATGCTAAGTGGGACAAGGATAGAGTATTAATTATCCTAACATTCCCCCTTAATCCAAACTTCGACATCCTGGGCCCTGGTTACTGAGACCAAAGGTCACCCATACAATCAAATAAATGATAAAAAGAATTGTTCATGAAACTAAGGAAATGGGGAAAAACCTAATGAGAAAAATACCCACCCTAAAAAATGAATAGCAGGAAACTCAAACAGCCTTCACACCAAGCAGAGAAGGAAGATATCTTATGAGTGAAAGACTTTGTAAAAATGAAGGTAGTATGCTCCTATGTAGGATAGTAATCCAGTTGTTGGATTTGGATCTACTCCTTTAATGTACCTCCCATTGTTTTGAAGTTGCATTTGCCAAAACAAGTCTTCCAGAATCCATTCTTGCTACTGGGGTGAATGACTCATTGTAGTCCAAACCATGAACCTTTAGGTACCCTTTTCCAACCAACCAAGCTTTGTACTTGGCTGTAGATCCATCATGGGAAGTCTCTTTGAAGGATTGTAGATCAAACCCCACAATCATGTAGCACCTCTCTAAGAGAAGTGGATCTATATGACATAGTGCAAGGTTTTCATCTCGATACTGATATTTAGTTATTCTATGGTTGGATTCCCAGCTACGTTCCCAACAACTTCAAGGATTTTGTGAGCCCATTTTGGCCTTGGCCATGGATTGGGAGTAGTGGTTGGATATGGATCTGGATCTGCTTGAACTTCATACTCAACATCAAGATCTTGGTCCTCATCTTCGGAATCTGAAAGTGGATCATCAGAAGAGACATCATTATGATCTTCATCAGATACAAATGGAGTAGGCAGAGAGTATGGCAAAAAGTGAGAGAATTCATATGCCTTGGTTTGCAACACCTTTCGCTATTAGCTTCCCAGATGAGATCTCTGCAATCTCAACTGTGTTAGGACCAAAGAAAACTTTCTTTGATGAACCTGTGTGTGTCATCTGATAAACAAATACAAATTTGTTGTCAAGGAAGGCACATACAGAACATTTTTGAACTTTCCATGATCCAGTTGTATTGTGCCTTTCCTTGTAGTAGAGATCTAAGAATAATCTCCTATGTGAATACTAGTGTAGGAACCTTTCCTAGGTTCCTCGATTTTTTAAATAAAATCTAGATCTTTTCACGGTTTAATTTTTGTGTCAAAATTTTGTTTGGTTTTCTAGTTTAGTTTAAGTTCAAGTGCCTGTAAAAATAACATTTACAGGTTTGTAGAAAGATGCACTATTTTACCATTTCTACCATTTACAAGTTTTACATGTGCAGCAACATATATATGTATATATATTTTCCAACAATTTCATTAAGTTATAACTTGAAATAAGTAAAATTGACATAGTTAGAAAGGGATTTTTATACCTGTTGGAGAGATACCTTAAAGATAGCTAGTTGTTCCTTTTGCTGCTCCTCATTTCCCTTCTTGTTTGTCCAAGCACCAAAATTCATTCCCAAACCAGAAAATTCAACTAGCCCAAACCAATCTGGTATGCTTACCTACCAACTGGAGAGGTCTCACCGACCACCCAGCTCCAAAAATGTTCTCCTGGACCCCCGACCCCAAACTGAGTACAAGCCCAACCAATGCTTCCCGTAAATTTTCCTCCAACACTTCCCCTCTGTTTTGCAATTTTTCTCATCTCCTAAGAATCAAAGATCATTTCTCCTAAGTCTATTCTCCCCCTTATTCCTCCTTCCGTCGACTCTTCCCTACCATAACTACCCTTATCCCCATCATTATTATTCTCAAAACCCAAGTCCTTCTCGAGCCCAACACTTGACTCAGAATAATATTAAATTGTTTTATTTCATTATTAAATAATAATGCTGGGGTTGGTTCACCTACCAACCGTAAGTGTTTCAAATTTACACATTTTATCCACATTAATTACTAGTTAGCATTCATGGACTTTACAATTCAAGTTTCACAATTATATTTATAATTTTTATTAAATAACTCCGAAACTTATTTTAACACTTTGTTTATAAATTGCATTTGGTAACTATTTACCACATTCAACAATTGAACCTTAATTATAATTAACCCTAATTAATATTCATTTATTACCACATTCTAATTAATTAATTAGTCCTAATTAACACTTATTTATTACCACATTCTAATTAATTAATTAATCCTAATTATTTATAATTAATCCTAATCATGATTCATGGCACTACTACCACATTCAACATTACACTCTTCGTTACATTTAAACTTAATTGGCATCTTACTACTTATTTAACACTTATCCACAAGTAATTAACGACATGGTGGAACATATAACTAACATGTTTCATTACTTTAATAATGACCTTTATCAATAACATATCTTAAGCACGATTAATTAACCATTCATAATTAATCCTACTTATTGAAAACAATCATTACGCAGGAACAATTTTGAGTGAGGAGGAGCTGCGTTAAACGAATTTGAAACTCGACGTTTCGATCCCTGCTCTAGGATCATCATCAAGAGACAGTTGAAGCCTGTAAGGATAAAAACGTCCATGAAACACCCATAAATATATGAAACAATGATTCTTAGTTTTAATAATTTAATTTAGGGTTTTTTTAAGGTTGGTCGGCTTATTAGGCATAAAGAAGTTTATGAAAATGGAGAAAACTTAAATCTAAAAATAAATGTGAGAGTAATATAATGTTTTAATAATATAATGTATAATTTAAGTGGGAAACTCAATTTGTGTTTCTTAAGTGTACAATTATAATATAGTGTATCAATAATATTATATTATATTGTATTGTATTGTATTATATTATATTATTTGTTTGATAATATAATATAATATCACTATATAATTTTATGTTATATTATATTATATTATATTGTATTATCTGTTTGATAATATAATATAATTTCACTATATAACATCACTATATTATAATTTTACACGTAAGAAACACAAATTGAGTTTCCCACTTAAATTATACATTATATTACTCTCACATTTATTTTTACATTTAAGCTTTCTCCATTTTCATAAACTTCTTTATGCCTAATAAGCCGACCAACCTTAAAAAACCTTAAATTAAATTATTAAAACTAAGAATCATTGTTTCATATATTTATGGGTGTTTCACGGGCGTCTTTATCCTTGCAGGCTTCAACTGTCTCCTGATGATGATCCCATAGTAGGGATCGAAACGTCGAGTTTCAAATTCGTTTAACGCAGCTCCTCCTCACTCAAATCCTACTTAATTACAGCTATTAATTATCGATTAAGTAATAATAGGTAAGTAGTGATCATTCACACCCATAAGGCATTCAAACAATAATTTAATAGATAAATGACATATGCATAGATAGACGATTTACCTAAGTGTAGCTAATCCTTACATAGATCGTGTAGTTACTTCAACAATACGAAATCACACAACATTCATAATCATAAAATCTATTGTTTACTGACACATGTTTAAACACAGTTTGCAGTGTACAATATTTTACATAACTGTATTTTATTAACTTATGAACAATTCATACATTACAGAGTTACAACACAAAATCAATGAAAGGTTTTCAACATACACAGCTAATCAAGTTTACCTCCCGACTTCATGCTACACCTATCTACCTACATCGTCTATCTAATTCACAACTAACTTCCACATGCTATCCTTCCTCTGCTAGACTACCCTAAAGTGTCATGCCATGACCGGCTCTAGTTAAAACCCGCAAGCGAAAGTGTCGAATACATTGACCAAGCTTCCCCAGCAGGAAACCACCAGTAATCATCACACACCTTGGGGAGCGCATCATAGGACATCCCTCCCATGACTTTAGGTTTCATGGATAAATGGTGGGTGAAGCCTCCACCCCCCTAATGGAACAAGGGACTATGTCTACACCGACATAGTGACTGCATTGTGACTTGTACTCATTTTGTCATCGTATAACCAATCTGGGCGGTTGAGTTTCATAAAACCATACCCCACCCATACATCATGATAATAAATACAATAATCATGCTAAATAAATAATGGATCACTTGCATACCATTTATCTTTCAGAGTCCATGTCCCTGAGGTACTCCCACCTCGTAGGATCCAGCTATCACTTAGCCATTTTAACCTGTAAGTTAGTCTCTGACATACGATCGAGAATATTGTGCAAAATCCTTGACATGTACATATACATTTCATTATTAAGAAACAATAAGAAAACCATTTCTATGTAGCATGCACCTGGTATCAAATTTATCCATTCAACACACAACTTTTAACTTTGTATCCACGTACCCATTATTTAGTAATTTGCATGTAAGAGACATAATTAACACATGAATATATATCAAAACCATGACTACATATCATAACATTAACATCACACACACACACACACACACACACACACACATCGGCAAAATAATAGAACCATATGTCCACATTGTCATCAAACTGACAAAGTCTCACAATAATAAGCAAATACAACATATAATGATAGTTCAGGTAGTAAGGTAAAAAACAGGGCGTTACAACCAGGACCATCGGTAAGATCTAGAGAATAAAATGATTCTCTGGAGGAAACCATGTGCTTGGAGGCTCCAAATTCAATGAGGAAGGCTTGTGATTGTGAGAATCCAACCTTCAATGCATGGCATCTCTCATGATCATCTGTCTCACTTCCAGAATCAGTCTCCCTTGCGCCTTCTGAGAGGGAAATGTTGTTTTGTTCAAGAAGTTTGGTCATTTGATCTATATTCTTCTTCATGCAAGGTCTCTTTGGATGGTTTCCTTTCTTGCAATAGGTATACTTGGTCTTCTCAAAACCCTTTTGTTTATCCTTATTGCAGTTGGAGGCTCCTTTCAATGGATTAGACTTCTCCTTAAGCTTGGATTCAAATTGCTTCTCTTCTTTACCTTTCTGCTTCCCTTTAGCATTTGCACTTTTTGACTATCCATCCATAAGAGCTTGATTTTTGGAGGATTTCACGGAACCCATCTGAATCAGTTTGTCTTGTTCTTGGATGAGATATTTGATGAATGCATCTAAAGAAGGCATTTTCCAGTTGGGGATTGACAATCTCCCTGAATGGAAGGTAGAAACAAATATAGAAAATTCCAGAAAAAGATTGCTTAGGATTGATAGCACCAGTTGGTCATCCTTCTTCTCAATGACACATTGTTTGCACTACATGACCAAGGATTTGAATTTAGAAAAGAATTGATGTATGGTTTCGAAACTGTTGGGTTGAAGAGAAATTAATTCATTCCCCATAATATGGCTTCTCATCTCATCTTGCTTTCCAAAGAGGGTCTCAAGCTTCAACCAAACCTCTCTTGGAGTCTTCAATCCATCAAGGTGGAAGAGAAAATCTCTGGAAATATGAATACACATGAAACCAAACTCTTCATCTAATCTGTTTAGGTACTTGGCCTTCTCCATAGCTGCCTGAGGTTCCACCTCCTTGCCCATTGTGATTATGTACAGACTCTTGTTGCGCAATACCATCTGCATATCAACCCTCCAACTAAGATAATTGAAGGGTGTCGAGATCTTTGGAGACAAAGGAACATTCAAATTCTCCATGTGAAACTGTTGGAGTGAATACAAACTGAAACCGTTGCTACTACTACACTGAAAAACCTTCAAAATCCTGCAAAAAACTCTCAATTTTGGAGATAAAATACTACTGAGCACTGCTTTAGGATAATAGGCACTATTATTTGGATCCTTCACACCTAGCTAGACCTTAAAGGATTTATCTAATGAATTCAATGCAATGGCACCAGGATTTGTTGTGGAAATCCAGAGGCTTCTAGTGCACTACTGAAATCAGTTGCTCAACCTATGCTCTCTGAGCTCTGATACCATGTGAAATTCTAGATCACAGCAGATCATAGAGCTGAGAATACCTCATAGTGAAAGAATGAGCAAAAACAATGAATTACATTGAAAATTGTAGTGAAAAGAGTAGTACAATTAATCATGCATTGGAACTCAGATGGAAACGGAAATGTGTGTTATGATCCATTAATAGGTATAGTCAACAGATATATTGCAATGGAGAGAATTTGAATCCCTATCATTCTAGCATAGGAATTCAACATGTAAAACTTATAAGAATTTGTTAATTCAATTCTTATGTGTCAAGTTATAAATTGTAATTTGTTTTTAATAAAATATCCAATACATACAGTTCAAATGGTTATGATGTGAAATGCTTTCCCAAAGCATTACAATTGGGAAAACATTACAATAAACTAAACTTCTACTTATCACGATGAGACTTCAAACTTGGAGTTAACATTAAAGGGAAAATTTACAATTATTCATATTGGATTTTTATTGCTAACCAATAGTGAGAGGGGTTATCTGTGGATTGAATTAATAAGTGGAAAAGCTATCATTTTAGTGAATATTTTTTTTGGAGGTAAAATTTTTCGTTATCCACCGAGTTTTTGAAATTTAGGTGACATGGGTCATCTTAGATTGGGAAAGACACCAAAGAGCAATGTTCAATGGTCAAAGTTCTCATTAATTAGGTGAACTATAACATCTGACAACATTTCTACCAGATTTCCGCAAGAATTCCAATTCAAAAAGGGTAGAGTTTCTCCACTATTAATTTTCTATCTATTTAAAGTAACATGATTGTGTGAAATTGTGGGTGTGTGGTGCAACAATAGTGATAAAGTTAATTTATCTATTCCAAATGGAATGCTTGTGCAATATTGTGAGTGTGTGATGTGACAATGACTGGGGCCTTACTAGTTTAATTACAATAAAATTTTAAACTAAATTGTAGGAATTTATTCTTTGGTCAAATGTTTTTTTTAATTGTTTAAGTTAGAATTGTGGAAATATTTAAAATATGCTATGTAAAACATGTTGGAAATTTCACTTTGTCTACTTGAGGTTTATGTGATCTATAACATGGAACTTTTAGTTTTATGGTTGAGTCTAGAATATAAATTATAACATCAATATACCTCATTTCTGTCCAACTAAATCTCTAGGCAAGCTAAAGATAACGATGCTTAAAAATATATGCTTTTAAGGAGAGAAGATTTACAATGCTCAGGCCACGTTCACTTTAATCAACTAGATGTGAAAATTGTTGTATTTACAATAGAGTTATCACAACAATAAATCCGATTTATAGTTTCTTCTTACTAGGTTAAATCACATAATGTTTTAGCCATGTTGTTCCAATAAAGCTATAGAGATTTGATAAAACAACAAATTCTCTTTATGAAATTTTATCAAACACTTTGAATGCATAACTTGGTTTATCATTTCTCTGAGTTATGATTTATGTAACCACTGTACAATAAATCTAATGATAATTGAAACATAAACACTTATGCATTCACCCAATGACCTAGTTGAAGACAAATGCATACTCATTGAAAACTCAAAAAATTAGGGCCAAGCCCAGGGAAAAAACCTCACACTTCATGAGGGAAAAGCAGAGAGATATTTATTAAAGAGCATCAACTAAATTATAGCAGTGACATTAATTCTTAGGAAATCTGAAATACATTAGGAAATTTGCCACAAAACATAATAAAAAATACCAGCAATAAATGCAGTTGTATGGCCTCCTTCCACGATAAACTGCCTTGAAACCTGTGCCAATGGCTACCCTCGATTTTTGTGCCAATGAAATCTATGCCAATTGACTACTCCTTGATTTATGCAGTAATACATGTTGTTGTATGGACTGTATGGCCTGCTGTACGGATCCGTGCAGTACAACTTTCCTTGGTGTATGGGAAAATCTACGGATTCCTTCTCCTCAATATTTGTGCACTAGTAAAACTCAGTCTCCTTCTGCTGCAACTTGTGCTTCTCTTTCACAAGTGAGTTTGCTCTCCTTTGAAACCCTAGATCTCCCTCTCTTCTCTCTTCTTTTGTCTCTTTGTGTGTTTTGGCTCTCTTCCCAAGGTGTATTATATAGATGAATTTATCCTCCTTGAAACCCTAACTAACTCAAACTAACTTTTGAATGGCTAAGATCACTTTTTATCTAAGTGTTTACATTTAATGCACAAATACATTTAATAAAGTTATTTCACTTTTAAAACATAAAGTCACTTTTTATATTTCAAAAGTACATTTCCTAGGAAAGACAACTTATGTCCCCACCATGGTAAACACGAAAACATGGAAATAGACCTTTCTAATTACAAATTTCAACACTCCCTCTTAATGAGGGAGGTCCCAACACAATCACCTTGACCACTCTCAAGATATTCTACTAAATATGGAAGCTAATGTTGGAACATAACTGGTTCCTGTTCATCTTCTTTGTGTTGGCTGAGTCTTCTTCCATTGCATCTTTCCGTATCTGAAGGTACCATCTGTGCATCTACTTCATTTTCAGATTCTGATTCAGATAGCCATCCACCTGAACTTGGAAGTATTACCTCTCCATGTAGAAAGTAAAGTTGATCTCTTATTCCCGTGTAGAATAGTATTATCTGATGTTTTTGTCCGAAAGAGAAACAAATTTCCTCTTTTAATGAAAACTCCATACCCATCATCCTCCAATGATGATATAGAAAGTTTGTTGACTTTCATGCCTGAGATAAACAATACTCCGTCTACTTCAAGAACTTCTCCAAACCTTAGTTGGAATTTCACAGTTCCAACTCCTCTGATTTCTACCTAAGTACTTCCAATACCCGTTCCAACAAATGTCCTCTGGCTATTTCTTCTATCTTATGGAAACTTCCATATTCCCCATCATGTGGCTTGTTTATCCACTATCAACTACCCACATGTCATGGAAATATATAGTGCTACCTACACTAGTTTTTACTGAAACTAAAGAGAATTCTTGTTCAAACTAGGAAGAAAAATCTCCCATTTCTGCTAATGGTGCTCCCTCTTTTTCTTCATTCCCTTTTCTTTTCGAACACTGAATAGCATAATGACCATTTTTATTGCAACTAAAATAATGTACCTTATTGAGTTCTTTTTCTCTCTTCTTCCATTTTCCCTTACCTTTAGTTTCAAGAGCAACATTGTCTTCACTGTTCTGAGCGCCATTCTAGAATGTCCCCTCCCGAGACTCTTCTTGAACAAAGTCATCCCATAACCTTGTCCAATATGGAATCTCTTCTCTGGAAACTACTCATCGCAGAAAAGTGTGCCAATTTGCAGAGAAGCCATTAAGAGCATACCTCACTAGCTCTTCATCATCTACTTCCTCACCTGCAGCACCCAACTCATATCTGACTTGAGTGATCTTAGTGAGATAAGAAGATACAGTATCAGTATCTGTCATATTGGTGTTCCTCGGATTCTCTCTGAGAACCGTCTTCTTGTTTCGGTTCTTACTTTGATACAAGGTACATAAATCAATCCACATTTCAAATGCATAAGTCTTACCAGTGACAAGAGGTATCACATGATCCTTGATAGAGTCCAAAAAGATCCTCTGAGATTTAATATCCTTCTTATCAAAGTCAGCTTTCTGTGTGGAATCTGTAGGAACTATTATTGTAGCAGAAGCTCCAACAATATCCCACAATCCTTGCTCTTTGATCAATACCGTGATACGCTCCTTCCATGGACTGAAGTTACCAGCTCCATCTAGCCTATCCTCGTATCTTAGTCCTGCTGAGGCCATGAATCTTAAACTAATAAACCCATGAAAGACTCTTATGTTCTATGTTCACAAAGAAATACAAACTATCTTTAGCAACCTTATAGAGCCAAGCTATGATACCATGTAGAAATTTGATAAAACAACAAATTCTCTTTATGAAGTTTTATCAAACACTTTGAATGCATAACTTGGTTTATCATTTATTCGAGTTATGATTTATGTAACCATTGTAAAATAAATCTACTGATAACTGAAACATAAACACTTATACATTCACCCAATGACCTAGTTGAAGACAAATGCATACACATTGAAAACTCAGAAATTTAGGGCCAAGCCTAGGGAAAAACCCTCACACTTCATGAGAGAAAACCCAGAGAGATATTTATTAAATAGCAACAACTAAATTACAACAGAGACATTAATACTTAGGAAATCTGAAATACATTGGGAAATGTGCCACAAAATAGAAATAAAAAATACCAGCAATAAATGCAGTTGTACGGCCTCCTTCCACAGCAAACTACCTTGAAATATGTGCCAATGGATGCCCTCAATTTATGTGCCAATGTTATTTAGAAATATGCAGAGAAAAACCTCGAAATATGTGCCAATGGACTGCTCCTTGACTTCTGTAGTAATACATGTTGTACGTGTTGAAATACTGTAACTTCGAAGAATATTCTATTGTATTTTATCATTGTAATTTATTCGGAGATGTTTTATTCCTTCGTCGGGATGTCATTTTTGTATTTGATCATGTAAAGTCAATGAGGTAAATCCTCCCATGCAAGTCGGGGCAATAGATCCCCTTGAGTCAATTGTAATGGGGTGTTTAAGTCCCCTAGAGGAGTCGGCCCAGTCAACATTAAGTTGAGTGGTTAAGTTGTTAGGGCTGACCTAGTTAGGGAAAAGGTCAAATGAAAGATAAAGTATAAATAAAGGTGTTGTGTTCCTCATTTGAACACACACACTCACTTTTGGATTACGCATTAGGAGAGAGAGAGAGAGAGAGAGAGAGAGAGATGTGGAGGAGAAGGAGCTCTTGTTTGGGGATTTCATCTTTGTACTTTTGATCATCTATATTGAGGATGTTTTGTTGGGTTTTCTACCCCATGAGGGTTTCCCCGGATAAATTGTGTCTCTTGTGTTTATGTTGTGCTTGTTATTCTTTCAGTGATGTTGTATATGCTATTGTTGTGAAATTGAATTGAATACTGATGTTATCTATCTTAGCATATTGAATCTTAATAGTACAGACTGTATGGCCTACTGTATGGATCCATACAGTACGAATTTTTTGTGCAAAGATACAGATTCCTTCTCCTCGGTATTTGTGCACTAAAAAAACTCAGTCTCCTTCTGCTGCAACTCGTGCTCTCTCTTTCACAAGTGGGTTTTCTCTCCTTTGAAACCCTAGATCTCTCTCTCTCTTGTCTCTTCTTTTGTCTCATTGTGTGTTTTGGATCTCTTCCCAAGGTGTATTATATAGATGAATTTATCCTCCTTGAAACCCTAACTAACTCAAACTAACTTTTGAAAGGCTAAGATGACTTTTGATCTAAGGGTTTACATTTAATGCACATTAAATGTCCTTTATAATCATTTAATGTACAAATAGATTTAATAAAGTCATTTCACTTTTAAAACATAAAGTCACTTTTTACATTTCAAAAGTACATTTCCTAGGAAGGACAACTTATGTGCCCACCATGGTAAACACCAAAACATGGAAAGGGACCTTTCTCATTACAAATTTCAACAAAACCAACATATATAAGGAACCAAGAAACCACTATGCTCCAAATGCTCCATAACAAGCTAGCATCACACCAGAATTCCATCATTGAATTTCCCACTTGCATCACATAAATGTTTAAGCAAATTCATCACCTTGCACCACACAAGCTCCACTAGCATCAAGCACTCTGAGTCTTCTCTTAGGTTTCATGCCACCAACACCACACCAAAACTTCAATACTATTGTCCCAAGTATTCTCTAGTGTTTATAACACACAAACCCTAGTACACCAATTCTTCAACTAAGATTTTGAATTGTTGCATCACACAAGCACAAGGGCTATACAACATGTACATTAAAAAGATAGAAATGCTCACGAAGTTGTGATATACAAATACATTCTACTCCCTATACAATATAGGTGGTGAGGTCTGTTGGCACTATTTTTGAGCTAAGTAGTTGGAGGGGGTCAGCTACATGAAAGTGATGAGTAAGCCTAAGTTTCTGAGTCATATGACCAAGAGGGGCACTAAGTGAGACCCCTGTGTGTGTATGTTTTGGGTTGAGATGGAAAGGATTAAAATCCTTGAGTTTCAACTTTGCAAATGAAGAAGAAATGTAAAATCCGCTCGAAGTTATATGAGGGCACCAATGAACGGAGCATATCTACGATGATAGAGATCGATGACTGAAAGGAGACTTCACAGAAGAAAGATTTGGTGGTTTAAGTGTGGGCAGAGTGTTGCTAGCCCGCAGGCAAGTCATAGGTCAGATCAACGGATGGGAGGAAACATCTACGGACGTCAAGTACTTCATTGATTTTCCATGCGCGGAGAAATGAACTTTTCAAAATTGCGAAGTGGTGGTAGGCTCCACATCATGCGATGGTGCATATCTAACAGGGAATGGCATCAACGATGGATGTTTAGTTCGCAGATTGAACATGCGTGGATTATCGACACTTTCCAAATCTGTGAAGCGTGGTAGGGGCCGCACCTTTGGGAGGTCGGGATGCGGATAGGATCTAGATCGACGGTTGAAGGCAACCGCATGGATCTGAAGTGCAAGGAAGGTAGCGTTTGAAAGACTGAGAGATGTGAAGGATTGTTGAGCTAATCAGGGAAAGAAATCAATGGTGCAAGAGCAATCATGTAGATGGACGGCTTAAACAACCCCCTCACCATTACATTTGTAGGGACGATATGGAAAGAAAATAATATAAAAATGCTTATGCACGGGGATCTGGATATTATTTGTCTGGTTTCATTGGAAAGCGAAAGACGACGAATGTGTTGCACGTAGACAACTCAGCCAGGATTCGAGACCAGCTGTCAGTAACCAGGTAGGCCTCCTATCTCCTTACAAAACTATTTAAATGGCTGAGCTTGGAGAAGTAAACCCCCAGGTTTTGAAAACAAGAAGATAGAAGAGCTATTGGAAGACAAGGATGTTGAGGTCTACGACACAGTGTTGACTAATGGACCCATTGAAATAGTAAAGGATAGACTAGAGTTGATTAGGAACCAGGGTATAGATGTACACAAAGTATACTAGTCATTTTTCCAGTTTTTTGCAGTTGACCAAACCCTAAATTGTCCTGAGTTCATCGACTGGTGTGCCACCAATTACTCCTTCTCTGAGAGGGTGATTATGGATGCATCCAGCTCAAAGATCTTATGTCTTATCAATTCTCTCGTTATAAGTAAAGCCCTATCAATCCTTGATGAATTCAACCTAAAGTCCAAAGAGTACAAGGAAGAAGACCTAATTTAGTATTTTAGACAGTCCACAGTCGAGTTTAAGCAAAGTTTCTATAGGATTTTCCTACAACCTAGTGTCCCATTGCAAGACCATGCTTTCCTAGTTGAAATACGTCTCTTTACTGAAGAATCCAAGTGTGTTATAACCATGCTAAGCCAATTTTTAGGATTAGATACAGACATGTATGTCACCGAGCCCCTGATGAGCCTATTATTTGTCCTTATAACTTTCCCATTAGAGTCTGAGGAGTCTGACCAGTCTGCCCAGTGTGCCTGCATTAAATTTGTTGACTTCCTAGCTGAGAATATCCATTCTCAGATAGTGGACTTCCATAGGATCAGGAGCTTCAGATTCCAATCATATTTGCTGAGGATGATCCTGTCATATAATGAAGAAAACTTGCAGCTTCCGCATATGTTGCTCACAAAGGAAATGCTCATAGGCTACAACAAATTCATGAACAACCTCATGTTTGAGGTTTACAATATTTTCTTTTAGAAGAGATTGCCGAGGGTGTTAGCAGAAATGGAGGAGATGTTGCAACCTTCTCCCGAGAAGAAGATAGGTGATTGGTTTCTCTCAGAGCACAAAAAAACAATTAGAGTTTATGGTTTTTCCCATTCACCCTATGTACTTCTAGCATTCTTAAATCCTAGAATGTTTTCTCTTGAATTCATCAGGCATAAGCTGAGAGTGGAAACTGAACATTTTTTGGATCATAAGAAAACCTCAAATATTGCATTCCCATGGGCTGTAGGACCATTCATCGTCAAGAGAAAAGCTTCCATTTCAGCCATTGAATGTATGTTAAGAGAGATGGGATTCCAAACAAAGGCATCCATCAACTATGATCCCCACCATATCATCTCCAACAGAAGGAAAGAAAGTAATAGGAAGGGCTTTGTGCATTTTGAGATTGCAGGTATGGTAGAGACTGCCAACTGGTTGGAATATCCCAGCAAAGGGAAGATGGATGTAGATGTAAAGGATGAATCCACCTCTCTGGTGCAGACAACCATATCCTCACTGCCTAGCTCCTCTAGCTTAGTCCCAACAGTTGGAACAACTATACCCTTTTTCAGTGGCTCTAGAGGATCCAACAAAGTGGAAGTCATTGATACCATGGATGTAGAAGATGAGGGCACAGAAAGAGCCCCAAAGAGATAGAAAGTAGAAGAACCAGGGCAACATATTGTGCAGGTGTCAACTGGTCAAAGAATATGTGTTTGATAGAGCAACTGCTGAACCTGCTGCACAAAGCAAGAGCAGAGCAGAATTATTGGATGAGTATAAAGAAGGCAAAGAGGAAAATTCAGAAGAATCAAAGTTATATGCATAGGTCAGACAGATCTCTAGCAAGGATGTGTCCTTGGTTACTATCAGGAGCCATGCTCAAAACACCTTGAATTTGGCCCTAGCTACCAAGAGTAAGGCCATTGAATTGAAGATGAACTTAGAAGACATCCCCATACCTGACATGATCCATCTTCAAGAGGAAACTGGGGACATAATTTATGCCAAGCTATTAAAGGCTGCATGAGAGCTATCCAAACTGCAAACCAGTAAGAATAAGGTTGGAAATTAGATCAAACAGGAAAGAGTGGAGAACAAAGCCCACAAGGCACAAATCAAGAAGTTGTAGACTGAATTAGTGGCTACTGAGGGCCAGGAAGACAAGAGGGATAATATACAAAAGTTGTTGAATGAGAAATACAATACTATTCAATCATTGAAAAAGAAATTGAAGATTCCTTCCACCCAGCTGGTAGCAGCCTCTGAGTTGACAGAGCTGGAGGAGAAAAGAGAAGAGCTGAAAAATGAGCTAACAGACTGTAAGGCCAAGTTACTGAAATTTGAAGAGAAAGAAAAGCAGTGGATGAGGGATATGGCTCTTATGGTAGAGAGCGAAAGACGTGGAAAGATAAGTCTGAGGATTTGGAAGGAAAATTGCAGGAGAAGGGAAAAGAATTGGAGAACATGGTCACCACCTCCTCCATTGAATCCGGTGACTTCTCCATTGTTTTGGCTATGGCACAAGCAAGTTTGAGGGAATTAGAGCTAGAGAGGTTGAAGAATCAGAACACAGATATGGGAAGCAGAGTTTCATAATAAGAGTAGGAGAGGAATACTTGGGAAGCTAAGTACCTAAATTTGCAGGTTAAATATGATGAATTAATAAAGTAGGCTATAGGTCAAACCTCTCTGCAGGAAGCAAAGAAAATAATTTGGGATGATGTGATAGCTGAAGCAAGCAAATATTTAAGACCCTACTTGGATTTTATTTTAGACAAGGAAGATGTCATCAAGTTGGCCAAGCAAAGTGTAACAACAACGAAGGAAAAAGTGAATAAGAAACCTATAGAATGCGCTGAAAATGATATAGAGTTCTTGAATGGATTGACTGAGGATGAGGTGAAAGCAACAGGCATAAAGGACAGGTTATCCACCATCATTTGGGCCAGGAAGGTGATAAAAAAACATCAACAATTAGCTACAGTCCAGGCTAGAATAGATATTATGGCCCACCAATTGAAACTCTTCAAAGATATGTTTGATCCACTGTTTAAGAATGGGATTCCACTCTTTTGGGAAGAAGATGGTACCATGCTGACACATAGAGTATCAAGACAGGTTGATGGGATGCAGGTTGGATTATACAGACTTTGCTGGCATGAACCAATCACTGTATGGCAAAATAATGGTGGATAAGTTGATAAAAGAGTTTGAAATGGTCCTGGTTTTCAAAGAGGCTTGTGCACACCTTCGGAGCTATCCATACAAAGACCAAACATAATAAAGAGTATTGCTAAAGGAAGTGGCCACGTCAGATCTTCCAGCTGCTAACCAATGGAAGCTTGTGGAGAAATATGGTGTTAGCACCTGTTTTTTACAGCACAGAAATGGGGGAAAATGCCAAGGGATATTGAGAAAAAACCAGATTTTGCTCTTGGTTTCCCTGACCCGGTGATAAATGATTGAGGGGAATAAAAAAAGGGTGTTAAATATGCAAGGTAATGGAAAAATGGAAAAATGTAAAAGAAACGCATTAAAGCACGATCAATGGACCAAAGATGAGCCTAAGTCTATAGTCCGAAGGAAATAATGCAAGGAGCAGCCACTGCGCTAGTTTCCTCGTTGATAGTCGCGGTAATAAAGCGCACAAGAAATAGCCATAAGGGTGGTCGCGATGGTGAATGCCACCGGACAGGTGGCAGCAGGAGAAGCACGTCGCGAGGAGGATGGGGGGTAAGAGGTATTGTTTCAATGAACATATGATACCGCCAAAACATAAAGGCAGAGCTTTGGCCAAGTGGAAGGCTTGGAAGAGCAGAGTAAAATCCCACGATCAAGGTTAGGGGCCCCACCATGGCAAATGCAATGTGACTAAGATAAATGGTATAGATCAGCCTCAAGAAGATTGACGGTCCACAGTGATCCTCTCGCTGGGAAGTTGCATGCCGGTTAGGCAGGAGGGCGGTAGCGACAGGGAAACCCCTTTGCCAGATGTCACCACCAGAGGCGGTCGTGGGGAAAGAAAGTAGTATTGAAAACTGTGTTAGGATGTTCACGATACTGCTCCCTGGATACGTGGAGCGATCCAATGGAAGAAATGGAAAGAAGGTCAAATCAGTGGCTAAAGAGAGAGCGGGATCCGACGGTAGAGATTTGGCATGTGAAGGATCAATGACAGAGATTGGTAGGCCGCTCACAGATAAGCCCAAAGGATAAACACACGTGATTTATATATATAGCCGTTGATGGGTAAAGGCGACATTTTTATTTCCCCCGGGGCCTGTCTGCTCCAGGCGGTTTCTGGCCATAGGTAAGCCAAAAAAGACCAAGAGTTCTGTCGTCGGGAAGGCCGACAAAGACCCAGTATCCTACAAGATTCAAGGTTTGAAACTGTTCCAGAGGCATAGGGTTTTTCGTCTTGGTATAGAAGTTCAGTCCCGTGTCACCAAATCCCGCCGAAGTATGAAAGTTCCATAGAGGTAGCGAGTAGGAGAAGGTGTTGTGGATCCTGCACTTGTTTCGGCACTGCCCAGAGCGGCTTGTTCGGTGTTTGTCCCTCGAAGCCTCGGATATTTGAGGATGAAAGTCTCTTGGGAGAGGTCGGTCGTTGCCTTATTTCGCCAAGAGCTGCCTGTAAATCGACGGACCTCCTTAGCCGACTGTTTTGGGTTTGACCTTGACAATAGGGATAACTCCCCTACCCTGCTGATCGTTCAAAGTAAGCGTTGGTCCGCCCAAAGTGAAAGAAGGATCGATACCAGGCCGCAGTCTGAAATAGTTTCTGACCAAAGGTATCCTCCCACAGGAGACAGGTTCCCCCGGTACTAGTGACTTCAGGCCTTGGCCCTAGAGGGGGGAGGATGCTGAAACAAGTAAGCAGGGGAGACATCACTCCCAGCCATACTAACCAGCTGGGGCAGTTACCATGCCGTTTTACCTTCTTTGGTAAAGATGTTAGGAAATGTAGAAGGCCAGAGCAACAGATGATAGAGGCACGGGCTGGAAGAAGGTCACTTATGCGAACGGTTGGATAGCCCAAATGGCCACGCGGATGATGTGACCCGTGTCTTTCGGTATATGGAGGAGAAATGAAGTGAGGGGTTGTGATGTGAACAAAGTCAGGGAGAAAGGTGGCTTGAAGGGATCTTTTCTTCTATCGAAATGATTGATAACATAAGGGAGGCTACCTCAGCGTCGTCATCTGCACCACCTTCTATCTGGCGGGTTTTGCCAAGTGTGTTTCAGGTCAGCTCAGACTTAGGGCATCATTTCCACTTAATTGGGTAGTCCGATCAAGCTATCATGGTGATCATGGCCACATGTAGCTGCTGTCCTCATCACCACAGTTATGGATATGGCTCTTCCACTTGCTCAACGCATAAAAAGGATGGTACACCCGACGGCTTGGGGCATCTTTCAGTTGGGATTGGATCATGGAGAAAGAACAGGAATCCGAGGTGGTTTTCATGCCAGAGCAAAGCATGGTCCGAGGTGGAGGAAAAGCATGCTCCTTCATCTCCTATTGCGTTCGACCATGAGGAATCCAGCTCTGGCAGTGACGAGGAGGAAGAGGAAAGATGGAAGTTGTCCAAGAGGATCCGGTGTCAGGAAGAAGAGGAGATTTCCAGGGAAAGAGGCATTCGACGAAGCATGGAGATCGTTCATGATCTCATACTTTCTACTGAGGAGACGACACCTCCTCCTCCTACGGGGGAAGCAGAGGCTGACAGTTCTCTGAAGGTGGAAGATTTCTTTGATCCGCAAGGCCGTTTGAAGACTCCATAGTAAGGTGGCACCCTATTCATAATATTTGGTTTCCTATCTTAATCAAGCTGTTTCGTGCTTGACACGTATGCAATATTATGAATTTGGACTGTCTAGGTGGCAGCGTATTTTTGTCTGTTTTCAAAGGACTGATTCAAGGCCAAGAGCCTATAAAAAGCTTTGTAATAGTATAATTAAGGGTTGGAAAATCACTAGGCTAAGGCCTGAGGGGCGAGCCCAGTTCTGGAACTTTCACGTTAATCTAATGTGCAGTGTCGGTGGTAGACTGTCTTGCAGAGATTCCTGTGTCATTCTAACTTGTAGTCAGGTTTCTCCTTTTCCCTATGTGTATGTGTTTCCTGTTACGCTCTTACATTATGTTTTTCATTTCATGTCTGAGATCAATGTATCGTAGTTTGGAATTCTTGGAAACTCGCTCCGGCTATTATCTCAGATGTTCACAAAACATTTCTACTAAAGTTGATATTGAATTCATCTTTGTTGGATGCTCATATCAATGGACTGTTCTTGTCTTCCTCTCTTACCACCAGGAAATATCTTTACGACGGAAAGCGAGTAGCTACCTTGCCTCTATTAGAGTAGTTCACACCATGGCATTGCTATCTGATTTATGTGTAATATCTTGACTCCATCGCCCAATTTCGTTTCTCCTTGTGATTATCCTTCCTATAATGTCCACACCTTTTGTCTCTTCATAAATCTGGCCTTTTTTCATTTGTTAAATTGAATATCTTTCAAGCCAGAGAGGTTAGTCTGTGCGTTCATTATTGACGCCTTTGAATATTTCTAGTATTTCGTTCAATTGTAGAGAGAGCCCTCTCAGACTATGCTGGGCCAGTAGCATTAGCCCAAAGTTGGTTAGTGGTTACCCCGACTTGCCCCCTCCTGTAGCTCAGGGGGTACGATTTGGGTGATAACATATGGGAAGGCCAAACTAACACTGCATGCATAAAGATTCTGAATATCGTGAAGATGGCACCCTGAATAATTAGTTACTTAGGTTTTTGACTATTTACTAGAATCTGTTACTGGAAAGTAAATGCTCAGTGACGCTTGTAAAGGCGGTTAAGCCTATTTTGTTAGCATTTGTTATTTTGTTGTAACTGATTAGGGGTGATGGACATATCTGTATAGGTGTCATCATTGTAGTAACAACTTTTTGTTAGGGTGCTTCGAGCCTCAGGGATGAAGATATCTATATATTCACATGTAATAGAAAGGAAAAAGGGTTGAACCTGTGAGAACTGGGCCTTGTATTATGAAACTCATCTTTAATAAAAATCACAACGTTGAAGCTGGATTTTGGAAGAGATTCATGTGTTGTTTATGTTGCAGTCTGTTTCCCTCTCTTATGTGAATGTGTTTCCAGTTTATTACATCCAGCATAATTTTTTCTTTCATGTCTGAAATGAGTGTTTAATGGTGCAGAATTCATATTCATATGCTTTGTCTATTATTTCAGATGTTCACCAAATATTTCCTCTAAAGTTAACATTGAATTCATCCTTGTTAGATGCTCATGTTAATGGATTGTTCTTTATCTCTTCCTCCCCACCAGAACAAATCATTTTGGCTGTAAATGAATGGCTACCTTGCCTCTGTTTTAAAATTCCATGCAGTAGCACTGTAATTTGATATAATTGTCTGCCTTGACTCCATTTCCCAATGAATGATTATTTTGTTTCAACCAAACAATAATCTGATTTCAATTTTTATTCATATATCTGGCCTTGTTAAACAATCAGTGAGAGATCCCTCTCTGGAAAGAAAGAAGCCAATTCTATTTCCTAAAGTTGGTTTTGTGTGTTACCTTGAAGAGACCTTTCCCACAACCTTAGGGTCAATTCGAGTGCTAACAAGGTCAACAATAAAAAGTGGACTTAGTCCACAAGCAACCTAATTTAAGCCACTAGAGTATGTCCATGTGACAAACTTTCTATGGTAGGTGTACACATATTATGTATTTGTTGCACACCACCTCCCAAGTGGCACATTGTCCAAGGTAAGGCCCAACGTGTCAACCACTCATGATCACAATGTATCATGTTCTTAAAGTAAGGCTCCAAGCTCTAATACTTCCCCACATGTGACTTGGCTCAATAACAAAATCCAAGTAGTGCGCCTTCCAAGAAAGATTCCATCAAGCCAAGTGCCCAATCTCCTAGGGCCGATCATCCTCGAATGTGCCGCGTGGTATCCATGCTTCTAGGGCCGATCATCCTTCCATTTAGTGCCAAGTTCTCCTACACAAGATAGCTCCACATCCCATGCCAAGGCCCTATTCTTGTCAACATGTGTGCCATGTATAAGATTTCAATATTGCATAAGATAACTACATGCATTAGAAATGCGTTCTCTAGTACATATCTTGTGGACAAACGTCCACCTATAGTTAGCAATCCAAATATCAATCAACTAAAATAGTTTTATATACAAGGGGTTAGGGTTTCAACATGCACCTTACATCACATGAGGTGCACCACTAGCATGGTGTAAACACTTTTTGGGAAACCCAAAAGCTAACACTCCCATTAAGTTTAATAGGAAGCATCCAAAGGAAATTGCAAAATAAATCATAGAAGAAATAGGTTTAATCATAGAAACGAAGAGGAAGAGATTAACGCATTGTGATTAGGATTGTAGGGTCCCACTCTCTATTCAATGAAATGCATTGTCATGAGGTTGGGAGTTGTTGGTTGTGGAGCCAGATCTTCCAGTCTCATAGATGATATTGTCTCAGTCGTGTACCCCAGCTTTATATGATATGCAAAAGGACTGTACACTCGTTGGCCAATAGTTTTGCGGACCCATGGTTTTGGGTATCCCGTGGTATTTTCCCATTGTATTTCCCTTATAAGAGAAATACATTGTAATATGGCTAGGGTAAGATGTATTATGTATTATGCATTGTACAGATCTCTAAGATTGTGAAGAGAGACTGTGAGACAGTGAAGAGGAAGTGCAATGGGTGTGCTGCAGGTTGTATCCCTTCATTTGCTGGATGGTATAATAATAAGGACTGGAAATTTCGGTGTGGACGAAGCCCATCTTGGGTGAACCATGATATATTGGTGTCTCTCATGTAATGTGTCTGTGTGATTATATTTGCATTTCTGTTTATTGTTATTGCTCTGCGATCCTATTTTTCTAAAAGGAGTGGCTATGGCAATCCAAATGATCTTGGTTTCAAGAAATATACTTCTTTTACATGAATGTTCAACTCCATTGACCCATTCAACTTTGAATAGGCAGTCAACCAAAATACATCACTTTTGAGGAAGGTTGTAACAAAGGATCCAATGCATTGGATGCAAAATTTCAAGTAGAGAGAAAGCATATAGGAGTCATTTGATTATTGTATGTGCAACTATTTCAATTATGAATCTTACAATTTAAGTATTTTTCCATATTACCCTTTCCAAATATTCCCAGATGAGAGCCTCCTCTTAACTAGTCAACCATCCCAAGTTATACTTCTATTGGCAATAAGTGACCCAAAATGAATGCTTAGCGCGGTATGGAAATAATGTTCATTAACATAAAAATCTAGCATGCAAAACTTCTTGAATGTTGGATAGTAAATCATCATCGTCAATTATATTCATTGTCAGCTTGGGATTAACTTCAAACCACTAGGACCCTTTATGACATCCTATATAGTTACTTCTAGTTCCTTATGTTTTGTTGTAATGCCCCTTTTGTAAGGACCATGATCATCAAATGAACTCACAAAACTATGTAAACCATAATGAAATTAAACAAAAGAATATAAGTCTTAGATAAAGTTATGAATTTGGTATTGGAGAAGTTCAACAAAGCATTTGCAAGAAGTCACATTTTTGCATCACACATACTCATATGTCCCCACTCTATTACCTTGTTGGGTATCTAGTGTTGATGGAATATTGAGGTCGAACTTGCCTCAAGCTTAAAATTTGGAAGAGAATGAATGTAAATTGAATACAATCCTTGGTACCCATAAGAGAATCCTCCCGCAAGGGAAAAAGAGGTATATGAACTCTTGTTAGGAACATGAAAGAAACCTTAAGCACATAGAATGGATACTCTTTCCTTCGGACATTATTGGCATCCTCGGAATTCGCCATTTATCATTTTATGCATTGGATTAGAAGGCTTGATCCAGTCATCAAGCTTGATGGGCAATTTTTTCCTCTTCTTTCTTAGTATTGCATGTAGGACATAGGGATATCAAGCACACATAGATCATATAATCACTCTCCTTGTTTCGCAAATGGTGGGTTAGATGGAAGCTAATCACTACCCCTATGATGACCCATGAATCCGATAGTATAAATATGATTAAGCACCTCAAGATATTCTATGTCCATTCTCACTTATTACGCTAGGAGATAGGTAATAGGCTATTGTTCTTGTTATCTTCACCAATACAATTTGCTTCTATTCTTTATTGTTGAGGATCCTAGTAGCAAAATACTCTCATTATTCTTCATTTAATATCAATAAAAGGATTTTTCTAAAGATGAATTCTACTTGTCAATTGAGGGATTGACAATATGAATCTCCCACTGTAGCTAATTATAAATTATGCTCACTTATGTGCAAAATTTTAGGAGATTCTATACCCACCAATCGACTATAATGTTATTGTTAGTTTTTTTAAACTCACTGACCTATCAAAAAGTGTTAGGATAATTAATACTCCAACCTTTGTACACCTTCGTATTATTCTCCTTTTCCTAGTATTGGATGATGTTGTTGATTCCCTAGTGTTGCTCAGTAGTCATCTAGGCCTCATTAGCCACCTGATGTTCCCTCCATGCATGAAATTAGGACATGCAAAGTTAGTTTCCTCCATTTCAGGAGCTAACTCAGTGATCTGGTTCAGTCCTTCTGAGTTCATGACTGTAGTGGGAGGTTTGAGATCTGATTGCCATTGATTGTCAACTAATGTGCACTCTCTAACTTGATTTGCATGATAAACTCATTGATGCACCCTTCATGATCAGGTAACTGACATTAGCTTTAGTTCACCAATATTCAGTTGAGTTTGTCACCATTGGAGCACTGTAGTGGGGAAAATTCCTATGCTAGACTGACATGGATTCGAATTCCTCCCGGATAATCAAATTCTCTCTATTGTACTATATTCTTTTACTATACAAATTAATGGAACATTACACCAGTTTTGATGCACATATGAGTTTCTTGCATGTTTGATTTTATTGCTCAATTCTTGCTCGATTTCACTGCAATTCTTCTTCCTTGCTAATTCTTTCATTTTGAGATTTTCCCAGGCTCAATGATCTACCGTGTTATAGAATTTCACATGGTATTAGAGTTCAACAAACCTGGTTTATCTTCATTTTGAGAGGTTTCTTCAGGATTTTGGGAATTTTTCAGTGCAGCAGTATCAGTTTGCATTCGCTCTAGTAGCTACAAATGGAGAATTCAAATGCTCCTTTGACACCAAGAATCCTGACACCCTTCAATTATCTGGATTGGAGGGAAGATATGTAGATTGTGTTGCACAACAAGATTCTATATAGGGTCACAATGGGAAAGAAGGTCAAACCTCAGGAAGCTATGTGTATTCACATCTCCAGATACTTACTCTTCCATCTTGATGGATTGAAAACACAAAGGGAGGTCTGGATGAATCTTGAAACTCTCTTTGGTAAGCAAGATGAGTTGAGATGCCATGTTTTGGAGAATGAATTAATTTCTCTTCAAACCAGCAGTTTCGAAACCATACAAAATTTCTTTTCAAAGTTCAAGTCCTTGGTTATGTAGTGCAAACAATGTGGAATTGACAAGAAGGATGAGCAGTTGGTGCTATCCATCCTAAGCAAGCTTGGCCCTACATTTTTAGTATTTGTGTCTACCTTCCACTCTGGGAGATTATTAATCCCCAATTGGAAAATTCCTTCTTTAGATGCATTCACAGAATCCTTGATCCAAGAACAAGACAAACTGATTCAAATGGGAGCCATGAAATCCTCCAAGAATGAGGCTCTTATGGCTGGGGAGTCCAAAAATGCGAATGCTAAAGGGAAACAGAAGGGAAATGAGAAGAAGCAATCTGAATCCAAGCCAAAGGAGAATCCTAATCCATCAAAAGGAGCCTCCAACTCCAAGAAGGATAAGAAAAAGAGGTTTGAGAAGACAAAGTGTACCTATTGCAAGAAAGGAAACCATCCAGAGAGTTCCTCCATGAAGAAGATAGATCAAATGACCAAACTTCTTCAACATCACAACATTTCCCTCCTATAAGGCACAAGGAAGAGTGATTATGGAAGTGAGAAAGATGATCATGATAGATGCCATGCACTGAAGGTTGGATTCTCTCAATCACAAGCCTTCCTCGTAGATTTTGGTGCCTCCAACCACATGGTTTCCTCCAGAGAGTCATTTTCCTCTCTAGATCTCATTGGTGGTCCTAGTATTATCATGGGAGATAATTCATAGATCTCTATTGAAGGGAAGGGAACAATACAACTAGAGCATGGAAAGTTCAAAAATGTTATGTATGTTCCTTCTTTCGTAACAAACTTACTATCTATTTATCAGATGACACACAAATGTTCACCGAAGATTTTTTTTTTTGGACCTGACACAATTGATATTGCAGAGATCTCATCTGGGAATCTAATAGCAAAAGCCGTTGCAAACCATGCTTCAACCCACTTACGGCTGTGGTTAAACAAACACATCTCTGGGTTCTCTTGAAGGGTTTTCCCCTTGAACTATGGTCTCGGGAGATCTTCACAGACATGTCTAACCGCATTGGCCGGTCTTTGTATCATGAAGATAAGAGGATTGCATGGCTTCTTGTGGAGATGGACTCTTCTCTTGGGTTTCCAGAGGTTATCAATGTCACTTGGGGTGACAAGGTCTTCCACCAGCCGTTGGACTATTGGAGGATGCCATTTAGGTGCCACAACTGTGGGACAGCTGGGCATCTTAAGGAAAAGTGCACTGTTCGACCTGCTAGGTCCATGTCCTGTGCTGTCTCAACGGGTGGAGCCATGAATCCTTCTTTGGCGACGGTCTTGGATTTGGTTGCTCAGCCGCAGTCTGTTGATAGTCTTAGTGTTGGCTCCACTTTTTCGGGTATGCTGGCTACTCTCTTTCCTTCTTTCAATGCTTCCCTCAATGCAACTGACCTGGATTTGATTGCTACCGATGGGATTGGGGTCAGCTCTCTCTTGGAAGGTGGCGTTTCTGTGAGCCCTATATCGGGTTGTGGGCCTATTGCTTCTAACAATTCAATACCTATGGATATGGACACTCAGCTATTGAGAGATGAACGTGTGATCTTGGACTCTTTGAGGTTGGAGCCTAAGCAGTTACAGAACCTTTCTTTGTCTGAGGGTCTCTTGGAAAACCCTCTTCCATCCTACTGTGGTAAACAAGCTTCGTTACCTTCTATTGTATGTGGTAACCCTAATGTGATGATTCACAAAAGTAGACATCACAAAGAACTGGCTCGGGGGAGTGGGTTGAGTTTATTTTTTGACATTGAATGCGGGGCTCCTCCTCTATTCGATGCTGATGATGAAATCCAGAATCTGTCTAATTCTTTTGGGCCTCTTAAAGAAGTTGTGGCCACTAATGGGTTGACCTAATGTTGGTTTTCTCTCTGAATCATAGAGGGGTTGGGGGTGCCCCTAAAACTTTAGCCCTACGCAGGCCTTTTTCTACTACACATCTTGATGTTATTTTCTTTCAGGAGACCATGTCTTTGGGTTCTAAAGCCTGTGCATTTTTATGGAGTTTATTTTCGGACTGGGAGTGTTGTTCTATTGACTCTAATGGCCTATTGGGGGGCCTTCTTGCGGCTTGGAATCCCCAGCTATTAACTCTGAGCTCTTTTCTTGTGTGTGGTGGTATTCTCTTGTTGTGGAGACATAAGGATCTCTCATTACCCATTCAACTCTTTAACTGTTATGCACCCTTTCTGGACCGACATATTTTTTGGAAGGCTCTGGAGGCAACTAGGATTATGGATCTGAAGGATGTCATTTTTGCGGGTGATTTGAATGTGATGTTGAATTTAGGTGAGATATGGGGTTCTAGGGATCGCGGTGATCCCCTTCATTATTGGTTTCAATATTTCTTCTGTGATCATAAGCTTGTTGATGTGATGCCTGTGCCATTACGTCCAACTTGGAGCAATGGTAGACGTGGGGATGCCTTGATCACTAAAAGACTGGACTGGTTTATGGTCAGCAATTCACTTATTGAATCGGTGGATAGGTGCACCTCTACTATTCTTCAGGATTCTTTTTTAGATCACAACCCGATCTTGCTGCGTCTCTAGGAGGGCCCTGCACTTTTCAAATTCCCTTTTAAATATTGCCATGTCTAGTCGGAGGAAAAGTTATTTAACTCTCTGGTTCGTGATCACTGGAATTCTTTTTATTCCAGTTCATGTGGGAAGGCGATGGTGGACCTTCCTTCATTTCTTAAGTCGCTCAAGTCTATTATCATTCCCTGGTTGCGCATGAGAAAGAAGGAACATTCGACCGAACTAGACCAGATTAAGGAACGTATTTCTGATTACCATTAAGGAACTAGGCCTATTTCTCTTTGTAATCTACTCTACAAGCTAGTCTCGAAGGTTATTGCAGATCATATTAAGGATGGTTTGTCAAGGGGAATCTCATCTAAACAGTTTGGCTTTCTTAATCAGCGTTTGATTTTTGATGCCATTGGTACTGCGTAGGAGACTTTACATTCAGCTAAGAGTAGATGGACTCTTTCTATTGTACTCAAGCTGGATTTGGTCAAGGCCTACAACTTGGTCGACTAGGATTTCCTTAGGTTGCTCTTACTGAATGTTGGGTTGGATTTATTGGTTACAAATTGGATCCTTGGCTGTATTACCTCTGTGAACTTTGTTGTTCTTATCAATGGATGTACGACCACCTTTTTTAAGGGTTCTTGTGGTCTTCATCAGGCCTGCCCTCTATCGCCCATGCTTTTCCTTCTGGTGATTGAAGGTCTAAGCAGACTTCTAAACTTGACCAAAGATACATGTAAGATTACTGGTATTTAAAGTTTCAAGAAAATTCAACATAACACATCTCCTTTTTGTGGACGATGTGTTATTGTTTGGTATTGGTATTTTTTAGGAGTGGGTGCATTACAAACAAATCCTTGATCTCTTCTGTAAGGCTACTGGTATGGTTATCGGTTTAACTAAGTCATGTTTTTTTCATCTGAATTTAACTTCTTCGATCTGTGATTGTATTGGTAGTCTTTTTCCCTATGATGTTAAAGAGCTAGATGGTGGTATTAAGTACCTGGGATACACTCTTAAGACTAATGCTTATTTGATTTTGGATTGGAAATGGTTCATTAAGAAGTTTCATAGAATATTTCAGGTTGGTATTATCATTGTTTGTCTTTGGGAAGACGGCTTGTTTTACTTAACTCTGTGCTAGCTAATCTACCCATTTACTCGCTCACTTTGGCCAAGGTTCCTATGGCCATCTTACATCAGATTCAACGCATTTCTTTCAACTTTATTTGGTTTGGACAAAAGGAGAAGTCGGGCATTCATCTGACTGCATGGAATAGGATTGGTCTGCCAAAGGAGGCCGGCGGTTGGGACATCCACAATATTTTTTGGGTTTATCAGGCTCTGTACCTCAAAATCCTATGGCGTTACCTTAATCATTCTTGTCTGCGGAGCCGGATAATGAGGGACAAATACCTAAACGGCTGGTTAGTTATCACATGGATTAGAAATCATCCTAAAGTGCTGGTGGTTGCATCCAAGGTATGGCGGGGTTTGATTGAGGTCTTTCCTATCTTTAAGAAATATCTTGGTTGGCAGGTAGGCAATGGATTTCAGGTTCGTTTGGGGGTTGAACCCATGATTGGCTGCGATACTTTACTTGCTTCTGAGACTATTATGTCTCTTCATCTGTCGAGATTTTATTATTTAAACCATGTCAAGAATTATTTATGCACGGTATCAATGCATTATTGGCTCACTGTGGCGGATATTGGGCTTACAGGGAAAGCCAACCATGAATGGAATGCTTTCATCCATAAGTTATCACACATAGGAATTGAATTGAACTCTCAGATGTATTTGTTACAATGGAACTGGAGGGAGCTAAGAGGTGATATCAAAACTGGATAGGAATATTTGGCCATTGTGGAACAACATCAACTCAAACAAAGAAGGTGGTGGTTTAGGCATTTATGGTACTGGAATGTCCCTTTAAAACTTCTGTTCTTTGTTTGGATGACCCTCAGAAATACAGTTCTCACTATAGATAATTTTATTAGAAGGGGAGGCTATGGACCCAACATTTGTACAATATGTCTAAAGGATGTCGAGTCGGTTCAACACTTATTTACAACTTGTCCGATTACTCTTCAGCTATGGATGACTGGATCGAAATTATGGGGTGTGGATTTCAGATGGAGTGACGGTTCCATTGATGAGCTACTTCACAGGTGGTATCTTTTGTTTCCGGACTTCATTTCCTTTCCCTTATTCTTCATTTGGGGAATTTGGAAGTTGAGGAATCGCATTCTATTTGATGGATTTGTTTTTAAATTTCACTGCTCTCTTCATTTCATTATGCATATCCTATTGGGTGCTATGAAAAAGAGAGTTAAATATAAGAGCAAATCCATGTACAGACCACTTTTTTCAGATAATGGTCCATTTGGTTTCTTTGATGGTGCTGAACAAAACGGTAGGTGCGGGAATGGAGGTCTCTTTGTTATCTCCAAAAATGAATATTATGAATTGTCCTTTGGATGTGGATTGGGAAGTAACACAGGTGCAGAGCTCTTGGCACTTTGGTGTCTCCTACACTTTATTTGTCCTTTCCATTTACCCAACGTTCAGATCTTTGGAGATTCTTCTGTTATCATTAGATGGGCGATGGAGTCTAATGTTCTCAAGGTGGCCTCTCTTGAATAGTGGAAGAGGAAAATTAGACTTCTCGTGGAACAGTTTGATAATCTCAACATCATGCATGTTTCCAGGTTTTTCAATTTCGAGGCTGATGGTCTTTCGAAGAATGGCCTTTCACTGAATGATGGCACTCTTCGGATTACACATTACCATGCTTTGAGGCCACCAGAAACGAATACCATGCGCATCTATTAACTTCTATTTTACTTATCTACTCTTTTTTGTAATTTTGGGCACTTCTTATGAACTGGATAGCAGTGGTCTGTTTCCATGCACAATATGGTACTATATGATTATGGCACTTAGGTATTATGGAAACATCATAAAAATTGTTTATTCTGAATAGCGGTAGTGTATTAGTTCTTAAATATCTAACTGAATGAATGCACTCTATCCTTGGGATATGACAAACTGTAAATTTCTTTGATTCACCTTTATGAATATCAAGAAATTTCTTTTTTTAGTTGGAAAAAAAATATAGAAAACTAAATATATTTGGATAATACATAAGCTAACAAGATTGTGTAAAGCATGATTGTGTGACTATTTTTATTTTATTTGCATATAATATCTTTCCTTTTAACGAGTCAATTTATATCTATTTTGAAAATGTTAGGTTTTTAATATCTTTCCTTTTAACGAGTCAATTTATATCTAATTTGGAAATGTTAGGATTTTATTATTTTATTTTTATTTAGTTTATAATATTTTGTTTTAATTAATTGAGTTATATTTAATTAAAAATTGGAGGGGGAGTTTTCATTGCTTGCATCTAGCTATCAAGTAAGGCTTCCCTAATCTTTGGACTTAGAGCCTTATTATTCCTATTTTTAAAAGTAGTTCAATAAAATTATTATTTTTAATTATCATATCATTATGATTAGCTCTCTCTTAGCCAAGCTTTACGATATCATTTTAGAAAAGAAAATCAATGTATGGCTAGAAAGTGAATGTAAGTGAGCTAAAGGCTAGACATGTCACGGGCCCAACAACTCAATTTTTCACTCTCCATTGAGTCATGTGGCACTGCCTAGGGCTTCACCAAAGGCATGACCATCTTGGTTACTAGCCTAGAAGACTACACCTAACCATGCAGAACCCCTAACACTTATCTCTAACCAACTTTATACTTATCCATTTTTACACATATGCACATCCAACAATACAAAAGCTAAATACTGTACAAGAGATAAATGTAAGTGTGGGCGGCACTCCTAACCTGGATGTGCCTAATACCCAAGTATCATTTATAACAAGACTTGTTACAACAACATAGGATGCCACATTCCTGCAACTCATCTAATAGTGTGCCCAACCAACAACACTCAAGATACAATCAAGGTACAAATCTGATTGTCTCCATTGCATACACATGTGTGCCTGCTTGCAATGCCCATGCCGAGTCTCATCGCAAGCTACTATTCGTCGCAACCTATTGAATCCTGCACCATCATGCCGTCATATGAAATGTGCTCAAGGACTTACGCCAACTTCTTATATTGAACTCTTCTACCCAATGTTGATCTATAACAAACCTCTTGTCAAGCTTCTGCCTGACTTGTCGAAGTCTACATACTCTCATCCTCCAGCGTGCCCTCATGGCATGCTGCCCAATGGCAACATCATTAGGAAGCTCCCTAATCCAACATGGAGTCTCCGCACCACATCTGCACCAATCTGTAGATCTGAGGAAACGTCCCTTCCCACATCCGAGAATCCCACCCAACGCTGCCCAGGAATCTCTCTCTCTTGTAACTCGCATTGGAAGCCTTGATGACCCAACTCTGTTTGGAATCTCGTGGCCCAACTCGCTTTGGAATCCTGTGACCCAACTCTGTTTGGAAGCCCACAACACAACTCGCTTTGGAATCTCATAGCCCAACTCTGCTTGGAATCCCACAACACAACAAGCTTACGGTACAACTTGTCTTGGGAGCCTCTCCAATGGACTCGACTAGGAAGCTTGTTCGCGAACTTTGGTTGGAAACCCTTCCAACCAACTCATCATAGAAGCCCCATCTATAAAATCTAATTGGAAGCTTATGTTCCGTGCATCTTGTTGCCCCAGAAAATCCTCCTGTAGAGCGCACACCTCCCAAAGGGAGGTCGCCTCTCGCAGAGGTCAGATCAATGATAACTGATATGTCTTGGTTCCTTATGAATTGATTTTGGCCAAGTGTCTTAGCACTATTTATATGTGGGCCTTCTCACCAAACGATCTGCACAAAGCTAAGCCGATCCACAAACAAGTCAACCGAGTGCCCATCAAGTCGATGCCCAACTACACCTTTCCTTGGGCACAGTTTTGTGTTAGCATGCCCACTTCTGTCGTCGTGTTCACCCATATTGCAATGTGGTGCCTGCTTAACCCACATGTTAAGTCTCAAGTGCCCATGGGCGTGGGAAATTCTTGCGGCATCCGCAAGGAACCCAACTGCAACCACATCATCTATCCAACCAACCAACGGAGTGTGCATCCAACACTATCACCTAATATAATAATCTTATTTAAATTTGTAGTTGTCCAATTCGCCGCCAATACATTGTCAACGAGAACAATCGGGCAGTAACACAGGCTCAGAGTGTTGTGATTTAGCAACCCACAACAATAATGGAGGACCCTACTAATGCTGTTGAGATGGTAGAAATGCGTAGGATGGAAGACCCAGAGGGCTCAGCTGGCCAGCCCCAGAAGTCCAAGAAATTTTCCACAATTGAACATGTTCACAATGAAGGGCCACCTACGCCTACTCAAGAAACTCCAACTGTAATTCAAGGTGCAGTAGAGAAGCCTCAAGCTTTAAATCTTAAAGAAAATGTAGCACCACTAGCTGTTGCATTTCAGAAATCATCACCTATGAGGGCTATTGCTAAGGCTGTAGGTTATGCACACAATCAAGTAACTAATTCCACTTCAATTCGCCCAAAGTTATCTTCTACAAACAAATCTTTAGGGCCCATTTCTGTCAATATGACAAACAAATGCACTATAGAAGAAGTGGGTACTCTTTTTTTGTCAACAACTTGCATGCGAATATAACCCATGCCCAAGTTGAGCCAGAGTTCATGAAGTTTGGTGCAATTAAGCCTTCCGGGGTTCAAGTTAGGAGTACTAAAGGAAGTGGATCCATTTATACTTTTCAATTGAATTTGAGGAAGCAGTTTCAATCCAAGTTCAGCTTGGACTCAAACTGCTTCTTCAAATTCAATAACCATAGTATAACCATAGTAGCATAATTCTGCCAGAACAATTGGAATTTGTTGAATATTTGGTGCAAGTGTAATAGGAATACATTGGAAAATTGAATTTTGAAAACCAATTTTTAAATACCACATTTTAATTATTTAATCACTATAAAATGTAAATAACATTCAATTGCATACTTTCTTATAAAAATAATTAACTAGCTGTTATCTCTCACACCCTCTATCCCAATACATTGACATTTTACATTTTTATTTTAAAATAGTAATTTTGATTGAAATAAACCATTGATTTTAATGTACATTTATGATATCTCAGTGTATATATTTGATATGAAGTTTAATTATGTTATTATGCTCTTAACTTGAACTCAAACAACTTAATTGCACCAAACTTCTTGAACTCTGCCTCTGCCTGAACTTGGGCACCTGAACTTGGGCAGGGGTTATATTCGCATGCAAGTTGTTGACAAAAACAGATTACCCACCTCCTTTTACAATGATTTTGTCTGTCATATTGATAGAAGTGGATCCTAAAGACTTACTTTGCAGAAGATAACTTTGGGGGAATTGAAGTGGAATTAGTTACTTGACTTTGCGCAGAACCTACAGCCTTAGCAGTAGCCCTCACAGGAGACGGTTTCCGAGATGCAACAACTGGTGGTGCTACATTTTCTTTAAGATTTAAAGCTTTTACGCTTTTCTGGTGCACCTTCAATTACAACTGGAATTTCTTCACTAAGCGTAGGTGGCCCTTCATTGTGGAAACTGTCTGGGACTTTTGGGGCTGGCCAGCTGAACCTTCCAGGTCTTCCCTCCTACGCATTTCTATCATCTCAACAGCATTAGCAGGGATCCTCCACTATTGTTGTGGGCTGCTCAATCACATCACTCTAATTTTTCCAGAGCCAACTGCACATTATGGATTATTCCCTCATATCTTGTATTTTCTTCTCCAACAGTGGCAGAGACACTCTCCATAGTAACGACGAAAACAGTGGGATCAATTCAAAGCGACAGTTATAAATCCTTGAATCTGTGCAGTAACAAAGAAAATTGTCGGACAAAAAAAATCAACTCATCGAAATCCTCCTCGAATACGTGGATATGGACATGACATGTATTTACATTTGGGCAATGTGGAAGTTAGAGGTTGTGTAAGCTGAAACGTTAGGTATTTCATCTTTTTTATTTTTTTTAATGATATTTTGTTAGGCTTTTCTTTTTAACTAGGCTATATATAATATGATATAACATATATACATATTATATATAATATATATGTAAATTTATTTATATTTATTAAATGGGTAATGGGGAATTCGAAAAAGGCATACAGTATTTTTATTCTTAACCATTCAATTTAATAATAATAATATATTTTTAAGGTCAGTGTTAAGCAAGACATCAATTTGGTGCATGAAACCCCTTGTTTGTGGGACAAGGACCCCCTATGGGCAGGGATTTAACTACTAAAGTCTATATATGTCCTCCTCCGGATCTGAACTTGTGACCTCCTACGAAGGAACACATGTTTCTTCTTAACCATTCAATTTATATCCACTTACATATAAAATTTATTTATAATTTCAATTTTTATTTTTTAAGTATACAAAAATATTAATAAAAAAATAACAAATCAAATATTTTATATTTTATTTCAAGTCTTTTTCTTATTTGAAGTTAGCTACTTCTCACATCAATCTAGATGAAATATCTTATACCATTCTAAATATCCAATAATGCATGTTAATCTATACATTAGCTCATAACTTCTCCAATTAAACCTCTCAACAATAAATTTTCAACTTGTCAATTCATTTATGTATTCTTAAGTAAATTAATTTTATGTATTCTTGATCATTTCATGAGTGATTATCCTCCTCGCTGAAATGTTTCTTCATCAATCATGCACTTTTTATTAATTAAATTGTTGTTGCTTCCTAATATCACAAAATATCTCCAAATATTTCATCATTATACTAGCACCAATATGAAATGAGACTTTATATTGATTAGTAATATTCATCTTCTATCCTTTATAAAACCAAAATAACTTAAAATATTTGGAGATGTTTTTATCCTTCTAATTTTAGTTTTCTAAATTATATCATATACACTTTGTGCCACATCAAGTGGCACAAAGTTTTTCCATGTTTCAATTGCTTCTAAAATAGTACCATATGATTTTCTAAAATAGTACCATATCATTTGCATTTCTCCTTATACCAACTATCCTCTAGATTCATTTCCTTTCCTTCATTCTCTTTGTAAACACTCAAATGATCTATGATCTTTATTATCATACATGTTGCAGAAAATTATCAGGTTATAGCCAAATTGTGGCTATTCATCACCATGTTGTAGAAAATTATCACGTTGTAGCCAAATTGTGACCATTTCATCTGAAATACTTTTTAAAATTTTCTTTTACTTCTTCATAGTGAGCTACCTTCCTCCTTTCTAGCATATTTCTCATCACACAAATCCTTTATACGAATTTCTTATGCTTTTTTCAAAAAATATATTTTTCTCTCAAAGGTAATGATAGACTTCTTAGTCACTTCCTATTTTAAGTGGGGTCATCTAATCTCGATTTGGAAAATTTATTGCATTCATATAATTAAAATTAATAATATAAATTCTTAAGAATTTTTTGATTAAAATTAATAATATAAAGTCTTCAAGAATTTGTTGATATAGAAACTCTTAAAACATCACAAATAGTAATCATACCTCCTTCAAAATTTATTTCTTTAACCTTGGGATCAATTCAAAGCGACAGTTAATCTTTGTAGTAATAGTGGGATCAATTCAAAGCGACAGTTAATCTTTGCAGTAACAAAGAAAATCGTCGGATCAATAAAATCAACTGTTTGAAATCCTCAAATGTGTGGAATCTGGATATGTACATTACATGCATTTATATACATTTGGGCAATGTGGAAGTTAATTCGTCTCTGGCGGCACCCATAACTTCATTAATGGAAACCTTGCTAAGGCATTTAACCTATTTGTTTTTCCAGTACCTAACATGAAGATTATGGTAGCAGATGGCAAGCAGATTGATAACGTAGGGAAATGTCATCAAGTCAAGTTACAAATACAAGAGTATAACTTAGAATCAGATTTCTTTGTAGTACCGCTAGGAGGAGTCGACGTAGTATTAGGAATACAATGGTTACAAACCTTGGGTACATACTCCGCAAATCACCAAGAACATTTTATTGAATTCCATGCATTCAAAAAAACACACAAATTATAGGGGTTCCAACCACCTCCGACACAGCTGGTTACATCACATCAGATAGAAAAGCTACTTTGGAAGGACGCACCAACATACATACTTCAATGTCAAGAAATGAAGCTTCTAACAAGTAAAGGAGATAGGGACAAACAAACAAAGATACAAAAGCCGATTCAGAAACATGGCAAGGTGTTTCAAGAGATACCTATGGAGCTCCCACCAAACAGAAAAATCAAACACATATTCGAAATAGAACCAGGGACAAAACCCACTAGTAGCAAACCATACAGGTGTCCACATCAGAGACGATGCGACAGTTCACGTAATCATTGTCGTCAAATAAGCTTTGAGGACAAAGCTTCCCTTAAGGGGAAGGCAATGTAACAATAAAATAATATTAAATATAATTCATATTAATTTATTATTATAGTCGTGCCCTTTGGTGAAAAGGTGCAAGACGGGGTTATTTAAACCCAACCAATTGTATTAGTTTTATCATCTCCTACATTATATTTATACATTTTTTTACACTACGTTCGCTCTACACCTACCTTGCTCTTCCACAACAATTGCAAAGTTTTTTATTGGTACTCGAAATTTCTTACTAGAGGGTCCCCCTTGTTTGATCACAAAAGCAAGAAAATAATGTAGGCATGGGACTCCCAAATACCTAATTAGTTTACAATAGTGAAGACACAATTTAAAAATTTTGGCGCTATTTTGTAATGCTTTGTGAAATCAACCTTTGAAGTTGTTTCAAACATCAACAAGAAGGTTGGATAAGAAGTACCATGCTATCATTATATGCAACTTTCACTTTGTCAAGTAAAGGGAAATTGGTTAGAGCAAAGGCATGGAAAGAGAGGTATACAATATCTTTTCCCTCCATTCTAGTTAAGTACATGTGAAGAAGAAAAAGGTTAAATGAAAAGGACAGGTGAAAGGTGGGTGCAAGGAAGGAGAGACATACATTTACTAGTTAACTAGATGTGAAGGTAAAAAGGGCCAAGAGAAAAATAAGAATGAAGAAAGTGTGGGGTGTTGGCAAGTAATTTATTTTCTCATAAGACCCCCCAAAATAGACACCCATCTTTATGGATTCACCCATATGTCTTTTGATTTTCAATGAATTTTGTAAATGATCATGGGGTTAGTTGCCCAGCCTTAGCATCATGTTCTCTCCATCGCACTAGATCGATGAGAGGGGACGTGACACCCCAACCCTTCCTATTTCTGCTGCATTGAGGAGGGGGATCCACTCTCTCCAGAAGACGCCATACTGGAACCTAGCCGTTGATAACTTCTGCAAGCTGTGATTGCCGAAATTCCTTCCTCATCACCCCAATTATAATTAGATCTTATTAATACCATTTCCGAGAAATTTAGTTATTATTAGATTTAGGGGTTATAATGCAATTAGTATTAATGTTTCAATTAATATTTGAATTTGTGTTATCATTTTAATTTTTTATTTTATTTATAAGGCAGTGAATGATGGGGCACCAACATTCACTTAATTTTAAGCCATCATCCTTGTCTGGATTCGAGGGGGCTTTTCATATTTCAACGACTTCACGAATTTCTCTGCTTTTGTAATGATCTTCTCTCGCAATTAATCTAACGTCTTCAACGAAAATATGGTGGCTTGAGTTGTGGGAATGTTTAGCCAAATAAGACTTCTTATGCCATTCATGCATTATGTCTGCACAATGCTCTTTGAGTCTTACATGAATCAAATGACTTGTTTATTCGATATTATATTTACCACATGAGCATGAGATACTATAAACACCTTTATCCTTTTTCAAATTTGCGTGATCTTTCAAGGAATCCAACATTCTTATGACTAAGTTTAGTGAAGAGAAAGAGACCCTAATGTATTTTCTCCTTAAAATCCTTGCTAATACATATGTTGTTTCCTTTATATATGGAAGGGTAATATTTTTTCCATTAAGATCCTCATTCCTTCTTTGAGGTCCTCTACGAGCCTTTTGGATGATGTCGTTGATCTGCCTCAAACTATAACCATTATTTTTTAAACATTTGATAAGTGATTTATTTCTTTTTCGAACACTTGCACATTTTACTTATTAGTGGGATGCATATATTATGTGACACCCACATATTGGTCTCTGTACATATTCTTCATTTTAAGATATTTCCTATGAGCTTTCATTTTCTCAATTTGGTCATATCTAACCCTAGATATGGCCTCCTAATATGGAGTTACAACTATGGTTGGATACTTTGTTAGTTCAATCTAGACCATCTGATATAACATTCAAATATTTATCCCAAATTCATGACATGAAATAGCTCTTTTTAATTTGTAAACCACAACCCTATCAATATTCAAAATCAATATTGTGTTAGTTATGTTTCATTCCACCCTGCTAATCTTCCACATCACCCTCATGTAGCTACCTATGTTTTTGTACCCCATGCCATGTCATTATTTGGCTATGAACTACCACACTATCATTAGATGCTTCTTGTATGGTAAAGTCACTTTGTCAAAAATATTTGATGCAAGGTGCATGGAAGGAGAGTTAGAAAATACCTTTTCCCTCCACCCTATTTAAGTAAATGTAAATAAGATAAGGGTTAAAGTAAATGGAAGGGTGAGAGGTGTGTGCATGGAAGGAGAGGTAGACTATTTTTTCTCTCCATCCTAGTTAACTAGATGTGAAGAAGAAAATGAAGGATGAAAAAAGTGTGGGGTGGTGGTAAGTGGGGGATGAAGGGGATGTGGGAAGGAGGGATAAGAAGTACCACACTATTATTATATGTCACTTTCACTTTCTCAAGTAGATGGAAATTGGTCGTAGGTAGTTGCATCGAAGGAGAGGCATACAATACCTTTTCCCTCCACCCTAGTTATGTACATGTGAAGAAGAGAAGGTTCAAACAAAAACAAATGGTGAGAGATGGATGCATGGAAGGAGACATAGACAATATTTTTTCTCTCTTCCTTGGTTAACTAGATGTGAAGAAGAGAAGGGTAGAAATAAAATGAAGGTTGAGCAAAGTGTGGGGGTGGTGGTAAGTGAGGGATGAAAGGACGGTGGGAAGGTTGGATAAGAAGTTTCACACTATCATTATATGACACTTGCACTTTTCTAAGCAGAGGGAAATTGGTCGGAGGTAGGTGCATGGAAAGAGAGGTAGATAATACCTTTTCCCTCTACCCTAGCTAAGTAGATGTGAAGAAGAGAAGGGTCAAATGGAATGGAGGGGTGAGAGGTGAGTTCATGGAAGGAGAGGTAGATAACAAGTATTCTCTCTTCCCTATTTAACTAGATGTGTAGAAGAGAAGGATCAAAGAAAAAAAATGAAATTAGTTCAATCTTTGTAATTCAACATAATAGCTAATCTTTGTTTCCCCCTTGTCATGTAATTCTTGAATTGCATGCATCTCTTCCAAGTGCATGGAAGGAGAGGTAGGCAATACCTTTTTGTGGCTCCACCCTAGTTAAGTGCATGTGAAGAAGAGAAAGATTAAATGAAAAGGACGGGTGAGAGGTGGTTGCACGGAAGGAGAGGTAGACAATATTTTTGCTCAAGGGTCAAAAGAAAATGAAAGGTGAAGAAAGTGTGGGGATGACATGGTACAAGTGAAGAAGAGAAGTGTCAAAAGAAAATGAAGGTGAAGAAAGTGTGGAGTGACCTGGTATGTGAGAGATGAAGAGAAGGTGGGAAGGTGGGATGACAAGTATAGAATGTTTTGATGGAAGCAATACATGATTAGAGAGGTGTTGAATGTCTTTCTCCTCCTCTAGTCAAATAAAATCATTTAGAAAAAGTTGAAAGTAAAGTATAACAAAAACATGAAGTGAAGATTATACATAAATATGAATTTGAAGTATGTGTATTCCCTTTACTCTTCACTTGAAAGGATAAAGGAGAAGTGAAAAAAGGAAAATGGAGAACATAAGAGTTTTCAAATCCATGACACACATCTTAAACACATGACAAAGGATGACTAATTTAGTATCTCAACCACTCCCCACAAAATGACTAAGCCATAAAAAGAAAGAGAATGAGTTATTTACAACCTAACTCAAACTCCACCCCTAAATGTTTTAAACATTTTAAATATATTTTAAATACAATATTTATTATTTTATATATTATTAGGATATAAATTGAGATGTTAGAGGAAATATGTTAAATGTAAATAAAATAAAAAATAATCAACACACTTTATGGTTGAGCATATATAATTTTTTCAATTTTGACATTGTTCAAATATATATAAATTTATATATGTTAAACAGTAAAGTAGAAAACAAACCAAACTTATAGTCTAAAAATTCAATTATTTAAGTTGGAATAGATGATTTTTTTTGCTATAATTTTAAAACAAACTCATTATAATTTTTCAAAATTTAGGTTACAACTTTCAAATTCTAGAATTTTAGGTGTTCTTGATTTTTGAGAATATTAACTTCATTTCTACCATCAAAATCCAAAAATTCCAATTTTACAAAATATAAATACTGACTAAAAATGATCCTCCCCTATCCAAATGGTCAAATTTTTACACAGCTATACACCACTCTAATAACAAGCTAATGGTTTAACTTTCAAGCCGACACAATCTTATTAACAAATAATTTCTAACTTTCAAGCCAACAAACATATCTACTCTTGCCCAAATAAATATATAAATGCATGTCATGTCCATCCACATATTCAACGATTCCGAACACTTTATTGATCGGACTGATTTCTTCGTTACTCTAAGGATTCAAGGATTTCTAACTGCTTTTTATTTTATTTTATTGATTCGATCGATTTCTTCGTTACTCTAAGGATTCAAGGATTTCTAACTTCCTCTTCTAATTGATCCAATTGTCAATTATGGATTCTTCGTCACTCGAATTGTCAATTATGAAGTATTGCTTACCCATACCGCCAATTATCGAGAGTGCCTCTGCCTCTGCTCCTGCGCCTGCCCCGGCGACTGCCGAAGAAGAAAATACAAGATATCAAGAAATAATCAACAGTGTACAGTTGGCACTGGAAAAGTTAGAGAAATCGTCCTACTTTGCAGAATTTACGAAACATGTGCAAGAGCCGGAAATTGCTGCACAAATAGAAAGAGTGATAGCCACAGACCCACAGTATTCACAATTGCAACTGGTGCTCTATGGCGTTGGAGAGATGGAGCGTTCAGGCTATACAATAAATGTGGAAATTTGTCACATGCAGTTGGCATTTGCTATTTTATTAAAACAGAAATTTCAATGGGTGAACGATATTGTGGTGTACGATCCAAGCGTGATCCCATTGCAGCAGAAAGCTATAAGTTCCTTCGACTGCACGTTTCTGTCTGTGAATGAATATGGCAGACGCACAGTAGACAGACCTACTTTGTTTTACCTGCCTCACTGCCCAACTGTTCTCGTTAACAATGTATTGAGTGCAAATTGGACGAAAGCCAATTTGAATAAGATTATTATTTTGGGCGACAGTTTTAAGGCGATCAAGAAAGATATTGATCGCTTGCTGTATCTTCGTTCATTGAAGCATTTGATGGCCATTCTCCACAGTGATAAAATACTTAGTGAAATGCCGCTTACAGACCCGGAAATATGTAAGCAGACAGCTCTGTCTACACGTGGGGAGTATAATCATGCATACATTGGTAAATTTAGTTGGCATTTCTTTCCGTTGGATGGTTCCATCGAAGATCTCAATGTAAATCTGTATCCAGAATCTACATTAAGTAGTCGTCGCTTAGATTCCCTATGTACCTGAACATGTTAAGTAATCTGGAGCAGTAGTCGCTTAGATTCCCTGTACTTTAGATCTCAAAGTTTTACTAAGTTATCTGGAGTTTCTATTAATGGTTTTATGTAGATATTACTTCTTTCTTAATGTTATTTATAAAAACAAATACTAATCATCTCTATTCTATGCATAATCATCTCAATTCTTTTCACTAAGTAGTCGTCGCTTAGATTCCCTATGTACCTGAACATGTTAAGTAATCTGGAGTAGTAGTCGCTTAGATTCCCTGTACTTTAGATCTCAAAGTTTTACTAAGTTATCTGGAGTTTCTATTAATGGTTTTATGTAGATATTACTTCTTTCTTAATGTTATTTATAAAAACAAATACTATCATCTCTATTCTATGCATAATCATCTCAATTCTTTTCACTTGATCATCTTCACAAAAAATTTACCATTCCCTAATGAAGCACAAATTTTCACCATGCTCAATGTTTATTAACAAAATGAAGACATGATGTACAGGTTGATTTATAAACCATATTAGTGCAAATGAAATTTATGTCTTTTGTTGAATACCTTAGAAACTTCATAAAATACATTCTGAAAGTATTCATCCAATATCAAAAGGTCACATAGTTACCGTCTTGTAATATAGTGAGTGATTTGATGCAACAAATAAGAATTTATACGTGTGACTATAAGTCTTTTATTTTCTTTTACGGGAATGAGATTTGCTTGGTATTGTTTAATATGTGAGATTTGCTTGGTATTGTTTAATATGTAGATGAGTGATTCTATATCTTTAAGTTGAAGTATTTTTAAAATTAGAATAGATTGGTTAAAATTTTTGCAGTTAGTTACAGGTTTATAACAAAGAAATCCAATCTAAATTCTAGTTACAGGTTTATAACAAAGAAATCCATCTAAATTCTACCATTATTGAAGTAAAAGTCGTATCTATATTTTTTATGAGAAATTAGGAATGAACTTTCTTTTAATTTTTTTTACTAAAACCTATATATGAGAAATTAGAAATGAACTTTCTTTTAAATTTTTTTCTATAAGGTTTGTATCTGCATAACAACCATGTTAATAGAACACTATTTCATACACAAAATATTTTAAACTCGGATTTGTCAATCACTCAGATCTCTCAATCAAGAGAGATCAAATTTCTTGAGTTTAAATTTTAAAAAAGAAATAAACCTCAAGAAATTGGATCCTCTCGGTGTTTGATAGCTACTGCTTCTCTGAATATATGATCATCCCCGAGAGCATTACTGGAGATGCAAAAATGAAAAATGTTGTTAGGACTAGGATGGAGTAGGAATATCCTAACACCCCCCTTTAATCCATCCTAGGCCCTGGTATGTAGCTGTAATAATTTGTTGGTATTCAAGGGGTTCTTTTGTTAATCAGACTACGATTCTCTAAGATTTGGACAGAAACCCACCTATTCGCACACAAGAGCTTTTGGATGACTGCATACCAGTAAAAACAAAGAAAGTAGAGGGATGTAGAGGGACCTCCATTAGAAATTCCAGATATGAGCGACCTTGTAAAAACAAGAAAGGTTAACATCGAGACAAGCGAAGAGCCAAAGTTTGCATCCATTGGGGACTACTGGGATGATGAAACGGTCGCGTAAATCACAGACCTTCTACATGAATATCAGGATTTATTTCCAACAAAGTTCGTTGAAATGAAAGGCATTTTGGGCGACTTGGGAGTAATGAAGATACCTCTCAAGCTAGGCGCGAAACCTATCAGACAGAGGCCTTATAGACTGAATCCGAGATACAAAGAACGAGTTAAGGAAGAGATCGAAAAAATGCTTGATGCAGGGATCATTGATCCAGTAAAAGAATCCGAGTGGATAAGTCCTATGGTTATCCAGGACAAAAAAGACTAAAGGAGAGATCCGAATCTGTGTAGATCTGAGGAAGTTGAATGATGCTTCGCTACATGATCCATTTCCTACTCCATTTATGGATGATTTACTAGACAATGTTGGAGGAAATGAGGCCTACTCATTTACTCATGGATTCTCTGGGTACCATCAGATCGAGATTGATGAAGAAGACAGACATAAGACCACATTTGCCACTGAATGGGGCTCATATCAGTATATAGTTATGCCATTTGGTTTGAAGAATGCACCTGCTATTTTTTCCAGAGTTGTTGTAGCTACATTCAAGGAATTTATCCATAAATTCTTAGAAGTCTATTTTGATGACTGGACTGTCTTTGGTTTAATGAAGAACCACTATGAAAAACTAAGAATGATGTTAGCTAAGTGCAGGAAACATCAAATCTCCTTGAATTTGAAGATATGTATTTTCTGTGTACCTTATGGTATACTACTGCTACACATTGTGTGCAAGCAAGGTTTGATGGTTGATCCCGCGAAGATCACAGTCATTGTGAATCTTCCAGTACCAAACTCAATAAAGCAACTTTGTACAACTTTGGTACATACGGGATATTACAAAAAATTCATCAAGGTTTATGCGCAGATAACCGCGCCAATGGAGAAAATTATGAAGAAAGAAGTGTAGTTCATCTAGAATGCAGACTGCGAGAAGGGACTAGACACATTAAAGGAGAAAATGGTAACTACACTGATGCTTGTTTTTCTGGATTGGAACAAACCTTTCCATGTACATGTTGATACTTCAGCTATAGCGTTGGGCATTGTGCTTGCTCAAATAGGTGAAGGGGGCATTGATCACCCCATTGCATTTTCAATCCGAAAGTTATCTTCAACTGAAAATAACTACATGACCACAGAAAGAGAGGGTTAAGATATGGTTTACGCACTCCAGAAATTTAGACACTATTTGCTGGGTGTGCACTTTTCATGTACACTAACCATTCAGCTCTGAAATACTTGGTCAATAAGCCAATGTTAGGGGGGATAATATGCATATCGCTTATAATTTTCTAGGAATATGAATTTGAAATCATTGTCAAGCCAGACAAATTGAACCTAGAACTTGACCATCTCTCAAGGGTTGAGTCAGGTGAAGAACCCACTAATCTTGAAGACAATCTTCCTGACGTGCAGTTATTTTCCATGTAGATAGCAGAATATTATTACAAAGACATTGTATAATTTTTTACTATGGGATTGGCACCCACAGAGTTCACTACGCAACAGAAGAAGCAACTGGTAGTTAAAGCCGCGGAATTCACTATCATAGCAGGACAATTATACAAGTTGGGATCGGATGAATTGTTGCGAAGATGCATGCTATAGCATGAGAAGCCGTTTATTTTGGCCGAGGCACATTCAGGTGTCTCTAGAGGTCACTACGCAGGTAGAGCTACTGCGCAGAAGATATTAAGAGCAGGGCTATGGTGGCCCACCCTCCACAAAGATTCAAAAGAGCATTGTCAGAGTTGCGATGTGTGCCAAAGGACTGGAAAGCCATCGCGAAGAGACGAAATTCCATTAAGATCGCAGTTGACACTATAGGCATTTGATAAATGGGCTATTGATTTCGTGGGACCGATTAACCCACTAGGAAAGAGAACTGGTTCGATATATATCATTACATCTACAGATTATCTCACTAGATGGGAAGAAGCTAAACCAGTGAAGGACTGTAGTGCAGTTACTGCCATGCAGTTCATCTTCGAGAACATCCTTACCAGATTTGGATGCCCAAAAATCTTAATGAGTGATCAAGGAACTCACTTTTTTAACAAAACCATTGAAGCGCTAACAGAAGAATTTCAGATATATCATCAAAGGAGCATGCCATAACATCCACAAGCCAATGGAACTGTTGAAGATTTAACAAAGTGTTGGAGAATGCATTGACAAAAATATGCAACACAAACAGAGATGTTTGGGATCTGCACATTCTAGCTATATTATGGGCTTACAGAACAACTTGTAAGAAACTGACAGGCCATACACCTTTCAGATTGGTCTATGGAAAGGAAGTTATGATGCCGATGGAGTACATTGTACCAAGCTTAAGAATTGTTGCATTCACAAACATGGCCGATAGAGAGACATTGCAAGAAAGGATTCTACACTTGGTTGGTTTGGAGGAAGACCAATTCATTGTAGGATTTCACAGGAAAGTGCAGAATGATAGAGAAAAAACATGGCATGATCGCCATATCAAGCAAAAAATCTTCCAGGTAGGAGACCCTGTCCTCCTATATGATAGAAAGTTTATGAAATTTCCTGGAAAATTTAAAATGCATTAGCTTGGCCCATATATTGTTATGCATGTTACTAACGGCGGCGCAACTTAGTTAGCTACGTTATCCGGAGACAACCTACCAGATTTGGTTAATGGAAGTAGACTAAAACTCTACAGGGATAGTCCTACTTCGCAGAACCCTCAATAATCAGAAGAGCAGGAAAATTCTAAGTGTCAAGGACAGTTGAAATTGGGCACTAGAAATTGAACAGAAATTGTACAAAGTTTTGGTCTGATACGCGAAGATCGATGAAAAGGATGCATTAACTGCAAAACACTAGTTGAGAAGTGAAGGTGCGCAAAAAAAAAAAAGCGAAAAGAAAAGAAAAGAAACGAGAAGCAGAACTGCGCAGTTGTGAATTTAAAAAGACATCCGCGCAAATCAAAAGAAAGAGGATGGATTCAAAGACCAGTATGAAGAAAAGTAGCTCCACACAGTGAGATGCACCGAGAGTAATGACGACCCGTCCGCACAGTTTGACGAAACACCTCAAAATAGTCTTTAGAGCCGAAAACTAGTCGTTATACAGTGATTTTTTCGATGACCGTTTGAGCATTTAACGCAAAATTAGTTGTTCTGAAGTAGTTAATGAAGGAAAGGAACAAAATCCTCGGTGTATTTGGCCAATGGGCTTGACAATTAATGCTAGTCTAACCGTTTATGGGCGCGGCTAAGCCTAACTGAGCCTATAAATACCATCAACACTGGACTCGCGGGCATTACCGAAACTCTCAAATTTTTTCGAAAGCCATAACCTCAGTCTGTTTACAGTGAGTGATAAGCAATTCCGTGAGTCTACAGAGCAAGTTCTAGTGAATGTCTGACGATTCGACAGTCGAGCCAAACCGGCTCAGACTTACACCAGAGAATTCGAATGGCATGTAAGAGTGACCATTATTATACGACAATCCTTGCAAAGATCCAGGAAGACAGACTCTTTCAACAACAAAAGGAGTATAAGATAGATGAGTCGAGACTATGTTGGTCTAAAGATCGACTTTACATCCCAAAGAATGGAGACATTAGATCAAACATTCTCACCGAATTTCACCAGAAACCCTATTCAAGGCACCACGGATATCAAAAGATGATATCGGCTGTAAAGAAACATTAATTTTGGCCTAAGTTGAAGGCTGACATCGCCATGTTCATCGCGAAATGTCGGGAATGCCAACTGGTCAAAGCAGAACACCAACACCCCTCCGGTTTACTACAACCCCTACCCATTCCGGAATGGAAGTGGGAGGTGATAAGCATGGACTTCATTACGGGCTTACCCAAGAGTAAGAAATTGAACGATTCCATTTTTGTAGTGGTGGACAAATTGTCTAAAGCAACCCATTTCATACCAGTAAAATCCACCTACAAAGCAATTCACATAGAGGAAATATTCTTGAAAGTGATCTTTCGATTGCACGGGATACCCAAAGCAATCATTTCTGATCGAGACATGAAGTTCACTAGCAACTTCTGGAGAGCATTATTCTCTGGTCTAGAAACCCAGTTACAATTCAGTACCGCGTACCACCCCCAGACCGACGGACAAATGGAATGAGTAAACCAGATCCTTGAGGACATGTTGAGGATGTATGTCATGAATAACCCCACCAAGTGGGAAGATTATTTGCACCTAGCGGAGTTCGCATACAACAACGGTTATCAAACGTCAGCCAAAATGAGTCCTTTTGAAGTACTTTACGGCAGGAAATGTCGGACTCCCGTGACTTGGGACAGCCCAGTAGACAGACTTATGTTGGGACTCGACTTATTAAAGGACTTGGAACAGCTAGTCTCCAAGGTGCAACTAAACTTAAAAGAATCTCAAGACCGCCAAAAGAGTTATGCAGACAAGAAAATAAAAGACAAGGACTATCAAGTTGGCGAACATGTGTTCCTAAAAATAAAAGCAAAATGAAGCTCATTGAGCTTGGGATGTTGCGGGAAACTAGCCCCAGCATTTTGTGGACCTTTCGAAATACTGGCCAAGAAGGGGCCAGTAGCTTATAAGTTAGCCCTACCAGCTCACATAAAAGTTCATAATGTTTTTCATGCTTCATTATTAAAGAAATATGTATACGATACTAAACATGTTATTGATTGGTCCTTATTACAGGTGGAACCCGAAGGGGAGTTCACGCATGAACCCCTCCATATCCTAGACAAGAGAGAGGTCTAGCCTAGGAGGAGGACCATTACTCAGCTGGAAGTGCAATGGAGGCACTTTGGACCAGATGAGGCTACTTGGGAGAATGAGGCCACCATGAAAGAGACATACCCCACCTTGTTTCATGACTTCATTCCTAGTCCCTAGAAACACCGGGACGGTGTTGTTCTAAGCGGGGAGGGATGTAATATCCCGAATTTTGGACTAACTATTTTATGATCTTATATTGGGCCACGGCCTCAGCACCTATGATTTATTCTGATTATTGGGCATAAGCCCTAGTGCATATGATTTATTCTTTTGTAGACTGACATATTGGGCATGGACATTGACTGAATTTCATTATTTGATTATATACTGGGCAAGGAACCCCCAATGTTTGGATTCATGTTTTTACCATATAATGTGGGTACAAAACCCTAATATACTGAGATGATCTTTTATTACATACTGTGCAATGATGTGAATGACATGATTGACTTATATGATGTGTTGAGCGTGGACTCAGGAACACACGGATGACCTACGTACTGGGCAAAATCCCCGATGTACCTAGAGGAAATATTATGTACTAGGAGTAATCCCCGATGTACATTGAGTGTTGGGCATAAGCCCTGGAGCACTCCAAGCTTGATAAATGAACACCGGATCCAAGGAAACGTAAATATCCTAGATGTGCCTCACAACCACATTCTAGCACTAGTGTTGAGCAGAGGCTCGAGAATTGCACTAGAGTAATGCCCATGTGAGAGTGTTGAGTTAAAAAGCTCCGAAGAGCACTCGGGATTACAGAATCTCAAAGTGTTGAGTCGGAAAGACTCTGAAGAGCACTTTTACCACATCTATTTAATCTGGTTAAATGATTCATCTTTTATCTATCATCACCTACTGCGGGAGCTACCATGTTAAACGAGGTAATCCGACATGCAAGAGAGAGACTAGAGGTGCTTATCCAAGCCACCGAAAGACCGTCCAAAGAAGTGGACCCTATCCCTAATTTGTTAAAACAAAAAGTATCTTGTGAAGAAACAAGATTTATTATTATTATTATTATTATTATTATTAAGAATTTAATTAAATTGTGATGTGATTAATTATTTATAAACGAATTTTTACAAGCACATAGTTGTGCTTAATGAAGTACCACACTATTTTGAAATAGTAATGAAGTATTATTATTTAGTGGGCAGCCACCTTGGCAAGTAGTATTAATAGTACATTAATACTTAGGTAAATAAAATACTGTTATGATAATTGTGATTGATACTACCATTATTTATTATTAAAATAAATAATGTATTAACAATTAAGTGGAGGTATAATTATTATTATGATAATTATTGTTATCATAAATATTATGAAAAGTTTAATTAATCACTCATAACTAAAACAAAGGAAGAGTCCTAGTTCAAGAGAACTAGTTAGTAATTAGTTTCTTCTAATTGAATATTAATTATTTATTTTAAAGAAGTTGTTGTTCCAACAATCCTAATACAAGATTTCCCCTATTTAAAGAGGGCAGATCCCAAGTTTTGGGATCATCTATCATTCTGGGTGATTATCATTCTCTTATGGTAGTCCAAGAAAACTATTCTGCTCCAAGAAGTTGAAGTAGCCTTACCCAAAGAAAATCTCAGAACTGAACCAAAAGTGGGTCTAGGGCCTCTACCTCTCATTGCATGTTGGAACCAAGCTTGGGGGGATCCAGATAGAACTAGAACGGTTCAAGGGTCAAGGTTGGGAGGAACATGGTAGCCCCAAAGTTATCCCGTTAAGGAATCATTCTAACAGGTCAGAGAAGCACAACAGTTTTTACACTAATTATCATTTGAGTGTGTAGGCAGCCTACAGGAGAGGAGCAAGTCACCAGCCGACCAGCAGGTTTCTACAAGAATAATTCAAGTTTCAAGCAGCTAGGTTTCTACAGGAAGGGATCAAATACTCAAGCAGCCAGGTATGGAGTATTTAAATGTTTCAAATTCCAGTTATAGTAAGTTAGTCATTAAATTAGAGTAACTACTGCAGCATATATTTCATTAACCATATTATCAAATTCAAGGTTTTTCCCAGAACCCAGTGGAGGGTCTAGTAGGACTAGCTAAGCTAGCCTTTTCTAGACAACGCATCTTGTTTTCTAGGTTAGGGTCTCTATAATTTACTGTTACAAGTAGCTATCTGATGTCAAATCGTATTTCTTATTTACAGTACAGAATTCCATCTAAGCATGCTAGTTCTTTTATTTCTTTTCTAGAACCATTATCATACAGAAATCAAACAAAACATACATCGAAACATTCAGCGACATTACTCTTTTAAACTATTCAAACATCGATTTACCACACCAGACAGAAGAAACAAGATACAGTATCAATCCAAAGCTTTTATCATCAACGTATTAATCCAACACTACTACGAAGACACCACAGTACTTTCCCAAGGGTCGATCTTTATCAACAATCAACTCCTCACAAGAATTTTGAACGCATCTTCCAGGCATTACGATTTATAAACTTAGCATCAGAAAATTTCATTCTTGCAAACAGAAACTCAAAACATTTATCACTTCAGATTTCAAATAGCCACAGCATACAATAGTTAACATATCATCTTACGGGTTAGGGGATCGAACCCCATCCAAGGCTCTTCTATTCTACTAGACACCACAAGAATAGTAAAACATGCAGCAACCCATACCCTCTAAAAAGTCAATCAAAGTAATAGCTAGGGCTACGACTCTTACCCAAAACGTAGAAGGGTTACACATTATACTTCAAAAAACTTTACCCGATGACATACAAAGAAAGAGTTATTCATAAATGATGGTATAGGGATTGATTCCCACAACCATTCATTTGAAACCCTTTTGTTTTCTACCTACTTCACATAACTAGAAATATAGCAGTACATACCCAAATCTTAGATCATGACAGGCATAGTATTTTAGCCTCAAGATTACGATTTGCACCATCGAAACAATCACATTAGCAACCAACATTTGCAGGCATCATTCTTAAATTAAAACTCAGAGTTTAAATGGAGAACCAAATCATGTTAACGCTTACACAGAAGGACATTCCAGGGCCCATACAATTACAGTTTCACAAACATAGATCTCTGGGATAAACCCCAGTTCATTTTGGGCATTATTGCCAACATCAAGAGTTCAACAAGATTCAAACATAGATCCAGATAGCGAAAATCTCTCACTACCACTTTAGGCCTACAAATGACTTTCGTTACATCTTTTCACAATAGTCCATCCAAAACGGTGACTTCTAGGAAACTCAAACTTGTCACAGCGAAGAGAATCTAGCTCACCAGGCTCCCCATAACCAAATGCAAGATACTCCATAGAGGTGAGAGTAGGAGAGAAGTAAATGTGGACTCAGGACTTACTAGTTGCAGTTGCCTCCAAGACTAAGTTGTGGCCATTAACCAATCCCCATGCAAACGAAGGAGATCAAACCACTTACCTGTCACAGCCAGTAAACATTTCAAGTCAGAAAACGTTCATTATCATTTCTCTCAATGTAACAATGGTAAAGTAGAACCAGGGGTATATTACTTTAGCTATCGCTATGTCTGCATAACGAAACCTTCGTGGTGGGATGACCATGAGCCAAGCTCAGGTCAGAACACCAAACCCTTAGACGCATTCAACATACAGGCAGGGGAAAAATGAACCGCGAATATTGAAACCCTCGATGGTGTAGTATCCAAGACCACCTCCACTATCCTAGATGGAAAATGTTGGCATGAGATATCGTATGGTTGCATTAAATGCCACCACCAACCCCAAACATTTCGATATAGGTCATGATCCCTATAGTGGTGAAGGCACTTGCGACCTTGAATTAATTAAAACGCAAGGATGTTACCAAGACCCTAAGATTGTGTAACCTCAACAAGTGATGGCAAGGGTATCATGGTGTGAAAGTTCCACAAAGGCTTCCAACTTCCAACAAAGCTTTTCGAAGCGACAACCACCACACTTTTTAAACCAATAGTATTATTTAAATGCGGATTTTGCGAAGTGAACACCATAAGTAGGTATCTCCGTAGATAGACCTGGAAACCAAGAAAAGAAGAGAAGGCATTAGCAAAAATGCTAAGTAAGTCAAGAGACTCCATTTTCTTACCCTTACCTCTCGGCATCCCTACCAGAGTACCTTGCCCTTCTTAAAAAAAGAGACGAGTATCACATCATGAGCATCAACCGCCACCATTAAAGGATCCCATCCACCTGAATTACCAGTGAAACTTTAATACACATGCATGCAAATTCTTATAACCATAAGGAGAAGATTTACATTGTTACAATCAACACATACGTCCACAAGTGTCAGTTCATACATCTCATTCTTATAAAACACTTTCACAAAGCAGTAGAATCTGAATTCAGTAAACATAGATACTTAGGAAAAGGAAGTGAGACTCTTATTTTCCGCAAACAGGTACCGGTACATTTCTTATTATTTTAGCAGTGCTGAAGTTAATTTTAATCATTGACTTTGAAAATAGCTTGTACTACATTAACAGAAAATTTTAAATTTTTCTATGATTTTTGGGACATTACATTCCCTTTTCTATCTGGCATTAGGTTGGAAGAAGGTGGTTCTATGCCTTTGGTTGACAACACCTTGTACAGGCAGCTGATTGGTGGCTTATTGTACTTGACACATTCAAGACTAAATCTATATTATGATGTTAGTGTTATGGAAAGGTACATGCAAGAGCCACATGAGCTACATTGGAAGGAAGCAAAGAGAATATTGCACTATGTGCAGGTTACAAAAGAGTTTGGAATTCATTATTTTGCTGGTGCTCAGTTAGATCTGGTTGGTTTTACTGACTTGGATTGGGCAGGAGACAACACTAACAGGAAATCTATTTTAGGCTATGTGTTCATGTTGGGATCAGGACCAATCTATTGGTCAAGCAAGAAGCAAGCAACACTCGCACTCTCTTCAACATAAGCAGAGTACAAAAAGGCTGTGAATGCAGTTATTCAGGAAGTTTGGTTACATGGCATCTTGACAGAGTTTGGAATTCACACTTCTCCTTCAGTAGATATTTTCTGTGATAATCAAAGTGCCATAAGGATCTTCAGTGATTCAACTCAGAATCAAATAACTAAACATATTGAGGTTCACATGCACTACATCAAGGAACTAGTGCACAACAGGACCATGACACTGCATTACTGCCCTATAGAGGGGCAGATTGTAGAAATTTTTACAAAGTATTTCACTCAGAAGATATTTTCCTATCTCAGGTCTCTGCTTAGTGTGAAGGTTTCTTGAGTTCCTTGCTGTTCATTTTTGAGGGGGGGGGGGTTCCCGTAAGGTTTTCCCCATTTCCTTAGTTTCATGAACAATTATTTTGTATTATTTGGGTGACCTTTGGTCTTAGTTACCAGGGCCCAGGTTGTCTAAGTTTGGATTAAGGGGGGGTGTTAGGATAATTAATACTCCAACCTTTGTCCACCTTAGTATTATTTCCCTTTTCGTAGTATTGGATGATGTTTTGACCCCCTAGTTGTGTTTAGTTGTCATATAGGCCTCATTATCTACGTAATGTGCTCTCCATGCATGAATTGAGGCCATGTAGAGTCTATTACCTACATTTTAGGAGCTAACTCAGTGATCTGGTTCAGTCCACTTGAGTTCATGACTGTAGTGAGGGGTTTGAGCTCCGATTGCCACTGATTGTCAACTAATGTGTCCTCTCTGGCTTGATTTGCATGATAAACTCACTGATGCTCCCTTCATGATCATTTAACTTATAGTAGCTTCAGTTCACTAACATTCGGTTGAGTTTGGCACCATCGAAGCATTGTAGTGGGGACAATTCCTATTCTAGACTAACATGGATTCGAATTCATCCTGGATAATCAAATTATCTCTATATTACTATACATATTAATGGAACATTAAAATAGTTTTGATGCACATCTGAGTTTGTTTGCATGTTTGATTTTACTGCTCAATTCTTGCTAGATTGCACTGTAATTCTTCTTCCTTGATAATTCTTTCACTGTGATATTTTCCCAGGCTCAATGATTTGGTTTGTTACAAAATTTCATAAAAAGTACTAATAATCATCCATTGGAGGCTAATAAAGCAATCCAAGTTAATTTCTCATTTCCTAATTGAAAACTCAAGCTGGCACTACATGTTGGAGGAGCCTAGTCGGCCAACCGACTAGGTCCTCCTAACCAACTAGTCGAGTAGTTGGTTGATGGTTAGATAACCAAATAGGAAGTTTAAAATATGTAACTGAATAACAAAATGTAAATTGTATATATAAGGATGGTGAGTCGAAACGAAGATATATCTTTGTACTTGGATATCTGTTAATAAAGACTTGTTGTTGTTGTCTCCTTTACTTATGTTTTCTTCCTTCCTGATTGTATGTGATTATCTTATCTCTATGCTTTTATATGTCAAATATTACTGGTAACTTCGTGTAATCCCATAGATTACAACATTGGTTCCATAGTTCGGGATAAAAGATTATTACACCTGTATAAATGGTCAGTGAGGAAGACAAATCAATTTGAACTTTATAAAAAATGGTCCAAAAACCAAACAAGAAATCAAGTCAAGATATAAATCACTTAGTTGTTCAAAAACTCAAACAAATAGTGCAAATACTAGGTGAATCTATATGAGAATATGATAAAATATTTAAAGACTTTCTCAGTTAGATTTCATTGAAAATGGACGAATCTATCCTTATCCAATGGTTTCTTGTAGGATTACTTTCATATATCAAAACGCCATTGAGCTTATATGAATTTACAACTTATGACGACGCCCTACAAAACACTCAGAAAGTTGAGTTGAATGCATATCTCTCTGTCAATCACACCGATTGCAGGCTACAAGAAAACTTGGAAATAATGAAAATTTTTCTACATTAGCTAGCATTACGACATAACGACCTGTGGTGCACAACATGTTCATCTAAAGGACACATGAAAGACTCAGGTTGAATCCACGACCGAAGACAGTACTAGGACGACAGAAGGTTGTTCCCAGAAGAACATCGATACATACAGGAGGAGCCAAGAGTCTTCCCTGAAGAAATACGACCCTAAAATTTCAAGATAGCTCAAAAAACGTATTTCTGTGCAATATGTGAAAGGTTTGAGCCGCACACAACAGCTGAATGCCCATACAACGTTGATGTTGTTAAACTGAAATGGTGTGGAATATGTTAGATGACCCAACACACCACAGCTGAATGCATAAAGAATTTGAAGAATGAAAATAATTATAACACAATGTATCAAACCCAAACCGTCGATCAAAACAACCAAAGAGGTCAGGAGAATGATAGAAACAACAACCACCACAACAATGAATACAATTGACGAGGAGGATATCGAGGTCGTGGTTGCGACAATAATAGAGGGAGCTTCAACAAAACTCGTGCTATCCCAAGATGTTTTATTTGTTTTAGGGAAGAACATTTGAATACCAATTTCCCTTGGAAGGACAGAATGACTCTCAAATTATGTACAAAATGTGGGGTGGGGGAGCATTCTCTTGAAGACTGCCCCATTATGCTTAAAAAAATCGTTAATAAATAGAATATTAATATTTTATCTAGTGTACCTAAGCATGATATCTTGATCATAAGAATTTACAAATTATTACAAGACAAGGTACAAAGATTGGACAAGATAAATCCCAAGTTGAGAAGATTCAACATAAAGGCACCAATTACCCTCAACCCCATCAACAAAAAGAAATTTTCAAAAATGCTTCTAAGATATTTGAATAATTATCTAAAGATGAGGATGTACAAGAATGTAAAAATAAAACTTTAAATGAGTTATTGAAGTTATTAACAAAGGAAGAAGTTGTTGCACGATTAACAGATCTAATGTATGTAATCAAAATTGGCATAAGCAATGAAAAGGTCCCTAAAAACCTATGCATCCTTAATCAAAAAGAAAAAATGGATATCAACCCTCTCATCGATCTAGAAGTCGAAGGTTATCGCATCTTGTAGGTTGTTCTCTAATTAAAACTCTCAACAACAAATCTTCAACTTGTCAATTCGTTTTATGTATTTTTAAGTAGATTAATTTTATGTATTCTTGATTATCTCATGAGTGATTCTCCTCTTCGGTGAAATGTTTCTTCATTAATCATGCACTTTTCATTAATTAAATTGTTGTTGCCTCCTCATATCACAAAATATCTCTGAATATCTCATCATTATACTCACCAATATGAAATGAGACTTTATATTGATTAGTAATATTCACCTCTTGCTAATTCTAGTTTTCTAAATTATATCATATACACTTTGTGCCACATCAATTTTTTCCATGTTTCAATTGCTTCTAAAATAGTACCATATCATTTGCATTTCTCCTTATAGCAACTATCCTCTAGATTAATTTCCTTTCCTTCATTCTCTTTTTAAACACTCAAATGATCTATGATCTTCATCACCATACATGTTGCAGAAAATTATCGGGTTGTATCCAAATTGTGGTTATTCATCGCCATGTTGTAGAAAATTATCATGTTGTTGCCAAATTGTGATCATTTCATTTGAAATACTTTTTTAAATTTTCTTTTACTTCTTCATAGTGAGCTACCTTCCTCCTTTCTAGCATATTTCTCATCACACAAATCCTCTCTATGAATTTCTTATGCGTTTAATATTTTTTTTTCTCTACCTTATAGACTTCTTAGTCACTTCCTATTTTAAGTGGGGTCATCTAATATCGATTTGAAAAATTTATTGCATTCATATAATTAAAATTAATAATATAAATTCTTCAAGAATTTTTTGATGTAGAGGCTCTTAAAACATCACAAATTGTAATCATACCTCCTTCAAAATTTATTTCTTTAACCTATTGAATAATATATCCCAAGTAACATCAAGGAGTCAGACTCATGCACAAGATATGTGAGCTCAGTGCTATAGCATGATAAGACTTAGGACTTGATTAGCATCAAGTAAGGTGGATAAATACATAGTGGCAGCACAAAACACCCTTTTGATGAGCAAAGCCTCGGAGAAAAATACACCCTGAGTCTCCACACATAGCATATGTCTAGACAAGTAAATTAATGAAATATACATAATATGGTGTTCCATTAGTGTAGAACCAACAATTTTTTTTGCAATTTCAAACCTTTTTTTCTCTTTTCCATTTCACAGAACAACATACAAACATTAATCAACAAAAATGAGCACACCAGTCTCCGCACGTAGCATATGTGTAGACAAGTAAATTAATGAAATATACATAATATTGTGTTTTAATAGTGTAGAACCAACAATTCTTTTGCAGTTTCAAACCTTTTTTTCTCTTTGCTATTTCACACAACAACATACAAGCATTAATCAACAAAAATGAGCACATTACGAGGCCCAAAACCTCCTCAAGGTTTTCTTGTTCCAACCAATTGCTTTAACCATACACCTCAAGGAAGAATTCCAAAGTGTATTTATTAGTACTCAGAATTTCTTACTGGGGGGTCCCCTTTGATCACAAAGGCATGAAAAATGCGTAGGCAGAACAAGTACAATGGGACTCCCAAATACCTTAGTTTACAAGAGTGAAGACAAAATTTAAGAATTTCCGTACAAGTTTGCAATGCTTTGTGAAATCAACATTTGATGTTGTTGAACAAGTATCAACAAGAAGGACACGCTATCATTATATGCAACATTCACTTTGTCAAGTAAAATGCAATTGGCCAGAGAAAAGTGCATAGAAATAGAGGTAGACAATATCTTTTCCCTCCACCCTAGTTAAGTACATGTGAATGTGAAGAAGAAAAAGATTAAATGAAAAGGAAGGGTGAGAGGTGAGTTAAGTACATGTGAAGAAGAAAAAGATTAAATGAAAAGGAAGGGTGAGAGGTGGATGTATAGAAGGAGAGGTAGAAAATACTTTTACTTTCCACCTTACTTAACTAGATGTGAAGAAAAAAAGAGTCAAAGAAAATGAAGAATGAAGAAAGTGTGGGGATGTTGGCAAGTGGGAAGGTGGAATAAGAAGTACGGAAAGATTTGATGTTGATAGTGCATTATTAGAAAAGCATAGAATATCTTTCCCACCCCCTTTTAGAAAAAAATAATATACTAAAATCAAAATAAAATTATTTAAGGAAGATAAAAAATAAAGATAAAATAATAACATAAAATAAAAATTATACATAAATATGAATTGAAATATGTATATCCCTTCTGCATTAAGAAAAAAAAGACTCTAAGCCATAAAAGGTCGAGGATGGACTCTTTACAACCCTACCTCAAGCTTGATTTAAAAATTTACAAGGATAATTATTATTTTATTGGATACAAAGTGAGTGATTCATAAGAAATATGTTATATGTCAAGGATACGGTGGCCCGTTGATGGGGCTAACGGTTTGCTCGACCTACATGTAAATAAAAATAATCAAACACCCTTACTTGTTTATCGGTCAGTATAAATTTATCAAATATATATAAAAAAAAATTTTAACTTTAACATTTCTCAAATATATATAAATAAACTTTAATACATGTTAAACGATAAAGAAAAAGGATATTATAAACAAAATAAAAATAGTAACAAGCCAACTTTTACAATTGTATAATATATATAAAATGCATGTCATGTCCATCCACTACATATTAAAGGATTTAGAACACTTGATTTTATTGTTCCGTTACTCCACGGACTCAAGGATTTCCAACTCTTTTGATCCCAATCTTCCTCTTCCTCTGTCGCTGCCAAATTTCTAACCCTGCCTTTTATTTTTCCAAATGTTTTCTTTTGCATTCCATAAGATTGGTAATTATGGAGAGTTCCTCTTCCTCTTCCTTTTTATCTATGTAGAAAAGTTAGAGAAATCTTTTTTCTTTGCAGAATTTATGAAACATATTCCAGACTTAGAAATTGTTCTAAATTGTTGTATAAATAGAAAGTTATTTTTGATATTTTCTTTATAAATGTTTATTTCGAATTTTAAATGATTGTCATAGAATCAATATGAACACTATATTTGTCTCACCTCGTGCAATCTAGAAAAAGTATAAAGTGCTAGTCCACCCCAAATTCTAAAATATAAATACCTATCTATATAATAAGTACATTACTATCTAAAGAGCCTAACTCAACAATTTCCTATCCAAGCAATGCCATGATTCATTGTTCTACTAATCATTACATTAACTGCTGACTAATATGCCATCCCCTTACTTATTGGCATAGCTAACTAGTCTCTCACAATGTGATTGTTGCGTCTCCCACAATCACATAGATGAGATAACTCTGATGTCATGATCAATTTGTGAAAGTGAAACATGAACATTGACGTCTCATACATTATGTACAATTTTTTTTTGTTTTTTAAATTAGTTGTTTATTGAAGTCTCACCAAAAATGGTTAACAATGCATATTATCAAACAAACATGAATAACAAAAAAAAAAAAAGTGTCATCATATAAAAAACGAGCCAACCATAATTTATTGATGAAATGCATTGAGATACCATTAATACTAATAATGTTATTAAAAATAATATCAATATTACTATCCTTCTTTCTTAATATCAATATTAATATTATCTATATTAATAATAATGTTATCAATAATAATAGTAATGTTATTTATATTGTTATTAACATTATACAATATTAATAATGTTAAAGTGAGTTCATTGAATGTCAATGATAATGGAAGGTAAAAGAAGGGACAGAAATTTTATTGTAAGAAGCAATTTCAATACACTAGAATGATAGGTGTATTTTTTTATTATTCATGTTACATGACCTCATAACTAATCAAGCACTATGGTATTAGTAGGGTGATAATCTTTATGTACACCTATTTTGACGTATTTGATTATTATTATTATTCTTGTTATAGTATTAGTAGGGTGATAATCTTTATGCACACCTTTTTTGACGTATTTAACCAAAAATGGTTAACAATGCATATTATCAAACAAACACGAATAACAAAAAAAAACAAGTCACCATATAAAAAACGAGCTAACATAATTTATTGATGAAATGTTGGAATTCAAGAATCAATAGAATTTCGATAAAATGAGTCAACCATAATGGTTTACAATAGAATTTCAATAAAATGAGTCAACCATAATGGTTTACTTGACATATTTGTCATAAAAAAACTACTTTTTTTGTTCGTATTTTCAACATACCTCTCTATGTTTTTACTCAAATTTCGAACCGGAGTGCCAAAAAAACCTAAAAAACGTGATGATTATGATTTAATTAATAAATTTGTATATTAATTAACTTAAATTATTAAATTGTTAATTAATTGTAAATGATAAATACAAAATATATATAAACCAAATAAAAATAAAATAGTTACAAACTAATCATAATTATCATAAACATATATATATATATTTCGAACACTTTGATTTGAGAGTGCATTCTATTGATCCTACCGTTTTCGTCGTTATTCCATAAGTTTGGATGGACAATTATGGACAGTGCCCCTACAGCTGCCAGGGCAGAAGAAGAAAATTCAAGATATACAGAAATAATCAATAATGTACAGTTCTCTGGAAACATTTGAGAAATCCTCCTTCTTTGCAGACTTTATGAAACAAATGAGACCCGGAAATTGTTGCACAAATAGAAAGGGTGATAGCCACAGACCCCACAGTATTCACAATTACAAGTGGTGCTCTATGGCGTTGGAGAGATGGAGCGTTCATCTTATACAAAAGACGAGGAAGTTTGTCACATGCAGTTAGCATTTGCTATTTTATTAAAACATAAATTTCAATGGGTGAATGATATTGTGGTGTTCGATCAAGTTGTGACCCCATTGCAGCAGAAAGCTACAAGTGCCTTCAACTGCACGTTTCTCTCTGTGAACGAATATGGGAGACGCACAGTAGACAGACCCACTTTATTTTTCATGCCTCACTGCCCATATGAGCTCGTTAACAATGTATTGAGTGCAAATTGGACAATTGCCAATTTGAATAAGATTATTATATTGGGCTACAGTTTTACGGAGATCAAGGAAGATATTGATGACAACAGGTTTCTTCGTGCATTGAAGCATTTGATGGCCATTCTTCACAGTGATAACAGACTGCATGAAATGCCGCTTCCAGAACCAGAAATATGTGAACAACCAACTTTATATCCACCCGGGGTGTATAAGGATGCATTTCAATAATTTAGTTGGCATTTCTTTGCTTGGGATGGTTCCATAAAAGATTTCAATCTTGGTCTGTATCCAAAAGAAATCCAGAGTAATCTTGATCTGTATCCAGAATTAATCTGAGAGTAATAGTCGCTTAGATTCGGTGCTACTTAAATGATCTCTAGTTTTAGGTCACTATTCTCATTTCTCTGAAGAACTTCAGCTCCTTGACGTATATTTGAAGATGTATCAGTGGTATGGATTTCATGAGAGTAACTGTTCGTGTGGCTTTCAATATTTTTTACAGAATTTATACAAATATGTTCCGACTCGCATTTTTTATAGCATTTATCCAAATATTTTTTACAGCATTTGATTTTATTGACGAGACACTTTGCCAGCTTGTATGTTGAAGAATTCTTGGTTTCCTTATCTAGAGATGAGTTTCATATAGGGTTAATCACTTACCTTTTAAAACCTTCATGCTTGGATCGCCACTCATTTTTTTATAATTTTGAGATGCCAGATGCTCATGCATCTTCTTTTCATAGTGTTCAGTATTCACAATCATTTTCTCGTTGTTCTTGCCGGTCCTCAAATCTCGATTTTCTTGTTTTCTTTGAGATTTCTAAGCTTTGATCTTCTAATAGTCATTGCACATCCTTGAATGAATATTAATGAATGAATATGTTATTTCTTAAAAAAATAAATACATGATAGTACATAAAAAAGAGCAATTAGTAATGAGCAATTAAAATGAAAAATTTTAAATAAAAAATTACAGGAATACTAACTTAAAACAAAGCAACAAATCCACATAATATTAACCATTAATAAATCAAGGGAAAAGCACACCCGGTAGTGAATTAAAAATTAACTCCTCAGTAGATGAATATTACCTTTTTCTTTGGGCTGTTCATAGCAAATACATTGCTTTAATTTTTTCCACTTACTTACCTTTTTACTGCACACAGATTAATTGCTGGACTGCGCAGTTGAATCTTCGCATAAATGAGTAGTTCTCTAACTTCCAGGAATACTTTACTTTGTATACAGCGAAATACTTAGAGATCTTGATTCCTTTTATTGCGCGTAAATGTAAACAATCATTCATATAGGTCAATATGAAATAGATGAGTGGCTTACATAAACAAACATTAGCGGCTTGCATAAACAAACATTCTTAAGAATGAATTCACAAAGCTATAGATTTATATATTACAAACAGAGTAACTTTTCCGCACTTACAGATAGATGAGATTTACTTGAATCTTTCACTTCTTACACAGAGCTTGGGATCTTGAAACACTTCACGAGTTTTTCTTCACATCTCTTATCTCTATCCCTTCATCTCAATCTAATCTTATGTGGGAGATATTCATTTATACAAAAAACTTAGGTTTAGCTTCACCCGCACTTACAGATAGATGAGATTTACTTGAATCTTTCACTTCTTACACAGAGCTTGGGATCTTGAAACACTTCACGAGTTTTTCTTCACATCTCTTATCTCTATCCCTTCATCTCAATCTAATCTTATGCGGGAGATATTCATTTATACAAAAAACTTAGGTTTAGCTTCACCTGGAAGTTACAGGGGTGCACTAAACACTCCAATTAATTTATACCTAAGAAATCTGATCTTGCGGATTACAAATGCTGCTACTTAAATACTAGCTTGTCGTGAACGGATTGGCTGCAAACCGACTGAGCGAAAACTGGAGATCATTTAAGGTCTTAGTGCCTACTACTCAAGATTATTTATGGACACAGACCAAGATTGAGATCTTCTATGAAACCATCCAATGAAAAGAAATGCCAACTAAATTCATGAAGTGTTATCCTATACACTCCTCGTGGACAAAAAGCTGACGGCTCGCATGTTTCCGGTGCTAGAAGCGGCATTTCATGGAGTACATTGTCACTGTGAAGAATGGCCATCAAATGATTCAATCCACGAAGCAAATTGTACTCATTATGAATAGTATCATCTTTCATCCTCTTAAAACTGTCACATAATATTATAATTTTATTCAAATTTGCAATTGTCCAATTCGCCGCCAATACATTGTCAACCAGAAAAATCGAGCAGTGAGGTAGGAAAAATAAGGTGGGGGCTCACCATTGGATTGAGTAGACCCCTAGTCGGGGTGACTTGAACCGGTGACCTCCATTTACAACATTTCCTTCATATCAAACAAATCGCGCTACACCCTGCAGGTCTAATATCTTTCTTTTTAAGAAATTAAGCTATATCTAATTATAATAAATAAATTTATTTATAATTATTTGAATAATGTGGAAGTTGAAAGAGAAATACAATATCTTTCCTCTTAAACATTTAATTTATATCCACTTACATATAAAATTTATTTATAATTACATTTTTATTTATTAAATATAGTTCTTTAAATTTAATTAATATCATTTTTCAAATGGAAGTTTAAATATCATTTCATGTAATCCAAATATTACTAAAAATAGAAAAATATTTTTTTAAGAAGATAGCATAGCATGAATGCTTTTCTTTTTCTTCTATTTATTTTTCTATAAAATTTATTAATAAAAAAATAACAAATCATTAATAAATCTCTTTCTTATTTAAAATTAACTACTTCTCACATTAATCTTGATGAAATATCTTATACCACTCTAACTATCTAACTATCCAATAATGGATCTTAATACTATACATGAACTCATACCTTCTCTAATTAAACCTCTCAATAATACAACTTTGAACAACTTGTCATTTATGTATTCTTAAGTAATAATGGATGTTGATACTATACATGACTCTAATTAAACATTTCAATAATAGGTCTTCAACTTGCTAAGTCATTTAAGTATTCTTAAATACATTAATTTTATGTAAAACATGGATTGTCTTGTGCATTGATTCTTTTTCATAATATAGTAAATTTCTTTAAATATTACCAGTCTCACTTTTATGGGATCTTCATTTATCATGCACTTTTTATTAATTAAATTGTTAATGCCTCATCTTATCACAAAATATATCCAAATATCTCATCATTGTACTCATTAATGTGAAATGTGAAATGGGAGTTTATATTGATTAATAAGATTTACCTTCTATCCTTTTTGAAACCAAAATAAGTGACATGAAAGTGTTTTTATCATGTCAATTCTAGTTTTCTAATTCATATCATATAAACTTTGTGCCACATTAAAAAATTTCATCTTTCAATTGCTTCTACACTATTTATATATCTCTTGCATTTCTCATTATACTAACTGTCCCTTGGATTCATTTCCTTTCCTTCCTTCCCTTTGTAAACACTCATACGATCTATGATCTTCATCATCATACATGTTGCGGGAAATTATCATGTTATAGCCAAATTGTGGTTATTCATCACCATGTTGTAGAAAATTATCATTTTGTAGCCAAATTGTGGCCACTTCATTGAAATATTTCTTTAATTTTTTTTTTTAATTTCTTCATGGTGAGATACCTTCTTCCTATATAGCATATTTCTCATCACGCAAGTCCTATATGAATTTCTTATGTTTTCTTTATAAAAAAATCTTGTACTCTCAAAGGTAATGATAGACTTCTTAGTCACTTCCTATTTTAAGTGGCGTCATCTAATCTTGATTTTAAAACGTAAATGCATTCATATAATTAAAATTAATAATATAACTTCTTTAGAAAAAAATTGATGTGGCAGCTCTTGAAACATGACCAATAGTAATCATGCCTCCTTCAAAATATTTTTCTCTAACATATTGAATAATATATCCCAAGGAGTGAGACTCATACACAAGACATGCAAGCTTGATGCTATAGAATGATAAGACTTAAGACTTGATAAGCATGGGGTAAGGTGTATAAATACATAATGGTAGTGCAAAACACTCTTTTGATGAGTAGATCTTGAGAGAAAACTATACCATCGGTCTCCATACATAGCATATGTGTAGACAAGTAAATTAATGAAAGATAGACAATGTGGTGTTCCATTAGTATAGAACCAACAATTTTTTTGCAATTTCAATTCTTTTTTTCTCTTTTCCATTTCGCACAACAACATACAAGCATTAATCAACAAAAATGAGCGCATTACCCGAAACCTCCTCAAGGTTTTCTTGTTCTATCCAATCACCTTAACCATACACCTCAAGGAACAATTGCAAAGTTTTTTTATTGGTACTCCAAATTTCTTACTAGAAGGTCCCCCTTGTTTGATCACAAAAGCAAGAAAATTGTGTAGGCACAACAAGTACAATGGGACTCCCAAATACCTAATTAGTTTACAAGAGTGAAGACAAAATTTAAGAATTTTGGCGCAATTTTGTAATGCTTTGTGAAATCAACCTTTGAATTTGTTTCAAGCATCAACAAGAAGGAGGGATAAGAAGTACCATGCCATCATTATATGCAACTTTCACTTTGTCAAGTAAAGGGAAATTGGTTAGAGTAAAGTGCATGGAAAGAGAGGTATACAATATCTTTTCCCTCCATTCTAGTTAAGTACATGTGAAGAAGAAAAAGGTTAAATAAAATGGAAAGGTGAAAGGTGGGTGCAAGGAAGGAGAGATATACATTTACTAGTTAACTAGATGTGAAGGTAAAAAGGGTCAAAAGAAAAATAAGAATGAAGAAGAATGAAGAAAGTGTGGGGTGTTGGAAAGTAATTTATTTTCTCATAAGACCCCCCAAAATAGACACCCATCTTCACGGATTCACCCATATGTCTTCTGGTTTTCAATGAATTTTGTAAATGATCATGGGGCTAGATGCCCAACCTTAGCATCATGTTCTCTCCATCGCACTAGATCTATGAGAGGGGACGTGACACCCCAACCCTTCCTATTTCTGTTGCGTTGAGGAGGGGGATCCGCCCCCTCTGGAAGACGCCATACTGGAACCTAGCCGTTGATAACTTCTGCAAGCTGGGATCGCCGAAATTCCTTCCTGATCGCCCCAATTATAATTAGATCTTATTAATACCATTGCTAAGAAATTTAGTTATTATTAGATTTAGAGATTATAATGCAATTAGTATTAATGTTCCAATTAATATTTGAATTTGTGTTATTATTTTCATTTTTTATTTTATTTATAAGGTAGTGAATGATGGGGTACCAACATTCACTTAATTTTAAGCCATCCATCCTTGTCTAGATTCGAGGGGGCTTTTCATATTTCAATGGCTTCACGAATTTCTCTCCTTTTGTAATGATCTCCTCTCGCAATTAATCTAGCGTCTTCAAACAAAATATGGTGGCTTGAATTGTGGGCATGTTTAGCCAAAGAAGACTTCTTATGCCATTTATGCATTATGTCTGCATAGTGCTCTTTGAGTCTTACATGAATCGAATGACCTATTTATTCGATATTATATTTACCACATGAGCACGAGATACTATAAACACCTTTGTCCTATTTCAAATCTGCGGGATCTTTCAAGGAATCCAACATTCTTATGACTGAGTTTAGTGGAGAGAAAGAGACCCTAATGTATTTTCTCCTTAAAATCCTTCCTAATACATATGTTGTTCCCTTTATATATTGAAGGTTAATATTTTTTCCATTAAGATCCTCATTCCTTCTTTGAGGTCTTCTAAGAGCCTTTTGGATGATGTCATTGATCTGCCTCAAACTATAACCATTATTTTTTAAACATTTGATAATGATTTATTTCTTGTTCGAACACTTGCACATTTTACTTGTTAGTGGGATGCATATATTATGTGACACCCACATATTGGTCTTTGTACATATTCTTCATTTTAAGATATTCCTAAGAGCTTTCATTTTCTCAATTTGGTCATATCTAATCCTAGATATGGCCTCTTGATATGGAGTTACAACTATGGTTGGATACTTTGTTAGTTCAATCTAGACCATCTGATATAACATTCCAATATTTATCCCAAATTCATGACATGAAATAGCTCTTTGTAATTTGTAAACCACAACCCTTTTTCACTATAATATGTGAATGAGTGAGAGACTCTATAGATGCCTCCCAATGATATTGTAGTTTTGTTTCATTCCACCCTATCAATCTTCCAAATCAATATTGTGTTAGTTATGTTTTATTCTACCCTACTAATCTTCCACATCACCCTCATGTAGCTACGTATATTTTTGTATCCCATGCCATGTCATTATTTGGATATGAACTACCACACTATCATTAGATGCTTCTTGTAGGGTAAAGTCACTTTGTCAAAAACATTTGATGCAAGGTGCATGGAAGGAGAGTTAGGAAATACCTTTTCCCTCCACCCTATTTAAGTAAATGTAAATAAGATAAGGGTTAAAGTAGAAGGAAGGGTGAGAGGTGTGTGCATGGAAGGAGAGGTAGACCATTTTTTCTCTCCATCTTAGTTAATTAGATGTGAAGAAGAAAATGAAGGATGAAAAAAGTGTGGGGTGGTGGTAAGTGGGGGATGAAGGGGACGTGGGAAGGAGGGATAAGAAGTACCACACTATTATTAGATGTCACTTTCACTTTGTCATGTAGATGGAAATTGGTCGGAGGTAGTTGCATCGAAGGAGAGGCATACAATACCTTTTCCCTCTACCCTAGTTATGTACATGTGAAGAAGAGAAGGTTCAAACAAAAACAAATGGTGAGAGATGGATGCATGGAAGGAGACATAGACAATATTTTTTCTCTCTTCCTTAGTTAACTAGATGTGAAGAAGAGAATGGTAGAAATAAAATGAAGGTTGAGCAAAGTGTGGGGTGGTGGTAAGTGAGGGATGAAAGGAAGGTGGGAAGGTTGGATAAGAAGTTTCACACTATCATTATATGACACTTGCACTTTTCTAAGTAGAGGGAAATTGGTCGGAGGTAGGTGCATGGAAAGAGAGGTAGACAATACCTTTTCCCTCCACCCTAGCTAAGTAGATGTGAAGAAGAGAAGGGTCAAATGGAATGGAGGGGTGAGAGGTGGGTTCATGGAAGGAGAGGTAGATAACAAGCATTCTCTCTTCCCTAGTTAACTAGATGTGTAGAAGAGAAGGATCGAAGAAAAAAAATGAAATTAGTTCAATTTCTCTAATTCAACATAATAGTTAATCTTTGTTTCCCCCTTGTCATGTAATTCTTGAATTGCATGCATCTCTTCCAAGTGCATGGAAGGAGAGGTAGACAATACCTTTTCGTGGCTCCACCCTAGTTAACTGCATGTGAAGAAGAGAAGGATTAAATGAAAAGGAAGGGTGAGAGGTGGTTTCATGGAAGGAGTGGTAGACAATATTTTTGCTCAAGGGTCCAAAGAAAATGAATGGTGAAGAAAGTGTGGGGTGACCTGGTAAGTGAAGAAGAGAAGGGTCAAAAGAAAATGAAGGGTGAAGAAAGTGTGGGGTGACCTGGTATGTGAGAGATGAAGAGAAGGTGGGAAGGTGGGATGAAAAGTATATAATGTTTTGATGGAGGCCATACATGATTAGAGAGGTGTTGAATATCTTTCTCCTTGTCTCCAAAAACAAAAATATTGTATTGAAATCAAATAAAATTCTTTAGAAAAAGTAGTCGTCGCTTAGATTCCCTATGTACCTGAACATGTTAAGTAATCTGGAGTAGTAGTCGCTTAGATTCCCTGTACTTTAGATCTCAAAGTTTTACTAAGTTATCTGGAGTTTCTATTAATGGTTTTATGTAGATATTATTTCTTTCTTAATGTTATTTATAAAAACAAATACTAATCATCTCTATTCTATGCATAATCATCTCAATTCTTTTCACTTGTCATGTGGCCATGTACAGGTTGATTTATAAACCATATTAGTGCAAATGAAATTTATGTCTTTTGTTGAATACCTTAGAAACTTCATAAAATACATTCTGAAAGTATTCATCCAATATCAAAAGGTCACATAGTTACCGTCTTGTAATATAGTGAGTGATTTGATGCAACAAATAAGAATTTATACGTGTGACTATAAGTCTTTTATTTTCTTTTACGGGAATGAGATTTGCTTGGTATTGTTTAATATGTAGATGAGTGATTCTATATTTTGAGTTGAAGTATTTTTAAAATTAGAATAGATTTTTTATGAGAAATTACGAATGAACTTTTTTTTCTAAAACCTATATATGAGAAATTAGGAATGAACTTTCTTTTAATTTTTTTTCTAATGGATGTAACACGTTTGTATATGCATAACAACTATGTTAATAGAACACTGTTTCATACACGAAATATTTTTTAGGACTGTAGAAACACTCATTCCTTCCCTTTCAAAAAAAGTCTCAAAGAGTAAATAAAGTGGTCAGTTTTTAGTTTTTACTTACTGGGAATAAATAAAGTGGTCAGTTTAGTACAGCTCCAAGTGACCAATAAACCTAGATAGGGATAGCTGACTATTAATATCATCAGAATAATTTATTATTACAATATAAGTTGACCACTAAAAACAATTTAAAATCCAAAGAATAATTTATTATTGCAATAGTCCCGATTCAATGTGTATATTCGTTGAGACAATCAATATGGATGCATGTGGAGTAGTCCTTTTAATTCGATGTGTATGTATATAGTACTTATCAGGAAGATAAAGACACAGTTTTCTGCTTTCGGTTCAATGTCGGCCTTATCGGCTCGCTATGTTTTTGTGATGTAACATAATAAAGCATTCTGAACATTACAAGGGTCCGTATGACATCTTTCGGACAAAAGTGAAAACAAACATATATAGTTCAAAGCTACATGCTCAGAAATATGCTCTTTAAGCTGTTGCATGTTGTTATGTATATGTGATTATTATTGGGTACATCAAGATTTGGCTGCTAGAATAACTAGGTGGTCTACAGTTCAGTATGGGGAGATGTTGTACTTTGTGATGTAACAAAATAATTTAAAAAAATTATGTGGTTTACAACTCACTATGGGGGAGATGTTGTAATTTGTGATGTAACAAAATAATTAAAAATATTCATGTAGGCTTATAAAATAAGAAAATTATGGAAAGTATTTAAAAATATCCATGTTGGTTTATAAAATAAAATATTATGAAAAGTAATTAAAAAGTTGATGTTCGTTTATAAAATAAAATCTTAAAACTTAAACTCGGATGTCTCAATAAAGAGAGATTAAAGAAAAAAAATGTAGAAAACAGTTTCTAGAATATACTAAAAGTTAATAAACAAATACTTAAAGAAAATTGAGGAAATCTCAATGATAACATGCTTACCCAATCCTTTAGAAACTTGAGGGAACAAAATGGTTGTGGGATTCACACGCTCAAATAGAAACAGACTTTCAAATATAGCTTCCAACTACATTAAAGCACGGAGAAAAACTCCAAATGATGTGATGTGAAGCTGGTAACAATGAAAACCCTAGAGATACCCAACCGACAAGAAATGAGAATTGTAACAATAAAAAAATAAAATAGATCATATTATATTAATAAAAACCCTGGAGATGCCCAACAGAAAAGAAATGAGAATTGTAACAAGAAAAAAACAAAAATTGATCATATTATAGTGTGTCTTATTATAAGTTTTGACATGAGAGAAAGAAAGGAGTGTTATTCAGTCAACTGTTAAATACATTAAAATTAGTACAGCTAATGAATTTGTGGTATATGAATATGGATATGCTAGGTTAAGTGTGACAAATAAATAATATTTTGTTTTTCATAAAATAATTTATCTTTATATTAATTAAAAATTATTCATGTATTTAGCTACTAGTTATCTATGCATCAACTATCAAATATTTTTTATGTTTTTTCTTTTCTTTTATAATTGTTTATTTTGAATTTGAACTATCACCATAAAATCAATGTGATATCAAATATTTTTTATGTTCTTTTTTATTTTATAATTGTTTATTTTGAATTTGAACTATCACCATAAAATTAATCTGGACAGTACACTTATCTCATCCTCATACAAAGAAAAGTATAAAATGCTAAGTCACTCAAAATTTTAAGATATAAACAACTAATTATTTATTAACTCAAGTAGTTAAGAAAAAATATATATAACCAAAATAAAAAGAAAGAATATATAACACACCCACTTAAACTTCCGCATCACCAGAAGATACAGGTGCGTGTCACGTCCAGCCACAGGGATTTCGGGCACTTTGATCAGACAGTTTTCTTCGTTACTCCACATATCCAAGGATTTCGAATTCTTTCTTTGGACTGGCAATTATGTAGAGTGTCTCTGCCACCGGTAAGGAGATATCAGGAAATAATCAATAATGTACAGCTAGCTCTGGAAATGTTAGAGAAATCCTCCTTCTTTGCAGAATTTATGACACATATGCAACACCCGAAAATTGTTGCACAAATAAATAAAAAGAGTGATAAACATAGACCCAAAGTATTGGTTTTACTCCATAAAAGTTTATTCTTTAGTACAAATGGGTTGTGCAAAAAGCTTTCAAGCACCTCACATCTAGTGAAGAACCACCATACAAACTTAAACTTTTGAAAGGGATCAATAAGAATGTAATGGGTAATGGTATATTGATTAATTTAAGATGTTTTATGCATTAACCATGGGTTTTAGGTCTTTGTTAATAGTTGGAGAAAAATGGCAAGGATCTTATGGAATGGTACCGTAATATGTTTTTGTCTACGGGGATTATATATGTTATCTATGATTGGGTAATGGGATATTGATGAATTTAAGATGTTTTATGCCTTAATCATGGGTCTCATGTCTTTGTCAATAGTTGGAGAAAAATGGCAAAGATCTTATGATATGGTAAGGTAATATGTTTTTTCTCCCGAGATTATATGTGTTATCTATGATCTACATTTATGTAATGAAATGTTTTTTTGTTCTTATTTATGTTATCTATAATTTACACTTCTACAACTAATACATCAACAACCATTTTCTCTTTGCATCATGATCTTAGGAATAAACCAATTACGTTTTTCAAGCTATTTGACTTCATACTCTCCATTCATGCGTGCTCATTAAAGGTATTGTCATTTTTAATGTATTGATGTGAGTTCACCACAACTATATTTTCCACATGTAAAATAAAAGAGAGCATTATTAAATTATCATTTATAATAATGAAACAAAGGATGATATAATGTATGATGAAAAGGTTCATGATACACTGTATATGATAAAATTGAATTGTGGTTAATGGATAGGGTCATCTTTTTACATTAGAATAAAAATACTTAAACATGTGCATATTTAGAGGATTCTATTATAAAATATTGGTAATCAATTAAAATTTGAATAGGTGTCATCATATTAGTGGTCTTTTTTCATATCCATGGCTTTATATTATAAGCAAAAGCATAAATCTTGCAATTGGAGATAACTTAATGTAATTCAAGTGCATATAGTGGAAGGACACACCAAGCTAGTAATCAAATGAGGACTTTACATTCAAGGACTCAAACCAATTGTTAAGCATTCATTTTTGAAGATCAATTTGATCTCATAATCAATATTAATTATAACTTGCAAATAGTAATTTTATACGTTTGCTTGAAATCAAGTTGAATTTAATTTGTAATTGAATGTATTTTATGTTGAATCCAACACCCTGCAATTTTTGAGCATAAATTGAAATTGTTGGCTCTTATTGTTAAAGGATGGATTCTCAAGGATATTTTTATTGTGGTTGATCCAATTGTATTTAGGACCTATGTGCAAAAAGAGGCCCCATTTAGTCTTTAAAAAGGGATCGTTGTCAAGAATTATTAGATTTATTGGAAATTCTAATTCTTATTGTTGCACACAACACAATCACAATCCACAAAGAAACTCTTCAATATGTTTTGAATTGTTTGTAATTTTAGTGAGAAAAAGTTGAACTTCTTAAGACACAGTTATAGCTCCACCATGATCAAATACATGTCAAAAATCAACAACTTCTAAAGCATTATGAACTAGTCTATATTTAGAACAATATCTTATTTGAATGTGACATGTACATCAATTTCAAAATTTCAAATACCAATAAGTAGTCAAAACATGTTCAACAAAGTGATGCAATTACAAATTAATATTCAAATGAAGATGAAGGTATTCATGAACCTGCATTTGAAGGGTTTTCTTTTGAATTCATTAATGAAAAAATTTCAATGGTGCAATAGCATCCATGAGTAAATCAAATTTCACAAATTTTAAAGCAATGGGTTAAAACCAAACTTTCCAAACCTATCATTAGACCTTGGAAATAAAACTGCAACAACAAACACATAAGTTTCCTTTCATATTCTAGATTATTCCACATCAATCTAGTTCTAAAATATTGGATTCCTTCAAGAAGATTCAACTTCACTGATTCTAGTTTAACATTAGATTGCTAAGTAGCAGCATTGTGATTGAGTTGGTCATATGGATGATCATTGTTTTTATCTCCATCCTTGTCAATATTTTGGTAAGCATAATCATTCATATAATAGATGTTCTAAAGAAACAAAAACTTCAAGACTAAAAGTTCACTTTGGGTGGCTTAATCCTTGAAAATGGTCATCAATAACCAAGCAATTATATCATTCTTGTCATAGAATTCACTCTTAAGTAAAGGCCCATCTTGTAGTAGATAACCAATCAATATTCTATCCTTTCAACTTCAAAGGGGAAGTACACAAATGAAATGAGAAAGGTATTCTCTTGTACCTTGAGGGGGGGAATACATTGATTGAAACTCTCTTGCACCTTAAGGGGGAAAGCACAATGATAAAATGAAAATGGTTAGTGGACAACCAAAACCACAAGATACATGGTATAAGATCTTCTCACCTTATACCTTACACACAGGGGTATATCATTGATGATAGTTAAGCTTCAAGTTTTGAATTCATGTCAATTAAAATTCAATCAAGACAATTGATCTCTTTAGCAGCTATCTACAATCAAATAAGAGGAGTTTAACATTACATCTAGGTTTGTATTAAAATCATCATCAACAGTTGGGAACATCCATCATGGAATATGGGCTCCTCTCATTGCTCTTTATTATCCATTTGTGATACATTGGGATGTTGTTCAACACCTAGTTGTTTCTAAATTCAAAAATGCTTTGGTGGTCCTATTTGTTCACCAATTAGTCAAAGATGCCAACTTATTCTTGCTAAATTACTTAGAAAATCATCAAACTCTCAAGTAATTAGGAAATGTTAAACCATTCGTAGTTCTTGTTGGGAATGTTATATTCTTTGCTTGTAAATAAAATGGAAAATTTGATACTTGACTGGTACAAGTCAACTGAAGTTGGTGGAAGTCTAGTCAACTGACCAACTAGAATAGTTGTTTGGTTGAAGGAAAATGATTGGTCGATGGGATGTTGACGAAACAACTAGAATCTCAATGGGCGATCGACCAAGGTTCACCCAGTCAAGTCCACTGTAACAAAATAACTAAAAGTGGTTAGGAAGTTATGGATTTCAATTAATGAACATTTGGTTGTATTGCATCTATAAATAAGATGTAATAGTTATGCAAATAGTGGTATAGTGGAATGTAATGAAGTTTGATTTGTGTTCCATCAAATCACAGTTGTAAACACATGTTATGAGTGTTTGATTAATAGATGGGTGGAAACCTCATTGGTGTGTTGGTTTTCTTTAGGAGAGGGGTTTCCAGGGTAATTTCTATGTATTGTGTGCTCAATGAAAGATATTCCAACTCTCGTGCATTAAAAATGAAGATCCTATAAAAATGGTGTGGGTGACATTGAAAGAAATATGTTATGATGTGAAGAAAGCAAGGAACATTGTGTTTTAATTTCAATAGAGTTATAAAAGGCAATACAATGAAGTGAATAGCAACCTATATAAGATAGGATGTTAGGTAGTTATTGAATGTGTTCTAGAAAATTGAGGAAACATTTGCGTGCCCATATTATTAAGTTTTCCACTATTTCTATCTCACTCCAAAATAATATATTTTTAATAATACTTAACTATATAAAATAATATTTTAAAATCAATTGTGAAGAAATATTTCCATAAAGATTTGCCACCAAATAAGAGAATGATGCACTCATGAGATTATTTGATACTTGGAACTCCATTACCAAATCAAGTTTCCGCATAAAATTTATCCACTTAATAATATATGAGATTATTTGATACTTGGAACTCCATTACCAAATCAGGTTTCCACATAAAATTTATCCACTTAATAATATATAATTTAATTGAGGATTTGAATATCTACACTTTGAGATAACTAATTAAAGAAAGTATGACCCCATGTTTATTATTAACTTGTGATTGTTGATTCAAAAGGAGGATTTGCATTAAGTAAAAGCTTTAAACAAAATTATTATAAAAATGTTTTTATTTTTAAATAGAAATTATTTAGATTACATTAAGACATTAGGAGATTTTTATTTTAAAGGAATGTTGCTTGTAAATTTTTTAAAATATTTTGATTTGAAAAAGATTAATTTCAAAATTAAATATAAAAAAAAAACATAAAATAATTATTAATAATTTTTTTTTATAAAATAATTATTAATAATTTTTTTTTATAAAAAAATTATTTATTTATAACTTTTACATAAATAATAGATCATAACCGAGGTGTGAATTTTTTAAATATCAAACATACATGATGATACCCAATTGGGAAAATGATTTTCTCCTATTTCTATATGTACTAACCTTAATTTCTCCAGAAGTTTCTTCATGCTTGTGTTCCTTCTCCCTCTGGAGTTCATTAAAATCTTGAACTTTCAATATATTACAATTAAATTTGAACCCATGCTGAGATCCACAATCCTTATTTCCTCAATCATATGATTATATGTTCATCAATATCCTTCATTAAATTGTACACAAACTATATTAAATACCCATAAACGACTTCGTCTCTCGGCTCTCTATTGTATAGCTTCATCAGGAACATTCATTCATTGGCTCCTCGATACATCGACCTTTTTTCTATCAATACTTTCCAAATGCACTTTTTGACATTCCTTCTGATGTCCCACTTGTTGGATCCGATATACATCAAATCTCGCTCAACAGATTTCCTCATATGCCTTTTATCTCCCATTGGACATTTCTTTTGATAGCTCGCCTCTAGCAAAGTTCCTTTTGAACTTCATATTTGATAATGCCCCTTTTGATATTGTTGGTTCTGATACATTGAACCTCGCTCTTCCTCTGCGGCATAACTCTAATATGATATTCATGAAGTGATATTGGCTTCGAACCATTGGCACTCATCGGTACATTCCTATGATTTACATTCCTCCATATGATATTGGATTTACATTCCTCGATATAATAAAATTCTTATGATTTACATTCCTCGATATGATATTGGATTTCGGACCATTGGCACTCCTCGCTTCTCTTCTCAGCCGCATCTCATAACGCCTGGACTCCAATACGTCAAATCACAATATATGTCAAGATTCTTATCTCCATAGACACTTTCAATCTATGATTTCAACTTCTTTTCTTGACTCAGAACCTCCGATGAGGATTTTCCAATAACCTCAACCCATTGCTCCTACATTAATAGGTGATTAGTGTATTCTGATTAGATTTCAAATCATTTTTTTACCAAAAGGTTAAATAAAGAAGGAGATCCAATTAAATAGGATTAATTAACTAGCAACACCTTTAATGAGATACTTACCCTAATGCTAGAAGTCAAAGGGAAAGAACGAAGAGAACTCTACAAATGTGCTAATTGGACTCTCTATGATTTACAAACTGCGCAAATCATGTTTTAAAGATATAAGGACTATTGTAATATAGTGAATTTTGGACTGAGTGTTTAATGATGTTATTGTAAAATTAGTCACAGCAGATCTAATGAACAAGTAAATCAATCACAACAGATGAACATAGAAAATATGGTGTAAAACTGTGCAAAACATGCATCAGTGCTCAATATCCCAATAAGGGTGAATAATTACAATACAATCTGACAATGTGAGTGAGCAATTCGAATTGACTAAGTGGGCCATTCGAATCACTGAATGGAGTAGCTTGACTCCAACTAGGAGTCCTCATCATCAATCGGTGGTGCTCATCAATGCACAAGAACCAGTCATCCAGGTGTCAATCTGAGTCTAACTGAGTGTAACAAGTGTAACTGAAGTGTGTAGCACTGATTAAGGGAAGGAGGCTCATTGGGGGGCGCATGGGAGGCTAACTGAAGTCAGAACAAGTCATCTAGTCAATCTGGAGGTCCAACGGAAGTGAAATAGTCAGTCGGGAGTGAAACTAGCCTCAAATCAGGGAGAATCAGAGCTAACTGAATGTAACTGAAGTGGAACTGCAGTGGTAGGTGAGAAAGTGCGCCCTTCTCTGGCAGTAGGTGAGAAGTGGGTGCCTTTCAGACTAGGAGGGCTAAAGAACTGAAGTAAGTGGCTCCCGGGTGCTAGAAAGAGGTGGCTAAGGTGCTGGAGGCATCAACCTGGTGACTGGGATGCATGCAAAGTGCATGCAAACCCTAATTGCATGCAAGATCCTGAAAAAGATGATGTGGATATCCGAACACCCCCCCTCAAGCTAGACTATGATGTGCAAAAAATAATGTGGGGCCCTGGTAACTAAGACCAAAGGTCACCCCAATACAATAATCCAAAAAATGTTGAAAATAAACTAAGTGAGGAAAGAGGGAAAACCCAGTGGGAAGAAATCCCCCTCTCAAGCTAAAGCATAATAATGAATCAATCTGTCTCCACCATGATGGAACTCACCCCCAACAGTGAGCGGAGATAGCAGAACTTCTTCTCAGTGAAGCTCTTGGTGAAGATGTCTGCAATTTGCTCATCAGTAGGGCAATATTGCAGAATGATGGTGCGGTCATGCACCAACTGTCGAATGTAATGCATATGAATCTCAATGTGTTTGGTCCTCTTCCGCTGAACTGGATCTGTGGAGATCTTGATAGCACTTTGATTGTCACAAAACAGGACAGTCGAAGTAGTGCCACCAAAACCAAACTCAGAAAGAATACCCTGCAACCAAACTGCCTGAATGCAGGCATTGACTGCCCCTCGATACGCTGCCTCTGCTGAAGAAAGTGCAATGGCTACTTGCTTTTTGCTAGACCAGCAAATAGCACCATGACCAATCATGAAAACATAACCGGAAGTGGACTTCCGATCAATGCTATCACCTTCCCAATCTGAATCAGTAAAACCAATGAAATCAAGCTCAGAATCTGCAGCATAATGTATGCCAAACTGTCTCGTACCTTGCACATACTGCAAGATCCGCTTGGCTGCTCGCCAATGAAGCTCATGTGGCTGCTGCATATATCTTGACATGGCACTCACGGCATATGAAATATCAGGCCGTGAGTGTGTCAAATAAAGTAGTGAACCAATCAACTGTCGATACATACTGCAATCCGCAAGCGGTGTAGAATCTCTCTCCTCAAGACTGATTCCTAAGAGGAATGAGAATGGGGCTGCCTTACATTCAGCCATATTAAACTTCAATAACAGGTCGGAAGCATATTTTTGCTGAGATATAGTGATCCCATCAAAATTTTGAGCTATCTCCAAGCCCAAAAAGTGACTCAGCAAGCCCAAATCGCTCATGTCAAAAGCTAGATTTAAGGTAGTTTTTAGCTTGTTTATTGAAGTAAGAGTGCTACCAGTAATGAGAAGATCATCAACATAAAGTACAATAACCAACAAATTACCTTTAACTCGCTGAAGATACACATTCGGATCAGATTTGCATCTTTGGAAATTCTGAGAAAGAAGGAAGGAGTCCATCTTTGCGTACCAAGCTCTTGGGGCCTGTTTTAACCCGTACAAAGATTTCTTCAATCTACAAACCAATGATGGATCTGATGTATAACCCTCTGGCTGCTGCATATATACCTCTTCAACAAGGTCTCCATGTAAAAATGCACTCTTCACATCCATGTGGTGCACTTCCCAGTGCTTGGATGCGGCAATGGCTAAAACAAGGCGGATGGAATCCATCTTTGCAACCGGTGCAAAAGTCTCAGTGTAGTCCACTCTTTGGACTTGGGAGAAACCTTTTGCCACCAACCTTGATTTGTATTTGCTGATAGTGCCATCAGCAGCAACTTTAGTACAGTAGACGCATTTACACTTCACTAATTTTCTTCCAGGTGGAAGAGAAACTAGCTCCCATGTGTTGTTCTTTTGAAGAGAACTGTACTCTTCATCCATGGCACTTTTCCATCTCGGATCTCGGTGGGCAGAATAGTATGATGTGGGATCTGAACCAGCCATCAAATAACAAATATCAGGAAGTAATGGATTAGCAATAGATAGTAGCCTATATAAGATAGGATGTTAGGTAGTTGTTGAATGTGTTCTAGAAAATTGAGGAAACATTTGCGTGCCCATATTATTAAGTTTTCCACTATTTCTCCCTCACTCCAAAATAATATTTTTTTAATAATACTTAACTATATAAAATAATATTTTAAAATCAATTGTGAGGAAATATTTCCATAAAGATTTTCCATTTGCCACCAAATAAGAGAATGATGCACTCATGAGATTATTTGATACTTGGAACTCCATTACCAAATCAAGTTTCCACATAAAATTTATCCACTTAATAATATAATTTAATTGAGGATTTGAATATCTACACTTTGAGATAACTAATTAAAGAAAGTATGACCCCATGTTTATTATTAACTTGCGATTGTTGATTCAAAAGGAGGATTTGCATTAAGTGAAAGCTTTAAACAAAATTATTATAAAAATGTTTTTATTTTTAAATAGAACTTATTTAGATTGCATTAAGGCATTAGGAGATTTTTATTTTAAAGGAATGTTGCTTGTAAATTTTTTAAAATATTTTGATTTAAAAAAGATTAATTTCAAAATTAAATATAAAAAAAATAAAATAAAATATAAAATAATTATTAATAATATTTTTTTTATAAAAAAAATTATTTAAAATTATTTATTTATAACTTTTACATAGATAATAGATCATAACCAAGGTGTGAATTTTTTAAATATCAAACATACAGGATGATACCCAACATAAAGACTTGGGAAAATGATTTTCTCCTATTTCTATATGTACTAGCCTTTTCTTCTAGAAGCTTCTTCTTGAATATTCTCCACCGCCTTAATTTCTCCAGAAGTTTTTTCTTACTTGTGTTCCTTCTCCCTCTGGAGTTCATTAAAATCTTGAACTTTCAATTTATTACAATTAAATTTGAACCCATGCTGAGATCCACAATCCTTATTTCCTCAATCATATGATTCTATGTTCATCAATATCCTTCATTAAATTGTACACAAACTATATTAAATACCCATAAACGACTTCGTCTCTCGGCTCTCTACTGTATAGCTTCATCAGGAACATTCATTCATTGGCTCCTCGATACATCGACCTTTTTTCTATCAATACTTTCCAAATGCACTTTTTGACATTCCTTCTGATGTCCCACTTGTTGGATCCGATATACATCAAATCTCGCTCAACAGATTTCCTCTTATGCCTTTTATCTCCCATTGGACATTTCTTTTGATAGCTCGCCTCTAACAAAGTTCCTTTTGAACTTCATATTTGATAATGCCCCTTTTGATATTGTTGGTTCTGATACATTGAACCTCGCTCTTCCTCTGCGGCATAACTCTAATATGATATTCATGAAGTGATATTGGCTTCGAACCATTGGCACTCATCGCTACATTCCTATGATTTACATTCCTCCATATGATATTGGATTTACATTCCTCGATATAATAAAATTCTTATGATTTACATTCCTCGATATGATATTGGATTTCGGACCATTGGCACTCCTCGCTTCTCTTCTCAGCCGCATCTCATAACGCCTGGACTCCAATACGTCAAATCACAATATATGGCAAGATTCTTATCTCCATAGACACTTTCAATCTATGATTTCAACTTCTTTTCTTGACTCAGAACCTCCGATGAGGATTTCCCAATAACCTCAACCCATTGCTCCTACATTAATAGGTGATTAGTGTATTCTGATTAGATTTCAAATCATTTTTTTACCAAAAGGTTAAATAAAGAAGGAGATCCAATTAAATAGGATTAATTAACTAGCAACACCTTTAATGAGCTACTTACCCTAATGCTAGAAGTCAAAGGGAAAGAACGAAGAGAACTCTACAAATGTGCTAATTGGACTCTTTATGATTTACAAACTGCACAAATCATGTTTTAAAGATATAGGGACTATTGTACTATCGCAAATTTTGGACTGAGTGTTTAATGATGTTATATTGGGCCACGGCCTCGACACCTATGATTTATTTTGATTATTGGGCATAAGCCCTAGTACATATGATTTATTTTTTTGTAGACTGACATATTGGGCATGGACCCTGACTGAATTTCATTACTTGATTATATATACTGGGCAAGGAAGCCCCAACATTCTTATTATGTTTTGATGTGGGTACAAAACCCTAATATACTGAGATGACCTTTTCTTACATACTGTGCAGTGATGTGAATGACATAATTGACTTATATGGTGTGTTGAGCGTGGACTCGGAAACACACAAATTACCTACGTACTGGGAAAAAGTCCCGATGTACCTAGAGGAAATATGATGTACTGGGAGTAAGCCTTGATGTACATTGAGTGTTGGGCATAAGCCCTGGAGCACTCCAAGCTTGATAAACGAATACCGGATCCGAGGCAACTTAAATATTCTAGATGTGCCTCACAACCACATTCTAGCATTAGTGTTGAGTAGGGACTCTGGAATTGCACTAGAGTAATGCCCATGTGAGAGTATTGAGTTAAATGGCTCTGAAGAGCACTCGGGGTTACGAAGTTTCAAAGTGTTGAGTTGGAAAGACTCTGAAGAGCACTTTTATCACATCTATTTAATTTGGTTAAATGATTCATCTTTTTTCTATCATCACCTACTACAGGAGCTACCATGTTAAACGAGGGAATCCGACATGCAAGAGAGAGACTAGAGGTGCCTATCCAAGCCACCGAAAGATTGTCCAAAAAAATTGGACCTTATCCCTAATTTGTTAAACAAAGTATCTTGTGAAGAAACAAGATTAAATATTATTATTATTATTAAGAATTTAAATAAATAATGAGGTGACTATTTATTTATATAAGACTTTTGACAAGCACATAAGTTATGCATAATGAGCTACCACATTGAATTGAATATTAATGAGGTATTAATATTTAGTGGGAAGCCACCTTGGCAAATAGTATTAATAATACATTAATATTGTAATGTCCCCATTCAAATAAGTGCATAGTAAGACAATCCCATCAATCCTACTAGTTTCCTAGGTTGGATGGGCACATGTGGGATGGTAATAAGGAAACTAATAAATGATATTTAGACATTAGAAGGGTTCAAGCATTTAATAAATATGATGAATAAATAAATTCAAGAGAAATTCTAGGTGGCAAGTGGTTTTGGAGACATATGGAGGTGGTGGGACCCACACTAGCTTGATTTTTCAATGACACATGGCAGCTCTCTCTTTCCAATTCGAATTCATGGGAAGGTGAACACTCTTGGGTGAGTTGGTAAGTCATAACACATGGCATTGAGCATATTAGGTCGAAATGGGAAGGAATAGTAACCTCCATGGGAGAGGAAGAGTCAAATTGGAGACTAGTGGACACATGGGCTAGATTCCCTAGTTTTATGACAACAATAATGAAGCATCTATGACATTATGACATGTCAGCCCCAAAAATAGGCTCAAGAAGGCGCTCATGGAGTTGGAGGAATCTAAAGAGACTCAAATTCGAATTTGGGAGAAGATGGAAGGTTGGAACTAGGAGACAAGTGGCAAATGAGGAACATTTTCTAAATGGAAAATTATTGAATCTATTGAGAGGATTTCGACCCCTTGAAGGCTAATGTTGGTTATAAAATGTAGAAATCAAGTATGAGAATGGCTTTTGATGATTTGAGAAAAATTGCGTTTGTGAAGAGAGAGCTAGTGGATGACTAGTTTCTTGCCTTAGCCAATTTCGAGGGTGAAAGATTCCCATCCAAGTTGGTGTTTGGAGAGGCCACTCAGGTCTTTCATGGTGCTTTAATGGAGTTTGTATTTGCAGGTAGCAGCTACAGGAAGTTTCATGGTTTGGTTTAGTGCAGCACTTTCTCTCCACTGTTTCCAGTTTTGAAGGCATATTCGTGCTCCTTGAGGGAGGGCGTTTTTGGTGAGCACTTGTGCTTCTTGAGAGAGCTTCTCATTATATATTTATGATTGTAATAGCTTCATATCCTCTGTTATTCATATTCAGAAAGTCTCAGGTCGAAATACCCACTGGTTGTATGCAAAACTATTGATTAATGAGCAAACAATGTCCATTTCCCCAATGCATTGATGTATGACACTATAATGTTGATTATTTCAAATGGATGGATGATTCTCTGATATATTTGTGATAAATATACTGCCACGGATTTATTCTACAAGTTTCATGTACTGTACTTGATCATTTGAAGCATTTTTACTCAGTTTAGTTGTATTGGGAGGTGAAATAGTGCCATTTCCCCAAGGGTTGAATTGGGGGTTTTTGCTGTTGAATGTGAGAGAGTTAGAACAATATTAAAAATCAATTAATGGTGCATATGAGACCTTAATCAAATACTTAACACATTATATACCTCTGTTCATAAATTTGTGGGAGTTTGGAGGCATTTGGAAGGCCATTTGCAGTGTTACCCGAGGGGGATTTGATGCACAAATTACTAGTCAAAATTACATATATTGATCAGAATACAAATCAAGTTTGCAGCAGTATTTGGAGGGCCATAAAACATCCCTGAAGCTTATATTCAAGTCTAAATACCATTCATACACTCCTACAGAAGATTTGGGAGCATTTGGGTTGATTTGGAGGTCAAAACAGTAAAACTAGTCAAAGGTCGAAATTGGGAAAAAAAAGTGGAAAATTGGGCATTTTAATAAAATTTGAAAAAGGGATATTACAAATACTTAGGTAGAAATTCTATTAAGGTAATTATTATTATTATCTTTATTATTTGTTGTTATTGTAAATAATGTATTAATAATTAAGTAGAGTATAATTATTATTATGATAATTATTGTTATTTTAAATTATTATGAAAAGTTTTAATTAAAACCATTCCTAACTAAAACAAAAGGAAGGGTCCTAGTTTGAGAGGACTAGTTAGTAAGTAATTAATTTCTTTTAAATAAATATTAATTATTTAAGTTAAAGAAACTGATTGTTCCAACAGTCCTAATTCAAGACTCCCCTACTTAAAGAGGGAAGATCCCAAGTGTTGGGGGATCATCTTCTTTTATTATCATTCCCTTATGGTAATGAGAGGAAAAGCATTTTTCTGCTCCAAGAAACTGAAGTAGCTGAACATAATAATTCCCAGATCTGAATCAACAGTGGACCTAGGGTCTCTATCTCTCATTGCATGTTGGAACCAAGCTCAGGGGGATCCAGATAGAACCAGAAACGGTTCAGGGGTCAAGGTTGGGAGGAAAATGGTAGCCCCAAAGTTATCCAGCCTAAGGCAATCATTCTAAACAGGTCAGCAAGATATATCAAGCTCTGCCTTAACTATTGTTTGAGTGTGCAAGTTATTTAAGGGAAGAATTAAAGTGCTAAGCGGTTAAGCTTCTACAGGAAGGAATCAAGCGCTCAAGCAGCCAGGTATGGGCCAGTATTATATTTCTCTTAAAAATTTAAAAGTAGGTACTACAACATTGTTTCATTACCCGTTTGTTTCCATTATCACTTGTATCTTCATTACTAAAAATCAAGGTTCTGCCCAGAATATAGTGGTGGGTCTAGTAGGGCTAGCCAAGCTAGCCTTTGCTAGACAACGTATATTGTCTTCTAGGTTAGGGTATGCATAATTTACAAGTAGCTATTGGCTATCGAAATCGTATTTCTTATTCACAGTACAAAGTTCTATCTATGCATACTAGTTCTTTTTATTTTATTTATCAGAGGCATTATCAAATAGAATTAAAACAAAGGAGACATCGAAAGTTTCAGCCACACTACTCTTTTAAAACTATCAAACATCGAAATGAAACACCACGTAGAGGAAACAAGTTATAGTATGGACGAGAGTTTTCATTACCAACGAAATCGCCAACCACTACCATAATAGCACACAGTCAACGTAGTTCCAAGATTTAAATGCACCAAGTAATTTTCCAGGTCACACGATTTATCTACTTAGTCACAGACTTTTCCATTCTTCAACCTTATCTTTTAAAAAGAGGAAAAACTCAACGATTATCATTCTAGAAATCAAATCTGTAAACTACAAAAACTTCTTTTGCAAACCCTAGTTCTTTCCAGAGTCAAATGAAACAGTAGCTATGACTACAGTCTTCCAAAAGGGAAAACACAGAAGGGTTACACAGCTTCCCTTTCGACCAACATTGCATACAATACATTAATGATAACATATAAATGAAACTTAAAGACAAACCCAGGTCACGGAATCAAATCCCTCTGAGGTTTGCAGGAAAATCAATGTTGGACAGACATTTTTACATGACCATAGAACAAACACAAACAACGACGCATCCCTACAATATCAATGTATGCCCTTAAAACATTGTCATAAAAGATTCGAAAAACCTCGACGTCCATTAATACATATCTCTCACCCAAGCATTTAGAACCATCAACTACAGCGCGAACGTTTCAAAACAATTGACAGAAGAATATCATTTTCAACGATTACAGAGTATTCTTTCAAAAACAAAACAATGTGACTAGCTATAGGACAGATTAGCAATCGGCATTTATAGGTTCATAAAAACTTCATCCACACCATAGGAAAGAAAACACAGAGATAGATAAATTATAACATTTATACATTTAGTATGAGCGAGGAGCTAATAATTACAGTATCCATAGGTTTTGTACACCATCCTCGTAAAATTTGCATAGCAACATAACAAAACGCCAAAGTCTCTCTTCAATTCCAAAACCCAAGTCAAGCCCCACGATTTTTGTACATACAGAGGAGGAGATTCTTACAACACTAACATTTCATAAACCCGGTTACATCAAATGGGATTTTCAACCATACATCAGATCCCAAGTCAAGCCAAGGGCGACCTCTTGGAGATTTCAAATCAGAGTGAGCGAAATGGATTCACGAATCCACCCATTATCATTTCATCAAAATCTTCTCCAAAAACTACCGAGACAGGTAAGGGAGAAAGGTTGAGAGTACCCAGGAATTACCAGTCCAAAACGATTGTTACATTCATAGTGCTTCTCCCCTTGTTACACTTAGAAGAGCTGCCCTACCTGCAAACACCAAGTCGTGACAGAGTTAGGGTTTGACAGTGTAATACTGTAAACGAAACCAATGAACCTCAACATTTAATTGTTGTTATATCTTGCCTGTAAAGACGTTTCTCTTTCACCTTCATGTCTTCAAAACCATGCCCTGGCCATGAGCGAAGCTCAAGACAGATCCAAACCCTCACAACTAAAGGATGAAATGAAGTCACGATTGGGAAAAGCCAGGGAGAAAACCCTTGCTCGAACTTTGACCCAGCTGGCCAAGGCCACGTGACTAGCACATGGAGCATTAAAGATTTGCAACTACCACGATAGGACTATATGCTCAATTCTTGCAAACTATATGATATAAGTCGTGTGGGTCCAATACCCTTGTCATATTAATACATCAACGAAGTTCTCACCTCCCTCATATTAAAAATTTAGGGTGGTTCCACTTGCAGAAGTTTTGCTTAGGGTATTTGTCAAATTTATAACCACCAAGGGATACCTGCAAAGAAGACAATATTAAGTAGACGTTAGCATAGTTTCTAAGTAAGTCCATAGGCCCTTCCCTTTGCACACCTTACCTATTTGCGATTTCGCCAGAAGCGTTTACCCATACCCCAGAGATTCAGTGTGTATTCAATTTCCATCATCCAGTTCACCATGCCTGAGTTTTGACATTAGACAAATAAACATTTCAAATATACACGTGAGAAGAATAGAGTCTGATGGTATTAATGCATGGCAAAAACAAGACTTCACACCCACATGTTCATCCAAATTACTTCCGCATAAGCTAGTGTCCAACAGAAGTGACCTTGATAGAAGTTTTTTCTCAAACACATTTAAATGACAACTGCAAGTACTGATATTTTACATCACTATAGGAATTTCTCATGAAGGTAAAAGCTTTGCTACGAAATTTAGTAAGGAGAGGAATTTTTTTTTTATCTCACGTTTTTAGGGATATTACAACTATAGTGTCTTTAACCCTTATTTTCACTACAAAGTTTGAATTTATGATAAACTTATCGCCTAGGATGTACATTTTAAGTAAATATGTAGACCATTTTTTTTTGTAAATTGTAGATAGGAATATAATTAACAGATCCTAATGATACATCAAGAGCTAAACTATTTGTAGCATATTGGGGAGGCCTCAAGTGGTGAAGCCACCATCCCAATCGCTCAAAAATGCTGAAAAGACTGACATAATACAAAATATAGACCCCCTGGGTATGGTCTGCCCATAAAAAGACTAGGACTTGCTTCAAAAATAAAGTTTCATACTGTCTAGTGTTGCTGTAAAATAAACCATATAGAAAATTTTAAAAAAAAAGCTGAAAATCACATAGATGACCCAGAGTTGTGGCAGCCCATTTAGCGATTTGCTGGTGGCTCGTCCGGTTTCTCCTTGAGGATGGGATAAGAAACATAGAAATCTTCAAAAGACCCTGGAGGGGGGAGAGTAGTAGAGGGAGAACCTCGAGCACATGTACCGTCCTGAGTAGCATTGTTCGTGAGAGTTGTAGTAGTAGAGCCCTTATCCTTTCTTACCTTGGACTTTTTCTGTGCAGACCCAGGTTTTAGAGCCTCAGGAGCTACTGCGTCCTCATTGTTTTCCTGCATGGCCAGTTCAAAATTGCCACCGAGGGAGAAAATATCCCAGGTCATATTGGCGTCCAAGGTATTTGAGTGGTCTCTCACTTCTTTCAGGTTGGAGTTGATATTCCTAACAATGCTGGTGCTGGCTTACCAGCTTGCCTCCATCTCTTCAACAAGGGTACTCATCATATTTTTTAATAGCAAATAATGATTTATGGCACCACCATTGCTGCCAAAGGCGAGCAGATCTGCCACCCTACAAGATTCCCAACCATCAATTAGGTTGCGAGTCCACGCACTAGAGCTAGTTCGACCACTGCCGCGACGAGATATACCTCTGTTGCATGGCATCATGGCAATGAGAGAAACAGGTGAGACCACAAAGATTATCCTAAACTCAATAGAGGGAGCCACAGATAATAACCAGAACACAGCAGTAGGATTAGAAAACTTGTTGATCAAAGCCTTTAGAGGGCCGAGCCAAGCCAAGTTCCTCTTGTGGAGGCAATAAATGATACAAATTGGCATCGTTGGAAAGGGTGGCAGAATTGAATGCATGTCACACTAGCCGAGAGAGACCGTCAATCCAGACGTGTGCGAAGGAGATTATGATCATCACCCTCATCCTCCATCCTTAATTAAGCGTCGTTGCCCAGGTTGCAAGCTGACAGGTGTGTGGCTGTCGTCACCTCATGGCCAGGTTCATGCATGCTGAGGACTTCGCCACGTGAGGGAGGTCGAGTGTGTGTCTGATCCATGTGCGTCGTGAACAAGGTGGAAGGCACGTGGCCATCCACATCCGAGGAGTAAATATGTAGAACATTAAATGGAATGCACATTTTAATTAAATTAACTATCTAGAAATTAAGTTCCCTAGAAGTAGTTCGAATGTAAAGAATAATATACACCACAACTTTTAACAATGGCATTTGAAAGCACGTTTTCTATATGTTTTCAACATCAAATGTAAATGTGTAGTGATATGCTACTGGCATAATATTATCATGTGAAGGAACGAGAAATCAATGCAGATTGGGGGAAGCTTCTTTATCTTAGATCAAGATATTATTGAATTCAAAGAGTTTTGCATTTCAAAGACATGTAAAGGTATCATCAAATATAAAAAATTACATCTGGACTCACTTTGATTAAATAACAAATATTATTTCACTTTAATAAGGTTAAGTTTGTCATCAACTTGAAGAGATACACTTAGCTACCATAAACAATGTTCTTCTAACTACGTTGAACCATAAACAATGTTCTTCATTTGCAAATAAAATTTATATTAAAAAAAATATAAATCAGCAAGTATATTTCCATATATATACTATTGGAGCAAACAAATTATTAAAAAAAAATAAAATAATAAGAAAAAAATGCAGCTTGAAAAATATTGTCTTGTTCCAATTCTAAATTGGAATTTTGTAAAAAGGCTTTAGAGGCCTTGAGATTCTATTGAGGATAAAGAGTATAAAATACTAATATGAGACAATGTATATTCCTTGTCTTGTTTTATCAAGATAATTTAGACAAATAAATACATTTTTATTTTTATTTATTTATTTTTTGTATTACTTGATGTATCCCATCATTCCCACCTTACCTTAATATTAAGAGGATATCATAATGGATTTCTCCCACATCCTTCATACACCCAAATCTAAATAATATCAATTGTTATGGTATATTTTTCTTCATTTTAATTGTGACAAAAACTCTTTCTACAATTTGTGAAGCAAGTTTAATGTTTAGAAATTCTCACTTTTGTTCCAAAATGATCATTGTCGAAGTAGTGTAATTGATAAATTCTCATTTAATTATTAATATCACTCATTAATAAATACAATGGATTTGATAAGTCTTATGTATTTTAGCATTCATTATACACACACATGTACACACACTATTGGATGTAGCTCGGGTGGTTGGGAGTACTAACTAATAACCTCTCTAATGAATTTCAATTCCTTATAAGTGACAGATGATGATTTTGTTGTTGAGCCCCTAATACTAGAATAATGTTTGACATTTTCACATATCTTTGAAATGGAACATATCTTTGAAATAGAAAACTCAGATTATGGAATTTCCACAACTAATACATATGACTCCCAAACAAAACAAACCTACTCTCAAAAGATAGAAGACTAGATTACACTAAAAGAAAAGAAGATCAAACAAAACATAAAATATTAAGTAGAAGACTTAAAATATTTAGATTACACTAAAAGAAAAAAGAAAAGAAGATCAAACAAAACATAAAATATTTTATAATGGCTTTTTATATTTTATTAATAAATTTTAAAAAGAATTATTTAAAAACATGTATTTCCTCTTAATAAATTATAGGTTCAAATCCACTCGCTGTAAAAGAAATCATTTATCCCACAAACAAAAGAGTTTTATAAGTCAAATTAGTGGCGTTAAAAAAGATTATTATTATTTATTTTTTAGAATTTTTATTAAAAAAATATTTTGAGAATAATATTTCAATTATATAAAATGATATTTTAAAATTAATTAAGAAATTTTAGAATTTTTTTATTAATTAAATAAAAAAAATACTTAATACATTAAAAATATTAATTATAAATAAATTGGATATATTGATATAAATTGAATGAATAAGAGGAAATATTTTATATTCAAATAAAATAAAAATAGTCTCATACCACGAGTTTTATCGTTCAACTGACACAACCTTATCAAATTCGGCATTGCCTAAATATAAATAGATTCGGCATTGTTAAGTCATTTTAAATATTCTTAAATAGATTAATTTTATGTGAAACATGGATTATTTGGTAATGCACTTCTAAGTATCTAGATTGTCTCGTGCTTGATTCTCCTCTTTGGTGGTAATTAGACCTATCTAATTTTTTATAACTCTCTTGTGCATTGATTTCTTTTACATGATACTAAATTTCTTTAAATATTACCACTCTCACTTTATCTTGTGTATTGATTTCTTTTACATCATACTAAATTTCTTTAAATATTAATAGTCTCACTTTATGGGATCTTCATTTATCATGCACTTTTTATTAATTAAATTGATAATACCTCATCTTATTACAAAATATATCTAAAAATCTCAGAGTGTACTCATTAATGTGAAATGGGAGTTTATATTGATTAATAAGATTCACCTTCTATCCTTTTTGAAACCAAAATGACCAACAAGAATGAACTTGTTTTTATCCTATCAATTTTAGTTTTCTAATTTATATCATATAAACTTTGTGCCACATTAAAAAATTTCCTCTTTCAATTGCTTCTACAATATTTATATATTTCTTATATTTCTCCTCATATTAACTATCCTCTAGATTCATTTCCTTTCCTTCCTTCCCTTTGTAAACACTCAGATGATTTATGATCTTCACACCATACCTATTGCAGGAAATGATCATGTTATAGCCAAATTATGGTTATTCATCACCATGGTGCAGAAAATTATTATGTTGTAGCCAAATTGTGGCCACTTCATTGAAATATTTCTTTAAAATTTCTTTTATTTCTTCATGGTGAGCTACCTTCTTCCTTTATAGCATATTTCTCATCACGCAAGTTCTATATATGAATTTCTTATGTTTTCTTTAAAAAAAAAATTCTTTTAATCTCAAAAGTAATGATAGACTTCTTAGTCACTTCCTATTTTAAGTGATACCATCTAATCTTGATTTTAAAACGTAAATGCATTCATATAATTAAAATTCATAATATAACTTCTTAAAAATTGATGTGGCAGCTCTTGTAATCATGTCTCCTTCAAAATATTTTTGAAATATGATAAATAGTAATCATGTCTCCTTCAAAATATTTTTGAAATATGATAAATAGTAATCATGCCTCCTTCAAAATATTTTTCTCTAACATATTGAATAATATATCCCAAGTAACACCAAGGAGTGAGACTCGTACACAAGACAAGACATGCAAGCTTGATGCTATAGAATGATAAGACTTAAGACTTGATAAGCATAGGTCAAGGTGGATAAATACATAATGGTAGTGCAAAGCACTCTTTTGATGAGTAGATCTTGAGAGAAAACTATGGTAATATGGTATAATTAAATAGTGATAAACGGCTTCCTCTCTCGGCTCTCTACTGTATAGCTTCATTAGTAACATTCATTCATTGGCTTCTGGATCCATTGACTTTTTTCTATCGAGACTTTCCAAATGCAATTTTTGACCTTCCTTTGATGTCCCACTTTTGATACCCTCGCTCAACAGATTTTTGACCTGCCTTTTATCTCCCATTGGACATTTCTTTTGATAGCTCGCCTCTAACAAAGTTCCTTTTGAACTTCATATTTTATGATGCCCCTTTTGATATCGTTGGGTCTAATACATTGAACCTCTCCCATCAGGCTTTCACCTAACTCTTCCTCTACGGCATAACTCTAATATGATATTCATGAAGTGATATTGGCTTCGAACTTCAATAAAATTCTTATGATTTACATTCCTTGATATGATATCGCATTTTGGACCATTGGCACTCCTCACTTCTCTTCTCAGCTGCATCTCCTAACTCCTCGACTCCAATATATCAAATCACAATATATGTCAAGATTCTTATCTCCATGGACACTTTCAACCTATGATTTCAGCTTCTTTTCTTGACCCAAAACCTCCGATGAGGATTTCCCAATAATCTCAACCCAATGCTCCTACATTAATAGGTGATTAGTGTATTCTAATTAGATTTCAAATCAATTTTTTATCAAAAGGTTAAATAAAGAAAGAGATCCAATTAACTAGGATTAATTAACTAGCAACACTAGCTTTAATGAGCTACTTACCCTAATGCCAGAAGTCAAAAGGAAAGAACGAAGAGAACTCTACAAATGTGGTAATTAGATTCTCTATCTGCTAAAAGTTCATAAAGGAAATTTGAGGAAATCCCAACGATGCCATAAAGTTATCCCAATCCTGTGGGAGCTTGAGAGAACAAAATGGTTGTGGGTTTTTACAAGCTCAAATGAAAATAGACTGTCAAATATCGCTTACAACTGCATTGAAGCGTGGAGAAAAACTCCAAACGATGTGAAGCTGGTAACAATGAAAACCCTGGAGATACCCAGCAGACAAGAAATGAGAATTGTAACCAGAAAAAAAAAAAAAGACCATATTATAGAAAAAAGACAAAAAAAAAAAGAAAAAAAAAAAGACCATATTATAGTTTCGACATGAATTACATTATAGAAAATCCGCTAGTTGCATGGGACCATCCGCTGGTTGCATTTATGGTTTGAGGGATCATTCACGGATGAATAAATGCATGTACAGGACGAGACCATCTGCTGGTTGCATTTATTGTTTGAGGGATCAATTCGGTTGATCTTATTTACAGAACATATCGACTTACATAGTCCCTGCATGGATACAATAAGAAAATTTACGTATGTTGATTAATTAACTTGAATTGTTTATCAATTAACTTAAATTGTTTATCAGCTCAACTGGTTAAGAAAATATATATATATATATATATATAACTAACTCAAATAAAAAGACTAACAAACTCACGCGTGAGACGACACACCCTCGTAAACTTCCGCTTCGCCAGAATATATAGGTGCGTGTTATGTCCATCCACATATTCAGGGATTTCGAGGCACTTTGATATCACAGTTTTCTTCGTTACTCCACGGATTCAAGGATTTCGAACTCTTTCTGTGTATTGATCGTACTGTTTTCGTCGTTACTCCATAAGTTTTGGAGTGGCAATTATGGAGAGTGTCTCTGCCACTGTTGCAGCGAAAGAAAATACAAGATATCAGGAAATAGTCAATAACGTACAGCTAGCTCTGGAAATGTTAGAGAAATCCTCCTTCTTTGCAGAATTTATGGCATATATGGAAGAGCCGAAAATTGTTGCACAAATAAAAAGAGTGATAAACACAGACCCACAGTATTCACAACTGCAACTAGTGCTCTATGGTGTTGGAGAGATGGAGAGTTCAAATCCAAATTGTACAGGACTGAACAGTTGTCACTTGCAGTTAGCATTTGCTATTCTGTTAAAAAGAAAATTTCAGTGGGTGAATGATATCGTGGTGTTCGATCCAATAGTGAGCCCATTGGAGCAGAAAGCTATAAGTGCCTTCAACTGCACGTTTCTTTCTGTGAATGAATATGGCAGACGCACAGTAGACAGACCCACCTTATTTTTCATGCCTCACTGCCCAACTGTTCTCGTTAACAATGTATTGAGTGCAAATTGGACGAAAGCCAATTTGAATAAGATTATTATTTTAGGCGACAGTTTTAGGAATATCAAGAAAGACATTGGTATCTCCAAGTATCTTCGTGCATTGAAGCATTTCATAGCCATTCTCCACAGTGATAATATAGTGCATGAAATGCCACTTCCACAACCAAAAAAATGTGAACAGTCAGCTTCAAAACGTAGGATGTATGAGGAAGCATTTCATCAATTTAGTTGGCATTTCTTTGCTTGGGATGGTTCCATAGAAGATCTCAATCTTGGTCTGTATCCAGATGTTGTCGAGAGTTGTTGTCGCTTAGATAAGGTTTTCCTTAAGTGAAGAACTTCAGCTCTTTATATATATAGCACGCCTTTTTAAGATGTATTAAAGGAGTTGATTTCCATGATTGTTCAAATATTTTTTATATCATTTATACAAAAATATATATGTTTTAATAGTTTTTATTTATTTATATATATTTTTTTACAAATTAAGAATTTTAAAAATTTATTTGGATGGTTTTATTTTTGAATTTCATGAAGGTGTATAATAATTTTAATGACATATAAATATGAATATTATGGTTGGATATAATGGTTAATAATAATTATTTGTTTTTAAGATGTAGTAAATTAAAAACTAAAGAGAGTAAGGTGTGTATATCATTTTTCAAAGTGTGTTAACATTATATAGATTGTTAAGTGTAATTTGTTTTTCATGATATAATATAGATTTTACTAAATTTTAATTTAGTAAACTGTTCATGACAAAAAACGCGAATGGTTTTTGAATTTTTTCAATAAAAAACCAATATATATTATTTAAAAATGTTTTAAAATTATGGTTATAATAACCAATACTTACTATTTAAGAATTCTAGATTGCTGACTTTAAATATGCTTAAAGCTCTAAAACCTAACAAGTAATACACACAAACCTCTCCAAAATTAATGGTTTGCTATTAATGTACATATCATTATAATATTTATGTGGTTTACTCCATAAATTTATGGGTTGTGTGCATCAATAATGGGTTTTAGGTCATTGTCTATAGTTGGGGAAGAATTGGGAAGAATGGCAAGGACTTTATGGTATGGTTGGGGATAATGATAAGGACTTTATCATAATATGTTTCCACAATGAAATGTTTATTTGGCTAGAGTTATTTGTGCTACTCTACAATTTCCATTTCCAAAACAAATTCAACAACAATTTAATCTTTACTTTTTCAAAGAGGAAAAGTCATTTGGTATCAACATTTACACCATGATTGTTACATCAACCAATGGTGCTCATTCAAGGTATTATTCAAGCTACTTGATTCCATACTCTCCATTCAAGATATTTTTGTGTGCTCATTAATGGTATTTTCATTTAATGTGAGTTCACAACTATATGTTCCACATATACAATAAAAAGGGGCATTAAATTATATTGACATTTATCATAATGAAAAGTTTCATAGGGTGGTATAATGTATGATGAAAATGTTCTTGACATAGTATATGATGAAATGACATAGTGGTTAATGGGTATGTTCATCTTTGTACATTAGATGAAAACTACTTAAATCTAGGTGCATATTCAAGAGGATTATATTATAATTATATCTTGGTAAGCAACCAAAATTTGAATAGGGAGATGAACAACACTTTGTATGCAGTAAATAAACAAAAGACAATTAACAGTACTGTCATTTTATCATTTGACATAAAATGCAGTATCCATTTACAAGGAATATTATATGAAACTTTTGCTAAGAGGTTCAATAACATGACTCTATTAAGATACATCATATGCTATTAATGTCACAAAAGAACACTAGTAATGCATTGCCTTGAACCTTTTTTTTTTTACAGAAATAGGGAAAGACTATTTATATTACAAAAAAGCTGTGCACAGCCATACAGTACAAAATATATATAAAATTTTCTGAGAGGGATTGTTCGACAGAGACTTCAGTGTCTGCCATCATTCTTTTGTAAGCTCTAATTCTTGTCTTCCCGAAACTTCCCAAAATGGTGCTGGAATAAACCCTAATGAACTGTCTCTTTAGGAAAATGCAAAAATACATTTGGAAAAATTGTTACAAAAAAGGAACCTGTGCTAGGAATGGGACTGGCCATAATTCTTGGGCTGGACTGATGTTGCGTCCACCATTTCTTGGTTGATCTCCTGATTGACTGTGGGAGATTCATGAACCTGGATTCCTTGCGTCTTTCCTTTTAGAACGGAGATGTCTTCCTGGAGAAAATCTACCTTTCCCATGAGCTCAAAGAGATTTTTCTCCAAATCATCAATTCTTGAATCCTGGCATGAGAGCTGTGTGACTGTATATCTGAGATCCGAAGCCAATTCATCGTTTTGATTTACGCTGGTGCAGACAGAGTCGTAGGTGCTGTGAATGGAGATCTTGACATCCACCATGGTGCGGCTCGGGGAAGCTATGGCTGCCATTACACTCTGCATAGTGCTGAGGCTATTTCAAACAACGAGCGGGGGTGGAGGAGAGAAACTGGTTAAGGGAGGAGAGGAGTTCAAATCGCAGAGGGAGAGCAAAGCTGCTGAAGTGAGGAGGTCGAGCCATTACCAAAGGTAGGAAAATAATCGGGGGGAGGGGAGTTAAGGTTGGCTCGTGGGAGATGACAGCTGAGGAGGAGGCCATGTGACGAGCGTGTGGAGGATAGGGTTGGCGTGTGGCAGAAGCTAGGAGTGGCGAGGGACAAAGGGAATGCACCAAGGTTAATCCATAAAGGCCATACATTGAGAGGAGAAGATTGTCCAAACTAAAACCAAGAATACCAAACATTGACTAGGGGATGAATTGGTAGCCCTTCGCTCCATTGTGGTATTGAATTTGTCCTATTTCCAGAGTTGTTCCTTTGTTAGCCTCAAGGTCAGCTAAACAATTGTTTTCTCTTAATATGTGGAAGAAAGAAATGTCGAGGGGAAGGGAGTAAGAACTTATTCTTTGAAGATACCTATGTGCTTTTGTGCCTTGAGTAGCATATCCCTTCCTCATTGTTTGAATAACATTCCTGGAGTCTCCGAAGATTTTGAGTTTCCCGATATTGAGAGAGGAAGCTACTTCAAGTAAGTGTATAACTGCAAGCCATTATGCCTCATTGTTCGTTTTCTTGCCAAGTCCCTGGGAGAACGCTACTACTTTATTTCCTCCAGGATAAAAAAGTATCCCCCCCGCACCTACCACCCTAGAATGCATTGCCTTGAACTTATCAAAGCACTGCAAAGATATTTCAATTGTAGCAAAATAAACCATGTTCAACTAAGAAAACGATTAAATATCCATTTCTAAAGAGAAAATTACCTGTAGATATATGACTCAAGTCACATATGTAATATGACTCTATTAAGATGATAACATCATATGACATTAATACAGAGCATTTAGAAATAATTCTTCTTTGAAACTTACAAAATCATTTTTTCGCAGTTGTTAAGAAAGTGAAATAAAATTAGTAAAAGAAGTAGGAAATCCTCCCCCAAAAACTCATCAAACTGAAAAATCAATAGCCTAACAGTATTCTTCCTAAATATTTTTCACATTTTGCCTCTCTGAGTGTTATATAAAAGCTCTGGTCCAACTCGTTCTTCTCCAAATCAAGAACTTCAAAATGTACCATATCTGCACTCGAGGAGAAATATATTTCGCTCATATATTCTCTTTGATTTAAAACCTCTGATCATAGATTGCCAATAGACTAGACTCCTATTCTATGTCTAGTCTATCCAATAGATTGCCAATAGACTAGAATCCTATTCTATGTCATATACTAAATGCACTGAAATATAAGTACCATATATTATTATAAGTATTTGTAGTTGACACATAAAGGAAAATGTTACCTTTTCCTTAACTGGATATCCTTTTGGAGGCTCACAACAACCCTTATTTGGTGACCAATTTTTCCTAGATAAATACCTTCCATCAACCTTGCCTAGTTGCTTTTTCTCAAGAAACATAGGTTCCACTATTAAAATAATTTTCAGTCAATATAATTGTGGTTAGTGTTTTTCAACATCAAATTCATGCTTAGCCTTATTTTTCTTTTAAAGACAACATTCTAGTACATATAGGCACGTTTAAATACCTTCTATTTAATAAAGTTGTTGTGTTCTATTCTATTCCCTAGTATTCAAAAGTGTAGAATTCATTCTGCTCTTCTTCCATCTGACCAGATCCTTAACTTCAGTAACTTTTAGTAACCATTAATCTCATACCTGCCTACTTGTTAACTATTCTCCACTTGGCATTACTAATTTGTGAATTTATATCTTCATTTGTAGATAATAGATATGGAAAAAAGATTCACCTTCTTCCTTGTAGAGAGTAATAATCAGTCAAAAGTGAGATATATTAGATACATGAGTTGGTTGTAGAATTACATATCAATCCTTCAATGATCTATTTGCTTATCTAGCAATACTGAAATATACCAAATAAATCTCAATGTTATTCTTGTAAGTCAAACGAGGATTGAAGTTATGGGATATTCTTATTAAAAGGGGCATATGGTTTATTATAATTTTTTATATTTTTTAAATTAAAAGATCTGTAGGATGTCATTTAAAAAGGGGTTTTATATATGCAAGGTTTGCATATCTAAATACACATAACAATGATTTGTTGCTTACCTTTCAATTTTTGTGTAGATCTTTCAAAATCAGCTCAACGTAAAGCATGCATACATTTTTCGAGATTTAACTTCTTCCTTTGTGTCAATAGAACAACTTTTAGAGGTTTGACTTATTCTTGGACATGGTTTTTCCTCCATGCCTACTTGAAAAGTTTGCTCTATTCTTGTTACAATTGTCAAAAACGTGATACAGTTTTTGCTTTGGAACCTTGTGTTTTTCTCTTATCAGAAAAAAAAAAAGAAGGTATTTATATATCAAGCTCTCTGAATGAGAGCAACCAGTACTGATCATAGTTCATATAGCCAGGACTTTCCTTATAGTCTCGAATGTCAGAGTCTGCATAGTTTAGTCTTGTGTTTCCTAACATCTGGACTTATATTACATGAGGTATACATAGATATTCTGCTACAAACATTCTAACATAACATACTGCCACCGTGTCTATCCTAATTCCTTACACATATGCAAATTTGACAAAAAACAGAGGACAAATTATAAGCAGGTGTTAAAATTCTTGCGTCATTGGGCATCATAGTTTCAACTTAGAAGTCCCATCCCTAATGTTGAATCTGAAACCTCTGCCAAAACCTCAGATCTGCATTCGACAATACCACTAGGGTAATATTCAAGAGTGTAAACAGCACAGGCCAAATGGTTATATTGTTTTAGCAAGCCGCTAAGGCTAGATATAATACAAAAATAGATATGAAAATTGCATTTGTTCACATCCAGTCCATCATAAACCAGTTCTGAAAATACAAATTAAATCATGCTAAATCAGCTGAACATCAACGCAGCGGTTCATTAGATTAGCGCAATAAATCAACAATATAACACCCAGAAATCATATATGCATGCAAATTTGGTACAACAAACACTCCCTCTCTATTACACATGAAACATGATTCCATTACGACAACAATTTTCAGTTTTCTCCTAAGCTGCAAATGCAAAAACCAAACAACAAATCATCCCTTGCCAAAATTGCAATGCAAAACCAACAGCTTCTCTTAAGTTCATGAAGCAAAACAAGGAAATAACATGAAGTAGCTATTACATCCCTCACTTTACTCTTCTCCAGCTCTCCACAAACTAGCTAATATTGTTATAGTGATGTGCTCCTCCTTAAAGGAAGAGTGAATTACAAGTACCATAAAATCCTAGCCCTAGACTAGGTCCACGTGGAGAATGGGTCCACAAGTTGAGCACTCTACATGTGCCAAGAAGGTAGGCACATCCCCACAAACGCCAACTCAGGCCACTCCACATATATTTATACAACATTGCATATGTGTATGCACCCACAAGTGCAAATTCATCCACTCCACATATTTTTATGCAACAAGTCCTTGCCCTCCTACTCCAAGTAACTCCCAAGGACCAAAAATAGTTAGAAGCATCTCCTTTCAACATTGCACCCTCATATATGAATTCCCTCCGATACATGTGCACCCCCTCTCTAGAAAGATCTTGCTCACGGTGAATTCTCAACAAATTGAAAAAGAATGAAGAACTTCAGTTAATCACTAATCTAGTTGACGATGAATGAAAAACAAGTTCGAACCAACAAGGCAAAAACTAACAATCCCTCGTTTCTAAGAACATCCTATCCATCAAGCCAGATACTCTCTTAGCATTTCGAACTTCCCCTCTGCTAGCGACTTTGTCATATTGTCGGCCACTTGTGAATATGAAGGAATGTAAATTAGGATCACTGCTTCCTTATGTATTTTGAAATCTCTTCAGAATCTTCCAGGTGTATTTATCTTGTTCAAGGAAGACTTCATCAACTTCATTCCATTGACCAATGTCCTTCATGCCAAACTCGTGGGAAAATTTCTGCTCACACCACAATATTAGTTGTTTAGAACTCCTTGCTATGATCAACTCATCTACATAGATAACTAATTAAAGAAGTATGAACCAGTGAGTAGTACAGCCAGTGAATTAAGGAATTAAGTATTAATAGTTAAGTTTTATTATCCTGGTTGGTATTAGCCTTGTTGGTATTCAAGGGGTTCTTTTGTTAATCAGATTACCATTCTTTAAGTTTAGGAGAGTGAAAAAAAAATCAATAAATGTGAATGAAACAAAATAAAATAAGACCAGCATAGATCCATCCAAAAGGGGATCTACCAACCACATAGAGGGATCAAATCTCTCAAAATTGCAAATCTCTTTTATACATGTTGAGGAATTGCGTAGTTTTATATATATGCAGTTCTAAACATTTTAAATCTAATTTGAACTGACATGTTATTTTTATAATATTTTATTATTTTTAATAAAGACATGTGTCATCTATAGAAAGAAGTTACATATTTCTCCTACTAAGCTGTAGAATGCGCCTCTTGGGCACAATAAAAACTCAATATTTGGACAGAAACCCACCTATTTGCAAACAAGAACTTTTGGATGACTGCAAAGAGCTTTTGGATGACTGCATACCGGTAAAAACAAAAAAGTGTATGAAACAGTAAAGAAAGTGTAGGAAACAGTTTCTAGAATCTGCTAAAGGTTAATAAACAGATACGTTGAGGAAAGGAAAATTGAGGAAATCTGAATGATGCCATACTTACCCAAGTCCTCTAGGAGATTTAGGGAACAAAATGGTTGTGGGATGCACACGCTCAAATAGAAACAGATTTTCAAATATCGCTTGCAACTACATTAAAGCACGGAGAAAAACTCCAAATGATGTGAAGCTGGTAACAATGAAAACCCTGGAGATACCCAACAAACAAGAAATGAGAATTGTAACAAGAAAAACAAAAATAGATCATATTATACCAATGAAAACCTTGGAGAAACGGGAATGGTAACAAGAAAAAAAAATTGATCATATTATAGTGTGACTCTTATAAGTTTTGACATGATAGAAAGAAAGAAAGGAGTGTTATTCATCAAATTATTAAAAAAATATATTTAATACATCAAATTTAGTATAGCTATTTAACTTATTGTATATGATTGTAAACTAGGTATTTGTCAGGTCCATCCACAGGGATTTTGAGCACTTTGATCAAACAGTTTTCTTAATTACTCCACAGATTCAAGGATTTCAAATTCTTTCTATGTATTGATTCTACTGTTTTCGATCAAATAGTTTTCTTCGTTACTCCACAGATTCAAGGATCAAGGATTTTGAATTCTTTCTGTGTATTGATTCTACTGTTTTCGTGGTTATTCCATAAGTTTGGCAAATACGGTTCAATGTTTTTACAAACCTTCCAAAAAAACGGGAAGATGATTCATTGGAACGGATTTTTGAGGTTGCAATATTTTGTGAAGTCTTTGCTGGAGTCCAATAAGTAAGATGCAGGAACCAGATGTGGGTTAGGGAACAACCTTATGGAGAAAAAAAGTTAAAAGTGGAAAGGTAAAAGGTGTGTGTTAATGAAGAACTTAACTCAGTCACCCAAGAGCTTATTATGTATTTTGGTTTCATGTGCACGGTTATGGATTTTGAAGTGTAAGATATTTTTTTTTCAATTGTTTATAGAGATCAATTTTAATAAAAAAAAATTAATGGAAATTGTTTTTGTTATTTTGATATTGAGTTGGGTAAATATTTTCATTGGACAAAGACTACAATCTATAGAGGAACCTTGTCAATTTTAGTCCTGCCCACAAAAACACATTGAAAATAAAATTGAACCATGTAGTTGTCAATTTCAATGGCAGAATTTCATCACATATCCCTGACCTTAGTTTCATAGACTCTATATTTGCAGCCAAGATATCAAATGTAGTAAGCACATGTTCATTCTAATAATCTACTAATACCACAAAAAGTGTGCCAAAAATAATTTTTACCATAAGCAAAGAGCTATTAGAAATTTATATATTAAAATTACTTGTTATATTATATAAGTTTCGAGCATTCCATATTTATAAAAATAATATTAAATAAATTACATATATATTATAAAATTAAATGCATTCAATTATGAATGAATAAAAACACAAAATATCTTTGCGCCATGGATAATACATCTAGACAATTCCTTTAATACTAAATGCATTCAATTATGAATGAATCAAAACACAAAATATGAGTGCATCATGGATAATACATCTAGACAACTCCATTTCTCTGAAAGATCATATGTACAAGTTCACAAGAGGAATCCAAAACAACATATATCTATGAAAAATGGCCTTATTCAACATCTTTTGAAAAAAAAAGAAGAGAACATAAATTTCATTATTGAAAAGTTATTTTTTCACCAAAACATTATGTGACAGGGAAAATAAAATTCAAAAAGTCAAAAAAAATATTATAAAGGATAGAGATGAAATGAAATTCCAACAATGTCTGTAAATGTTAGAGAAATCCTCCTTTGTAGAAATTATGACACATATTCAACACCCGAAAATTGTTGCACAAATAAATAAAAAGAGTGATAAACACAGACCCACGGTATTAACAATTGCAACTAGTGCTCTATGGCGTTGGAAAGCTGGAGAGTTCAATTCCAAATTGTACATAAGGAGTGAAAAGTTGTTGCTTGCAGTTAGCATTCGCTATTTTGTTCAAAAGGAAATTTTAGTGGGTGAATGATATCGTGTTGTTCTATCCAATGATGACCCCATTGGAGCATGGAGCACAAAGCTATAAGTGCCTTGAACTGCACGTTTTTGTCTTTGAATGGATATGGAAGACGCACAATGGATAACCCTCCTTATTTTTCATGCCTCATTGTCCAACTATTCTCGTTAACAATGTATTGAGGGCAAATTGGTCAACTTCCAATTTGAATAAGATTATTATTTTAGGCTACAGTTTTAGGGATATCAAGAAAGACGTTGCTACCTTCAGGTATCTTCGTGCATTGAAGCATTTGATGGCCATTCTCCACAGTGATAATATACTGCATGAAATGCTGCTTCCAATACCGGAATTATGTGTACAGTCAGCTTCAAAACGTAGGATGTATGAGCAAGCATTTCATCAATTTAGTTGGCATTTCTTTGCTTGGGATGGTTTCATAGAAGATCTCAATCAAGCTTGGTATGTATCCAATCCAGAGTAGTAGTTGCTTAGATTCAGTGTTCCTTAAATGATCTCTAGTTTTAGTTTTTCATAAAATCTAAAATTTTCAGTGTTTAAATTGTGTTTTTGAATCCATAAATAAATTCAGCACCCTAGAATACTCCCTTGGCACCCAAATTATGCAATTTTCATAGCTAATATTTGTGATTCTATTTTTTTTAAAATATTTTCACTCACAAGACTAACAAAGTAAAATTGAAAATATATTGAGAAAAAATTGAAAACCTAGAATATTTAGACTACACCTCTCTCTCTCTCTATATTAAAAACCATTTTATTTTAGAATTTGAGAGAAGGTGTATCATAATTTTAATGACATATAAGCATTAATATTATGGTTAAGTTTATTATTTTTTTCCACTAAAAAATCATGACTATATTAATGAAAATAGTTAATAATATATATTCTTTTAAATGGCATAAATTGAAATTTAAAATAGAGTAAAGTATACTTTTACCATTTAAAATATGTCGTTTGGATTTAAGAGTAAAGTAAGTTGTATTTAAATATTTTAAAATTCTAAAATTTAACAAACACATAATACACAGATATCTCTCCTAAATGAATGTGTTTTATTATTATTATTATTAATATATATATACATTATCTCTCCCAAATAAATGTGTTATTTTATTATTATTATTATTAGTATATATGTATTCCATAATGCATGTGCATTATGTTAAATACAAAAGTTAATCTTGAAAAATGATGGTTCTCCAAAATTTTTGTTTCGTTTTAATACGACATAAGGCCTTAATCCACCTACATGTAGTGAAAAACGACCATATAGATTTTTGGAAAATAACCAACCTCATTATACTATTTATTGGTTTTACTCCATAAAAGTTTATTCTTTAGTAGGGTTGTTCTTTATTGGTTTTACTCCATAAAGGTTTATTCTTTAGTACAAAAGGGTTGTGCAAAAAGCTTTCAACTTCCTCACACCATATAAACTTAAACTTTTGAAAGGGATTAATAACAATGTAATGGGATATTGGGATATGGATGGATTTAGAATGATTTATGCATTAAGCATGGGTTTTAGGTCTTTGTCCTCACACTATACAAACTTAAACATTTGAAAGTGATCAATAACAATGTAATGGGATATTGATGAATTTAAGATGTTTGATGCATGAAGCATGGGTTTTAGGTCTTTGTCCATAGTTGGAGAAAAATGATAAGGATCTTATGGTATGGTTAAGGGGCAATCATAAGAACTTTAATGATAAGAACCTTACGGTAATATGTTTTTCTCTCCGAAGAATATATGTAGTATCTATGATCTACACTTATGTAATAATGTTTTTTGAGTTATTATCTATGTTATCTATGATTTACACTTCTACAACGAATACATCACCAACAATTTTCTCTTTGCATCATGATCTGTTGCATAAATCAATTGCATTTTTCAAGCTATTTGACTTCATACTCTCCATCCAAAATATAATTGCGTGCTCATTAAAGGCGATGGCATTTTTAATGTATTAACGTGAGTTAACCAAAACTATATTTTCCACATGTAAAATAAAAGGGAGCATTATTAAATTATCATTTACAATAATGAAAAGTTTAATAGGATGGTATAATGTATGATGAAAAGGTTTATGACATAGTGTGTATGATAAAATTGCATTGTGGTTAATGGGTATGTCCATCTTTTTAAATTAGAATAAAAATATTGTGGTTAATGGGTATGTTCATCTTTTTAAATTAGAATAAAAATACTTAAACATGTGTATATTTAAGGGGATTCTATTATATAATATTGGGAATCAATTAAAAATTATATGATATTGGTAATTTGTAATTGGATGTATTTTTTGTTGAATCCAACACTTCACATTTTTTTTAGCCTAAATTGAAATTGTTGGCTCTTATTGTTAAATGACGGATTCTTAAGGATATTTTTATTTTGGTTGATCCAATTGTATTTAGGACCTATCTGCATAAAGAGGCCTCATTTAGCCTTTAAAACTGGATCATTATCAGGAATTATTAGATTTATTGGACATTCTAATTCTCATTGTTGTAGACAACACAATCATAATCCACAAAGAAACTCTTCAATATGTTCTAAATTGTTTGTAAGTTTAGCAAGACAAAGTTGAACTTCTTAGACATAGTAATAGCTCCACCATGATCAAATACATTTCAAGAATCAACAAGTTCTAAAGAATTATGAACTAGCATATATTTAGAACAATCTCTTATTTGAATGTGATATGTCCATCAATTTCAAAATTTCAAATACCAATAATTAGTCAACACATGTTCAACAAAGTGATGCGATTACAAATTAATATTCAAATGAAGATGGAGGTATTCATGAACCTGCATTTGAAGTGTTTTCTTTTAAATTCATTAATGACAAAATTTCAAAGGTGCAATAACATCCATCCAGTAAATTAAATTTCACAAATTCTAAAGCAATGGGTTAAAACCAAACTTTCCAAACCTATCGTTAGAGCTTGGAAAGAAAACTGCAACAACAAACACATAATAGGACTTGGACATTATACGGAAGTTTCCTTTCATATTCTAGATTATTCCACATCAATCTAGTTCTAAAATATTGGATTCCTTTAAGAAGATTCAACTTCACTAATTCTAGTTCAACATTAGATTGCTAAGTAGCAGCATTGTGATTGAGTCTGTCATATGGACGATCATTTTTTTTATCTCCATCCTTGTCATGATTTTGGTAAGCATAATCATTAATATAATAGATGTTCTAAACAAACAAAAACTTCAAGACTAAAATTTCACTTTGGGTGGCTTAATCCTTGGAAATGTTCATCAATAACCAAGCAATTATATCAGTCTTGTCGTAGAATTCACTCTTAAGTAAAGGCCCATCTTGTAGTAGATAACCAATAAATATTCTCTCCTTTCAACTTCAAAGGGGAAGTACACAAATGAAATGAGAATGGTATTCTCTTCTACCTTGAGGGGGGGAATACATTGATTGGAACTCTCTTGCACCTTAAGGGGGGGAGTACAATGATAAAACGAAAATGGTTAGTGGTTAGTGGACAACCAAAACCACAAGATACATGGTATAAGATCTTCTGACCTTATACCTTACAGGGGGGTATATCATTGATTATAGTTAGGTTTCAAGTTTTGAATTCATGTCAATTAAAATTCAATCAAGACAATTGATCTCTTTAGCAACTATCTACAATCGAATAAGAGAAGTTTAACACTGCATCTAGGTTCCTCTTGAAATCATCATCAATAGTTGGGAAAATCCATCATGGAATATGGGCTCCTCCCATTGCTCTTTATTATCCATTTGGGATACATTGGGATGTTGTTCAACACCTGCTTGTGCCTAAATTAAAAATGATTTGGAGATCCTATTTGTTCACCAATTAGTCAAAGATGCCAACTTATTCTTTCTAAATTACTTAGAAAATCATCAAACTGACAAGTAATTAGGAAATGTTAAACCATTCATAGTTGTTGTTGGGAATGTTATATTCTTTGCATGTAAATAAAATGGAAAATTCGATATTTGACTGGTACAAGTCAAATGAAGTTGGTGGAATTCTGGTCAACTGACCAACTGGAATAGTTGTTTGGTTGAAGGAAAATTACTGGTCCACGGGATGTTGACGGAATGACTAGAATCTCAATGGGTAATCAACCAAGGTTGACCCAGCCAAGTCCCAATGGGTAATCGACCAAGGTTGACCTAGTCAAGTCCACTGTAACAGAATAACTAAAAGTGGTTAGGAAGTTATGGATTTCCATTAATGAACATTTCGTTGTATTGCATCTATAAATAAGATGTAATAGTTATGCAAATAGCAGTACTGTGGAATGTAATGAAGTCTGATTTGTGCTGTAGCAAATCACAATTGTAAACACATGTGGTGAGTGTAAACACATGTTGTGAGTGTTTGATTAATATATGGGTGGAATCCTCATTGGTTGGTTGGTTGGTTTTCTCCAGGAGAGGGGTTTCCAGGGTAATTTCTATGTATTGTGTGTTGGAGGAAGGATATTCCAACTCTCATGCATGAAAAATGAAGATCCTATAAAAATGGTGTGGGTGACATTGAAAGAAATATGTTATGATGTGAAGGAAAGCAAGGAACATTGTATTTTAATTTCAATAGAGTTATAAAAGATAATACAATGAAGTGAATAGTAGCCAATATAAGATAGGATGTTAGTAGTCATTGAGTGTGTGCTCGAAAATTGAGGAAACATTTACATCCCCATATTATTAAGTTTTCCACTGTTTATCCCCCGCTCCAAAATAATATTTTTTTAATAATGTTTCAACTATATAAAATAATATTTTAAAATCAATGGTGAGGAAATATTTGTTGGAGTATCGGTACAATCGTATGGTATAACCGCCACACCTCTGGGAATATAAAAATGTGGACTAACTACCACTCCTGGTAATAAGACCTTGTGCTTGGTTTCAAATGTTCAACAACATCTGCAGGTTTTTGGTGTAACGGAAAACCTTACATGGTATCAGACCTGAGGTCCCAGGTTCAATTCCCCCGAGCTAAGCCGGAGGCGAGGTGTTGGAGTATCGATACAACCGTATGGTATAATTGATGCACCCCTGGGAATATAAAAATTTTGACTAACTGCCACTCCTGGTAATAGGACATTGTTCTTGGTTTTAGGAGAATGATACACTCATGATATTATTTGATACTTGGAAGAAGCCATTACCAAATAAATTTTCCACATCATATATATCCACTTAAGAATATATAATTTAATTGAGGATTTGAATATCTACACTTTGATATAACTAATTAAAGAAGGTATGAGCCCATGTTTATTATTAACATTGTGATTGTGGATTCAAAAGAAATATTATAAGGGGAGGATTTGCATTAAGTGAAAGATTTAAACAAAATTATTATTAAATGTTTTTATTTAAATGATTTAGATTGCATTTAGGGCATTAGGAAATTTTTATCTTAAAGGAATTTTGCTTGTAAATTTTTTAAAATATTTTGATTTGAAAAATGATTAACTTCAAAATTAAATATAAAAAAATAAAATAAAACATAAAATATTAATGAATAATTTATTTTTCTATTAAATTTTTTTATAAAAAATGATTTAGAATTATTTATTTATAAATCATATCATAGATCATAACTAGGGTGTGACTTTTTAAAATATCAAACACACATAATGGTACGCAACATAAGGACTCGGAAAAATGATTCATTGCTTTTGATCAACTCATAAATTTGTACATTTACAATTTGCTTCAAACATGGATTCTCAACATCAACATGTACTCTATCTTTTTTTTTATAAGTCTGCACAGCATATTAATTAAGAGTAAAAGATAAAATTACATAGTGAGGAGACCCCTGAAGCGGCCTGGGATAATGGAGCAATCCCGGCGTAACAGAAAAATCAGAACTACTAGGAGTATTATAGACCAACTTGCGAGTTATACAAAAAACCTTCCTCCAACGACAAGGCCAAGACCAAAAGACAGTATGAGCGAGATCATGCAAAAAATGCATTAGACAGCTATTACAAAAAACCTGAGCGGAGCAGAGAGACTCGGTCTTCTCATCGAAATCCCGAGCAGACATGGAAAGAGTTATGGAGGAGGGAATTCCTCCAGAATGGGAAAACTCCCCGGAACGTCCTCCTCCAGCAGCTTCACAAGGAGCGGCTCAATTTTTTAGGGTCCGCATGGCTACGCATCCTTTTGCAAGGCGGAGAGCCAATCATCGAAGGGACTGGGAATTGCACAGGAGGAGCCACCAACAATGCAGGAGAAGGAACAACCATGAAAGGATCAGGAGTTTCAACAGCTGCAGTCCCTTCCGAGGGAAAACCATTTGCATTAGGGACGCCGGAGATGCCACCACCATCACCCCTACCACCGGATTCTACCATGACCGGGCTCCGGCTCACTAGAGCTTGTTGGATCCAAGAGAGGGTGGCATCAAGGTTGGCCAAACATTCGTCCAATTCGATGAATTTGGCCCTGGTGGCCAATATCTGATTCCTGGCATAGCCCTAGTTACCCAGCATGCCATCCAGAAGCTTGCTGAGCATGTTTTTGATGATCCAATAATGGTTAATGTTGCCTCCATTGTTGCCTGAGGCCAAGTGATCCCTTACAAGTTGCCCTTCCCACTCATCAATCAAATTATGGCTGGTAAAGGAGATGCCAATGCCGAAGCCATCTCCAGACAGGAGAGCACTAGGCTTTGCTTCGACTCCGACTACCCCGTCGAGAAAGGACGCGAGGCTTGGTCATGGGGGAAAGTGCAATGACAGTCCACAACGAGATACACAACTCAGCACAAGGGTGCACAAAACATAACCAGTGTCGAGGAGAAGCAAACGGAATGCAGTCGTGGGTGCCCGTTGGCCCATTTAAGGAGCATTGATCCAGGTCGCACGAGCCATATTAAATTTTAGGGAGCCGAATTGATGGTGCAGAGATCCAAGGTGAGGGTTGTATTGAATGTGCAGAGGGCCGAGGTGAGGTCGAGTTGTACCAGAGTTGCAACCAGCTAGCCGGCGAAGGGACTTGCAAGTGAAGGATCGGGAGGGAGTCATAAAGGCGCATGTGTGAGGGAAGGCAGGTGAATAATCGCATGGGGAGCGCGTGCCACGTTTGCCTAGGTTGAGGATTCTTTCCCACATGCCCTCCTCATGTCCTGCACGTGGCCCCATGAATGATGGTTATGCCCGCATCCGGGGAACATGTACTCTATCTTATTTCCTTCTTTCCTTTTGAATTATCATCTTCCTCCTATTTCTAGATGTACTAACATTTTCTTCTAAAGGATTCTTCTTGAATATTCTCCACCACCTTAATTTCTCGAGAGAAGTTTCTTCATGCTTGTGTTCCTTCTCCCTCTCTAGTTCATTAAAATCTTGTACTTTCAACTTATTACAATTAAATTTCAATCCATGTTGAGATCCTCAATCCTTAGTCTTAATTATTTCATCAATCATATGATTCTATGTCCATCAAAATCCTTCTTTAAATTGTACACAAACTATATTAAATAGCCATAAACGGCTTCGTCTCTCGGCTCTCTATTGTATAGCTTCATTAGGAACATTCATTCATTGGCTCCTCGATCCATTGACCTTTGTTCTATCAAAACTTTCCAAATGCAATTTTTGACATTCCTTTGATGTCCCACTTTTAATACCCTTGGATCCGATATACATCAAATCTCGCTCAACAGATTTCCTCCAATGCCTTTTATCTCCCAGTGGACATTTCTTTTGATAGCTCGCCTCTCACAAAGTTCCTTTTGAACTTCATATTTTATGATGCCCCTTTTGATATTGTTGAGTCTAATACATTGAACCTCTCCCATCAGGCTTTCACCTAACTCTTCCTCTACGGCATAACTCTAATATGATATTCATGAAGTGATATTGGCTTCGAACTTCGATAAAATTCTTATGATTTACATTCCTTGATATGATATCGCATTTTGGACCATTGGCACTCCTCACTTCTCTTCTCAGCCGCATCTCCTAACTCCTCGACTCCAATACATCAAATCACAATATATGTCAAGATTCTTATCTCCATGGACACTTTCAACCTATGATTTCAGCTTCTTTTCTTGACCCAAAACCTCCGATGAGGATTTCCCAATAATCTCAACCCAATGCTCCTACATTAATAGGTGATTAGTGTATTCTAATTAGATTTCAAATCAATTTTTTACCAAAAGGTTAAATAAAGAAAAAGATCCAATTAACTAGGATTAATTAACTAGCAACAGCTTTAATGAGCTACTTACCCTAATGCTAGAATTCAAAAGGAAAGAACGAAGAGAACTCTACAAATGTGCTAATTGGATTCTCTATCTCCTAAAAGTTCATAAAGGAAATTTGAGGAAATCCCAACGATGGCATAAAGTTACCCCAATCCTGTGGGAGCTTGAGAGAACAAAATGGTTGTGGGTTTTTACAAGCTCAAATGAAAATAGACTGTCAAATATCGCTTACAACTGCATTGAAGCGTGGAGAAAAACTCCAAACGATGTGAAGCTGGTAACAATGAAAACCCTGGAGATACCCAGCAGACAAGAAATGAGAATTGTAACCAGAAAAAAAAAACAAAAAAAGACCATATTATAGAAAAAAGACAAAAAAAAAAAAAAAAAAAAAAAAAAGACCATATTATAGTGTGACTCGTACGAGTTTCGACATGAATAACATTATAGAAAATCCGCTAGTTGGATGGGACCATCCACTAGTGGCATGGGACCATCCGCTGGTTGCATTTATGGTTTGAGGGATCATTCACGGATGAATAAATGCATGTACAGGACGAGACCATCCGCTGGTTGCATTTATTGTTTGAGGGATCAATTCGGTTGATCTTATTTACAGAACATATCGACTTACATAGTCCCTGCATGGATACAATAAGAAAATTTACGTATGTTGATTAATTAACTTGAATTGTTTATCAATTAACTTAAATTGTTTATCAGCTCAACTGGTTAAGAAAATATATATATATATATATATAACTCAAATAAAAAGAGTAACAAACTCACGCGTGAGACGACACACCCTCGTAAACTTCCGCTTCGCCAGAATATATAGGTGCGTGTTATGTCCATCCACATATTCAGGGATTTCGAGGCACTTTGATATCACAGTTTTCTTCGTTACTCCACGGATTGAAGGATTTCTAACTCTTTCTGTGTATTGATCGTACTGTTTTCGTCGTTACTCCATAAGTTTTGGAGTGGCAATTATGGAGAGTGTCTCTGCCACTATTGCAGCGAAAGAAAATACAAGATATCAGGAAATAGTCAATAACGTACAGCTAGCTCTGGAAATGTTAGAGAAATCCTCCTTCTTTGCAGAATTTATGGCATATATGGAAGAGCCGAAAATTGTTGCACAAATAAAAAGAGTGATAAACACAGACCCACAGTATTCACAACTGCAACTAGTGCTCTATGGTGTTGGAAAGATGGAGAGTTCAAATCCAAATTGTACAGAAGGAGTGAACAGTTGTCACTTGCAGTTAGCATTTGCTATTCTGTTAAAAAGAAAATTTCAGTGGGTGAATGATATCGTGGTGTTCGATCCAATAGTGAGCCCATTGGAGCAGAAAGCTATAAGTGCCTTCAACTGCACGTTTCTTTCTGTGAATGAATATGGCAGACGCACAGTAGACAGACCCACCTTATTTTTCATGCCTCACTGCCCAACTGTTCTCGTTAACAATGTATTTAGTGCAAATTGGACGAAAGCCAATTTGAATAAGATTATTATTTTAGGCGACAGTTTTAGGAATATCAAGAAAGACATTGGTATCTCCAAGTATCTTCGTGCATTGAAGCATTTCATAGCCATTCTCCACAGTGATAATATAGTGCATGAAATGCCACTTCCACAACCAAAAAAATGTGAACAGTCAGCTTCAAAACGTAGGATGTATGAGGAAGCATTTCATCAATTTAGTTGGCATTTCTTTGCTTGGGATGGTTCCATAGAAGATCTCAATCTTGGTCTGTATCCAGATGTTGTCGAGAGTAGTAGTCGCTTAGATAAGGTTTTCCTTAAGTGAAGAACTTCAGCTCTTTATATATATATACATATATATATATAGCATGCATTTTTAAGATGTATTAAAGGAGTTGATTTCCATGAGATTAATTGTTCAAATATTTTTTATATCATTTATACAAAAAAAATATATGTTTTAATAGTTTTTATTTATTTATATATTTTTTTTACAAATTAAGAATTTTAAAAATTTATTTGGATGGTTTTATTTTTGAATTTCATGAAGGTGTATAATAATTTTAATGGCATATAAATATGAATATTATGGTTGGATATAATGGTTAATAATAATTATTTGTTTTTAAGATGTAGTAAATTAAAAACTAAAAAGAGTAAGGTGTGTATACCATTTTTCAAAGTGTGTTAACATTATTTCGATTGTTAAGTGTACTTTGTTTTTCATGATATAATATAGATTTTACTAAATTTTAATTTAGTAAACTGTATACGACAAAAAAAGTGAATGGTTTTGAATTTTTTCAATAAAAAAACAATATATATTATTTAAAAATGTTTTAAAATTATGGTTATAATAACCAATACTTACTATTTAAAAATTCTAGATTGCTGACTTTAAATATCCTTAAAGCTCTAAAACCTAACAAGTAATATACACAAACCTCTCCAAAATTAATGGTTTGTTATTAATGTACATATCATTATAATATTTATGTGTTTTACTCCATAAATTTATGGGTTGTATGCATTAATAATGGGTTTTAGGTCATTGTCTATAGTTGGGGAAGAATTGGGAAAAATGGAAGGGACTTTATGGTATGGTTGGGGATAATGATAAGGACTTTATCATAATATGTTTCCACAATGAAATGCTTATTTGGCTAGAGTTATTTGTGCTACTCTACAATTTACATTTCCAAAACAAATTCAACAACAATTTAATCTTTACTTTTTCAAAGAGGAAAAGTCATTTGGGATCAACATTTACACCATGATTGTTACATCAACCAATGGTGCTCATTCAAGGTATTATTCAAGCTACTTGATTCCATACTCTCCATTCAAGATATTGCTGAGTGCTCATTAAAGGTATTTCCATTTAATGTGAGTTCACAACTATATGTTCCACATATACAATAAAAAGGGGCATTAAATTATATTGACATTTATCATAATGAAAAGTTTCATAGGGTGGTATAATGCATGATGAAAAGGTTCTTGACATAGTGTATATCATGAAATTACCTAGTGGTTAATGGGTATGCTCATCTTTGTACATTAGATGAAAAGTATTGAAATCTAGGTGCATATTCAAGGGGATTCTATTATAATTATATCCTGGTAAGCAACCAAAATTTGAATAGGGAGATTAACAACACTTTGTATGCAGTAAATAAACAAAAGACAATTAACAATATTGTCATTTTATCATTTGACATAAAATGCAGTATCCATTTGCAACGAATATTATATGAAACTTTTGCCAAAAGGTTCAATAACATGACTCTATTAAGATACATCATATGATATTAATTTCACAAAAAAACACTAGTAATGCATTGCCTTGAACTTCTCAAAGCATTGCAAATATATTTCAATTGTAGCAAAATAAACCATGTTCAACTAAGAAAACCATTAAATATCCATTTCTGAAGAGAAAATTACCTGTAGATATATGTCTCAAGTCACATATGTAATATGACTCTATTAAGCTGATAACATCATATGACATTAATACAGAGCATTTAGAAATAACTCTTCCTTGAAACTTACAAAATCATTCTTTGGCAGTTATTAGGAAAGTAAAATAAAATTCTTAAAAGAAGTAGGAAATCCTCCCACAGAAACTCATCAAACTAAAAAATCAATAGCCTAACAATATTCTTCCTAAATATTTTTCACATTTTGCCTCTCTGAGTGTTATATAAAAGCTCTGGTCCAACTTGTTCTTCTCCAAATCAAGAACTTCAAAATGTACCATATCTGCACTCTAGAAGAAATAGATTTCGCTCATATTCTCTCTTTGATTTAAAACCTTTGATCATAGATTGCCAATAGACTAGACTCCTATTCTATGTCTAGTCTATCCAATAGATTGCAAATAGACTAGAATCCTATTCTATGTCACATACTAAATGCACTGAAATATAAGTAGCATATATTATTATAAGTATTTGTAGTTGACACAGAAAGGAAAATGTTACCTTTTCCTTAACTGGATATCCTTTTGGAGGCTCACAACAACCCTTATTTGGTGACCAATTTTCCCTAGATAAATACCTTCCATCAACCTTGCCTAGTTGCTTTTTCTCAAGAAACATAGGTTCCACTATTAAAATAATTTTCAGTCAATATAATTGTGGTTAGTGTTTTTCAACATCAAATTCATGCTTAGCCTTATTTTTCTTTTAAAGACAACGTTCTAGTACTTGTAGGCACGTTTAAATTGCTTCTATTTAATAAAGTTGTTGTGTTCTATTCTATTCCCTAGTATTCAAAGGTGTTAAATGATATATGAGAACTATTCAAATTAATGAAATAATTATAATAAATATATTAGCACACAATTGGATATAGTTCCTAGCCTCACCTCCTAAACTAAAACACAATAAGAACTCAGAACTCTAACAAAAGCTACTAACACAATAGAATGCAAGAAAGGCAAGCTTGGCACAAACAAGAATTAATGTATTATGAGGCACGGTGCCTTTTTATAACAATTACAAAAGGAGCACAAGAAATGTTGTTCATTATTTAATACTAAGATAACTCTAATAATCTAAATAACAACTAATACATTTGTGGGAATAGAACCCAAATAGTGCCTAATACATGAAGGGGGAGTGTGCGCCTCCCATACAAATCAATTTTGTTAATTCTTTGAAATCAATTTACAAAGATTGATTACAATTTCAGGTTCAAATCTCTATTTCATTCAGTCTCTTCAATGATTGTTCTTCAGATCATCACACACCAAACACTCAAAAACAATATCAACAGCCTCAATCTGTATTTATAGCCTCCTTTACCGCATCAAATTTTCACTCAATCTCCTTCTAGAAGCCTCTTGGAACTTCCCTTGTTCAGTTATGAACATTCAATGCCTCACTTGCAACCTTCTTGGAGTACCATGCCATTTGGCATCTCTAACAACCACCATAACTCCTGCAATACCTACCCCAACCAATTCCTCGATTGTCTAGAATTTTGTGCCTCGGTCCTTTTGGTTGGTCATGCTCTCGACCTCCTTTAGTCATCGCAAACCATCGTCAAACATTTCCCTATCCTCTCCTTCCTTTCTACTTTAATGTGGCTTGGCCAATCCTTGTCAGAACCCTTTCTCTATCAGTCAATCCTCTGAATTTTATACCTTCGATTCAGCTTCAACCAAATCTCGAATTCATCCTTCAGTTGGCCTTCTCTGACTGATCTTCAATCATGTCATCTCAACCTGTCATCAAACTCTTCGGCCTCTTGAACTTCAACTAACCAAGACTTCTGTCGATTCTTCCTTGTCGACTTTCCTACAACCCGACCATCCTCCAAACTAGTCATCTTCTTGTCTTCGACTACTCGAACTCGACTGTCCGCTTCTCTTCGTTCAGAGTTTTTCGACTCTCTTCCAAACTACTTCAGTCTCCTATCTTTGACTGGGTATCTTAGGGCCCGATGCTCGTACATCAACGGAATAAGTGAATAAATTTTGTTCTATTTGATCTTTATCATTTAAATTTCATCGATGCTTTTCACTAGAAGTATAAATTAGTGAATTACAATCTAAAGCTTGACTAGAACTCAATTATTTTCTATCTAAGCAATCTCAAAATTCATTGTTCTACTAATCATAATTAGGACATATGTGGGTCCTTAAATACTACCTAACAATAGTATATATCAAGCTCTCTGAATGAGAGCAACCAGTACTGATCATAGTTCATATAGCCAGGACTTTCCTTATAGTCTCGAATGGAAGAGTCTGCATAGTTTAGTCTTGTATTTCCTAGCTTCTGGACTTATATTACATGAGGTATACATAGATATTCTGCTCCAAACATTCTAACATAACATACTGCCACTGTGTCTATCCCAATTCCTTACACATAAGCAAATTTGACAAAAAACAGAGGACAAAATATAAGCAGGTGTTAAAATTCTTGCCTCATAGGGCATCATAGTTTCAACTTAGAAGTCCCAACCCTCATGTTGAATCTGAAACCTCTGTCAAAACCTCAGATCTGCATTCGACAATACCGTTAGGGTAATATTCAAGAGTGTAAACAGCACAGGCCAAATGGTTAGATTGTTTTAGCAAGCCGCTAAAGCTAGATATAATACAAAAACATATCTGAAAATTGCATTTGTTCACATCCAATCCATCATAAATCAGTTCTGAAAATACAAATTAAATCATGCTAAATCAGCTGAACATCAGCATAGCGGTTCATTAGATCAACGCAATAAATAAACAATATAACACCCAATATCATATCTACATGCAAATTTTGTACAACAAACACTCCCTTTCTGTTACACATGGAACATGATTCCATTACGACAACAATTTTCAGTTTTCTCCTAGCAAATGCAAAACCCAAACAACAAATCATCCCTTGCCAAACTTGCAATGCAAAACCAACAGCATCTCTTAAGTTCATGAAGCAAAACAAGGAAATAACAGGAAGTAGCTATTACATCCCTCACTTTACTCTTCTCCAGCTCTCCACAAACTAGCTAATATTGTTATAGTGATGTGCTCCTCCTTAAAGGAAGAGTGAATTACAAGTACCATAAAATCCTAACCCTAGACTAGGTCCACGTGGAGAGTGGGTCCACAAGTTGAGCACTCTACATGTGCCAAGAAGGTAGGCACATCCCCACAAACGCCATCTCACCCACTCCACATATATTTATACAACACTGCATATGTGTATGCGCCCACAAGTGCAAATTCATCCACTCCACATATTTTTATGCAACAAGTCCTTGCCCTCCTACTCCAAATAACTCCCAAGGACCAAAAATAGTTAGAAGCATCTCCTTTCAACATTGCACCCTCATGTATGAATTCCATCCCATACATGTGCACCCCCCCTCTAGAAAGATCTTGCTCATGGTGAATTCTCAACAAATTGAAAAAGAATGAAGAACTTCAATTAATCACTCATCTAGTTGATGATGAATGAAAAACAAGTTCGAACCAACAAGGCAAAAACTAACAATCCCTCATTGCTAAGAACATCCTGTCCATCAAGCCAGATACTCTCTTAGCATTTCCAACTTCCCCTTTGCTAGCGACTTTGTCATATTGTCGACCACTTGTGAATATGAAGGAGTATAAATTAGGATCACTGCTTCCTTATGTATTTTGAAATCTCTTCAGAATCTTCCAGGTGTATTTATCTTGTTCAAGGAAGACTTTGTCAACTTCATGCCATTGTCCAATGTCCTTCATGTCAAACTCATGGGAAAATTTCTTCTCACACCACAATATTAGTTGTTTAGAACTCCTTGCTATGATAAACTCATCTACATAGATAACTAATACAAGTGGATCAGATCTGTCAAAACACCAAAGATTAAAATATGCAGAACTCTTAGAAAAGCCCAACCTAAGTTTCATCTCGCTTCCTAAGGCCATTCACAGACACCAAGTGAATTTCAAGCGGGGGCATAAAACCAAACCAAGCAACAAAATTGAGTTTCGTTGCCTCCTGTAAGTGTTTTGGGGAAAGGAAGAGATGACTGCGATTCCCACGCACTCACTCGACACACTTTTAAAAATATTAGCATATCGTGCAGAAATTGCATTGCACGTCACTTAACAAAACCCTAGTTTAGAAAACCATCAAAATCGACAACTTTCAGTCCACGAAGCCACTGGACAAGGGTCTCCCTAGCGGTAATTGGGTGTCTCGAATTAAATGAAGTTGATCGTTTGTCCATTGGAGCCACGGTTTTCAAGTTATTGCGAGTTTCATTTCGCTTCCTAGGCCCATTCAGGGACACCATGCAAATTTCAACCGGGGGCATAAAAACCAAACCGAGCAACAAAATTGAGTTTCGTTGCCTCCTGTAAATGTGTTTGGGAAAGGACGAGATGACTGCGATGGCCACACACTCACTCGGAACATTTTTAATAATATTAACATATCGTGCATAAATTACATTGCACGTCATTTAGAAAAACCCTATTTTAGTAAACCATCAAAATAGACAACTTTTGGTCCATGAAGCCACCGGACAAGGGTGTCAATAGTGGTACTTGGATGTCACTAATCCATCGGAACTGACGGTTTGTCCACCGGAGTCACGGTTTTCGAGTTACGAAAAGTTTCATCTCGCTTCCCAAGGTTATTCAGGGACACCATACAAATTTCAATCGGGGGCATAAAAACCAAACCGAGCAACGGAATTGAGTTTCGTTTCCTCCTGCAAGTGTGTTTGGGCAAGGACGAGATGACCACAATTCCCACACAATAACATGATATTCTAGAGCTATCTAATGATGCTCCTACCATAATCTTTGGATCTAAGTTGGAAGAACCGGGCGATGAAGAAGTCCCTCCTTTCTACTTAAGCGTAAATGTCCATGATCAAATCTTGCACAGTGCCTTACTAGAATCTGGGGCATCTCATAACCTGATGCCAAAATCTGTGTTGAAAGAGCTAGGATTAGAAGTGACTAGGCCATACCAAGACCTTTTCTCCTTTGATTCTAGAAAAGTGCCATGTTTGGGACTGATTAAGAACATGGTAGTGACTCTAACCCAGCTCTCTGCTAAAAGTGTCATGATGGATGTGGTGGTGGCTGATGTGCCTGCGAAGTTTGGGATGCTTTTGTCAAGATCCTGGGTTTCAAAGTTTAAAGGAACTATGTAGATGGACTTATCTTATGCCACAATTCCCGTTTTTGGAGCCAATAGGAGATTATATAGGGAAAGCAGGATGGAATATGTTGTCAGCAGCAAAAGCAAGCCTGAAAATCACCCTATATATGACGTTAATACATACATGGGCTGTTCCATTTTTTTTATTGATGGGCCTCGTTGTGATCATAACCCTCCCCCATATATGGAAGTTGATGAAGATAAGGAATTTGCAGCCAGGTATGAAGCTTCTGAGCGAGAAAAAAATGAAGAAGGCTGGTGGAAAATGTATTTTGATGGTTCTGTGAGCAAAAATGGTGTTGTAGTAGGGGTTTGGATCATTCCTCCCAACAGGGAGTCTAGGGAACTTTCATATAAGATAACATTTGAATGTACTAATAATGTTTCCGAATACGAAGCATTGATGTTGGGATTACGGGCTCTAAAAAATTTGGGAGCTAAGAAGATAGAAGTGTTTGGGGACTCTGAGCTAGTAGTGAACCAGGTAAATGATAGTTACCAAGCCAAACACCCAAGAATGAGAGAATATAGAAATGAAGTTTGGGATTTCTTTGGGAAATTTTTCACGGAACATAAGATTAGAGTTATCCCCAGGCATGAAAATGAGGTAGCAGATTCCTTGGAAACTACTATTGGGGGTTTTAAGACCCCAATCTTCTCCCAAACTAAATATGAGGTTGAAATAATAAACAGGCCTTCTATTCCTGATAATTCTAAGTATTGGTAGGTATTTGAGGACGACTTACAGCTTAGGATATTTTTAGAACTTTCTGATGAGTTTGCAAATGTGCATATTGATACTGAAAATGAGAACCTAGAAAACCTTGTAGAGGGAGAGAATGTTGAAGAAGAAGCTGAAAACCAAGGGTGGAAAAATAGGATGGGTGGTAAGGATATTATCCAATTGAAAAATAATTACATCCCTAAAGGCCTGATACCCCTAGAAAATCTATTTGATCAAGATGATGCAGCTAAAAATCCAAAATTTGAACCTACCTGAGAATCAGTAGAAGATCAAAATTTGGGTACAGAGAGAGACCCTCGAATAGTAAAACTGTCTGAAAGGCTACAGGTTGAAAAAAAGGAACGCTATGTAGAATTGATGAAAAGACACACTGATTCTTTCACCTGGACCTATGAAGACTTAAAGGAGTATGATACCTCAATCATACAGCATGCCATTCCACTCAAGCTAGGTGAGAAACCTTTTAAGCAAAAATTAAGGAGAATCAATCCTAAGTTAACAGATATCATGGAGAAAGAAGTCAAAAAACTTTTCAATGCAAAGATAATTGTTACCTTACAGTTCTCACAATGGATAGCAAATCTGGTCCCTGTCAAAAAGAAAAGTGGAGAAATCAGAATCTGTATTGATTTCAGGAACATCAACAGAGCATCAATGAAAGACAATTACCCTCTACCTAAAATGGAGCATATCTTACAGCAGGTGGTGGGGGCCGAAAGAATTTCCACCATGGATGGTTTCTTAGGGTATAATCAGATTAAAGTACACCCAGAAGACCAGGAAAAACCCGCTTTTACAACTCCTTGGGGAACTTTCATGTACGCTAAGATGCCATTTGGTCTGATGAACGCTAGAGCCACTTTCCAAAGAGATATGGATATTGCATTTGCTGAAGAAAAGGATAAATTTGTGGTGGTATATATGGACAATATAACGGTTTTTTCAAAATTGGATGAAGAACATCTCAAGCATCTAGAGAGAGTTTTCATAAAATGTCGGAAATATGGCATTTCCTTGAATCCCAAGAAATCTTTTTTCACTCTAGATGATGCTAAGCTTTTAGGGCATATCATTACCAAAGATGGGATAAAAATTGATCCTAAGAGGGTCAGTGCTATTCAGAAAGTAGGAGAGCCGAGAAGCAAAAAGGAAATACAATATTTCATTGGCCAAGTGGGTTTTTTAAGGAGATTCATATCAAGTTTTGCTGAAATAATGAGAAGTATTACAAATATGTTAAGAAAGGAGAATCAAATAAAGTGGACTGAGGAAGCTAGAGATTCCTTCAAAGGAATCAAGACAGCCATCACCGAAGCTCCGGTGTTGGCCATCCAAACTTTACTAAGGATTTCCTAATTTTTTCATATGCTTCTGAACATACAATAGCTGGAGTGCTATTGCAAAAAAATGACCAAAATGTTGAGCAACCTATTGCTTTTTTCAGCAGAGTGCTGAGAGAAGGGGAACTGAAATATGATATCATGGAGAAACAGACTTATGCTCTCATAAAATCTTTGAAAGATTTCAGGGTCTATATTATACACTCGCACATCATTGCTTATGTCCCAAATAGCGCTATAAAAAGCATTTTGACCCAGTTTGATCCTGAAGGCAGAAGGGCCAAATGGATCGCAGTATTACTGGAATATGATTTAGAGATAAAACCCACTGAACTGGTGAAAGGTCAAGGGTTAGAAAAATTAATGACTAAAGAAAATTGTGACTCTTTGCAGCTAAATTTTTTGGAAGACCATCCAAACCAGCTGGATGCAAACATACAGGTGATGCCTGAAGTCTCTGAGTCTCCTTAGTATACTGACATTGTTTTTGTACTACAAAATCTACAAGCACCTGCAAGGTTAAGTAAAAGCAGGGCCAGGTCTGTTAAACTAAAATCTACCAAATACTGTATCATGAACCAATACCTGTATTGGAAAGACCCTGGAGGGGTGTTGCTAAACTGTTTGATTGAAGAAGAGGCTAAACACATAAAAGAAGAATTCCACAAAGGGGACTGTGGAGGACACCATTCATGGAAGGCGACAGTAAACAAAATCTCGAGGGCGGGGTTTTACTGGCCTACAATGTTTACCGATGTTTACAAAGAGACTGTGGTTTGTCACCAATGTCATATTTTTTATGGAAAAAGAAAGGTTGTTTCCCTCCCTCTACATCCTATCATAGTGGAAGCACCTTTTCAGCTGTGGGGTTTAGATTTCATTGGGGAAATAAACCCAAACTCCTATGGACAGCACAGATGGATCCTGGCGGCTACTAATTATTTTACCAAATGGATAGAAGCCATACCTACTAGAAGAGCAACTGAAGGAGTAATCATGGATTTTCTAGAAGATAACATCCTGTCTAGATTCAGATGCCCCAAAAGAATTATGATTGATAATGCTCCAGCTTTCTGTTTCAAAAAGATGATTAATTTCTGCCATAAATACCATATCAGCTTAAATCATTCCACGGCCTATTACCCTCAAGGACACGGACTAGCAGAGTCTTCAAATAAGAGCCTGGTAAGAATCATTAAAAAACTGTTAGAAGATAACAAGAGGTCTTGACATACGAAGCTAAAATATGCTCTGTGGGCTGACAGAATCAGCACGAAAAGAGCCATTGGAATGTCACCATTTCAGTTGGTGTATGGAGCCGAAGTGATTTTTCCAACATCCCTAGGTCTGCCTGTCATGAGCTTATTACAAGGAATAGAGGAAGAACCAAATCACATGCAAAGAAGAGTAAATCAGATAGTTGAGCCGAATGAGCTAAGGAGTAAGGCATATGACAAAGTAGAAAGCCATCAAGAAAAAATGAAGGAAGCCTTCGACAAAAAAGCCAAGGAAGATTATTTTCAGGTTAATGACCTAGTTTTGAAATGGAACACTCCTAAAGAAGAAAAAATGGAAAGTTTGACCATATGTGGATGGGGCCATATATTATTGCAGCAATCCGAGGAATAAATTCTTTTGTCCTGGAACATCAAGACGGATCTGCCTGGCCAGGAGGTCTAGTTAACAGGAGGTTCCTAAAGCATTACCTATCCTAAGGGAAGCATGTATTTCATGTACCATAGCCTATGTATATATTTTTCATTTGTTTTTTACAGTTGTTGTGAAATTTTTTACAGCAAACCTAAAAGACTTGAAACCCTAAAGAAAAGAAGATAAAGTCTAGAAGGCTAGCCATGGTTCCTTTTTTTTTATGTGTGGGCAGCCTAGATATGCGGCAGATATAGTTGCAGTTCTAATAAATCAGAAGAAGTTGTTGACTCTGAAGTTTGAACTACCCAATGGACTAGGCACTTAGTTTACGGAGTTCTTTGCTACCTCGCAGGGAGGATAGCATCCCTGGATGGAGCCAGTTGTTGGCACCTATAAATTTTTTGCACAAAGCCAAAGGGAAGGATTGACTCCACTGGTGAATTCCTTGAAGAGATGGTTAAAACCCCCTCCATAGTCATGTCCAGGTTGCTAAGGCCAAGAAGCAGCTCAGTTGGAAAGGAAATAATGAGAAAAAAAAAGGGTTTGGGCACTTTAGGCATAAGGAGCTAGCCCAAATAATAAAAAATGAGTAGAAAAGCCAATAATCTATAGTCTGAAAGAAAATAAAGTGAAAGTTAAAGCTCAAATAAGTCCCAACCATTGATTAGGTGCACGAAAGAGATCCATGGCCCCCGATCACCCTCGCATCGTGAAGTTGTGCAGAAAAGAACACAGGAAGGTGGTCGCGAGGGATAAGCCGCCAGGACAGATGGCAGTCGGAGGAGCCCTCGCATGAGCGTTTCGGCGGTAAGTGAAAACCTCTTGAAGGCTTGTGATACCATCGCAGCGGAAAAGCAAGGTAGAAGATCAAAGGAGCAGGTTGCATGGTCAAAGATCGGACGGTGCAAAGGATAAGTTGTCACATCAGCATGGAGGTCAGGGCAGATCAATGGCTCGAGACAGAAGGGTATCAGATCTACGGCTGGCGGATATAGGAGATGCAAGGTTGATAACATAGTGGGATCTACCTGCGAGAGTGTTGAAAACTAGACACTTGGATAGCTCCCCGCCGTAGATACGTTAAAGGACAAGATCAACGCTTCTCGGTGATCATCGCAGGGTGAAAGTGCATCCCAGATAAGCGGAGAAGGTGGTTGCGAGGGTGCATACCATCTGCCAGGTGTCACCACCTGAGCACCTCACGAGGAAGATTAAGTGGTAACCCAAAACCAGAGTTCGGGTAGTGATACCACCATATCCTTATAAGATGTTAGATAGGATGGATGGCTAAGGTTTAAAGCCAATAGAAGATCCTACGGTGGAGATGAAAAGATGTTAAATCAGAAAAAGTTAAATTTTGGATCGGATCAACGGACTAGAAACAATGCCCAGCAAATCGACGGACTGGAAAGGGGGACAGCTGGCGAAGGTGAGAGGAAGTTATTCAGAAAATTTTTATATATATAATGCAGCATGTGTAAAATAGACATTTCTTTCTTGGACCTGTCGGAGTTGGAAGCTTCTGGAAGCGCAGAAGCCGAAAAGGACGACAGGGAGAAGGTCGCTCTCAGGCTTCTCGTGACAGGTAGGGTTCCAAAACCCCTTTGTTTGCAACGTGCAGTCTATTTTATAGTCGTAGAATGGAAGACCAACAAGTTTCTACTAGTTCTAAGGTCAGAATGACCCTAGAAGACAGAGACTGTGATGTGTTTGACCCAGACCTTCAGCTCCCTATACCAGAAGTTAAAAGAAGGCTGAAAGATCTGCTTGAACAAGGGATAGATGTCCATAGGGTCCATCAGTCCTTTTCATATTCTTTTTCCTCGAACAAATAATGCCTTTCCCGGAGTTCATGTCATGTTGTTCATTGAATTACTTGTTCGGGTACACAGGGTACTACCAAAGGACCGAACACCAAGAGAAACCACTTCACACAAACAGATCACAGATCAACACACCGATGTTTTGACGTGGTTTAAACCCTCTTGAGGGAAACACTCCACGGCCCCGGCCAAATAACTTCTACGGGACAATTTATTATGCAAAGAAAGAAAGTTACAAATGAGCTTCTCATAATCGATCAACTAAACAATGACCCTCCATGCTCTTTAAATAGAGATCATGGACCAATCGGGTGTTAAGCCACGGATCAAGGTTAGGTTTGATCTAAGAGAAGTTGAGCCATCGGATCACTCTATGTCGGAAACATATCGTGACCATCGGATTAAGTATTTACAAATGCATACTAATGCATACTAAAGAAACACACTATCCCTAACGGATATATTACACAAGTTGATCTTAACTAACTCCTAAGTGTCTAAATATCCTAACATCCCCCCTTAAGAACAACTTGGGATAGGATTGAAGGATTTACAAAAGTGACACTATTAGGAGAAGGAAGGAGGCATTAGAGCCTATCCCCCCTTAATGACAAGTTCCTGAACTCCTAACATAGATCGAAGTTTAGAAAACTTTACTTCTGTAAGAGACTTGGTGAAGATGTCTGCAACTTGATCATCTGTAGGGCAAAAGAGCACTTCAAGAACCCGATCATGAACAAGATTTCTGATGAAGTGCATATGTAGCTCAATGTGTTTGCTGCGTTGGTGTAGAACTGGATCTTTGGCAAGCTTGATGGCACTTTGATTGTCGCACCAAAGTGGAGTAGGCTGTTGCTGCTCGAATCCAAACTCTGAAAGGATCTGTCGAAGCCATAAAGCTTCCTGACTGGCATTGACGGCTGCTCTATATTCTGCCTCTGCTGAAGAAAGAGCAAGAGCTTAGTGTTTCTTACAAGCCCAAGTAATAGGTCCAGATCCCAGACTGAAAACATAACCTGGAATAGACTTTCGATCATCAGGATCGCCGGCCCAATCTGAATCAGTGAAATCAACCAACAAAGGTTTCCCCCCTGTACTGTAATGAATCCCAAACTGAACTGTACCTCGAATATATCGAAGTATTCTTTTAGCTGCTTTCCAGTGAATTTCATGAGGTGTCTGCATATAACGGGCAACTCGACCAACGGCAAAGGAAAGGTCAAGACGGGAATGAGTCAAGTATAAAAGACTACCAACAAGCTGACGATACAAGGTGGCATCTACTTCAGGTGAAGTACAAGTGGCAGAAAGTTTGACTCCAGACTGAAAGGGAGAAGGGGCTGGTGTACAATCTTCCATGTGAAAGCGTCGAAGAAGGTCACAAGCATACTTAGACTGAGAAAGAAAGATTCCTTCTTTGGTTTCCAGGACTTGGAGACCAAGAAAATAATGCAAATGTCCTAAGTCTAACATTTCAAAATTTTGTTTAAGACTGGATTTCACATGGGTTATAAGCTTAGGGTCACTACCAGTAAGAATAAGGTCATCAACATATAGAACAAGTATGATGAGATGGTTTCCTACTTTCTTGGTATAGACATTGGGGTCAGAATGGCATCTAGAAAAACCAATGTCAAGGAGAAAGTTATCCATTTTGGCATACCAAGCTCTAGGAGCTTACTTAAGGCCATATAAGGATTTCTTAAGGCGACAGACAAGGCTAGATTTATTCTGAACATAGCCAGGAGGTTGTTCCATGTAAATTTCCTCCTGTAAATCACCATGTAAGAAGGAAGACTTGACATCCATTTGATGGACTTCCCAGTTGTGTAAGGCTGCAAGGGAAAGAACAAGGCGGATGGAGTTCATTTTGGCGACGGGAGCAAAGGTTTCATTGTAGTCAATCCCTTCAACTTGAGAAAAACCTTTGGCAACTAACATTGCCTTAAGTCTTTCAACACTTCCATCTGATGCATACTTAGTTCTGTAGACCCATTTACATCTGACAAGTTTTCTTCCTTTTGGAAGAGGTACAAGATCCCAAGTATCGTTCGCCATTAAGGAACGATATTCTTCATCCATGGCTGCATCCCAATCTGGATTCCCTGAAGCTTCTGCAAAAGTTTCTGGATCATGATTCTCGGAAACTTGATCCAAAAGAGAAGAGGCTCACTGAAACTGAGAACGTGTTCGACGTTGATCTCTAGGATCACCGGCAAGATCACCAGCTGCTTCACATGTTGAACGGACCCATCGACGAAGCACTTATGCTGGTGCAACTGGAGGAACATGAGCAGGCGGAGGTGGATTTTCATCCTCACTGTCATCATCAGAAACTGGAGTTGGAAACCTGTCAAGGAAGTTGGACGAAGAAGAAGAAGGCAGAAACGCCGAATCAGACTCGCAGGCCAAAGATGGCACAATCGCCGAGTTAGGCTCGCAGGCCAAGAGATTTTCATCAAATTTAACATCTCTTCTAAAGATTATAGCATGAGAATATGGTTGAAGAAGTCTATAACCTTTTACATCTTCAGAATATCCAACAAATATGCACTTTTCACTTTTAGGCTGCAATGCTTTCCGTTTTTCATCCGGAATGTGAGCCCATGCTTCACTACCAAACACACGAAAGTGACTTACATCAGGTTTAATTTTACTCCATGCTTCTTCCGGTGTTATACCTTGTAATGCTTTTGTGGGGGTGCGATTAACTATGTAATTTGCACAATTTATGGCTTCAGCCCAAAATTGAAGACTTAGTCCCTTAGATTGGATCATACAATTAGCCATTTCTTTTAAAGTGCGGTTCTTCCGCTCAGCTACACCATTTTGTTGTGGTGTATATGGAACAGTGTGCTGTTGTTGGATGCCTTGTTCAGTGCAGAAAGTAGTGAACTATTTGTTAACATATTCTCCTCCATTGTCAGATCTTAACTTAATAATTTGATGACCAGATTGTTTTTCAACAAGCGCCTTGTAGGCCAAGAACATGTTAAATACTTCGCTCTTAAGTTTTAGGAAATAAACCCAAGTGCGTCTGATGTAATCATCAATGAAAGTTAAGAAATACTTGAAACTAGAAAAGGAAGCAGATGGAAGAGGACCACACAAGTCACTATGCACAAGCTCTAAGCGAACCGAGGCGTGCCAAGAGGCACGTTTGTCAAAACTGTCCCGATGATGTTTTCCAAGTACACAAACGGAACAAACACCATCTCTGCAAGATACCATCGGAAGACCTGTCACCATATTTTCTTTACATAGTTGTTGCAATGAGCGATAATTTAAGTGACCAAATCGCTCATGCCAAAGTTTGCTCAAGTTATCACTATGAGCAACAAAAACTGAAGGGAAAGGTGATGACCCAAAGTTGTTAAACTTGTACAACCTGGTAATATCATCAACAATTCTGGTAGCTAGGACCTGTTGAGGATCTTTAAAATCCTTGATTACAACTTGGTGAGGTGTAAAGGTCACAGTTTTACCTTCACCAGAATGAGTGATCTGATAGACTGATAACAAATTGCAGAAAATTCTTGGAACACATAGTACATCACTAAAATGACCATTATCTACTAGAACTGTTCCAGCTCCTACAACACTTAGAGATCTATCATCACCAACAAATATTTGTTTGGTGTTACATTCATGCATAGTAGAAGAGATGGCTTGATCCTTAGCCATATGATAAGATGCTCCAGAATCAATGAGCCATTCATTTGAAGTAGAAGAAGAAGATGCATTATAAGAATAACCAGATGCACAAAGTGCATGTCCATGAGAGGCAGATTCTGAAGGCGAATCTAGGCTGATGTGGTGCTTCTTCATTGCTGCTTCCAAGGCTGCCATCTTCTTGAAACACTTAGATTCATCATGATTATCTTTCCCGCAATAGTTGCAATGACGCTCAGTCTTCTTGCCTTTTGGCTTGGAACCTTTATCATTTTTTAAAGAAGGAGCTGACTGAGAGGGTTTGGGACCCTTGTTTGACTTATTATTGCGAAAATTTTGTTTCTTGGGAGGCTTGGACTTTTCTTTCTGTTGGGACAATAAGGCTTTCCCAGATGTATCTGCATTGTTGATTATTCCAAGATGAATGAGTTTATCTTGTTCTCTAATCAGGGAATCACAAAAGGATTCAAGACCAGGCTCTTGCTAGCTAGCTGCATTCAAGGATGCTTTCATGGAGTAAAATGTAGATACAAAAACAGAATATGTAGGTCCAAGTTTGGAAAGAATATGATAAATGCACTGTTTGTCTTCCCTCTCAATCTTACATTCTGCACATAAGAGTTTAAGAGTTTTGTACTTAGATAAATAATCTTGAATGCATGAAAAGTCACTTGGATTTAAAGAAATCAACTCATTTTCGAGTTGATGACCTCGAATTTCATTGTATTTACCAAACACAGTTTCCAACTTGTCCCAAGCAGTATTTGGTTCATCAATTCCAGATATATGGAATCGCAAATCAGTAGAGATTGACATCCCAATCAATCCACGAGCTTCATCACATCTATTTGCCCATTTTATTTTATTATCATCATCAGTGGGTTCTTTTTCTTTCCCTGTGGTAATTCTGAAAAGTCCCCTACTTCGTAGAACATCCTCCATACGAGATTTCCATGAGAAATAGTTGGAACTGTTAAGTAGAATATCACAATGGGCGGCCATATTTGTAAATTAATGGCTGTAAAATCAGAAACCAATACTCTAGATGTGAAGAGCTCGAAAAAATAGGCGGTTTCAAAAAAAACGGCACTGAAAACTGACTCTGTATGATAAAGTTATGCTTGAACAAAGAAACTGTTGAAGATGTTCCCAATAGTGACGTGGCAGCTAGAGAATGTCCAGCAAAAAAAAGGAACCCCCCTCTTCCCAAGATAAACCTTTTGACAAACACTTTACAATGAAGTTGTTTTAAGTGAACCACTTTTGTAAAATAAGTGATTTCACTTTTACAATGATATTACTTTTAAATAGTGCAAATAAAAAAACTTAAGTGACTCACTTGTATTTTTATTTTTTATTATGTAAGTGAGATGCACTTTTACAATAAAGTAACTTGAAATTAGAAATTGCATGCACTTTTTATTTTAAAAGTAACTTCCTAAGACTTGAACTCAAGACCTATTAAGGAATAAAGCAACTTTGAACCAAGTGAGCTAGATTAAAAGGTATGTAAAATATGGGAATGAGGAAGGTTTTTTTTTTTTTTTTTTAACTCTTCTTGCTCGGTTTGCGTGCTTTCCCTTTTTCCTGCAAAACAGACCACAAAACGAAACAAAAAAAACTTTTCCACACTTGTGGAGTTAGATCTTGTTAGCTTGCCCGGAAAGTCTATGTTTTCTCTCTGTTTCTGATTTGCCGATATCGCGCAAGGTGCACGGCAAAGAGCATACGCAGCCGAGAAAAACCCTTCCCCTTTCTGTTTCTGATTTGCCGAGATCGCTCAAGGTGCACGGCAAAGAGCATACGCAGACGGGAAAGCAACAATCCGAACCCAAAAAAAAATTAACAGTAAAAAAATGAAATATGAGATTTTTTCTTATTAAAAAACGAAAAAAAAAAATGCGTCACTGTAACATTATACCTTCAGATCTGATGAAATACGCGTTTCTGGAGCAACCGGGAACCGTTTTCGATCAAACGAAAACTATTTCCCAATGGAAACGATGCTCCGGACGCAATGGAACACCTCCCACAGCCCAGAAATGCATAGAAATACCAGAACTAGAAACCCTTTCGAGTTTCAGCAACAACAGTTCAAGATCTAGATCATAACCGGAAGCGGCACTTCATAAAAGCTCTAATACCATGTTCGGGTACACAGGGTACTACCAAAGGACCGAACACCAAGAGCAACCACTTCACACAAACAGATCACAGATCAACACACCGATGTTTTGACGTGGTTTAAACCCTCTTGAGGGAAACACTCCACGGCCCCGGCCAAATAGCTTCTACGGGACAATTTATTATGCAAAGAAAGAAAGTTACAAATGAGCTTCTCATAATCGATCAACTAAACAATGACCCTCCATGCTCTTTAAATAGAGATCATGGACCAATCGGGTGTTAAGCCACGGATCAAGGTTAGGTTTGATCTAAGAGAAGTTGAGCCGTCGGATCACTCTATGTCGGAAACATATCGTGACCGTCGGATTAAGTATTTACAAATGCATACTAATGCATACTAAAGAAACACACTATCCCTAACGGATATATTACACAAGTTGATCTTAACTAACTCCTAAGTGTCTAAATATCCTAACATTACTCAGAACCCCAATGAGTAATAATGAACGCCAAGAGGTCTAAAATCGTCTGTAGTGTTGACGTTGCCGTCATCCGACGTACCCTTGCCGTGCCTGAGTCACCAGTCCTAATTCCTGAAAGTTTCTCTGAAGAAACGGTCGTTACTTTGTATAGGAAGATTTCCCCTGAAATCCGTAAATCTTTCCTTGTCACTTGTTTAAAGCCTGATGTAGAGATTACAGATACCCCTTACCCGCTAGACGTCAACCTTTTTAATGACCACACCCAGTTGGTTTTTTCTTTGATAGCACAATTTTTAGGTTTAGACTCAGACTTATGGATAACTGAAGTACAACTGAGCCTGTTATTCAGGATTAGTGTTAGTTCCCCGAAGGCGGGAAGTGAGTCAATACCATCCCTCAAGTTTGAGGAATGTTTGGCAGAAACAATCCATGCATAGTTGAGTTGTTTTGAAAATACCAGATTTTTTCGGTTTCAGGCATATTTGACTAAGATGATTTTGCATAGCAGTGCAGACGAGTTATGTTTCTCTCAGATACTCTTTACAGGGAATTTGGAGGATAATGTTTTCAATTACATGAACTACATTCTATCTGTTGTGTACAAAGTTATGTTTGAAGAGGAACTACCCATAGTGCTACTAGAAATGCAAACTCTGATGCAGTTGAAAGATGAACTAGCCGTGGGTGACTGGTTCTTGCTGAAAGATGCCACCGTGATAAGGATGTATGGTTTCATACATGAACCATACTTTTTGCTAGCATTTTTAACCTTGAGGGTTTTTTCCCTTGAATTCATCCAGCAAAGGCTGATTGTAGAAGAGGAACAGTTTGGGCAATATAAGAAAGGTTCTGATATAAAGCTTCCTTGGCAAGTTGGCCCTTTTATTGTAAAGTTTAAAGAAGCTGTTAATGAAGTGGAGAAATTGTTGAGAAATATGGGGTTCAGAAAAGATGTAGCAATCGCATATGATCCTCTACATATCATAGCCGAAAGGAAGAAGAAAAATGGTTTGAAGGCATTTCAACACCAAGAAGCTAACGGATTGTTGAAGGGATGGAATTTATTGCAATATGAGCCCGAAGAGGAAGATGACCTAGACTTACAAGTCCAAGCTTTGATCATGACTGATGATCCTATGGAGACAGACCAACTACTTAACACTCTGGAGGTAGGCGGGAAGAGAGAATTACAAGAAGTCATTGAAACAGAAGAAGAAGAAGAAAGTGAAAAGAAAAGACTAAGATTTGAAACACCAGAAGAATCAGTTGTCCTGATAGGTGGTATAGAGGAGCAAAAAGAGGGGTTATCAACCCCAATTATCCAAGTCCAAGAATATAAATTCCAAGATGCAGTAGGAGGGGGTGAGGACAGTAAATTTCCATCCCAAGAAGATATGTTTAAGTATCATGGGCAAAATAAGCAGGCATCTGCGCATAAACTTTTTGAACTAATGCCCACTGTAAGGAGTTTGTCAAAAACAGAGATGTCTTTGATGACGAGCAGGGATATCAAGACACACACTTTCAATTTAATAATATCCGATAAAGAAAAAATGACAGAAGCAAGAATAAACTGGAAGAAGATACCCTTGCCAGACAGGATTCAATTTCAAAGGAAAATTGGAGAAGGTTTATATGATGATTTAGTGGAAGTGGCCTTGAAGATCTCTAATTTGGAAGTCACTGTAAATAAAATGAATGCCCAGTTAAAAAATGAAAGGTCAGAGAATAAAGCACTTCAGCAACATGTCAAAAAACTGCAATTTGATTTAATTGAAAATGATGGCGCCGGCAAAGCAAGCCAGAAACTGTTAAAAGAGAAAGATAATTTGATCCAGAACCTACAGAAGAGAATGAAAATTCCCAACACCCAGTTGATACAAGCTCCCGAAGAGACAAAGTTAATACAAGAAAAAGAATATTTAAGCAGGGAGATCAGCAATACTAAAGCTGAATTGCTAAGGTTTGTAGAGAAAGAGGGATTCTGGGAGAAAGAGAAGATGAATTTGAAGAGTCGAATTGAAGAATTGAAGAGCAACTTGTCAAATATATGTTCACAGCAGGCAAGAGAAGGCCCAAATAAAGAGAAGGATGGTACTGACATCATTGTACAGGCCATGTCCCAGATCAACCTAAAGGAGGTTGAAATACGAGAACTAAAGGAGGAGAATCAAAGATTGAAGGAAGAAAATGACGAAAGGGAAAAAGGGACAAATGCCCTACAGGAAAAATATAAGGAATTGGTAGTGATTAACAACAGGTTTTCTCAGCAGATTACAGGGAGAGAAACTATGCAGGGGTGCAAGCATTTGATTTGGGATTTAATTATCTAGGAAGCGGAGAGGTTCAGACCTTATCTAGATCTCATGAGGACAAAGGAGAAGATAGTCACTGATGTCTTTAAGAGCTGCACTTCCATGAAGGAAAAGCTGCACAAAAGGCCAAAGGAGACTGCGTATAATGCTATAAACTTTTTAAATAGTTTGACAGATAAGGATGTCATAGATTTGAGCATGAAGGACAAGGTCACAACCATTGCGGCAGCAAAACGAATCCTAGGGAAGTATGCGTTAGTCGAAGCTGTAGAGGCCAAAGCAAATGAAATGAATTAGCAGTTAACAGAGTTCAAAGGACAATTTGGAGAACTAGTAGAAAAAGGATTTCCTACATTTTGGGATGAAAAGCAAAAATTGATTCCCCAAAGTGAACATAAAAAGTTGATGATTAGCAGACAGATGGATCATTCCAAGTTCAAACATCTGAGCCAACCACTTTCAGGGAAAATCCTGATGGACAAGATGGATGAAGATTTCGAGATGTTGTACAGATTGATCTCTATTGGTGAAGGACTTACACCCATGTATTTTGTTGATCACCTTGACATAAGGGTCCTAGAGAAAGAGATGACAAGTTATGACATCCCGGAACCTAAACTTTGGGTACCTATAGAGAAATACGGAAAGATGAAATATACCTATCACGCTCCACTGGCAGCTGCTACCTCTTAAATCTTGGATCTATGCATTTTTTAAATATCATTCTATTTTTGATATGAGAGTTTGTAATATAATTAGGATTTTGATTTTCCAGGACATGGCAGTGGGTTTCCCATTATGTAATGAAGTTTCACCATTAGACAGATACTTTAAATATCTTGTATTATTTAACGGCATACCGACAAATGCAAGAAAGCAGTTAGGCTTATCTTGTTATATTTTTTGTTTTATGATAGTGACATATGAACTATGATGAGGTGTCCCTATATTGTAACTAATTTCTGTTTCAAATGGGCCGAGTATGAGACTCCAGGCCACTATAAGTTCCATGTATTTTCAAATGGAAAGGGTTGAGAACTTTTTGGAGCTCTGCATATTTTGTCCACCGTTGTTATTCAAAGATATTTTTTTAATAAAGTTGTCAGAAGCTTATATGCGTTTTTCAGGGATTCCTGTGTAATCGGTCTGGTAGTTTGTTTTTTCTTTTCATATGTGTTTCTTTCCTTTGTTACTCCATATTGTTAATATTCCTTCATACTTGGTTCAGTGTAGTATCTGAATAAGATTCATAGAAATTATGCCTTGTTCATTTCTTACCAAGTATTTCACAAAATATTTCTGCTAAAGTTGGTATAGGATTCATCTGTGTATGCCTTATATCAATGGATTGTTCATCCTTCTTCTGCTTCACCAATTAAATCACTTTGACTACCAACTGGTTGCTACCTTTCCTCTGTGTGAATGTATCTACTAAGAATTTGATAATAATGTTTATGTCATACTTGAATTGACTCCATTGCACAATATAGATCCATGTTGTTCTCCAACCAATGGTTTACATGAGTATATTTTGTCCTACATAAATCTGACCTTCTATGTATGTTTTAATAGAACATCTTGAAGAATGAGTGCTGGTGTTCCTTTTTCATGGTTGACGCCCTTGATTATTTCCAGTTTTTCATTAGTTTATTGAGAGAGCCCTCTCAGACTGTGTTGGGTCAGTAACATCAGTCCAAAGATTGGTTAGTGGTTACCCCGAATTACCCTTCTTACAACCTGGGGGTCAATTTGGGTGATAACACTAAGATAACTCTAATAATCTAAATAACAACTAATACATTTGTGGGAATAGAACCCAAATAGTTCCTAATACATGAAGGGGGAGTGTGGGCCTCCCATACAGATCAATTTTGTTAATTCTTTGAAATCAATTTACAAAGATTGATTGCAATTTCAGGTTCAAATCTCTATTTCATTCAGTCTCTTCAATGATTGTTCTTCAGATCATCACACACCAAACACTCAAAAACAATATCAACAGCCTCAATCTGTATTTATAGCCTCCTTTACCACATCAAATTTTCACTCAATCTCCTTCTAGAAGCCTCTTGGAACTTCCCTTGTTCAGTTATGAACATTCAATGCCTCACTTGCAACCTTCTTGGAGTACCATGCCATTTGGCATCTCTAACAACCGCCATAACTTCTGCAATACCTACCCCAACCAATTCCTCGATTGTATAGAATTTTGTGCCTCGGTCCTTTTGGTTGGTCATGCTCTCGACCTCCTTTAGTCGTCGCAAACCATCATCAAACATTTCCCTATCCTCTCCTTCCTTTCTACTTTACTGTGGCTCGGCTAATCCTCATCAGAACCCTTTCTCTATCAGTCAATCCTCTGAATTTTATACCTTTGATTCAACTTCAACTGAATCTCGAATTCATCCTTCAGTTGGCCTACTCTGACTGATCTTCAATCATGTCGTCTCGACCCATCATCAAATTCTTCGGCCTCTTGAACTTCAACTAACCAAGACTTCTGTCGATTCTTCCTTGTCGACTTTCCTACAACCCAACCATCCTCCAAACTGGTCGTCTTCTTGTCTTCGACTACTTGAACTCGACTGTCCGCTTCTCTTCGTTCAGAGTTTTTCGACTCTCTTCCAAACTACTTCAGTCTCCTATCTTTGACTGGGTATCTTAGGGCCCGATGCTCGTACATCAACGGAATAAGTGAATAAATTTTGTCCTATTTGATCTTTTTCATTTAAATTTCATCGATGCTTTTCACTAGAAGTATAAATTAGTGAATTACAATCTAAAGCTTGACTAGAACTCAATTATTTTCTATCTAAGCAATCTCAAAATTCATTGTTCTACTAATCATAATTAGGACATATGTGGGTCCTTAAATACTACCTAACAATAGTTTATTTAATCAACAGTTTATGTAATAGTTTAACTGATTATGAGCCTACATATGAAATTTAATAGCATTCTAAGTAAACTTCCCTTGAGAGCATAATCATAAAATTCATAAATTCATGAGCATAATAGTAAATTTCATATATTTTATTTTCTAATTCATTGAAAAAATTGAAATAGGAGGAAATGAATGTTTCACCTCTTAAAAATATAACCAACTAGTAGCTCTCTAGTGCCAGCTCTAAAAAAATTCTTAGTTTTATATCCCTCCATGCGCTTGAAATCCACAAACAATCGAACTGAATTTCTATGGTCTTTTCCTTCCCTGCATAAAAAACCCCTTTCTCTTCCTTTCAGCTTCTCCCTCGTATCTCCATAATTTGTCCATTGCCTCTTCTAACAAGCCTTTACTTCACCTTATCTTCTCATAAATATGACAACCATCCCCCAACTTCCATGCCATCCCTTTTAATTTCATTTAATTCAAAATTAAAGTAGATGCATCACATTTATTTGAATAATTAATAATAATAAAATAATAACAATCATTTTGGCATCTATCATTTCATTCGATAAAGTTAATTTTAAGCAATATAACAAAATCAATTTATCAATTAAGAAATCCCGCTTACTTTTATCAATTAATCAATAATTATTATTTAAAACTCACTTGAACCTTTATCAATCATTCGATAATAATAAATTTATTAAAGTTAAATAAAATTCAATCCACTTATATTTAAATAATTTCAATCAAGTCTCGTATGCACCATTTAATTAGTCATTCATTAAATAAATATAAGTAGATGCTTGAATAATTATATGTAATTATTGAGTCATAATGGATCAATCCATAATTAAAATAGTTTAATAGTTAATTCGTATCTAATTATAAAGTAATTGTTCATAATCATAATGCATCAATCCTTAATTAAAATAGTTTAATAGTTAATTTGTGATTTAGAGTTATGTAAGTGTACCTTACATAGCTTGTGTAGGTACCAATAGTAGCCAATCTCACATAAATGCGTAATTTACACAAATTATCATTTACTAATGCAAACATAAACGAGAAATTGTAATTATGTTAGGAACCTATGTCAACCCTTCTCTTTACTATGTTAGTATATTGTTGTTGGACGCATATGCTTTGTAAGTCGTCCCGTAGTATTTGTTGATCCGTAGTTTATATTAGCCCATAGCATTGACCCATAGTATTGGACGCATATGCTTTGTAAGTCATCCCGTAGTATTATATGTCCCATGGTTTTGACTCATAGTATTGGGCATAGACTTAGTATATAAGTGTGTGTTGAGGTCATTGAAGGCACCGTGAAGTTAATTGTATTGAGCTTGCTCAAAGGAGGTTGCCCCCTCGAAGTGGCCCGTGATCAATATAAAAGTGATTCTGAGTTCTATTATTTCTGATATCTCGTGTATTTGCATTAATTAATTATTGCAGGTTCATCACAAATTACTAACAACTTACTACTAGATCATGATAATACAATCTAACACACACATAGTTAATTTAGTTTCTTTCCATAACTTTAATGACATCCTTATCTACCTACTTCGTTCTATCTAATTCACAATTGACTTCCTCATCCTATCCTTCTTCAGTCGAAATATCTTCGAGCATCAACTATATTGACCTAACCCCAAATAGAACCTGCAAACAGAAGTGTCGATTACATTGACCAAGATTCTCTCGTAAACAACTGCTAGTCATCATCACGCACCTTGGGGAGTGTTCCTTAGCATATCCCTCCCACAACTCTAGGTTTCATGGGATAAACTGTGGGAAATCCCTCCACTCCCTCATAGATCTAGGGTCAACACCCTATTGTTTCATTGTTGTTGTTTGTGGATTTCACATCATCGAATAACTAGTTTGGGAAATTATGCTTCCTATAAAACCCACACTTTCCCATATATCATAGAAATGTATCGAAATAAACAAAATGACGAATTATTGCCTCATAACATACCATTCTTCTTTCGAAGTCCATGTCTTCGATGTTACTTTTGTACTATAATATCCAACTATCACATACCTCAGTTAACCTAGGGTTAGTCTCCAAACACAAGATCATGCATAATCGTGTAATCATTTATACATACATACTTCATTAATAATTGAAAAACAATGTAACAATATTTTCTATGTACATGCACTTGGTATCTCATTCATTTATCCAACATGTAACTTAAATTGGTATCCACATACCCAAATATCTTATTTAAATTTTCATGCTAGAGATAAAATCAATGAAGGACCATCATTAACAATATTAACATAAACATATATATAGATAACTTCCAAAAATAGTCCATACATCCATGCGATACAGTATTATCATTCTAATTGAGTTGTATAGATAATAAGTAAATACAAAATAAGTAGTAGGGTTGTTTAGATGGTAAAATCAAAATGGGGCACTACATACACCCACTCTTCCATAAACTTTGTCTCTAACTTATAATCTAGTGTTGGAAAATCATGAGGCATGGTTTCCATGCCCTCACGTGTTGCAAAACTTGGGCTATACATATCCCACTAAACATTAACCTAGTCCACCAAATGGTGTCTAAGTTGTCGAACCGTGGGGTCCAATATATGTAAGGGTTCGTATCAATTTCCTTGTTCAAGTACTTTAATCTAAAATGATTATTTAATCTAAAATGAGCACAATGTTTATGTATTAAATCTGATTTATTTAGTATTGAAGTGTAGTAATACAAAAATATTATGAATTTCAAATTGGGTTTAAATCAATTTGAAGACATCGTGAAAAGAGTTGGTAGAAAGTGCAAAAAGAGGGATTAACAGAAATCATGATTTACACCTAGATCAAATTTAGTAAACGATGTATTCGAGATCAAACGAGTGAAAATATATAATTAACATTGTCATTTAGTTCCATTCAAACAAGGTTAGAGTAAACCTATTTCAAGAGTGAAAGTTAATGCACTCCATTAGCGCATGCATTAATTGCATGCATCAATTACTCGTAGTTTTTAAAAAAAGTATATGCAAACCCTTCCTCAATATACTTAACACAAAATTCTCCTAAAAGATAGAGTGAAACATCAATAAGTATGAGATTATGAAGAACATTATCACTCAAGTGGCCGTAGAGGCACATAATCAACTTACAGGATAACAATAATTGAAACTAGGATGTAATCTTGCTAGTAGGCTTCCATTACCAGTCGGCCCAATCAAGTTTCGCGGGGAAAAACTTGACATTATTGAAACCAAGTCAAACCTTGAGAGTGTAAATGTGAATGAAAAAAATCAAATAAGATAAAAAACTCAATTAATATTTTGACAGAGACCCACCATTTCTCAAATGAGAGCTTTTGGGTGACTGTAGAAACAGAAGAAAGTGTAGGAAAGAGTTTATAGAATCTCCTAAAAGTTCATAAACGAAATTTGAGGAAATCCCAACGATGCCATAAAGTTACCCCAATACTTGTTAGAATTAGTAATTAATTCAATTAACATTAGTTTCTATTATTGACGTTCAGTCAATAAATGCAACAGCATGCTTTGCATGCATACAAAAGCTAGGTTAAAGCTTTTAGGGTTTTCCATAAGTGTTTAAATACACATTACGTTCTTGATTGTATTACATCAGTTGATCTTCGTTTATGAATAAAGATTGAAGAGCCGTAGCTCATTCCGCATTATCTTTGTTTTATTTCTGCCTCCAACCTTCAGTTTGGTATCAGAGCTTAGGAGAAGATCAAATTGGTAGCATAAATTTCCGAATAAGCCAAAGCCGTAGCTTTGAAGAATTTGTAAGTTTTTTTTGAAGAATTTTCACATAAATTTTTTTTGGATAAATTATTAAAAAAAAAAAAAAATTAAGTACCACGCCCTCCCTATAGTCCAAAGCGCAGTAGTTTAGGGACTTACGAGGTAAAAAATTTCAGCACTACCACAGCCTCCCTATATGCCAAAGCGCGGTAGTCAGTGAAGACCCGCGGCACTTAGGGCATGAGAAGATTTTTTTTTTTAAGAAAGATATTTTCCTCATTATTTTATGAGAGTGAAATTTGTTTTTACTTTCACGGAGTTGTTTTTTTTTATGAGATTCTTTGAGTAAGAATTTTTCTTTTTTTACAAGAGAAGAAGATATTTTTCAAATCTTGTTTAAGAGGGAGACATTATTTTGAAAAAAACGGAAGGAGATTATTTTGAAAAAACCAGTGAAGGACACCGCAGCATCTATGGCTTCTAGCAGCAATCAATCTCAAATTTCTCCTCTTACAGGGAAAAAGGACTATGATGTCTGGGCCACGAGGATGGCGGTTTATCTCAGGTCAGAAGATGCATGGGAATATGTCGTGTATGGCTATTCCGAACCTGCAGATGATGCAGCATTTCAAGCCCTTTCAAACGCTTAAAAGGATGTCTTGCGAGTGCACAAGAAGAAGGATGCAAGGGCTTTGCATCTCATAATGAACGCTTTGGATAACAGGGTATTTCCAAAGATATCAGCGTCATTACATGCCAAAGAAGCATGGGATACCTTGGCGACCAGTTATCAAGGTGCTGGTAAGGTACAAACAGCAACACTCCAAAACCTAAGAAGAGACTTTGAAGATCTGAAGATGAAAGAATTAGACTCTGTAGATTCTTTCATGACCAAAGTCATGGGGATTGTTAATCGGCTGAATATCTATGGTGAAAATATTGGAGATCAAAGGGTGGTTGAAAGGGTTCTGAGATCCCTACCCCACAAATTTGAGTCGAAAGTTTCAGCGATTGAAGAAGCAAAAGGTCTGAGTACTCTCTCTATAGACGAGTTGACCGGATCTTTACTTTCATTCGAATCCAGACTCAACAGGAATGAAGAATCCTCTCTAGAGAATGCTTTCAAAGCACATGTCTCATTCCCAAGAGGTAGAGGAAGAGGCAGAGGCAAAAGAGGATCAAGAGGACGAGGCAGAAGTGGCCGAAGTAATGGCAATGGAGATCAAGATCACCATCATAACCATGAAGGCAGAAACTGCGACAAAAAAAGGTCAGATAAATCTAATATTCAGTGTTATTATTGGAATAAATTTGGGCATTATGCTCATGAATGCAAAAAGAAAAAGTCTGATCAAGCAAATCATAATGCTAATGTGACTAATACCTCTGAGGATAAAGATGATATGTTATTCCTTACATGTCATGCTACACACGAAATCCCAAAGGGACTTTGGCTTTTAGATAGTGGCTGCAGTAACCATATGACAGGTGACAGAGGTCTAATTGCAGACCTAGATGAATCAGTGAGGATAGAGGTCAAAGTTGGCACGGATGAGGTAGTTCCATTTCTTGGAAAAGGAGTGGTCAACATTCTGACCAAACAAGGCCAACAAAAGACAATCTCAGATGTCTATTATGCTCTAGGATTGAAGCATAATATGCTTAGCATTGGGCAACTCACTGAAAAGAAGTACAAACTTGTCTTTGATGGATCAAACTGTGAAATTTATGACCCAAATCGACATTTGATCATCAAAATACAAGTGACTAGGAACAGGATGTATCCACTAGTCATGAATTGCAGCAGCAACGTAACCCCTTTTTCTCAAAAAGCCACTTGCATGGATGATTATTGGTTATGGCATTTTAGACATGGACATCTTCACTTTGGTGGTCTCAAGTTTTTTGCAGCAGAAAGAGATGGTAAAGGGATTGCCCCCTATGAAGGAGCCAGAAAGCAGATGTGAGTGTTGCATCATTGTAAAGCAGCACAGGGATAGCTTTCCTAAAGGTATGTCTCAAAGGGCACATGCACCTCTAAAACTTATTCATACTGATCTAGTTGGACCAATGAAAACTCAATCGATTGGTGGAAGCTATTATTTTCTTACATTTATTGATGATTTCAGTAGAAAAACTTGGGTGTATTTCCTTCGTCAGAAGTCTGAAACTTTTGGCAAGTTCAAGGAATTTAGGGATCTGGTTGAAAAACAGAGTGGTTATCAACTCAAAGTATTGAGATCTAATGTAGGGGGAGAGTATGAATTAAAGGAATTTCATGATTACTGCAAGCATCATGGAATCAAGAGGCAATTCACTACAAGATTTACTCCTTAGCAGAAAGGTATTGCAAAATGCAAGAACGGAACCATCATGAATATGTCAAGGAGCATGCTGAAAGGAAGAAATTTGTCCCATGAATTTTTGGGAGACACAGTGGCTTGTGCTGTTCATGTGATGAACAGATATCCCACCAAAATTGTGAAGAACAAAGTACCAGAGAAAGCATGGTCAGGTATGACTTATAATGTTTCTCATTTCAGAGTATATGGTTGTGTTGCTTATGCTCATGTTCCTAAACAGCTAAGAAAAAAAGCTAGACGACAGGAGTGAGAAATGTATATTTCTTGGATACGGTGAGCAAACTAAAGCCTACAAGCTATATAATCCTATTACTAAGAAGGTTATCCTCAGTAGAGACATTTTGTTCAAAGAGGAAGAGTCGTGGAATGGAACCATAGACAAGGGTGTGGGAGCTACAATACCCCAACCAGAAGATGGAGAAGATGAGGAGCTGATTGGACAACAAGATCCAGTAGCATCTTCACCAATAGCAAATACTCCAGAAAGAACACCTAGAAACTTAGTTCGAGGTGAAGCATCAAGTCCGCAATCAGGTAATGAATCTAATCACAGTAATAAAAAGACTAGAAGATTGACAGATATTTATGATTAATTGGATGCAAATACCAATTATGTTTTTATTGCTAGTGAATCTGTGTTTTATGAAGAGGCTGTAAAACAAGAGCATTGGGTAAATGCTATGGACGAAGAGATAGATTCCATTGAGAGAAATGATACATGGGATCTAGATGACCTGGCAAAGAATAAGAAACCCATTTGTGTGAAGTGGGTTTATAAAACCAAACTCAATGAAAAAGGTGAGATTGATAGGTACAAGGCAAGGTTAGTAGCAAAGGGTTTCTCGCAACAACCAGGAATTGATTTTGGAGAAACTTTTGCACCAGTGGAAAGATTGGACACAGTAAGAGCAGTCCTAACAATTGCAGCACAGAAAAAGTGGAAAGTGTATCAAATGGATGTCAAGTCGGCATTCTTGAATGGAATTCTGTAACAAGAAATTTATGTGGAGCAGCCACATGGGTATGAAATAAAAGAACATGAAGAGAAAGTTTACAAGTTGAAGAAAGCTCTATATGGGCTCAAGCAAGCTCCAAGAGCTTGGTACAGCAGAATTGATTCTTATCTGATCAAAAATGGTTTTAGCAGAAGCAGCAGCGAACCAACACTTTACACAAAGGTAAATCAACAAGGACAGTTTTTAATAGTTTGTTTGTATGTTGATGATATGATTTTTACAGGTGACCTCTCAGTAGATGAATTCAAGGCAGCTATGAAGAAAGAGTTCGAGATGACAGACCTTGTATTGATGAGGTTCTTTCTTAGACTAGAAGTAGAACAGTCAGAAAAAGGTATATTTATCTCTCAAAATAAATATGCTAATGAAGTTCTTAAGCGATTCAAAATGCTTAATTGCAAAACAACACCTACGCCAATGGCAACAGGTACTAAGTTGAGCAAAGAAGATGGCAGTCCCAATGTAGATCCAACAATGTTTAAGAGACTTGTAGGAAGTCTCATGTATCTCATAGCTACGAGACCTGAAATTATGTTTGTTGTCAGCTTGATTTCGAGGTTCATGGAGTCTCCCAAAGACTTGCATTGGCAAGTTGGCAAAAGGATCTTACGATATGTTGCAGGGACTTCAAGCTATGGAATTTTATACTCAAGCACTGAGTATGATGTTTTGACAAGTTTCACTGACAGTGATTTTGCAGGAAGTTTAGATGACAGGAAGAGCACTTCCGGTCATGTTTTTCATCTTGGATCAGGGGTGATTTCATGGGAATCCAAGAAGCATCCCATTGTGACACTTTCATCAGCAGAAGTAGAGTATGTAGCAGCGACATCAGCATCATGTCAAGCAATCTGGTTACGCAAAGTTTTAGAAGGTCTTCAACAGAAACAAAAAGGACCAACCACAGTTTATTGTGACAACAATTCAGCAATCGCTCTATCCAAGAACCATGTTTTTCACCAGAAAAGCAAGCACATTGATACCAGATATCACTTCATAAGAGAACTTGTGAACAATGGCGAAGTTCGTGTTGAGCATTGTAAATCGATTGACCAATTGGCTGACATCTTCACAAAGCCATTGGCAAAAGATATTTTTGAAATTCATAGAAATAATTTAGGCATTGTAAAAGCTGCACTAGTCAGCAATAGTAATAAAGAGGGAGTGTTAGAATTAGTAATTACTTCAGTTAACATTAGTTTCTATTCTTGACGTTCGGTCAATAAATGCAACAGCATGCTTTGCATGCATGAAAAATCTAGGTTAAAGATTTTACGGTTTTCCATAAGTGTTTAAATACACATTACGTTCTTGATTGTATTACATCAGTTGATCTCCGTTTATGAATAAAGATTGAAGAGTCGTAGCTCATTCTGCATTATCTTTGTTTTATTTATGCCTCCAACCTTCAATCCTGTGGGAGCTTGAGAGAACAAAATGGTTGTGGGTTTTTACAAGCTCAAATGAAAATAGACTATCGCTTACAACTGCATTAAAGCGTGGAGAAAAACTCCAAACGATGTAAAGCTGGTAACAATGAAAACCCTGGAGATACCCAACAAACCAAAAATGAGAATTGTAACAAGAAAAAAACAAAACAAAAAAGACCTTATCAAATTCGGCATTGCCTAAATATACATAATTAAATTTACGTATATTGATTAGTATCGCTTACAACTGCATTAAAGCGTGGACAAAAACTACAAACGATGTGAAGCTGGTAATAATGAAAACCCTGGAGATACACAGCAGACAAGAAATGAGAATTGTAACCAGGAAAAAAAAGACAAAAAAAGACCATATTATAGAAAAAAGACAAAACAAAAGACCATATTATAGTGTGACTCGTACGAGTTTCGACATGAATAACATTATATAAAGAATGAATAAGTGTACAAGTGCACCCATCCACTGGTTGCATGGGACCATCCACTAGTGGCATGGGACCATCCGCTGGTTGCATTTATGGTTTGAGGGATCATTCACGGATGAATAAATGCATGTACACGACGAGACCATCCGCTGGTTGCATTTATTGTTTGAGGGATCAATTCGGTTGATCTTATTTATAGAACATATCGACTTACATAGTCCCTACATGGATACAATAAGAAAATTTACGTATGTTGATTAATTAACTTAAATTGTTTATCAGCTCAACTGGTTAAGAAAAAATATATATATATATATAACTCAAATAAAAAGAGTAACAAACTCACGCATGAGACGACACACCCTCATAAGCTTCCGCTTCGCCAGAATATATAGGTGCGTGTTATGTCCATCCACATATTCAAGGATTTCGAGCACTTTGATATCACAGTTTTCTTCGTTACTCCATGGATTCAAGGATTTCGAACTCTTTCTGTGTATTGATCGTACTGTTTTCGTCATTACTCCATAATTTTTGGAGTGGCAATTATGGAGAGTGTCTTTGCCATTGTTGTAGCGAAAGAAAATACAAGATATCAGGAAATAGTCAATAACGTATAGCTAGCTCTGGAAATGTTAGAGAAATCCTCCTACTTTGCAGAATTTAAGGCATTTATGGAAGAGTCGAAAATTGTTGCACAAATAAAAAGAGTGATAAACACAGACCCACAGTATTCACAACTGCAACTAGTGCTCTATGGTGTTGGAAAGATGGAGAGTTAAAATCCAAATTGTACAGAAGGAGTGAAAAGTTGTCACTTGCAGTTAGAATTTGCTATTCTGTTAAAAAGAAAATTTCACTGGGTGAATGATATCGTGGTGTTCGATCCAATAGTGAGCCCATTGGAGCATAAAACTATAAGTTCCTTCAACTACACGTTTCTTTCTGTGAATGAATATTGCAAACACACAGTAGACAGACCCACCTTATTTTTCATGCCTCAATGCCCAACTGTTCTAGTTAACAATGTATTTAGTGCAAATTGGACAAAAGCCAATTTGAATAAGATTATTATTTTAGGCGACAGTTTTAGGAATATCAAGAAAGACATTGGTATCTCCAAGTATCTTCGTGCATTGAAGCATTTCATAGCCATTCTCCACAGTGATAATATAGTGCATGAAATGCCACTTCCACAACCAAAAAAATGTGAACAGTCAGCTTCAAAACGTAGGATGTATGAGGAAGCATTTCATCAATTTAGTTGGCATTTCTTTGCTTGGGATGGTTCCATAGAAGATCTCAATCTTGGTCTATATCCAGATGTTGTCGAGAGTAGTAGTCGCTTAGATAAGGTTTTCCTTAAGTGAAGAACTTCAGCTCTTTATATATATACATATATATAGCACGCCTTTTTAAGATGTATTAAAGGAGTTGATTTCCATGAGATTAATTGTTCAAATATTTTTTCAATCATTTATATTTGTTTTAATAGTTTTTATTTATTTATATATTTTTTTTACAAATTAAGAATTTTAAAAATTTATTTCGATGGTTTTATTTTGGAATTTCATGAAGGTGTATAAAATTTTTAATGACATATAAATATGAATATTATGGTTGGATATAATGGTTAATAATAATTATTTGTTTTTAAGATGTCATAAATTAAAAACTAAACTAAAGAGATAAGGTGTGTATACCATTTTTCAAAGTGTGTTAACATTATATAGATTGTTCAGTGTACTTTGTTTTTCATGATATAATATAGATTTTACTAAATTTTAATTTAGTAAACTGTTCATGACAAAAAAAAAGTGAATGGTTTTTGAATTTTTTCAATAAAAAAACAATTTATATTATTTAAAAATGTTTTAAAATTATGGTTATAATAACCCATACTTACTATTTAAAAATTCTAGATTGCTGACTTTAAATATCCTTAAAGCTCTAAAACCTAACAAGTAATATACACAAACCTCTCCAAAATTAATGGTTTGTTATTAATGTACATATCATTATAATATTTGTGTGTTTTACTCCATAAATTTATGGGTTGTATGCATTAATAATGGGTTTTAGGTCATTGTCTATAGTTGGGGAAGAATTGGGAAGAATGGCAAGGACTTTATGGTATGGTTGGCGATAATGATAAGGACTTTATCATAATATGTTTCCACAATGAAATGTTTATTTGGCTAGAGTTATTTGTGCTACTCTACAATTTACATTTCCAAAACAAATTCAACAACAATTTAATCTTTAGTTTTTCAAAGAGGAAAAGGCATTTGGTATCAACATTAAATTATATTGACATTTATCAAAATGAAAGTTTCATAGGGTGGTATAATGTATGATGAAAAGGTTCTTGACATAGTGTATATCATGAAATTACATAGTGGTTAATGGGTATGCTCATCTTTGTACATTAGATGAAAACTACTTAAATCTAGGTGCATATTCAAGGGGATTCTATTATAATTATATCTTGGTAAGCAACCAAAATTTGAATAGGGAGATTAACAACACTTTGTATGCAGTAAACAAACAAAAGGCAATTAACAATACTGTCATTTTATCATTTGACATAAAATGCAGTATCCATTTACAAGGAATATTATATGAAACTTTTGCTAAAAGGTTCAATAACATGACTCTATTAAGATACATCATATGATATTAATTTCACAAAAGAACACTAGTAATGCATTGCCTTGAACTTATCAAAGCACTGCAAAGATATTTCAATTGTAGCAAAATAAACCATGTTCAACTAAGAAAACCATTAAATATCCATTTCTGAAGAGAAAATTACCTGTAGATATATGTCTCAAGTCACATATGTAATATGACTCTATTAAGATGATAACATCATATGACATTAATACAGAGCATTTAGAAATAACTCTTCCTTGAAACTTACAAAATCATTCTTTGGAAGTTGTTAAGAAAGTAAAATAAAATTCGTAAAAGAAGTAAGAAATCCTCCCACAAAAACTCATCAAACTGAAAAATCAATAGCCTAACAATATTCTTCCTGAATATTTTTCACATTTTGCCTCTCTGAGTGTTATATAAAAGCTCTGGTCCAACTCGTTCTTCTCCAAATCAAGAACTTCAAAATGTACCATATCTGCACTCTAGAAGAAATAGATTTCGCTCATATATTCTCTTTGATTTAAAACCTATGATCATAGATTTCCAATAGACTAGACTCCTATTCTATGTCTAGTCTATCCAATAGATTGCCAATAGACTAGAATCCTATTCTATGTCATATACTAAATGCACTGAAATATAAGTACCATATATTATTATAAGTATTTGTAGTTGACACAAAAAGGAAAATGTTACCTTTTCCTTAACTTGATATCCTTTTGGAGGCTAACAACAACCCTTATTTGGGGACCAATTTTCCCTAGATAAATACCTTCCGTCAACCTTGCCTAGTTGCTTTTTCTCAAGAAACATAGGTTCCACTATTAAAATAATTTTCAGTCAATATAAATGTGGTTAGTGTTTTTCAAAATCAAATTCATGCTTAGACTTATTTTTCTTTTAAAGACAACATTCTAGTACATGTAGGCACGTTTAAATACCTTCTATTTAATAAAGTTGTTGTGTTCTATTCTATTCCCTAGTATTCAAAGGTGTAGAATTCATTCTGCTCTTCTTCCATCTGACCAAATCCTTTGCTTCACTAACTTTTAGTAACCACTAATATCATACTTGCGTATTTGTTAACTATTCTCCACTTGGCATTACTAATTTGTGAAGTTATATCTTCATTTGTAGATAATAGATATGGAAAAAAGATTCACATTCTTCCTTGTAGAGAGTAATAATCAGTGAAAAGAGAGATATATTAGATGCATGAGCCGGTTGTAGAATTACATATCAATCCTTCAATGTCTATTTGCTTATCTAGCAATACTGAAAGATACCAAATAAATCTCAATGTTATTCTTGTAAGTCAAACGAGGATTGAAGTTATGGGATATTCTTATTAAAAGGGGCATATGGTTTATTATAATTTTTTATGTTTGTTAAATTAAAAGATCTGTAGGATGTCATTTAAAAATAGGTTTTATATATGCAAGGTTTGCATATCTAAATACACATAACAATGATTTGTTGCTTCCCTTTCAATTTTTGTGTAGATCTTTCAAAATCAGCTGAGCGTAAAGCATGCAGACATTTTTCGAGATTTAACTTCTTCCTTTGTGTCAACAGAACAACTTTTAGAGGTTTGACTTATTCTTGGACATGGTTTTTCCTCCATGCCTGCTTGAAAAGTTTGCTTTGTTCTTGTTACAATTGTCAAAAATGTGATACAGTTTTTGCTTTGGAACCTTGTGTTTTTCTCTTATCAAAAAAAAAAAGGTATTTATATATCAAGCTCATGGTCTTGAATGGTAGAGTCTGCATAGTTTAGTCTTGTATTTCCTAGTATCTGGACTTATATTACATGTGGTATACATAGATATTCTTCTACAAACATTCTAACATAACATACTGCCACTGTGTCTATCCTAATTCCTTACACATAAGCAAATTTGACAAAAAAACAGAGGACAAAATATAAACAGGTGTTAAAATTCTTGCCTCATAGGGCATCATAGTTTCAACTTAGAAGTCCCAGCCCTAATGTTGAATCCGAAACCTCTGTCAAAACCTCAGATCTGCATTCGACAATACCACTAGGGTAATATTCAAGAGTGTAAACAGCACAGGCCAAATGGTTAGATTGTTTTAGCAAGCCGCTAAGGCTAGATATAATACAAAAACAAATCTGAAAATTGCATTTGTTCACATCCAGTCCATCATAAATCAGTTCTGAAAATACAAATTAAATCATGCTAAATCAGTTGAACATCAGTGCAACGGTTCATTAGATCAACGCAATAAATCAGCAATATAACACCTAGAAATCATATCTGCATGCAAATTTGGTACAACAAACACTCCCTTTTTGTTACACATGAAAGATGATTCCATTACGACAACAATTTTCAGTTTTCTCCTAAGCTGCAAATGCAAAACCCAAACAACAAATCATCCCTTGCCAAACTTGCAATGCAAAACCAACAGCTTCTCTTAAGTTCATGAAGCAAAACAAGTAAATAACAAGAAGTATCTATTACATCCCTCACTTTACTCTTCTCCAGCTCTCCACAAACTAGCTAATATTGTTATAGTGATGTTATCCTCCTTAAAGGAAGAGTGAATTACAAGTACCATAAAATCCTAACCCTAGACTAGGTCCACGTGGAGAATGGGTCCACAAGTTGAGCACTCTACATGTGCCAAGAAGGTAGGCACATCCCCACAAATGCCAACTCACCCACTCGACATATATTTATACAACACTGCATATGTGTATGCACCCACAAGTGCAAATTCATCCACTCCACATATTTTTATGCAACAAGTCCTTTCCCTCCTACTCCAAATAAATCCCAAGGACCAAAAATAGTTAGAAGCATCTCCTTTCAACATTGCACGCTCATGTATGAATTCCCTCCCATACATGTGCACCCCCTCTCTAGAAAGATCTTGCTCACGGTGAATTCTCAACAAATTGAAAAAGAATGAAGAACTTCAGTTAATCACTCATCTAGTTGATGATGAATGAAAAACAAGTTCGAACCAACAAGGCAAAAACTAAAAATCCCTCGTTGCTAAGAACATCCTGTCCATCAAGCCAGATACTCTCTTAGCATTTTGAACTTCCCCTTTGCTAGAGACTTTGTCATATTGTCGACCACTTGTGAATATGAAGGAATGTAAATTAGGCTCACTGCTTCCTTATGTATTTTGAAATCTCTTCATAATCTTCCAGGTGTATTTATCTTGTTCAAGGAAGACTTCATCAACTTCATGCCATTGTCCAATGTCCTTCATGTCAAACTCATGGGAAAATTTCTTCTCACACCACAATATTAGTTGTTTAGAACTCCTTGCTATGATAAACTCATCTACATAGATAACTAATACATGTGGATCAGATCTGTCAAAACACCAAAGATTAAAATATGCAGAACTCTTAGAAAATCCCAACCTAAGTTTCATCTCGCTTCCCAAGGCCATTCATGGACACCAAGCGAATTTCAAGTGGGGGCATAAAACCAAACCAAGCAGCAAAATTGAGTTTCGTTGCCTCCTGTAAGTGTTTTTGGGAAAGGAAGAGATGACTGCGATGCCCACGCACTCACTCAACACATTTTTAAAAATATTAGCATATTGTGCAAAAATTGCATTGCGCGTCACTTAAAAAAACCCTAGTTTAGAAAACCATCAAAATAGACAACTTTCGGTCCACGAAGCCACTAGACAGGGGTCTCCCTAGCGGTAATTGGGTGTCTCGAATTAAATGAAGTTGATCGTTTTTCCATTGGAGCCATGATTTTCAAGTTATTGCGAGTTTCATTTCGCTTCCTAGGGCTATTCAAGGACACCATGCAAATTTCAACCGGGGGCATAAAAACCAAACCGAGCAACGAAATTGAGTTTCGTTGCCTCCTGTAAATGTGTTTGGGAAAGGACGAGATGACTGCGATGCCTGCACACTCACTCGGCACATTTTTAAAAATATTAACATATCGTGCATAAATTACATTGAAGTGTGTAGCACTGATATAGGGAAGAAGGCTCAGTGGAGGGCGCATGGGAGGCTAACTGAAGTCAAAACAAGTCATTTAGTCAATCTGGAGGTCCAACGGAGTGAAACAGTCAGTCAGGAGTGAACCTAGCCTCAAATCAAGGAGAATCGGAGCTAACTGAGTGTAAACTGAGTGGGTAGGTGAGGAAGTGTGCCTTTCTTTGGTAGTAGGTGAGATGTGGGCGCCTTCATGACTAGGAGGGCTAAAACTCTGAGGAAAGAAGCTCCCGGGTGCTAGAAAGAAGTGGATAAGTGTTAGGAACCTATGTCAACCCTTCTCTTTACTATGTTAGTATATTGTTGTTGGACGCATATGCTTTGTAAGTCATCCCGTAGTATTTGTTGATCCGTAGTTTATATTAGCCCATAGTATTGACCCATAGTATTGGACGCATATGCTTTGTAAGTCGTCCCGTAGTATTATATGTCCCATGGTTTTGACTCATAGTATTGGGCATAGACTTACTATATAAGTGTGTGTTGAGGTCATTGAAGGCACCGTGAAGTTAATTGTATTGAGCTTGCTCAAAGGAGGTTTCCCCCTCGAAGTGGCCCGTGATCAATATAAAAGTGATTATGTTCTATTATTTCTGATATCTCGTGTATTTGCATTAATTAATTATTGCAGGTTCATCACATCTGGTATCAGAGCACTTTCTTGGGCTTGTTGGGTGGAATTTCTGCCAAATTTTTTTTTCGCATCTGTTGCAGCTTCGGATTTGGGAATAATCCCTATCCGCTTAACTGTGGGAAGTACTTGGGCATAAGCCCTAAAACTCATTGTGAGGAGTACCACAGGAACCCCAAAGTAGCTGGCCCATTGAGAGGACCTGCCAGCGAAAAGGGCAACGACCCCTACCTGATTGACTAGTTCCCACCCGTGAGGTAAATCAAGAGCTGTCGTTTGTGGCAAAGCGGTTATCATTTTTACCTGAGCCATGGAGTGAGGGGTACTGCCCCAATACACAAGCCGTCAGACAGCATTGGTGGTCGAGTGAAACACCTGAATTGTTAGGAAGCCGTACATACCTGGGGTCCATATCTATTTTCAATTGAACTGTTGTTGATCACTTCCGCTCCAGATCCAGCTGTTTCAGATTTATTCTGAAAGTCGTTCCAGATCCAGTCGCCGTTTCAGATCCAGTCGTTTTCGATCCATTCTGTGCCGTTGCAGATCCATCTGTTGCGGATCCCTTCTGCGCCGGTGTTGCCGATCCATTTCTGAAAAAATAAAAATAAAATAAATAAATAAATAAAAATAAAAATAAAAATAAAAATAAAATAAAAATAAAATAAAATAAAATAATAAAATAATAAAATAATAAAATAAAATAATAAAATAATAAAATAATAAAATAAAATAAAAATAAAAATAAAAAATAAAAAAAATCAGTTTTTTCTCCATATCTCCCTTGTTTTCACTCTGTTTCCCTTGAAATTTTCGGGGAACCTCTGTGATTCCATTTTGCATATTTCCTTCCTAAGGACCTTATCCCCAATTCCCCTTCCCAAAGCCCGAAATCCCACATTTGTCTATTTTTAGGGTTTGCCATAACTTCCTCAGATTTCACCCAATCACCTTCAAATTTTACCACAGAGTTCCTTTCCGAATTCTGCTTCTTTGTCCATCTCTGCCAAATTTTCTCATTCTATCACCCCGCTTCTGAAATCCCCCTTTTTGCTTTCTTGTGCTTTCGACAGTGTCCAAAATCTAGTCAAACCCCAATTACCCATCAGATTGTTTCCCCAATCCAAATTTCCCTTTACTAAATCAGCTTCTGTTTGTGTTTTTCTACCCATTCCACCAAAACAAAACAAAAAACAAAAAAAAACCTGGTTATGGTTGTCACCTGTGCAGGAGCACACACCATGGAGGAAGCACTTGCAGCCATCCAAACCAAACTCCAAGATCTGGATGAAAAATTTCTCAGCCTCCATCTTCAGCATTCAGCCATGAACAATACCAGACAGCCAGAATCTTTTGCAGCCACCGGGTTCTCTTCTTCCAGCAATTTTCGTGGGCCGAAGCTTGATTTTCCTCTCTTCAATGGTACTGATTCGACTGGAGGGATATATCAAGCAGAACAATATTTCAGTCTGCATAATACTTCTGATGCCCAGAAAGTTCCACTTGCATCCTTTCATTTGGAACAGGAAGCCCTTCAATGGTACCGTTGGTACATCAAAGCTCATCCCGAGCCAAACTGGACAGATTTTTGCCAACTCATTTTGCCACGATTTGGTCCTAGTGCTTTTGATGATTTCATAGGAGCACTCACTAAACTTCACCAAATTGGCACAGTGAGAGAGTATCAGACAAAATTTGAGAAATTGGCCAATCACACAGAAGGATTTTCTGATGAATTCTACAGGAGTTGTTTTATCAGTGGTCTCAAGGATGAAATCCGCTCAGAGGTCAAAATGTTTTGTCCCAACACAATGGTGGAAGTCCTAGGGTTGGCTAAGCTGGTCGAGGACAAGATCGCAGCTCAACAATGCTCCAAACCCACCTTTGTTCCCTTCAGAAATATGGGTTCCCAACGACCTCCCATCACGCCTGCTCCTCAACCAACTCCTATCAAGCATTTGTCTAAAATAGAAATGCAGGCACGCCGAGAAAAAGGGCTTTGCTATAATTGTGATGAGAAATTCACTCGGGGACATAGATGTGTTCAACAAAAGTTCTATCTCTTGGATGTGGATTCTCCGCCTGCCTTAGAACTTAGTGAAGAAGCTATAGATACAGTAGATGATCAAGTCGACATTCAACACCCGCCTATTGACACCCCATCTCAGGACGACCCACCCGAGATCTCTCTCCATGCTGTAACCGGCGTCACCAACCCACAAACAATGCAGGTCAGGGGATACTTCAAGAAGCTCCCTCTTACCATACTCATTGATTCTGGTAGCACTCATAACTTCATTGACCCTCGGATTGCCAAACAGGATGATTTTTTTGTCCATCCTTGCTCCAACTTTGAAGTCATGGTTTCCAATGGGGGCACCTTACCTTGCAAGGGGAAGTGTCACAATGTGTGTATCTCTATGGAAGATTATAACCTACGCTCTGACATGTTTGCCTTGTCCTTAGGCGGATGTGATGTGGTTTTGGGCATTCAATGGCTACGCACACTTGGCCCCATCTTATGGGATTTTGCTGAACTTTGGATGCAGTTTAAAGTCAATGGGGCACAACACAAATTTATGGGCTTACAACCAGGGTCTCTCTGCATCATCAGTTCACATCGCCTGGAAAAAATCCTTAAGAATAATTCACATGGTGTCATCGCTCAGCTCAATTCCATTCAGATGCACCCATCAACAGTCTCCACTACTTCCTTGGATAGATATGCAGGTATCCTTACTGAACCAATGCGCTTGCTGCCTTCAAGAGACCTTTCCGGTAAGAATTTAGCCACATCTACCTCTCAGCAGGAAATGATGGCTATTTTGCATGCAGTACAGACTTGGCAGCCATACCTATTAGGGAATTATTTCTGCATCAAGACTAATCTCCCGAGTCTGGAAAATTTTCTGGAACAATGGGTCTCCTCCCCAACACACCTGAAATGGGTTATCCAACTCATGGGTTATCCCTATGTGATCACTTACAAGAAGGGTAAGGACAATATGGTGGAGGATGCTCCTTCTTGCATAATTGATGACCCAGTTTCTCTTACAGCTCTTTCTCTGCTTGTTCCAAATTGGTTGCCATATGTTCAACAGGGCTATCTCTTCTATGAACTCCAGGCTTCTTCATCAACAGGGCACTCTAGGTTCTGCAAAATGTATGACCGGGAACAATGTAACTTCTTTTGGCAGGGACTAAAAATGACAATTCAACAGATGGTGGCTGACGATGATACTTTCCAAGTCAATAAGGGGGAAACGACACTCCTTTCGGGATTGCTCAAACCCTTTCCCACCCCTACACAGCTTTGGCCAACTATTTCTATGGATTTCCTAGCAGCGCTCTGGTGGTACAATACCACATCTCAAAGGACACCATATGAAGCAGTCTATGGAAAAACACTGCCAGTTCTTCTTCCATACACCCTTAGCAGCTCCCCAGTTCAGGAAATTGACTCAGTTCTTCGAAAACGCGATCAAATTCTTCTCATTCTGCAGGACAATCTTCACATGGCCAGAATTCGCCTGAAACAACAAGCCGATCAGCACCGTTCTGAGCGCATTTTCCACGCAACTGACAGGGTTCTTCTTCATCTACAGCCTTCCAAGCAATCCTCCTTGACACTCGAAAGGCATCAGTGGCCCGAAATGAAACCCGAGGATGCTACCGGGGAACCACTCCTTCAGATTCTGCAGCAATTTCTCCAACCAAAGCTTTGAGGACAAAGTTTTTTCTAAGGGAAAGGGGATGTTAGGAACCTATGTCAACCCTTCTCTTTACTATGTTAGTATATTGTTGTTGGACGCATATGCTTTGTAAGTCGTCCCGTAGTATTTGTTGATCTGTAGTTTATATTAGCCCATAGTATTGACCTATAGTATTGGACGCATATGCTTTGTAAGTCGTCCCGTAGTATTATATGTCCCATGGTTTTGACTCATAGTATTGGGCATAGACTTAGTATATAAGTGTGTGTTGAGGTCATTGAAGGCACTGTGAAGTTAATTGTATTAAGCTTGCTCAAAGGAGGTTGCCCCCTCGAAGTGGCCCGTGATCAATATAAAAGTGATTTTGTTCTATTATTTCTGATATCTCGTGTATTTGCATGAATTAATTATTGCAGGTTCATCACAATAAGGTGCTGGAGGCATCAACCTGGTGACTGAGATGCATGCAAAATGCATGCAAACCCTTATTGCATGCAAAACCCTAAAAATGATGATGTGGATATACGAACACCCCCCCTCAAGCTAAAATATGATGTAAAAAATAATAATGTAGGGCCCTGGTTACTAAGACCAAAGGTCACCCCAATACAATAATCCAAAACAAATGTTGAAAATAAGCTAAGTGAGGAAAGAGGGAAAACCCAATGGGAAGAAATCCCCCCCTCAAGCTAAAAACATAATAATGGATCAATCTGTCTCCACCATGATGGAACTCACCCCCAACATTGAACGGAGGTAAGAGAACTTATTCTCGGTGAAGCTCTTGGTGAAGATGTCTGCAATTTGCTCATCGGTAGGGCAATATTACAGAATGATAGTGCAATCATGCACAAGCTCTCAGATGTAGTGCATGTGAATCTCATTGTGTTTGTTCCTTTGCCGCTAAACTTGATCTGTGGAGATATTGATAGCACTTTGATTGTCACAAAACAGGACAGTCGAAGTAGTGCCACCAAAACCAAACTCAGAAAGAATACCCTGCAACCAAACTGCCTGAATGTAGGCATTGACTGCCCCTCGATACTCTGCCTCTGGTGAAGAAAGTGCAATGGCTGCCTGCTTTTTGCTGGACCAACAAATAGGGCCATGACCAATCATGAAAACATATCTGGAAGTGGACTTTCGATCAATGCTATCACCTTCCCAATCTGAATCAATAAAACCAATGAAATCAAGCTCAGAATCTGCAGCAGAGTGGATGCCAAAATGTCTCGTACCTTGCACATATTGCAAGATCCACTTGGTTGCCCGCCAATGAAGCTCATGGGGCTATTGCATATGCCTTGATACAACACTCATGGCATAATAAATATCAGGCGTAGAGTGTGTCAAGTATAGTAGTGAACCAATCAACTATCGATACATAGTGCAATCTGCAAGTGGTGTAGAATTTTCCTCCTCAAGACTGATTCCCGAGAGGGGTTGCCTTACGTTCAGCCATATTAAACTTCAATAACAGGTCGGAAGCATACTTTTTCTGAGATATAGTGATCCCATCAAAATTTTGAGCTATCTCCAAGCCCAAAAAGTGACTCAGCAAGCCCAAATCGCTCATGTCAAAAGCTAGATTTAAGGCAGTTTTTAGCTTGTTTATTGAAGTAAGAGTGCTACCAATAATGAGAATATCATCAACATAAAGAAAAATAATCAACAAATTACCTTTAACTTGTTGTAGGTACACATTCGGATCAGATTTGCATCTTTTGAAATTCTGAGAAAGAAGGAAGGAGTCCATCTTTGCATACCAAGCTCTTGGGGCCTGTTTTAAACCATACAAAGATTTCTTCAATCTGCAAACTAATGATGGATCTGATGTGTAACATTCTGGTTGCTTCATATATACCTCTTTAGCAAGATCTCCATGTAGAAAAGCACTCTTCACATCCATGTGGTGCAATTCCCAGTGCTTGGATGCGGAAATATCCAAAACTAGGTAGATGGAATCCATCTTTGCAACTGGTGCAAAAGTCTCAATGTAGTCCACTCCTTGGACTTGGGAGAAACCTTTTGCCACCAACCTAGCTTTGTATTTGTTGATAGAGCCATCAGCAGCAACTTTCGTGCGGTAGACCCATTTACATTGGACTAATTTTCTTCTAGGTGGAAGAGAAACTAGCTCCCATGTATTGTTCTTTTGAAGAGAACTGTACTCTTCATCCATGGCACTTTGCCATCTCGGATCTCGGTGGGCATGGTAGTATGTTTTGGGATCTGAACCAATCATCAAATAACAAATCTCATATAATAATGGATCAGAAATTGAAAGATCCATACCTACTCTTTGAAAGTCCGCTCTTGTTCGTCTTGGATCAACAGGATTTCCAATGTTCGAACCAGCAAATTGAAGCGTGTTTTGGGCCCACTTCGGTAACTGAGGAGGATCATAATGGTCAGATTTCGAACCTGATATTTCATGACCATCATGCGCTTCTAAAATATCAGAAATATCAGAACCCATACTTTCATTATCATTGGTCAAATCTTCTTCTGGTAGAGGCGGTGAAACGACAGTTTCTTCCTCGACTAGTTGCAATTCTTGAAGCGGTTCTTCAAATTGCACACTGCGCTCTATGAATATCTTTTTGGATCTGATATCCATGAGTTTATATGCCTTTTATTCTTATCCATATCCTATCAGGATGCACTCAATACTTTGTGGATCCAAAGCTCGTCTCTTCTTGGAAGGAACTCTAGCCCATGCAGTGGAGCCAAAAGCCCTCAAATTTGACACATCCGGTTTGTGACCCAAAAATTATTCGAAAGGAGTCATACCTTTCATGGAGGAATGTGGAAATCGGTTCTGAATATATGCAGAAACATTAATTGCTTCAGCCCAAATATTTGCAGCCAAACCTTTTGACTCAATCATGCAAGTAGCCATCTCTTTCAGTGACCGATTTTTCCTTTCCGCTACACCATTCTGTTGGGGTGTGTAGGGAACTGTATGTTGGATCTGAATTCCGCTTTCAGCACAAAGTTGCAGCAAATCGGACTTGATATATTCTTCATCATTATTAGATATAAGATCTTTGATCTTTCTCTCAGTGGCGGTCTCAACAGAAGCCTTAAAATCCTTGAATTTTCCAAGCACTTCTGACTTGTTTTTGAGAAAAAATACCCAAGTAAAGCGGGAAAGATCATCAATAAATGTCAAAACATACCTTGAACCATTTAATGACATATTGGGCAGTGGACCACTGATATCGGAATGTATCAGCCCCAAAATTGTAGAAGCTCTACTAGCTTTGCCGCGGTCGAACCTGTGCTCGGGGTGCTTCCCAATAATGCAACCGGTGCAATTTCCCTTCGAGGAACGGAGTTGTGGAAGACCATCTACCATGGATTTGTTTTGTAATAGCAGCAAATACTTATAATTAATATGTCCAAATATTTCATGCCAAATCCTACTAACCTCATTACCATGTGTGCGAAAAGCAGTGGGCTTTGCAAGCGGAATAAAGTGTGAGAACTCATAGTATTTTGCAGTGTGGTTCACCTTTCTGACTACAATAAGTTCTCCACTTTCAATATCAGAAATTTCAACTTTGTTAGGGTTGAATGTAACTTGCTTTGGTGCACCAGTATGTGTCATTTGATACACAGAAAGTAGATTCGAAGCCAAGGAAGGCACATAGAGAACATTGTGAAAACTGCCATGCTCTAGATGTATGATAAACAAATTTGAGTCATCTCCCAAATGGATGGGGATGGAGTTGTTTGGATCAAATGAAGAAAAAGAATCAATATTTGCAGCCATATGATTCGAGGCACCGGAATATATCAAAAGAGTAGTGGGATTCGAAACAATTTCCATGAGTGCTTGACCTTTTTCATGATCATCATTCCTATCCTTCTTCCTTGCAACGTCGGGAAGAGTTATGTTATTCTTTTCCAAAAGGAGGGACATTTGATCTATTGTTTTCTTCATGCATGAAATTTCAGGACGAAATCCACGGTTGAATAAGAACATTTAGATTTTTCCTTACCCTCTTTACCCTTTTGCTTGTTTCTTGAACTGGATGGTGCATCCGTCGATTTGCCTTTCTCTTTTTGCTTAGATGGTTTGAATTTAGGCTTCTCTTTCTTTTGCTTTCCTTTGCCATTCGAATTTTTAGGGCCTCCAACAAAGAGATCTGAATATTTGGAGCTTATGGACCCCATCTAAATAAGCTTATCATGCTCTTTGATGATGGACTCAATGAAGGCATTCGAGGTAGGCATCTTCCAATTCGGGGTAGTTAGCCGACCGGAATTGAAAGTAGAGATAAATACCAAATAATATTTGCCAAGTTTGGTGAGAATGGAGAGGATCAATTGCTTATCCTCTTTGATAACTCCACTGCTCTTCAACTGCAATGTCAAGTGCTTGAATTTTGTGAAAAACTCATTAATGGTCTCGAAATTCTCAGGACTAAGAGCAATCAATTCATTCTCTAATTGAAAAGCCCTAAGCTCGTCCTACTTGCCAAAAAGTGTTTCAAGTTGCTCCCATATTGCTTTTGGAGTCTTCAATCCACTGAGATGGAAGTGAAGATCTTTGGAAATAGAGAGGCAAAGGAGACCATAAGCTTCATCAAGCTTGTTGTAATGTTTGTTTCTTTCCGACAATGTGCTTGGCTCTAATTCGAGGCCAACTGTGACTCTATAGAATCATTTTGAACGTAATAGGATCTCCATATCATCTTTCCAATCAAAATAGTTGAAGGAAGTGAGGATAGGCTTTGAAGAAGAGTATTCCATTGCTAGGAGCGAGTGCACTTTGATGTAGAAAAGCTTGCAAAAGCAAGGTAGCGAATGCAATTGATGGAGACAATAACCTGCAAATCACAATGAAACCAAGAACAGTAAGGTCGAACAATCCACCCTTTTAGAGTTGCATCACCCCTAGGATTGGAGATCAAGCAATGTTGAATGGGTCCAATGTATCAAATCTAGGAATTATGTGGAAAACTCAAGCTTCTAGAGTGGATTGGAAGTATTTTTATGCTTTGCATGCACAGGAGCGAATGCTCTTGAGATCTTTCATGCCAAAGCTTCTGTAATTTTGAGTAAATTCACTCAAATCTCCTTGTAGAACACCTGTAGAAAAGAGATCTTGTTCCTGCAATGGCTCTGATACCATGTAAAATTAGTCACAACAGATCTAATGAACAAGTAAATCAATCACAATAGATGAAACTCATAAAATATGGTGTAAACTGTGCAAGAACATGCATCAGTGCTCAACATCCCAATAAGGGTGAAAATTACAATACAATAATGTCACAATGAGTGAGAAATTTGAATTGCCTAAGGAGGTCATTCAAATTAGCTGAATGGCATAGCTTGGCTCCAACTAGGAGTCCTCATCATCAATCAGTGGTGGTCATCAATGCACAAGAACCAGTCATCCAGGTGTCAATATGAGTCTAACTGAGTGTAACTGAAGTGTGTAGCACTGATATAGGGAAGAAGGCTCAGTGGAGGGCGCATGGGAGGCTAACTAAAGTCAGAACAAGTCATTTAGTCAATATGGAGGTCCAACGGAGTGAAACTAGCCTCAAATCAAGGAGAATCAGAGCTAACTGAGTGTAAACTGAGTGGGTAGGTGAGGAAGTGTGCCCTTCTCTAGCAGTAGGTGAGATGTGGGCGCCTTCATGACTAGGAGGGCTAAAACGCTGAGGAAAGAAGCTCCCAGGTGCTAGAAAGAAGTGGATAAGGTGTTGGAGGCATCAACCTGGTGACTGGGATGCATGCAAACCCTAGAAATTGCATGCAAAACCCTAACAATGATGATGTGGATATCCGAACATAAACAATCCTTATATGGTATGGACAAAAAGGTGGCTCGGGTTATGGTCAAGCTCGATATTACCTTAGGGATTCTGCTAGAGTTGGAAATTCAATGGGGTGACAAAGTTTTCTGCCAGTGTCTTGATTATCTCAATGTTCTATTCCGAAGTCATTTCTCTAGAAGACAGGTCACGTGAAAGCAAATTGTCCATTTTTACTATCTGGGCATCTAGTTGAGGATTCAGGTTCGGATTCGGAGGATGAACATCCACTTTCTCATAATGAGCTACCCACTTAACCAATTGAGGTGGCGGATATAATGTTTGGTAAGCAAACCACTGCTTCTCCCACTTTATATGAAGATGTGTCAAGGGAAGAGTTAAATTTTTATCTTTGTATGGAAAAGGATTTGGATAAGCGTCTGTCTGATTTAGGTTTTGGGTCTGAAATATCTTCTAATTGTTGGGTTTTATCTTCTTCTTTAAAATCCCTAGCAAATAATAATCCCTCTGTTTCTGGAATGGATCTTGAGGGGAAATATTTTTCTCCTTTAGCTATGGATACAATTCCTTCAAATGGGGATGAAACTATAACAAAACCCTTGGTTTCCTCAGAAAACCTTGATCCTTCCCCCATTCCTTCATCTAATATTTCCCCTCTGTTGATGTATTTGTAACTTCGGAAGATATTCAATTGTATATTGTATTTGTACTTTATTGTATTTGTGCTTTATTGTATCCCCAACAGAGATGTATTATTCCTCCGATTGGAAGTGTCGTCAGTTGTACTTGCAAGTGTCGCAAGTTATATTGTAAGTGTCGTAACTTATACTTGATGGGTTATTAGACCACCTTGATGGGGTCGCCCTGTATGAGTCATGTGGGTTAAAGGGTTATTAGACCACCCTATTGGGGGTTGGCCCAGTCAGAATTATGTTATATGGTTAAGTTGGGGCCGACCTAGTTGAGTAAAGGTCAAGTGAAAGTAAGTGTATAAATAGAGAGTGTGTCTCTCTCATTTTACACATTCTCTTATTCACTCACTTTACATTAGTGAGAGAGAGGAGGAGTGCGCACAAGTGGAGGAGGATTTTGCAAAAGTTGGAAGCTACTCAAAAAAATCAAAGTTTAGAACACAAGAGCGAACCTTTTGGATGGGAAGAAGACCGGGCTTTATCAAACCCTAGTTTAGGGTCCTGTCAAGTGAATCTGGAAGTTTCAAAGGCAATTTTGAGGGGTTAAATTTTGCAATTTTCAAAATTGAAGTATACCAGCTTGATCATCTCAGTAAGGCACATCTTTCCATCCATTCAGAATTTTGAATTTCAATGTTTGAATTTTTAGGGTTTCTCTGACAAACCCTAGTCCAACTCCATATCCAGTTTCAGCAAATCAAAGTGGATTGGGTTAATCCTAGAAGAGAATGAATTAGACACCTGCATAAGCAAAAAAGTTCCAGCTTCAGAGGGAGATGAGGCTAAGGCGTTACATAAGAAGACTACAAGCAATCTCGACAGGTATGACTTGAGGAGATACAGGTATGTGTTGAAATCTGTTCATGATTAAGTTTATGTTATGTTTGTCTTTATATTATTGAGGTTAGTACAATCTTGATTAATTTTAGACTTGTCTTATCACCCTAAAAAAAATATGAACGCATGATGGAAGATATTCATTGATTAGGGTTTTGACACTTATGATTGTACTAATGCACTGTGGTGTTGTATGAGGTTTATGTTGTCCGCTAACATAAAAGGTACATCAAGAAAGTTCTAGTTCAAGAACATATTACCATGGTGACATGAAGACAAAGACTCATACATAGTCATGGACTACATAGAATCTCTACTTACGAGGTATGTATAATTTTGGTTCTACAATGGTTAAACTTATGAGTTATGCAGGTTACTAGCACAAGTCTTTGAAGAAGAACAAAAGGACATTATATGGGTATGTTAGACATAACTAGCAAGCAAGACAATCCAGGTATGTTTTTCCTATATCAAGTTAAGATCCTACCTTGTGTTAGGGTCTCTTATATAAGTATACCTTTGTATGATTGATGATTGTTCATGAAGTTATAAGTTTGGGTAATCAAGGATTTATGCATATTATGTTTCTTACCTTGATTGATGATATGACTAACCAGAAGAGTTCTATGGTCAAATAAGAATATGCATGAGTACTCCCTGAAACCTTGAATACTAATGCTTGTGATAAATTATCTGTGTCTGAAATGATCATGACCATACATGTTTAAGATTATTTAGAATCATAATGTTTTGATAGTATTGAGATTATACTAATGGATGTATGATTATGTATGAGATCGTGAGGATGAGACAATGATGACACTAGTGCACACTCAAGCATGCATAGTGGTCCAGGATGGATATAAGTTCAAGAACAGGTAATCCAAGAAGCAAAGATCAAGAGGGAGCACACTCCAGGAAGCAAAGATCGAGAGGGAGCTCACTCCAGTAGTTCCTGCAAGGAAGCAAAGATTGAGAGGGATTCCACCCAACAAGCAAACGAAGATAAGTATTTGAATTATCATTTCTTATTACTTAAATGATGTTGTTCATTCATGTACATATTTATGTTCCTAGATTTAGGATGTATATTATGCATTAATGCATTAATGAACAAGATACTGCTAATATGCAAGTAATGGGTAAGTGGCCTATGGTACTGTACAACATTCCATTGCTACTTATCTAGAATGAAACCTCTTTTCTAACATGTTGGGAGTTGTGCACACTCTTAACAAATGTTCCAGTAGAGATGGAAGGCATCTAGAAAGTGTTGGGCACCCTATATGTCAATTAATTACAACCAACACACAGGATGAGCAATATAAATTGACAAACCTAGGGAGGTCTTTTATTTCAATGGCAATAAGCACAATCTATGCATAAACATGTCAAGCAGTTAATTAGCCCCAAGAGTTAGCTCGATCGGTTGAGTTCTCGGAAGTTAGGCCTCCCAGCATGCGAGGTCACGGGATCCATCCTCATAGACTCTCTTGGGGTTAGGCACGCAGCGGCCGCAGGGCGGAAACCCCTTCGGGGCGGGTCCGTCGGAAATTATTTCGTGGATGTAGCGGTCGGCTAAGCCGATTAAAGTGAACCACATGGAAAAAAAAATGTCAAGCAGTTAATTAACTAATTAGAGATAATAATCCTACCTATCTGCTCAGCCAAACTCATTCCTTAAAGAAAACTAATCTACTCATACATCTAGGAATTCAAAGTACAAATATCCTCCTACAGAAATCAACCCAGCAGTTACTGATCTAAGAATAGGAATGAACTAGATTACTTTTGCAAGAATTTAAAACCTATAATTATCAAACTACAATATTCAATCTTTACCAAAATGATCCATCTAGCAACTACTGTAACTCAATCATAATCTACCTAATCTATGAATTCAATGAAGATACAACAGCAACCAGAACTTAACATAAGCTTGAACTCTAAACTGATAATTACTGGAAATCCTAGAAAGCATAAACGACTGGAAGATATTGGAACTAAGCTTGGCTGTTATAGCTGATTAAAACACACATGCATCAAATTGAACTAATCTACACAGTCGACTATCACACCACTCTGTTACAGCTATTCAAGATGCAACCCTAACTACCAAAAGAGATGCTAGTATGAATTCTCTATTGCAGCTAACAATAACATCTACAGTAATTCCACACCACACAACAGAAAGGAAACTAGATTAATCTACCTACTTAAATCGGCTATCTCTGTGAGAAGGCGGGCCCTGGCCTTCTAACAGAGACGCCGTGAATTAACACAAATTAAGACACAGGAATGAAGAACTCTGCTCTTATATTAATGATGGAAATCGACAATCTCAGCTCTCTATTGCAGCTTATACAAAACAGTAATTGTCCAACCCCAGGCTACGAGAGCCTTCTCATATATATACATGGAGAGTACAGTTCCAGATCCACTAAAATCGTGTAGCAATGAAGATCTCTGATCTTGATGCTACAGAGTTACAGCTAAACTGTTATAGCCGTATTGAATGAGGCTGTTAATCATGAAGGATGTTGTTACTCTAGTAATCAATGGATCAACGGACTTAGCAAATTGGAATGCGACCTGTCTGTTGCAGCTAGGTTCTGTTTCAGTGAGGATCTGTTGCAGCTCACGTGGAGGGATGCGTTGTTCCTTGGAGTATGATGAATTAGGCCTTGAAGAGTAACAGCTAGCACCATTTGGCTGATATACCTGTACTTTAGACATTGACTAAATGAAATCACACAAGTTAGCATAAATCAAAGACTAGAATCCAGAACCTTAACAATCTTAGGCATAAAATGAATAAAGCAATAACGAACTATACCTGTCAATATTATTGGTTGATCTGGAGAAAAGGCATATATATAGCTTGTGAAAATAGGATGTAATCAGGGCAAAATGATGCAATAAGGATGGCCAAAAAGGGACAATTCCTGGACCCAACATCTCCCCCCAACTATCCGATTGCATGTCCTCATGCAACAACCTCCACTAGTCTGAATCTGAGTCTGAGTTGTATTTGTGAATATTGGTGAGGTTGTAGGCAAGTTTTGGTGTTTCCTCGCGAGGCACAAACCCATAGCAAGCTGTCCATTTCTCCCAACACAGCTTCTCCTCTTCTTCAGTCAAAGCATAGCTATTCCTATAAGGACTCACAGGCAGCCATATGAGGGAAAATTTGAATCTTAATCCAATCCATAGAGGTCCACATTTTTCCATGCACTGCACATATCGAGGAACCCGTGTCAAGGCTTACTTAAAATTATCAAAGCAGTATGGGTCCCCTTCCTTTAGAGATGAAGATGAAGAAGAATATAGCCATCTGTATTCACTACCCTCCAGAGCATACTACTGCATATTGAGAATCATCGGGACATAGGTAGTGAGGATTTTCCATCGCAAATGTTCAATGTATTGGGAAATTTTAGGAACCCTAAGGGATCCAGCATGATTTGCTATGAATTCTTGTGGATCCTGAGGTTCACCCCTAATCCAGAGAGTAGAATTATCTTCATTCTTTGTGATGGTTTGGAAAGCATCTCGCCATCTTACATGGTTGATGACAAAAGAGGCAAAAGCCCTCAGCTGAACATCCCCCAAGCAAGGAAAAGGGTTGGAGGGAGATTCAATGTAACAAGCCCTATCATGTAAATATAATTCACATAACAAATGTTGATCCTCAAAATCACTTTTCAGAAAAGTCTCTAAAAACTGGGAAGCTATTGCTAGATCAAATGATCTCCCTTCCTTCAAAGCCTTCAATTTCAATAAGGTTTTCTGCTCATGAAGAAAGACAAGGTAAGCGGGGGATGGAATCCTGCAACTCAGTAATTCTACAGCGAGAGTATACATTTGGTCCTTTTCTTGTTGTAGGGTCTCAAGTTTGTTAAATTCTTCCAACTTCTTTTGAAATTTTTCCCACCGGATTTTCTGGAAGAATAACTCTTCAACCCGTTTTTCTCTCAACTCTCTGATGGTATTTCTATGTTCATGGAGAGAAATCATCCCTGTCCTGTACTGAGCAATGTAATTCTTCCATTTATCTAGATCAAGGTTCAGCCAGAGAATCTTCTTCTCCAACCGTTGAATTCTCCTATTCTCCACATCCTTTTCATCATCAGAGTCTAGATAAATGACTTCTTGGGGGAATTGTATTTCTACCTTGTCCCCTGCTACACCAACCTCCTTATTTTGATTTGACAGTGTAACAGTTTCATCCTCCATTGGTGTTGCAGTGGCCTGTGCCTGTAATGCAGTCTCAGCAATTGATTTCGGGGATGCTGGTTCTTGTGTAACAGCATCTTCTTCTTGTACCTCAACCTCCTCAGTTTTAGTATGTCTTGCTAGATCAAAGGACAACTTCAAGAGTACTTGTTCTTGTGTAACAGTACCCTCTATCTGAGTACCAACCTCAGCCATCTCAGTTTGTGTTGCAACTTCAGCAAATGTTTTTGAAAACACTGGTTCTTGTGTAACAGTGTCTTCTTCTTTATCCTTGATGTAATATGTTGTTGTCTGAATTGCAGCCTCACTATATATTTTCAAGGGTGTCGGTTCTTGTGTAACAGCCCCTTACCTTTCAATTTCAATAAACTGCTGAGATTGTTCCTGAAGTAATTCGGTATCCCCTGATGGTTGGGACTGCATTGTTTCATCTTCTATGTTCTAATCAGGGATCACTTCAATTTTTGGCTCATTCTCCCCCGTCAATTCTATTTCTGGTGCTTTTTCTTCCTCCTCCTCTATCTGTGCATGTGCTCCCAATCCTAGCACCATAACTCTATGCCCTGCTGCAAAGAATATGTCTCCACACTTTGGGCAAACAATTTCTCCTCATTCCTCATTTTCTGATGCGAGAGATGAATTTTCTAATAAATTTGTAGCATCTAACAATGTGTTCAAATTCTTATCTGCTTGTTTCCCAGCTACTCCCTTCAATTTTTCCAACTCATTCTGCAGTGTCTGCACTTCCTCTTTTAAGAGTTCATTTTCAAACAGGAGATTTTCAATTTGGGGTTCTTTTATGGAAGGCTCATGTATGGCAGTAGGTAACTTGGGGTTTAACATGGGGATTTCTAAATCTACCCCAGTTACAGGTGATGCCTCAGTCATAGGTATTTCAAATTCTGCCCCAATTACTTCTGTTGTCTCTGCTGCTTCTACTGTTACAGCTGCTTCTGCTGTCTCTGCTGCTTCTACTATTACAGCTGCTTCTAATGTCTCTGTTGCTTCTACTGTTATAGTTGCTTATGTTGTCTCTGTTGCCTCTGCTATTATATCTACTTCTGTTGTTGCAGTCGATCTAGTCTTTATTTTCCTCACCATTCCTGCTACTGATGCTGTGACAGTTCTGGTTTTTCTTTTCTTTGTTGCAGTAGATGTCTGACCCTTGTTCTCTAGCCTTTTTCTTCGTTTCTTTGACACAAGGGTCATTTCTTCAGTCTTCTCTTCTTCAATAATGGTCCCTCTTTATCTCAGGAGAGGACACAACATCCAAAACTTCCACATTTTCTTCTCCTGTTGCTCCTGCCTAGTGCTCTTCCTTCTGAATTTTTGCTTCTGTAGTTGCAACTTATACTATCACAGCTTTAACAGCTGCTCTAGTTTCAGCTTCTTCTATCTGCCATTGCAGCTTCTGATGTCACTGCCTCCTATGCCATGGCTTCCATCACTACTTCCTCAACAACAGGAATTTTTGCTAGTGCTTCTTCTCCCATGTTTACCTTCTCTTAGACCTCAGTCTGGTTTTTTGATGCTCCAACCTCCCCCCCAACTGGATTGGAGGAGCTCCGGTCCTCATTAGCTTCACTCACACCCCTCATCTCTAATACAGGTTCTCTAATTGGCCCATCTCCAGCAAGAAATTGGTCCCAAGTTAAGTTACGATTTGCAAGGGCCCTCAAGACTAATAATTTAATTAGGTCATGATTAGTAAGGGAGGAAACTGGGTGTTGGGCAGTTTTTGCATATCCGGCCATGGTTTGTAGGGCTTTAAAAAGATAAAATGGCATATTTACTAAATTTCCATGGCGTAAGTGAGACAATAAGGGAATTTCAGAGAAGAAAACTATTTGGTACCTACCTTCAAAAGAGATATATTTCTTCACAAAGACGGCTACTTGATCCCAAGGTTGTGGTAATGACGCCAATTCTATCCCACGATTCTTTGGACGAATACTCTCCCCGACTGCCAAAAATTCTCTCACCGCAGTCACATTATGTGCCTTCCGTTGAAATGACTTATTTCCAACCCGGGGTAAGCCAGTAACTTCTGCTATAATTTCCTCTGAAACATCTACGCGCAGTCCCCTGACCTCAGAGTGAGTGTCAGTCAGGTTAAGGGTGAATTGCATTGCAGTTTCTATGTGGAAACTGTTCAACCGTTCAAAATATTCCATCCAACCCGCTGCTATGAAAATGTTAAGAACTTCTGCATTGGCGCGCAAGGCTTCCATATTCACAAGTTCATGCCAGACTGGGTTACCCATATCAACCTCTCCTCAAAATTCAAAACGAATACAGCAATTACCAGGCTAGACATAGGAGTTGCAGCATACGAACATGCAAGGGATCGTTAGAATTCGAAAATAAGGTATTTTAGGAAAGTCGGCATAGGTATGAAGTCCAGGTGAGATGAGACAGTTATGGAAAGTTGGCATAATTGGGGTAGGGAATTTAATAGAGACAAACATGATTTTGACACATTCCCTGGTGGTTAAATGGTACAGGTTCGCTAATCGAGAGCTAAGACAGTGCATAACCATTATTACCGTATTCAATTTCCTGCCAAATCATGTAAAAGGTCTGAATCCATACCTTTGCGTTATGCGTTCAGCCGTGAATTAATCATTATAGCCTGCCTTCATCATCTCCTCCATTAAAATGAGCATAAATGTGCATGTGCTGAAGTGATGTGGCCACGCCACCTAAGCTGACAGGTACCAAACCAACCCAATAGTTTTCTTCATGGTGGACTACGATTGGATTTGTGAAGCAAGCAATTTAAACTGACGCCTGATTTAATCATTATTGGTAGCATCATTCGGAGAGCAGGCAAACTGGCAGAGTCATAGCTGTGAAATTTTGTGGAAATGGTCAAAGTAGCGGAGTCACAACTATACGGGAAGAAGCAAAATGGAAATGAAAATGGTGGAGTCACGGCTGCTGGCAAAAAGATGAAAACGAAATAGGAGTAGCGAAGTCCCAGCTACGAAGTTTAGCAGAATGGTCGAAAATGGCGGAGTCGCATCTTCTCAACTTGGCAAAATAAGCAGAAATAGCGGAGTCGCAACTACTGGAATGTGGCAGAATGGGTAAAGTGGCAAAGTCACAGTTGCTAAACTTGGCAAAATAAGCAGAAATAGCAGAGTCGCAGCTACTGGAATGTGGCGGAATGGGAAAAAGTGGCGGAGTCAAAACTGCTAAACTTGGCAAAATAAGCAGAAATAGCAGAGTCGCGGCTGTTGGAATGTGGCGGAATGGGAAAAAGTGGCGGAGTCGCAGCTGTTAAACTTGGCAAAATAAGCAGAAATAGCGGAGTCGCAGCTGCTGGAATGTGGCGGAATGGGAAAAAGTGGCGGAGTCGCAGCTGCTAAACTTGGCAAAATAAGCAGAAATAGCGGAGTCACGGCTGCTAGAATGAGGTGGAATGGGTAAAAGTGGTGGAGTCGCAGCTGCATAAAAATGGGAAGAATGAGCAGTGTAAGAAGTTGCAGCTATGCAAAATGAGCCAACAAGCAAATTTTTTAGCTGGTTTCTAAAGGCTAACGAATCATCCATCTTCTTCAAAAGAGCTTTATTAAGTCAGGAAACAATGTAAGGCGTCTGCAATCATCTAGCCCAATCACGATTGTTGTTCCTCCAATTAATTCCTGCACACAGTTCTTCAAAACAAACCCGATCAAGTGCAAAAGAAATTGAAAAGTAGATCAAATACAGAATGAAAGAAAAAACAATCATTTATGTACAAAATATGTGTGGAAATTGCAGTTATTAAGATTTCACAGGGTTTGAGAAAAATCCATGCCCTGGCGTTAACTAATATTCTGGATCAACTGCAACATGTGAAACGAAAGCATCCCCTGAAACCAATTTGTGGTATAGTCACAGCCGATGACCATTTGCAAATAATGGTGCTTTGTTTTCATCGATGGTGATCAACCGGACTGTTCCATTGTCAAATACTTGATCTATTTGATAAGGCCCCAACCAGCGAGTGCGCAATTTTCCCTTGAAATCCCTCTTAAACCGTGAATCATATAACAGCACCCAGTCTCCTTCCTGGAAGACCTTCTTATTTATGAATCTATCATGCCATTTAGAGTGTTGCTGTTGGATTAAAGTTGCATGATTTACTGCTGCTATGCGCTTTTCATCCAATTCGTTAAGTTGATTCAGTCGGTTCTTCTGTGCTTCTGATAAATCAAGGTTTGCTTCTACAGTTGTCTTCAAAGTCTTGATTTCAAATTCAATTGGGAAGGCAACATTCTTACCATAAACGAACTCGTATGGGGAAAAACCAGTGGTGTTATGCCATGTAGTGTGATAGGCCCATAGTGCCTCTGGAAGTCTCTCAGCCCAATCTTTACGATGGCTTTTCACTGTTTTTGTCAAAATAGCCTCTATGACTTTGTTTGTACTTTCCACTTGACCATTGGCCTGTGGATGATATGGCGAGGTTATTATGCGCTAAATATGAAATTTCTATAATAGTGTCTCCATCTTGCGAGACACAAACTGTGGTCCACCATCTGTAATGATTTCCTTAGGTACTCCAAACCGAGTGAAAATTTCTTCATATAGGAAATCAATTACAGCCTGATCACTAGCCTTAACCAAGGCCACAACTTCTACCCATTTAATCATGTAATCTGTGCAAACCAAGATGTGACCCTGTTTTGAAAGAGGGTTGATAGGCCCTACAAAATCCAGAGCCCATCTGTCAAATGGTTCAACCATGAGCTGTGGCTGAAGAGGCATCTCATCTAATCTATTGGGTTGGCCCATCCTTTGGCAGCTATCACATGCTTGAACATACTTTTTTGCATCCTTGAACAATGTGGGCCAGAAATAACCCATTCTCAAGACCTTATGACCTGTCCTTTTGTTAGCAAAGTGCCCCCCACAGGGCTCATCATGGCAATCTATAAGAATACTGAAAATTTCATCTTCTCTAACACATCTTCTGATTTCTAAATCAAGCCCTGTGTAGAAAAGATGTCCATCAATCCAGCAATACCTAGCACTCTATTGTATGATTTTTCTTTTTTCTTTCTTTGACAGGTGTGCTGGGAGCTTACCTGCAGCCAAAAAGTTAGCAATATTTGCATACCATGGGGAGTGAGCTGATACTGCAAACAAATGTTCATCAGGGAAGGAATCTTCGACTGGTAAATTGTCATCACTGTTAGTAAGTTGAGATAAAAAGTCTGCAACAACATTTTCCTTCCCTGGTCTATCAATAATTGTGATATCAAATTCCTGTAATAGTAATAGCCATCTAAAAACTCTAGCATTCGTGATTGGTTTGTTCATTAAATATTTGATGGAAGAATGATCAATGTGCACAAAAGTGGAGTATCCAGCAATGTAATGTCTAAATTTGTTGATGGAATAAACTATGGCAAGGAACTCTTTCTCTGTGATAGTATAGTTAAGTTCAACAGGGGATAAATTCTTGCTAATGTAATAGATTGCATAAGGAGCATTACCTTCCTATTGTCCTAAAACTACTCCAATGGCAGTGTCCGAGGCATCTGAAGAAATATGAAAAGGCAGAGCCCAGTTGGGCCCTCGTAAGATGGGTGTTGTAGACAGCCTTTTCTTGAGTTCTGTGAACGTTGTTTGTCATGCATCATTCCAGACAAATTGTGCATCCTTCATAAAAAAAGTGAACAAAGGAGAAGCTAGCTTGGCAAAGTTTTCTATGAATCTTCTATAATAGTCGGCATGCCCTAAAAAGCTGCGTACATATTTTTGTGTTCCAAGAGTTGGTATATTTTCAATTACCTTGATTTTGGATGGATCTACCTGGATAACATCAGAGGAGATGAAGTGCCCCATAACTATGCCGTCACTCATCATCATATGGCACTTTTCAGTGCTTAAAGAGAGTTGGCTTTGTTCACAGCGTTTCAAGACCTTTTCTAAATTTTTCAGCACTTCTTCATAACTATCACCATATGGAGTAAAGTCATCCATAAAAATCTCCATGCAATAATTTACCATCTCTGAAAAGATTCCAATCACTGCTCTTTGAAAAGTTGTTGGTGCATTGAACAAACCGAAAGGAAGTACCCTATATGCAAAAGTACCCCAGGGACAGGTGAAAGTGGTTTTGTCTTAGTCTTCTAGAGCGATCTAGATTTGGTTATAGCCACTAAAGCCATCCAGAAAGGAAAAATACTTCTTCCCAGACAAGGTATCAAGGACCTGATCGATAAAAGGAAAGGGGAAGTGTTTCTTTTGCGTTGCTTTGTTCAATTCTCTGTAATCCACGCAGACTCTCCATTTCCCATTCTTCTTTGGCACAATCACAAGTGGAGAAACCCACTCACTGTCTCAAATGGGGTATATAAATCCTGCTTCCAAAAGTTTTTGGATCTCCTCTTTCACTATGTCTCTTAGGTTCGGGTTCATCCTTCGTTGTGGTTGACACACAGGCCTGGAGTCATTCTTAATATAAATGTGATGGGTGCACAGATTAGAAGGAATACCTTTCATGTCTGTGTACTCCCAGGTGAAATATCCTCTACGTTGTTTCAGCAGAGTGATCAGCTGTTCCAGCTCATTGGGAGCAAGGTTTTGATTGACATTCAATGTTTTCCCTAGCTCGATTTCTCCTGGAACACTCTTCAATTTTTTGAGTACTGGAATTATATTGGCATCACTGACTAGAGTTTCTTGTGTAATATTTTCTTGCTCTGTTTCATCTAATGTACTGTCAAGAATCTGGTAAACATGATTATTGACTGACGTGGGCTCACTAATGAAACTATTGATAGCATCATCCTCTGTTTCATATTTAAATGTTAAGGATCTCCCTATTGTTAATAAAGGCTGAACACCTTCCTCCTCCTGCAAATCTACCCAAAGTGGAGTTTCAGCTTCTGTGCTTGGTCGAGCTGGAGAGTATAAGGTTAGGATTTTGATCTCAGTCCCGTCTGAGATGGTTATAGATCCTGACCGACAGCTGATATAGGCATCTGCTGTGGCCAACCAATGTCTTCCCAGGATCAGTGGATGTCCCCCCAACTGAGACTTCGGCTATAACACCAATAATTCCGCTGGGTATTCCCATGAGTCAACAGAGATTACAAGGTCATCTAAGATCCCCTTAGGCTTGATTTTTGATCTATAAGCAAGTTCCAAAATAGTAAGGGTCGGTCGAAGGTTAGTGAGTCCAAGTTTCTTCACCGTTTCTATGGTCATAACGTTAATAGCCTAAATCTACCAAGACATTGGGGATTTGTGTGTTCCCTATGTGAACTGTAACAGTCGGATTTCCAAGGTCATCATATTTTGCTACAAGAGTCTTCCCCATTATTAATTCAGAAATTTTTCCCAATACGTGGACAATGGGAGGATCCCTGGGCCTTCTTCCTGGTTTGTTGACACATAAATATCTAACAGTCTTAGCATAAATGGGCACATCATGGAGGGCTTGTAACAGTGGAATTTTAACATACAAATTTTTCAATTCTCCTAACAGATCGAATTGAGGCTGTTCCACTGTTTTCTGCAGGGCCAATCGTTCAGGGTATGGTTGTTCTTTCATCAACTGTGTAGGCCGTGATTCATCATGTGTTACTCTCTAAGTTTCAACTATTGTTTCGGTAGGCGTATCAGCATCCTCAATGATGGGGCTTGCTGAATTAACAATATTCTCATAGTGTTGATCCACTCTAGTTTCAATCACTGGGGATGAAACATCCTCAGTGATAATAGGTTCCACTACCCTCCCTGATCGTAACTGTATATCATTGCAGGGAATCTGGGTGATGGAATACACAGGCATGTTGGCAGTCTCAAATTGATGCACTGCTTTATTGTTTTGGTTTGGGTTAGGTTGTGCACATAGTTGTGGTCGAAGTGGTGCATTCACAGGGGCGGCATTGTTTTGAAATGGAAGCTGTGGTTGCTGATACTGTTGAGGAGGGTACTGTTGATACTGAGTCTGGTTATGGGGAAAGTTATTTCCTTGGTAAGAATTTCTCCAGTTGGAATTCCAGGGAGCTTGATTGTTTGACTGTTGTGACCATGGTGTCCATGAATTAGGATTTTGCATTGGGTTTTGAGATGGATGCCACTGATTATTAGAATAATTTGAAGGGAATTGTGTATTCATATTATTCATACCGTTCATATTATTCAGAAAGAAAGATGGATCTTGATTCATACCTTGATTGCGAGGCTGCCAAGGTTTCTTCTATGCAATAAAGTAAGCTGACTCCACATCTGGAATGGAGGCCTGCAGGACTGCTTTGACCTTAGGTAATGAAGGACATTCCTTGGTATCATGCTCCGTTCGCATATCCTACACATCTCTTCCTTGTCCAGCGGGCATTCTTTCAGTGGGTTCTTTTTCCTACATTTAGGACAAAATACGCCAAGCGTAAGGTCTTCTACTACTTGCCTCTGCTTTGCTCTCAAAACATCTAGCTCTGAGGAAATGGAGCTCATCATGTCTGTTTTAAAATTCTCCAGTAAGTTGCCTATTTCTGCTCGAGTGGCTCCTCCACTAGCTGACTTCTGCGTCCTAGTGAAGACATCCTGATCTCTATCTTTGTCTTGTTTGTTAGTTCTAGAGGATCCCCTTGAGTACCTTCGACATAATTCAACAATCTTCTTGAAGGGTTCCTTTGAGATGTCCCCTTTTCCCAGCAAATTTAACATATCAAGGCAGTCTTCTCTAATTCCTCGTAGCAAAATGATCTTGAGTACATCCTTTCCAATCTCAGTGTGTCCGGACCTTTGTAAATTGTACAACAATCTTTCCACAAAATCTTCCAAGCTCTCTTCTTCCTTCTAAACCATTTTAAACAATTCTTCCTTTCTATCTCTAGTTCTGCAATATTCCTTATATTTAGAAAGAAAGGTATGTTTCATTTGGTCCTAGGTAGTAATGGTCTCATGACCTAGACTCATGAACCAACGCAAAGCATTTTCTTTTAAGGTGGCTGGGAATAATTTCAGCTTCTGGGCATTGGAGGTGTAATCATAACTGTGACAGAGGATGTCAAACTCAAAAAGAAACTCATCAGCATCTTCAGAGGATTTACCATGGAAATTCGGGTGAACTGATGGTGAGATATTTTTCATAGGAGCTTCTCCAAGTGTCCGGAGGATAGGGAATTCTAATGTGGCCACAGTATTACCAGGATGATTGTCTTCCACTTCTTTTTCCCATTTCTCTCTATGCTCATTCTCGCCTTCATGTTTTCTATTATCCATTTGGTTAGTCCAAAATTCGACGGTTTCCCTTATTCGTTCTTCCTCTGCCCTTGCTTCTTCTTCTTTCCTCCTCTCTTCTTTTCGCCTTCTTTCTTCCTCTTCTTCTTGGTGAGTCTTCAACCACACTTCCTTAGTAACTCTGGTTCTGTTGATATGATAAATCTCCTCTCTATCTGGTATACCCACAGCACCTCCCTTATCTTCAGGAGGTTTATTTTCTGCAACAGGAGTTGAAGGTCCCGTTGTATTCTCCACTGTTGATGCTGAATTCTCAAGTTTGGGAGGAACAAATTTCCCCTGACTGTAGATGTCCACGGTGGTCTAGTGGAAGAATCAACTCTAGCAATTATTTCGTCAATGTATGTGTGTCTTCCCTGACCTGTATTACGACCTCGACCTCTTCCACCTGCAATGTTAGTATTCAAAGGGGGTTCCCGATTTGTTTTTCTTGTATTCAAGCATGCTGTAAATGATTAGACTAAAATGAAATCAAATGAAACCAACTACTAACTATGTCTATCAATTACCATCCCCGGAAACGATGCCAAAATTTTGGGCACCCTATGTGTCAATTAATTACAACCAACACACAGGATGAGCAATATAAATTGTCAAACCCAGGGAGGTCTTTTATTTCAATGACAATAAGCACAATCTATGCATAAACATGTCAAGCAGTTGATTAACTAATTAGAGATAATAATCCTACCTATCTGCTCAGCCAAACTCATTCCTTAAAGAAAACTAATCTACTCATACATCTAGGAATTCAAAGTACAGATATCCTCCTACAGAAATCAACCCAGCAGTTACTGATCTAAGAATAGGAATGAACTAGATTACTTTTGCAAGAATTTAAAACCTATAATTATCAAACTAAAATATTCAATCTTTACCAAAATGATCCATCTAGCAACTACTGTAACTCAATCATAATCTACCTAATCTATGAATTCAATGAAGATACAACAGCAACCAGAACTTAACATAAGCTTGAACTCTAAACTGATAATTACTGGAAATCCTAGAAAGCATAAACGACTGGAAGATATTGGAACTAAGCTTGGCTATTACAGCTAATTAAAACACACATGCATCAAATTGAACTAATCTACACAGTCGACTGTCACACCACTCTGTTACAGCTATTCAAGATGCAACCCTAACTACCAAAAGAGATGCTAGTATGAATTCTCTGTTGCAGCTAACAATAACATATACAGTAATTCCACACCACACAATAGAAAGGAAACTAGATTAATCTACCTACTTAAATCAGCTATCTCTGTGAGAAGGCGGGCCTTGGCCTTCTAACAGAGACGCCGTGAATCAACACAAATTAAGACACGGGAATGAAGAACTCTGCTCTTATATTAATGATGGAAATCGACAGTCTCAGCTCTCTATTGCAGCTTATACAAAACAGTAATTGTCCAACCCCAAGCTACAAGAGCCTTCTCATATTTATACATGGAGAGTACAGTTCCAGATCCACTAAAATTGTGCAGCAATGAAGATCTCTGATCTTCATGCTGCGGAGTTACAGCTAAATTGTTACAGCCGTATTGAATGAGGCTGTTAATCATGAAGGATGTTGTTACTCTAGTAATCAATGGATCAACAGACTTAGCAAACTGGAATGCGACTTGTCTGTTGCAGCTAGGTTTTGTTTCAGTGAGGATCTATTGTAGCTCATGTGGAGGGATGCGTTGTTCCTTGGAGTATGAGGAATCGGGCCTTGAAGAGTAACAACTAGCACCATTTGGATGATACACCTGTACTTTAGACTTTGACTAAATGAAATCACACAAGTTAGCATAAATCAAAGACTAGAATCCAGAGCCTTAACAATCTTAGGCATGAAATGAATAAAGCAATAACGAACTATACCTATCAATATTATTGGTTGATCTGGATAAAAGGCATATATATAGCTTGTGAAAATAGGATGTAATCAGGGCAAAATGATGTAATAAGGATGGCCAAAAAGGGACAATTCCTAGACCCAACAGAAAGTTACCGTCTGAATACAGGATATGTATAAATGTTGTATTGAAGCATTGGCTAAGGTAATTGCATGACTATATGACATATGTCTTTATGCATAAGAATTTGATTTTTTTTGGAAACTATGAGAATTTTATAATCATGCAATTGAATTTGACTTGTAGGAAAGACCGTGTACAATCACCTACAAAAAGACTACAACATTTGTTCCAGCAATGAAGTTAAAAAAAACTATCTATTAAAGATATTGAAGAATCTGAAGTTCCCAGGATTCGGGATGCAGTAATGGAAGAATGCCATGATCGAGGAATTCTAGTCGATCATGAAGAATGATGTTTAGGATGTGGTCCCAAGACCATATGGGAAGTCTGTTGTGACTTCCAAGTGGATCTATAAGTTCAAGCATGCTGCAAATGGCAACATAGAAAAATACAAGGCATGGAGGTGTGGCAGAGTGCAAATGGAATATTCCTTGGACAAGGGAAGTATGCAGTAGAGATCCTGAAGCGGTTCGAGATGATGGACTGCAAGGCCATGGCCACACCTATGGCACCGAACCTGAAGCTTTTGTGTGGTGCTTCATCTGACCCGGTTGATGTCATGGTGTATCATCAGATGATTAGGTCCTTGATGTATCTGATGAACACGAGACCAAATATTTGCTTTGCGGTGAACACATTGAGCCAGTTCCTGACGGATCCCAGAGGTGTTCACCTGGTTGCTGTAAAGCATATTCTGAGGTACCTGAAGGGTAAAATTGACTATGGGATCAAGTATGATGCGAATCAAAAGTTTAACCTAGAGGGTTATGTTGATTCAGATTGGGCAGGCAATGCTGCAGATAGGAAGAGCACTTCTGGGTGCTGCTTCAATATGGGATCAGGTGTGATCTCTTGATTTAGCAGGAAGTAGTCCTGCGTAGCACTGAGTACAGCCAAAGCAGAGTATGTCGCAGCTTGTTCGGCTAGTTGTGACAACCAGAGTTGTGTGAAGTTGTTTGAGAACCTGGTGTTCCATGATAGGTCGAAGAACATTGAGATCAAATATCACTATATCAGGGATAGGGTGCAGAGAGGAGCAGTGAAGCTCTTGTATGTTGCGACGGATGAGCAGGTTGCAGATGTGTTGACTAAACCACTAGCCAGAGTGAAGTTTGAGTACTTCAAAGAGAGGCCTGGTGTTCTTCAGATTGAAGATACTTCGAGGAAGAAGTGATGGGGCACATTTGCAGGAGCCATTCCAAGCATCGTGATAGGAGGATCTTTCCATGGCTATGGATGTAAGCGTTGTATGATGAGAATCAGGACGATGCTCCAGTTACTGCTTTGGATATGCATCAGTTGGATGCTTTGTATGATCAGTTGGATCATGTATATGTATATGCATCAGGTGGATGCTTTGTATGATCAGTTGGATCATGTATATGTATATGCATCGGGTGGATGCTTTGTATGATCAGTTGGATCATGTATGATGACATGCATTAGGACGATGCAATGACAATGATCAGGATGATCATGTGTGATGAGTATCAGGACAATACTCTGGATGATATGCATCAGGACGATGCAATGATGAGTATCCGGACGATGCTCTGGATGACGTGCATCAGGACGATGCAGTGACGATGATTAGGGTGATCATGTACATCAAGATGATGTATGGTGAGTATCAGGTTGATACTCTTTGGTCGTGGATGGGTTGTGCAGATAATCATATAATAGTGCCCTGGGAGGTTTGCAAATCTTTCGAGGTTTTTCCTATGGCATATAATAGCGCCCTGGGATATCTGGCAAATGCTCTTTCGAGGTTTTGCTTGGGAGGACATATAATAGCGCCCTGGGAGGTTTGCAGATACTCTTTCGAGGTTTTTCCTATGGCATATAATAGAGCCTTGGGATATTTGGCAAATGCTCTTTCGAGGTTTTGTCCTATGGCATATAATAGCGCCCCGGGAGATCCGATAGGTTGAGCAGTATGCTCGTAATCAGTCCTGGGATGCTCTTTCGAGGTTTTTCCATGACCACATATAATACGTCCTGGAGATCCGGATAGGTTTTGCTAGTCACGTAAAAGGCCTCGGATGCTCTTTAGAGTTCTTGCTAGTCAAGACACTCTTTTAAGGTTTTGTGGTGGGGGTCACATGTAATACTTCCTGGAGGTCCGGACAGGTTGTGCTAGTCACGTAAAAGGCCTCGGATTCTCTTTAGAGTTATTGTTAGTCAAGACACTCTTTTAAGGTTTTGTGACAGTCAACATGTAATAGCACCCTGGGAGATCTTGCCAGTCGTGCTTAGGCACATAAAGGATCCTGGGATACTCTTTCGAGGTTTTGTTGACACACGTAATAAGTCCTGAGGATTCCACAGTATGGCCATTGATGATGAAGACCTACAGGTGGTGGGCCTACATCTAGCATGAAAAAGGGTTGGCTTTGTAGAACTTCCTATGATGAGAAGAATTCATAGATAGCCCAGTGATTGAGATGTCGAGTACAGTAGCAGTGATGATGATGATGCTCCATGATCTAGTGATGATGATCCAGCTCTAGTATTGAAGACTTGTGCCTATATGTATTGATGACCTGTGTCAAGAGAATACCTTCCTACTTAAGAGGGAGTGTTGATGTATTTGTAACTTCGGAAAATATTCACTTGTATATTGTATTTTTACTTTATTGTATCCCCAACGGAGATGTATTATTCCTCCGATTGGAAGTGTCGTCAGTTGTACTTGCAAGTGTCGCAAGTTATATTGTAAGTGTCGTAACTTATACTTGATGGGTTATTAAACCACCTTGATGGGGTCGGCCCTATATGAGTCATGTGTGTTAAAGGGTTATTAGACCACCCTATTGGGGTTCGGCCCAGTCAGCATTATGTTATGTGGTTAAGTTGGGACTGACCTAGTTGAGTAAAGGTCAAGTGAAAGTAAGTGTATAAATAGAGAGTGTGTCTCTCTCATTTTACACATTCTCTTATTCACTCACTTCGCATTAGTGAGAGAGAGGAGGAGTGCGCACAAGTGGAGGAGGAGTTTGCTGCTGCTGATATCTATCTCTTGGGCTTGATCATGGTGACCCTTGTATTGATGTTTATTCTATCTCTGAGGAAGTTGCGGGGTTTTCACCTTCTTGGTTTTCCCCGGTGAAATGTTGTGTGTCTCTTGTCTCTTGTCTCTTATGCTTGATATGTTGTACATGTTGTTGCTTCAGTTAAGATCCTAGATCGGATTGAATTAAATTCTGAAAAACTAACACCCTCTTCCCAAGGATAGTTCGGGTACTTCTCCGATGATGTAGATGGTCATTCAGAAAGACCCTTTAAGTGTTTATTCAAAAAACCCTCCTTTGAACTCGGGTATCTCCCTGGCCTAGTCAATTAGATTTCAAAATGTGACCATTAGGAATAGGAAGAAAAATATTAAAGGGGTAAAGGATTCCAATTCTAAGGAGGTGTACAAACCCCCTTCCATCATGCTGAATGAAGTTTTAGATTCTTCCCTCTCCTCTTGGGACCTTAGAGCAAAGCAGCCCTATTCAGATGGAACTTAATGTCAATATTATCTCTAAATATATGTGGTTTGGGTAGGGCTAGGAAGGGTAGGGCCATGCTTAAACTTTTAAATACTACTAACCCTGATGTCATATTACTACAAGAAACTATGTCTAAAGCAAAATCTATTACAGTGGTCTCTAATCTATTGCCAGGATGGCAAATATGTGTGATTGACTCGGTTGGCCTCTTTGGATGTCCCTTATCCTATTGGAACCCTTTGTGCTCAGAATTCAAACCTTTCATAAATGTAGGGGGTATCTTGATGGAAGGTCATTTCAAAAACATAATTCAAAATTTGGTTGTGTTTTGAATTGTTGTGGACCTTACAAAGATAAAGACAGTTTTTTGGATCTATTGGATTCTTCAATTTTATTGGGGATGGAAAACATAATTGTGGAAGGGAGTTTAAATTTCACTTTGTCACCTGCATAAATATGGGGTGTTACTGGACAATCTACCAAAAGCGGACTTAAGGCATGATCTCCCTAGTTCAATGCGAATCTAGAACAAATTAGACAGAATACAAATCTACCTTCCTAGATCAAATTAGAGATTCAAGTGATGTGAACATCTTACCTTTCAGATATATAGATCTCTTTCTCCCTCATCACTCCAAGATCCACGGTCGTCAGATCCGTAGCTGCAAGACCTGTCAGAACATGCAAGAGACAAACAAGCAGTAATAGCACATCTACACATTAATTGATCTAAGTAAAAGGTTAAGAAAGTAAACTATAAATATCAAATGAACAACAAGACATTTATGGAAAGAGTTTTGTATTCTGTATAAAAGTGGGAATACAAAGAAAAGTGAGGATTACAACCAAGCCCTAATGTTGCAATATTCCTCCAACAAGCCAATCCAATGCCTCTAAGGAGAAATGGGTGCCTCAAATGGATGAATGATGATCTCGTAAGCTTATTCCACCAGCATATGGATGTTATAGCCTTCCTCCCTTTGGAATGGAGAGGAGCTTCATATATATATGACTAGGAGGATAGGATAGGTTGAGAAATAGTGGGAGAGGACTAAGGAATCCTCCCAAGGGGGTAGGGAACCGAATTCCATCTCATATACAAGCTAGGGATAGAGATCCAAGTCACACACCTTCGAGAAATCGCTCGAAGATGCCCTTTATCCACATTAACTAACTTCAGCGCAAGTTGCATTAGGACAACCTGCGTCGGTGCATGCTGTACAAGGGTGACATGAGCCGACGGCGCACTCCATCAGATGATTAGTTGTGCCTGACCTATTTGGGCACTGGTTGCTAGGGAGCAGCCTGCGCTGGCCCAACTAGACCCTATAGTAAGGTGGCCAGTAACTTCTCAAGTTTGACTTCCTAGTCATAGAAGCATTAGGGGATGTTTGCACTGAGTCTTATGGTGGCAATATTTAGGTGTAACATGGGGTTCCTCGGCACATTTGGATAGCTCAGTTGAGCACTTAGCCAACATGTTCCAGAGGGTGGTTTTGGTGGATATCCTACCTATAAAACTGGAACCGACCTGTTCGAATGGAATATGTGGGGAGGCATGTATCTGTAAGCAACTGGAAATATTTATGATGAAATCAAACCTCATCCAATATTTGCAAAACTATAGGACATGGAATGATAATTATACCATCTCTGACCATCATCCTATTATATTGCAATTGGATGATACAAAAACCTTTCATAATTATCCTTTTTAATTCAATAGCTCTTGGATTTTAAATGAGGATTTTTGCAGTATGGTTAGGAATTTTTGGTTGGATTATCATGATCATTTGGATTGCATCCCGATGGATAATTTGGTTATGAATCTTAAATATTTAAATAAAATAGTGTCTATATGGATCAAGGATCAAAGAAGGAAAGACTGTGAAGAACTTAGTAGAGTTGATGAGCAAATTAAGTCATTTTTGACAATACTGTGGATTTCATTATGAATGAAGATGAAATATTGGCTATCCGAGAGTTAGAATGAAAAAATTATTTACTATTGAAGCAAGAGGAGATGGAATGGTGATTGAAGAGTCATTCCCTTTAGGTGGCCCTGGGTGATAACAACATGAGGTTTTTCCATAATTATGCTTCTAGCAAAAGGAATCAAAATGTTATATGGGATATGGTGGACTCTTCGGGGAATGTTGTTAAGGCACAAAAGGATCTTATGTGCTTAGCTAAATCACATTTTACAATCTGTTTAAATATCCCGGTTCCTATAATATTAATGCACAAATGAAAGTTATCATTCACTTACCCTCTTTTTAGTTACCTGCAAAAGGTGAGGAGATTGGAAAATATGTTACCTTTGATGAGATTGAAGTTGTTCTTAAATAGTTTGCAAAAGAAAAGAGTCCAGGTCTAAATGGGTGGACTGTAGAACTCTTTTTTTTATGTTATTGGGAAGGATATACTTTTAATGGTTGAGAAATCTAGACTTGAGGGATATATCTCTAGTGCATTGAACTCTACTTTTATCACTCTTATTCCTAAATGCAATAAACCCTTCTCTTTCAATGATTTCAAACCTATTGCATTGTGTAACCTGATATACAAGATCATATAGATTACAGTTGGGGATTACTGAGATTTTCCAATTCCTGACGATTAGTCGTGCAACGTATTGAAGCGGGATTCTTTGGAGTATCGCCTGCTATATCATTTTCTCTTTCTCTTGTCAAGTTTCTACTCGGATTCGAACAATGTACTTGTAGTTGTACTCTCTTCTCTAAAATATCCCACAAGAATTCATCTCCAATTTTTTCTTCAAAGATGTGCTTTTTCGACTGGCTCATATGTGGCTGCAAGACCATTGTCTACAATCTTGTGAATTATAAAACCGGAAACTGAGCTCGTGAATGATATCCTTCCAATTTGGGCATGTTTGGGAGCTCGTCCATGAACATATGAAGAGATGCCACTACCTGATGCAAACTCCCATAAGTAGCACCAACCACGATGACGAAACCCAAGAAGTAGAAAAAGGAGAGGAGTTTTAAAACACATGGATTCATCTATGTTATTTCCGTAAGCAACTATGTATCAAAATATTGTGATTGTTGTAACTAAACAAGCCTTATTTGGCTCAAAATTGCAAGCGAGTGTGTGGAATCGAGTTGCTTGGTATCATAATGATACCTTCCCGCTCCATGTTCATTATTTAGTCACCGGCTCTTGAACAAACATAAACATTGAAAGGATACCAATCATTCTTGTTTCTTATTATTCAAGGTGTAGCAACGGAAGAGCTATCAACTAACTTTATTGAACTCTGAGTTGATTTGGGTTGGTTAACCAGACATGTATACTGTACGTTGTTTTAATTGTCATAGCAAGTGGGATCATGGCAGGTTGCATTTGTTTAAATTTTAGTCTTAGAATTTTATTTTTATTTTTTTTTTAATTTTGATAATTAAGACCACTCCTGCAAGGATTTATGTCCCATCTGAGTGGTACTTGTCCAATCATAAAATTGAATTAATATATTTTAAAAATTATTGAAATTATTTTTATTTTTCAAAATATTAAATTTAATATAAAAGTATACAAAACATGATTAAACTTCATAAAAATTGGTATTTAAAAAAAAACTATTATAATAAGTTTGACTTTCTAATTAAAAGTATATCCCTACTTTGGAAGAAAATTTGTATTTTAAAACAAACTATTATAATAAGTTTGACTTTCTAATTAAAAGTATATCCCTAGTTTGGAAGGGATAATAATAATAATAATAATTAAGACTTTAATGATAATTAATCTTGAATATTTAATGATTATCAAGGTAGGCTCTACATGTAAGGAAAATAATCATTTTAGCGCGTTGCTTATTCCAAAATAATCATTTTACCTCTGCTTACAGCATAATATTATAAACTTCAACTATTGTTAGTTACTCTATTCATATTAGAACTTTATATTTTTGTGTCGGTTTTGGATTACAGTGTATATGTAACTCTATACTAGCATTCGCCCCAGGAGGGGAAAAAGTGAACGCCACTAGGAAAACAATAAATTTTGTAAATTTTTCTTTCCCTTTATTAGATTACCACCCATATTGAAGTTTTAACATTTATTTACAAAATAAATACTTCCTCCGACCTCCTTGACCTCCTCCGATCTCGTCGACCTGCTCCGACGTGTTCGGCCTCATCAACCTTGTCCGACCAGTCCGGTCGACCTCGTCGACAGTTAACAGTCGACCAATTTTTAAAGGCTCGATGAAGTCGTTTATGAACCATATTTTTTTATAACTAAAGTGACCCGACAATTTTGACTCCCGACCATATCTTACAAATATTATCGAAAACAAAATTACAAATTCATATCAACTATTTCATATGTCGATCATGTTTACACAGTGATAAGTTCATGTCGACCAAAAGGAAATAGTTAAGAGGCGACCAATTTTTTAAGGCTCAACGAACTCGACTATCGACTATATTTTTTTAAAAACTAAAGTCAGCCGACCATTTTGACTTCGGACCTAGTGAGTTATAAAATGTCATTACTCGATATTTAACACCTATCACAAAAATATAAGTCCTACTTTTTTTTTCAACCGAAGATAAAATGTAGTTTATTCACATTGCAGAAGACTCGTATAATCAAAACCATCAAATAACCGTAATGAGACCAAAAATTCCAGATAAAAAATCTTTTAACTATTAAAAACAATAAATTTATACTGGGAAATGTGTAGGATAACATAATCTAAACCCAACAATGCTACAAAAATTCGACCATATAAGATGTTGAGCTGAAACTACAAGTTCGACCATATAGACTTTCGACCTTTTTAAAAATAAAGTGGCATCTAGTGATATCGACTACAACAACATTGACTAGTTTCGATATCGACTATATTGACCATAAATGACTCGACTGATTTAGTATCGACCAGAAATTATATATGTCGACCACGATATCGACGAGATTTACTAACATATAGTGAAGATCAATTTGAACCTAATAATATGTTGAGTTGAAACTACAATTTCGACAATATACACTTTTGACCTTTTTAAAAATAAAGTGACATGAAGTAATATCGACTACGACAACATTGATCAGTTTCCATATCGACGATATTGACCATAAATGACTCGACTGATTTAGTATCGACCATAAATTGTATATGTTGACCATTATATCGATGAGATTTACTAACATATTCAAAAGTTTATAGTGTAAACAACCATGTACAATCATACAAAGACAATAGACAAGACAGAGACAAAACCATACATAGACAGATCTTTTTTAACTATTATATTGGCTCAACAGCCTATATATAGATGTTTACAGTCAGTTATACAACTATATTGTGGGTGCAACTGACCGACATATTCAGACTGGTCGAACATGCGCAAAATTACTAAACAAAATTACTTAACAAAAGTTGTGAATAACTGTGCTTTAAGTGATAAATGCAGCTATTATGAGTTGTCTGGAGTGGAACTCGGCGCTGTTGATTGTTGTAGACAGACCTCGATAATTGCTTCAGATGAAATAGACATTTGGTGCTGGAAGCTCTCCCAATGGAGCAGTGTGTTCTGGATGTCGATAGTAAGTGTTGTAAGGGCCAACAAGTGAGCTATCTGTTCTTGAGTAGTTTTATCCTGTAGATGAATTAGGTCGGAACCAAAGACATCTATTTTCTCATTTACAGCTGAAAGCAGTGTTTGAAGACGTGGTCGGAGTTGCTCTACTTTGTCAAGGTTATGATGGGCCTAGCTCAACCATTGTGCTTCACTTTTTTCCAATTTCTCGAGTTTGCTATTTTCCATTATCAGTTGTTCCTCAATAGTTTTGGCCATGGTTTCATTAGCTACTCGGTTTTGTTTATGAAGATTGTCAATTGTCTGCCCTGTCTCCTGCATTTATGTAAACACGTTGCCATAATGTTTGTACCAATTATGGAGAATGTTGTTTGGTGTTTCTGGTTGATCATTATACTGTATGAGTTGGCCGTGTGCTGAGTTGAATGCTTCAAATTGTTGCAACATCAATGACGCTGTTACTTTTGCTTGTTCTTCTCGATCCTTGTTGAGTTGTTCAAACAATGCGAACACAACAGATTGGAACAACTGAAATTCCTTATCAAGTGTGCTTTTCGTGTCGGAGGTGACTGGAATTGGTATGACCTGTTGTGCTAAGTCTTGACACTTTGTCAGAAATAGAGTTTGGTCTTGTTCCACCTTGTGAATCTGGTCTTCTGCTTCCAGTTGTCTATGTCGTTGTTCTCGGTTGATTGCATCAGCCAGTAAGTCGAGCTCTTCTTGTGGTGCCTATTGTGGATGATGGTATGTCAAGATCGGCCCAAATTGGTCGAGATGTACAGATAAGCGACCCAATTGAGATATTTGTTGCAGATGTTGTTGATGTCGCTGAAGATCTTTCTCTTGGCATCGTTTTTTGTTTTGTTCCTTTTTCTTGGATTTTCCTTTAGATTTTGGGGCCGTTAATTGCTGTTCTGATTCTTTTTGAGTCTCAAGTATTGTTGATGGTTGTTCTGTATGTTTTTGTGCTTCTTTAGTAGATTGTTCTGTTTGTATTGAGTTGCTTGATTCTTTTTGAGTTTCGACTTGTTTGGCTTGCTCTACTATCTCAACTGCTGTGTGAGTTGTTTGTTCTGCTGACTCGATTGTTGTTTGAGTTGTTTCTGCTGTTGATTGTATTGTTGTTGTAAAGGCTTTTGGAAGTGGTGTTTCCTGTTGTTGAAGTTGGATTGCTTCTGATGTTGTTGTCATCGGGTTTCCAGGGTTATGGAATGGTACAGTAGTACCAATTTCACCTGTCAATGAGATAGGTGTTTGGTCAACTGGAAGAGGAGGGTTAGGATTTGAACTGGCAGACGGTTCCCGACTGACTATCGAGGACAAGAATTTTGGTATCATTGGTGCTTCTACATCTAAAACTTGAGCATCGGGGAAATGTTGTGGTGATTTCATGACATGTCGGGGAGGTGAATGGGATTGGATCGACGGATTGACTGGAAAAGGACTGAACGAAGAAGTTTGTTGAGCAAAAATTGGATTGTTTGTTTCAGGATTGCGCTGTAGATGGGTATGGTGCATGCCAATTTGGTCTGATGGATTAAAAAGTTCATTTGGGATGACACCAGGAGGGGAAGAATCTGTTGGTGAACCATTGTGTGCGAATACAGGTTTCTTGGTTATGATTTTTCGCCAATCTGGGAACATGGTCGGGAGTTGAGTCATGAATTGAGTAATGTCGTTATCACTTTGAAATGTTTCTCGAAGGGGGGAAGGAAGAGTTTGTACAATATTTGAAATTTTAGATGGAGCTTGAAGTGTAAGTGGGGTACTTACCATAGCTGTAGAAAAAATAGTATCCTCCGTGACAATGGTCGGCAATGGTGGAGATGAGCTATCTGTCAGGTCGACAGCATCATCAATGATAATCTTGACTTTTTTTTTGGGTCGAGGCTGCTTAGCTTCCAAAAATTTGTTGAACTGCTCGTCGACTGATATTTTTTTCTTAGCTGCATCTTCCAATATTCGCGTTGCGCTGTCATATAATTCAGTTTCATCTTCCACTGTCGGCTCATCAATGGTCATTTTTCTTTCGCCCTTGCCATGTTTTGGTACATCTCTTGCTTTTCGAGCTATGGATAACTGGTCGGCCATGTGTTGGATGTTGTCGGTTGTCAAGGAGTACTCAGGATTGTCCGACAAGTTCTCTTCATCCGATTGTTCAGCTCCATCTGGTGAATCTTGGTGTGGAATGAGCGTAAGTGCTAAGGGTTCGGATGCAGCCGGGGGCTGAGGTTCAAATGTAAAATTGTCCATATATAGGCGTCATTCATACGCTTCTTCTTTCTCTGTATCCATTAAAGGTTTGACTATGGGAATGCCGACCTAGAGTGCCATAGTAGGAATTATCAATTTTGTGTTGGATTGCCTTGAAATCTCATTGAATATTTCCTCGACTGAAGGGTAATAGTCAAGATCTTGTGCAGGTCCACTTGCTCCTTCCAAGTACCAAACTTTTGTGTGGTCCAGTGCAAGTTCAATGTGAGCCGTCGGAAGCAGACTCCGTCAAACATTCTGAGATACTCTCCATTTGGTCGACCGAACCTTTAAGTCTTGCAACCAGACTTCTAGCCAAATATTTAGTGTTGTCGGCCCAACTCTGCTGCCTCCTTTCGTAAAGCAACGGAAGTTCTGCATTAAAATAGGTCCTTCTCTAAGAAAGTCTTTATTTCCTGCTGGTATTATATGCGTCATTGCTATCCAGATGATTAGGGATGGATAGCGAATGGCCGCTCCATCCTCTTGGCACTCGAAACATATGTTCTTGATAATTTTGGAAAGGTACTTAACCCAATTGCATATTTTTCCCTCTGTTTCCATGCTCATGACAGGATCTAGCATTTCAATTTTTAAGTCAGACCCTCGACCGGAGGTTGACAAAGCAGTGGACACGATTCGCACAGCTATTTTATAATTTTCATATTTTATCTGGGTCACTAATAACCATGAGAATTCTTTCCACTTGGGTGGTCTGTAAACTGCTTGATCAATTCTAGTCTCTGTCGACTAGGCACATCTTCACCTTTGTTTGATAACCCTATAATATTGTGGATGACCTCGCCATTTATTTTAACTGGAACGTCAAAATAGAATTTTCCATTATGATATCTGCTTACTATGAATTGAGCAATAATGTCTTTGAGTCCAACAAATGATCTAGTAGAGGTGCGTTCATGTATTGCAGAATAGTAGCAGTCCACAGTTTTTGAGTTGGATCCCTCCAATGTCCATTAGATTCCTTTGCCCAGTGAAGAATATCTTTCCAAATTTTTCGCCAGTGTGGCTCATGTACCTTAGCGTTTCGAACCAGCTGTAAGCGGGTTTCCAGTGGCGTTTGGGCCATCTCCAATTGACGAAATTTAGTTGTGGATGAACGAGTTGTAGTCTAACCTTTCTTGGGCGCCATTGTTTCTATAAAACTCTCAGGTTTGCAAAAGACCTCTGTTATCTTTGATTTATGTTTCTCCAGTGCTTGGAAAAAGAGTATCCAACAATCTTCTAGGTTGGAATTTATGGAGGAAGCGTTTGGCACGTGTGAATAAAAAGTAGATGACTGCATTAAATAATGATTTGACAACCTATTTAATTCTGAGTGAGAGCTTATCTATTCATTGTTGCGTGAATGTGGTTTTTTCCCATCTATTGGTCGGCGATCCCGACTGCTTGTTGCTTGTAGAAATTGTCGACTGTGGCTAGTCAAGCACGATTGAGGAATTCGACCAACTGTTACTAGCTCTTCTCTTTGGCCATGTATTTCTGGTTTCTTTTCTTTGGTTGTAGTTTGGGTAGAAGTAGATGCAATATTGGGATATAGTTTGTTTTGTAGATCTATCATATTTGTACCCTTTTATATATTTGTTCTTGTTTCAGAAAGTGATTTGAGTACTTAAAAGTGATTTTATAAGAAGAACAATGTTTAGCCACTTTGCCTTTGTTGTCATTTCTTACAAATAGTTTTGTTCCAAAGTGAAAAGGTTGCAAGTCTGCAATGAAGGCTTCCACTTCCTTAATCTGATGAAATTTGTATCCACCAATGTTGAATGGAACAGGTGGGTAAAAGGATATTTTGCTATGATGGAGATAGTTACCGATTCCATTGATGAACACTTGTCTGATCACTTCTTTATGCACAATGTAATCTGTAGCATATTTGGGTAATAGAGAAGGAGGTTTTGTGCCCCCATACATTCTAATGTATGTGCCTTCTGATGAGAAGTAATAGTCTCCATATTCACCTATTACATCCAAGGCATTGTCTGACATACAGTTTGCTTCTTTATGGAAGACAGGTGAATAAAGGGGCATGATTAGTTCTTCGCATAGTAATTTGTAGCACCCTGCATATCGGTGAGCCCAAGTTAGCTGATATGCTACATGAATGGGAGTTTCATTATGATTCCAAGTACATCCCAGATTACGAAAAGGGTGGCTGACTAATATGCAATCAATGAGGTAGCTAGACATGAAGAATTCTGATTTCCCTTATGAAAGCCTGATTTGAGCTGTAGAAATGGTTGATGCCATACTTTCTGAAATAATAGTTTCCCAATTGAAGATTGTACCATGTGTGGCAACATGGTATATCAATGGAACCCAACTGAGTTTATAGTTGTTGGCGTTTGGTAGACCAAAGAGTCTACTCAACAATAGGACTATGATTCAATAGGGGGTCCTTAAGTTTTGAGTGGCATATTTCTTTGTATGTTTGAGTCTAATATATTTGTCTGGTAGCAGCATTTCCCTTGCACATTCAACATTATCTATATTGGCACGTCTTACCCAATCGTCAGTTAGGAATACTTTGGAGGTAGGCAGCTTGTATGCAGCTTCAAGGTGCGTTGATTCAAAGGATGCAAGCCGTTCCCCAATGGCGTTTGAAATTATCCTTGTCGTAGTATCTACATGGGGCAAGATCCATGCAATAACCTCTGAGCAACGAAACAATTCTGGTCGTGTAGTTTCCTTGCCAAGGTTGGACCTCTTGATGTTTTCATAAATTATGGTTTCCTCCAAGGTTGAATTAGGCATTTTTCCGTCTCTGATAGCTATCTACAGCTCGCCCCATTTGAACTCAGTGGTTCGGCCTATGTTGGCTTTAGTGTCTTCAAATAGTGTTTCCATTTGTATTTTTTGAGGTGTTTCCTTTTGAAGGTCCATCTATTCAGCTTTTCTTTTGTCGGTTCTTTGCAACATACCTAATTTGAAAACATACAGTGTGAATGATGAGGAATCTTGATTTAAATGTTTACAAGGTACCTAGTATTGAACATAGAGGAATCAGTGTTATTTCTTTAAATGTGTAAACTTAAACATACATAAGTTGTAAACTTGTGTTGCTGTTGTAAGAAGAAGATATAGTACATTTTGTGCTTAAACAATAGTAATGAAATCTTGAATCAATATAAGTTATACAACTATAAATGGAAAGAATACAACAAAAATCAATTGCTTCAATGGACCTCTTCTTTAGTCAAGGTTCGACTAGTTGTCAGAGATCCGACTCTTTTAAAAAAAATGATCACTTTAAAAACTCGACCCAACAAACGAAAATGCTAAGCATTGACCATTATTTTTGGTCAGTAAATGGCGTTGATCGAAGTGGTCGAGCCTTTAAAAATTGGTCAGCTCTTAAGAATGTGGTTTTGGTCGGCCTGAAGTTGTTATTGTGTAAACATTATCAACATATCGAATAATTGATATGAATTTTTAATTTGTTTTTCGACAATATTTGTAAGATATGTTCGGAAGTGAAAATGGTCAGAAGTCGAAATGGTCGCAGTTGGTGGAGCCTTTAAAAATTGGTCGACTCTTAAGTATGTCACTGTGTAAAGATGATCGACATATTGTTGCTTATGTCAACTATGGAATTTGACCAGTATTAGAATCCAGTAAGAGTGGTTCGTTTGAGATAAAAAGAGCGACCAGCAAAAGAAGTCGATGATTAAGTTGATAGAACTGTATTGAAACTATCGTCGGTCGATAAGGAAGACAGTTAGTCGGCTGTCGACCTGTGTTGTTGTTGCAAGCAGAAGATATAATACATTTTGTGCTTAAACAATAGTAATTAAATCTTGAATCAATATAAAGTTATACAACTATAAATGGAAAGAATACAACAAAAATCAATTGCTTCAATGGAGCTCTTCTTTAGTGGAGGTTCGACTAGTTGTCAGAGTTCCGACTCTTTTTAAAAAAATGATCACTTTAAAAACTCGACCCAACGAACGAAAATTGGTCATTTAATGGTATTGAAGTGAAAATGGTCGGAGTTGGTTGAGCCTTTCAAGATTGGTCGAGTCTTAAGTATGTCACTATTTAAAGATCGACGATCAGGATCATTGACCGCCGACCAGAATGATATTCTTGCTTATGTCAACTATGGAATTTGACCAGTATTAGAATGCAGTAAGAGTGATTCGTTTGAGATAAAAAGAGCGTCCAGCAAAAGAAGTCGACGATTAGGTTGATAGAACTGTATTGAAATTGTCGCTGATCGACAAGGAAGACAATTAGTCGAGTGTCGAGTTGTGTTGTTGTTGTAAGAAGAAGATATAGAGTAGTATTTTCTTCTTTATAGAGTAGTATTTTATTGTCTTTGATAGGCAAATATTCAATCATGTTAGCAATAGGAATACAAAATGTGAAAAAAATAAACCAACATAGGAGGAGGAATATAACTTTATTTAGCGTGTGGCTGCAAAGACTTTGAAGCAAGTAAGTTCTCTTCTTGTATTCTGCACTACACATAGGGACTATCTTTCATTCGAGAATAACTACCAAAGGAAAAAGGTGGAGATATGCGAAGGCCTGATAGAGATATTACTCTTGATATTGCAGTGAATGTAAGTCCTTGTCGGTCAGTGTTGTCAATATCTATTGTTGCATTTTTCAAGGTCACCCCTTGTGCTTTATGAATTGTTAAACCCCATGCCATGCGAAGTGGTACTTTCCTTCATGAACCCCTTGTTATAGGATGGATGGGAACATAATTTGGATTGGAAGAATCCCATGGGGGACCACTGTAGTGGAGAAAATCAATTACAACATAAGATGGCAAAGTAGGCGGTTGATCATTGGAGTTGTAGACAATTGCAATAACTTTCCCAAGTGAGCCATTCACAAGTCCTGCCGAGACACACAAGTTGGCTGTCAACATAACTTGTTGACCAATTGCTAGTATAAATTTGAATGGGATTTGTTCATCATCCATTGAGCTTTGCACATGCTATTTCTTTTGCTCTGCAAAGCAATGTGCAATTGGCATGTTGAGGAGTTTTAGCATTTGTTTGTTGTGTAATGCAATAGAGCTATTAGTTGCATACAAGTGAGTGCATTGGTCAAATGTATGATTGTCTTCATGTGAAAGGGACGAGGTTGTTCTTGACATGAGCAGCGTCCAATCTTCATGAGTTGGTATTGCATTTCGAAGATTGAGTAGGAGTTGCCGAAAGGAAACTTGAGAAGGGGTGTTGCCTTATTGTCGAAAGATAGTTGAAAGAGTGACAAAAGTGTCAAAGGTACGCCAGAGAGCATTCCCTCGAGATGCACCAACATACATGGGTATGTCCTTTACAGGGGATAGTTGTCCAAAATCGCCAAGGAAGATGATGGAGCAGCCACCAAATGGATTTGTACATTGGGACGAGAAGGCTTGTCGTAAGAGGTAATCCATTCGAGCTAACATTTTTGGGCCAACAAAACTCATTTCGTCAATGATTATGTATCAGATATGGCAGAATTGTTGTTTGAAGCTTGAAAGGGATTGTCCTTCAAGAGGATGCATCTTAGTAATGGGTATGCAAAGGGAAGAATGTATTGTTAACACATGTATGTTAAAATCAGCAACACCAGTGGGAGCAAGGAGGAGCAAGGGTGAAGGGTTGTCGCCAGAGGCATGTTGGAGTGTAGATCTTAGGCAAGAAATCAAGAAAGACTTTCCTGTTCCTGCAGTGCCTTGAATGACCATTTTGAGTGAGGGAAGGGTTGTAGCATTTGTGGAGTGTGCAATGATAAGGGAAAAATCCATGCGTTGTGTGGGAGACAAGGATGCAGGAGAACATGGAGACGAGAAGGTGTTAGGTTCTACCTGTGAAGACATTCTAATGACGGCAATGAATGATATAGCTGCTGCATGGATGTGTGAAGGAATATGGTTTTCGGTTCAATTGTGGTCTTTGTCAAAGTCACGATGGCCAAGAATGTCAAGGTCATCAACATAAAGGTTGTTTCCAGGATGGAGTTGAGAAAGGAGTTCCCATTCATCCATGGAAGGAGCTAAGGCGAAGTGGTTTAAAGCAGAAGTAGAGTCATCAGAGGGAGGGGTACTAGGGGGTTCTGGAAAACGATCAACATGCCATGCAGTATATGCGTCTTTAATGCAAACCCAATTAGAAGTTATGGCCAATGTTGTGGATCCAATGTCATTATGGAGGCTGCGAAAAAGTTTGTATAGGAGGAGCTCACTCCAACAAAAGGAAACAAAGGAATATACAGTAATGGGTGGAATGATATTGAAGCGAGGAAAGACACAAACAATTTTGGGAGGGTAGTTTGGTTTCCATTGCGATTGCTTTCTACGAGGTGAGTATGACCAAGAGTGTGCAACTTCAAGAAGGGTAGGTTGCTCAAGTGCAGGTGGGCATTGCATGTATGCAGAAATGAAGGTGGGTGTTGTTGGGATGTCAGGAGAGTCATTGGAAATACGGCGGAAAACGCTATGGCTAACATTTAAGGATACAAAGGAACGATTGCAAAGACAAAGAGGGAGTTTTTGGAGCATGTGGCAAGTCTCTTGTGCACCAATGTCTTGCTCTGCAATAGTTTCTGATAGAAAACGTCTTATTGGTAGAAGGATGGGGGCATCATGTGGAGTTGCATTTGCAAGCCGAGAAAGAAGTGCATGGTAGATTTCTGATTTAGGCTCTGCCTTTGCTGCATATCTTGAAATATATTTGAGGACAACATGTCTAGAGAGAACAGGTTGGCAATCAACATTAGCTCGCCAAATTGAGAGCATCGTAGGGTTGCGAATATTTAGAAGGGCATCATTCCTTGCAGCGTTGTATGTTTTTCGGCCATTTGCATCAATGAATAAGGAAGAGGTAGGTTGTAGAACAAAGGGGAACCTGTAACGACATTGAAGAGATGATCCTTTTGTACGTAAGCAAGAAGATTCTGAACATTTTTTGTGCCTTTGGACACAATTAACAAGTTCTTCATAGTCATCCAAGTGATTAGTTGCAAGTATGGAATGTGATGAAATGGTGCATGGATCATTTGTAGTAGAGGCTCATAACGTTGGAGTTTGAAAATGGTTGACACGAGGATTCCATGCTGTAACAAACTTGTCAAAGTACAATTTTGCATCTTGAACCTTGGTAGCATCTGCCCAGTCTAACGTGTCCATATTGGGTGCATTTTCTATCCATAAGAAGCCATGTATATGCACAGATCCCCTGTGTTGCCATTCATACCTACATGTAAAATATAAATATTAGGAACAAATATTTTAGGTTTTATATACATTGAACTTTCATGGGAATATGAGTTGTTACCAACCTGCACCAGTAGTCTTTTGTAGAAAGGCCTTTTTTAAGAACCTCTTCAAGGAATATTTTGAATTGATTGTCCATGTATTGAGATGCAATGTGTGGATTGGATATGAGGTTGCGTATTCTCCATTGGTGTTGTTGATTTGAAGTGGATGGAGCTTGTCCAGGCATCAAAGAATGCAAATATTCCCACTTTGTGTCAGATGCACTGAGCGCGAAGAAGAATGTAGGTGTCCCTTGTTGAGTGATCATGTCAGTTAGTTCACCCCTGTGTTTGTTCCAAAAGGAGCGTGTCCCACGAAGCGTGGAGCCAAAGCGCATGACTTGATCAGTGATTTTAGCATCAAACAAATCTTTTAATTCTTGTACAAGTTCTGGTATGGTTGGGGTAAATGTATCTTCAATGTTACATTTTACAAACATGGAAGCAGTAGATTGGCTACGATGGCGCATCATCAGGTTATATATGTAATAACGAAAACGAGGATGATGGCCAAATCTATTGTCATGGTATCTAAGAAGGTGCAGTGCATAATTGTCCATACCAACCTCTTGAATGTGTGGTAGTTTAAGCATCGCAACTCCTGTGGGAAATAAGGTTGGGAATGCCATTGAGAGAAGGCCTATTGTGTTATATTCATTGATAGGGAAAATGTCTATTGGGGCCCAATCAATGCAAGGTAGAGTGGCTACATCGCTTGTGCTTAAGAAGCGTTTGATTTCATCAACCTCAGTTCTACAATTTGTTTGTGTAGATATGAAGGAGGATGATTGTTGTTCATGGGATTCGAGTAAGCTGGTTGATTGCATAGTAGAAGTTGAGGTATCTTCAACAAATGGGGTTTCAACGGGTGTGACATTATGAAGGAGGGCTGAAATGTCAGTTTGTTCAAGAGGAAAAGAAGATAATGCAGTTGAGTTAACTTGGACATCTTTGTAGTATGGATCATTTGAAAGCTTGTATTCAAGAGCAGCAAGAACACGTGCTCGACTAACAAAGAAATCATAAGGATTTTTCATAGGACTGTACTTACGAATAATAAGGATGTCAATGTCTGAGCGTAAATGAGGGAGGAAAGTGGCAATGCTAGTAATGTTTTGTGGGAAGCTTATAGTGTGGCCAGAATATGTATATTGTCCCCCACGAGCATGAGTGACTTGCAAAATTGGGTTAACTCGAGAAATGAGCATTTCTTCAACTTGAGTAAGAGTTGCTAGCACTGATGGTTGTATCCCAGGATCCATATTGTTTGCAATGGAATAGCGATGGCCATTTTGTTCTGCATTGCACCGAGAACATGCATATGCACCAGAAAGGTGCTTTATTTTACTTCCAAGATATCACTCCATGCATATAGAGCATACTTTCATGGGAGATAGTTTGTCCAATCTTGTATGGAATCGTTGATGTGCATCATCTAGGTTGATGCAGATGGTGTTGAGGGTGTAACACGAGGTTGAGCAACGTGAAACGGAGAAGGGATATGAACAAGTTGACAAGCAGCTTTATATAGAAATCGTTGACGCTTGTTGTTTTCATTTTTCTTTTGCGCATATAGAACTCTTCTGCGTGCATTATTGTGATCATTGTTATCATTGGTTGACATCCCTACAAAAAAAAATTGTTTAGTGGTTGTGGACTTTGTGGTGCATTTGGTGGAAGAGAAAAATACTATATATGTACTAAATGCAAGAGTAAAGAAAGTTATATTGTATAAGATGAATGGTTATCTATGTTGCATTTATGGTGCCTTTGGTGGAAGAGAAAAATAATATATATGTACTAATTTGAATAGTAAATAAAGGTATATTGTAAAAGATAAATGGAACATGCATAATTTATGTGAAGTTATTGCAAGAAAGAAATAAACACATTCTTGAACAATGTTTATAAAGAAAAAAAGTAGAGAAAGAAATAAACACATTCTTGAACAATGTTTATAAAGAAAAAAAGTAGAGACCTGATAAAGCAATCTAAATTATAACTACAAATTTGACAATTGCAAGATAGGTTGCAAAAACAAATGTGATTTAACACAATGGTACAACAAACCTAAATAATATAATATTGGAGACTGCTCATTGGTGGTTTCAAGTAGCACTTATGTATAAGTGTGTATACAAAAAGGTGTAGTTGCTAAGCATGGGCTAGAAAGTACAAAAGTCAGAATTGAAGAGTAGAATGATGTTGGGGAAAGTGTTTTTAAAGATAGAATTCAAAGCTTGCGAGCAATTGGACGTTTATTAAGCACAATGTGTTCACTTTCATCAACTGTATCGATAGGGGCCGATGATGGAGAAACCTCTTCTGAGATCACAAGAAGCACCTTCAAGCGAGCATTTGAAATAAAAGTCTTTGTCTTTACTGATATGGTTAGAAGGTACTGTCAAGCACAAACATGTTGAACAATTTCCAAGAGAGCCGTGTGATCATTTGATAGAAGACAAAAATATTTTGCAGAGACTCCCATGAGTTGTTTTGCAGCATCATCAAAAGCTATAATACCATATAGTTGTCTAGTAGCATCCATGATATCAAGTTTGAGTATGTATCGGTAAGCACACTCGGTAAACTCCCCATCACATTTTGCACAATGCCAAATATTGCCAACTCTGTGGGAAATTTTTTTCATGCATTGTATTCCATCGACAAATAGGGGGCATGGAAGGAAATGAAAGTCATTGATGTTAATATGGGTGATTGTACCAATAATTGAATACCAAGTTGCCTTCTTAGAGGGTTGGAGAGATTGTAGGACAGAGATGGAAATGCGTTTACAGGGGGTAGAAGAAGACGAGTTGGATTTTCTACTCAAAGATGGGGAGGCTGAACGGAATCCATTGTCAGCAAACCATGCTTGGAGAACATGAGCTTCCTTGATATCTGGGTTTATAATGAGGTTGGTGTTTGAGATGGTTCTAATGGTTTTTCCATTGAATTTTGTAACACACCCACCTTTGATTGCAAGGATAGAGGGATTAGCTAAACCTCGAAGGTTTCCAAGATGGGCACCCTCAATTGTGCAATGCCCCCCCCCAAAGTGTTATATCTATGCTATACCCGGACATGTCCCTCAACCCAACTGTTCGACGAATGGTTTCAGAGCCATCCCTTTTGCATATAGTTGATGCAGGGGAAATAGGAATGACAATTTCGAGAAGTTCAACCATGGAATTGATGGGTGTACTTTTGATGTCATGGATAGATTTAAAGTTGAAGCAATAAAAAGGAATAAGTGGGCACTCTTTCAAGCATCATTGAATTGTTGAGGAGGAGTTTAGGAAAATCTCAAAAGCAATTTCCAAATGGTTGTATGTTGGATTAACCAGTTTGATTGTGCCATTTGAGACTATGTAGACTATGCCAACTTGTATTTCATCATATAATGAGGTAGCTTATTCATTGAAAGCAGAGAGATGAATCTCATCTTTGGTAGCACTAACAAGGTCAAACCCAAAGAGTTGACCAAGGACTTTTTGATTGGTGTAGCTGTTCATACTTGTCTTTGCAGTAACTCATCCTTGAATGGTCCAAGTTTTGTTGGAAGGGTTGAGCAATGTGAATTGAAGAGTAGGTGCAACAAGGTTTGGTGTTGGAGAAGGTATTGCAAGTGAGGGGTTTTCAGAGTCAAGGGCATTGTTTTCTGAAATAGATGAACTGTTGTGGGCTATAAAGCTAGGTGTCAAGTTGAAAGGGGATGGGTCTCCAATAATTACTGTTTCTAAGGTGGCAATTTCGAAGATGCCCAATGTAATAGTCCTGGCAAGAAGAATGAACGTAAGTAAGTATAAGTAAAAAAAAAGTTACAATTATGAGGAGTGAAAAAAAAAAGTGAAAAGGAAGATGCAGAAACCAAATCATACGTTGCATCATGTATAGTGTTGCATGTACACTTGCTAACTTTGATGATTGAACCTTTTTGGAGTTGGTTGTTTTCCACAGTGCTATTGTAGCTAGTTGGAAGCAATGTATCGTGCTTATGAATTCCATCAGAGATAGAGATCCGAAAGCGGGCAATTGCTGAGTTAAGAGAGCTTAGTCGATCAAGAGAAACAACTTGTACGTGGGCACAGGTCAACAACACCATGCATTAGAAGTGAAACAACGTTTTCGGTCAACGTAGTGTCCATAGCGTGGTAATGCGAATAGTTGGACTACAAAAGTAAGCTAGAAAAAAAGGTGCGTTATTGATATTAAGTGTAAAGATAGAATATGTACAAGAACATGGCAAAAGATCATTTCATATTTCATGCAATAGATAGCAATATTTGTGGAAAGAATACAGCAATGAAGGGCTTGAAATTGGTTTCAATTTTGGGATGATTTTCCTAGAACGACAACTTTTATAAGAGATAAAAACTGTTGTGGCGCAAATTATCTGCATAAGTTAGTAATAAACATAGATTGGTAAACACGATGAAATGAATATATACCAGTGAAGTAACCTTTCGTTTGAAAGCAGTAAATAAATCACATCAAAACACCAAAAAAGACAGAAAAAACAGAGTGTATTTTTCAACAAAAACAGCAGCATAATTTTAGATAAATTTGCTCTTAGCACCTTGTTTTTAAATATTAAATAGAAACAGTGACAACAAGATAGCGTTGTGCATATACCAGATGGGTAATATAAAGATTATTTTTCTGCAAGGACCACTTTTCTAGGAGACAAAGACGGCAGAAATAGAATTTGGTTTTCAACAAAAAAATACTAGTGAACATACAAGTAATAGGAGTAACTAAATGACAGTCAATTGACGGAAAGAGATTCTAGTTTTCAACAAAAACATTAAAAAAAAAAGACAGTAGAAAAAGGCAGCATAATTTTAGATAAATTTGCACTTCGAACCTTCTTTTTAAAGAAAGTTCAAATTACCTGCAAAAGTTAGTAGGAAACATATATTGGTAATCACAAGGAAATGAATATATACCAGTCAAGTAACCTTTCATCTTAAATCAGTAAATAAATCAGGTACATGAACAAATATTTGCTTTCAAGATTGAACATACAAGTAATAGGATGAAATAAATGACAGTCCATTCATAGAAAAGACTCTAGTTTTGAACAAAAAACACCCAAAAAGACAGCAGAAACAGAAGCTACTTCCAACAAAAAACAACAAAAAAGGGAACATTATTCTGGGTAAATTTGCTCTAAGAAGCTTGTTTTTAAATATTAAACAGAAACTCTGAGAACAAGATTACTTTCTGGGAGGGAAACTTTTCTAGGAGACAAAAAAAAATGAATATATACCAGTGAAGTAGCTTTTCACAGCAGAATCTTGTTTGAATATACTAAACAAGAACAAGATTTACAAAAGGATAATTATAGCAGCATAATTGTAGGTAAATTTGCACTTAGAACCTTGTTTTTAAATATTAAATAGGGACAGTGACCACAAGATAGGATTGTTTCTGCAAGATCAACTTTTTTAGGAGACAAAGATTGTTGCAGTTCAAATTACCTGCAAAAGTTAGTAGGAAACATATATTGGTAATCACAAGGAAATGAATATATACCAATCAAGTAACCTTTCATCTTAAATCAGTAAATAAATCAGGTACATGAACAAATATTTGCTTTCAAGATTGAACATACAAGTAATAGGATGAAATAAATGACATTCCATTCATAGAAAAGACTCTAGTTTTGAACAAAAAAACACCCAAAAAGACAGCAGAAACAGAAACTACTTTCCAACAAAATACAACAAAAAAGGGAACATTATTCTGGGTAAATTTGCTCTAAGAAGCTTGTTTTTAAATATTAAACAGGAACTCTGAGAACAAGATTACTTTTCTGGAAGGGCAAATTTTCTAAGAGACAAAAAAATGAATATATACCAGTGAAGTAACTTTTCATCTGAAACCAGTAAATAATTGACATAAACAGAGTCTAATTTTCAAGAAAAAACATTAAAAAAAAATACAGCAGAATCTTGTTTGAATATACTAAACAGGAATAGGATTTACAAAAGGATAATTATAGTAAGTGAAATGAGTTTTGGTTTGAGAGGAGAACCTTTTTTTGAATAGGAAACAAGAATCTTTCGCTCCTTAACAGGGTTGCTGGTCTGTAAAAGAGCAACAAATTAAAGGCGATATGAATGCTGAGAAAAAACTCGGATTATGTCACAATAACAATATTGAAGAAGAAAAGAATGAGAGATGCTTTACCCATCGAATTTTATAAACGATCAAGAGTAAAGGCGGTGCATTAGTGTCTGTGCACATTTAACCATTGTTGCATTGAAATTTGTTCTCGTATCTCCACAACATCGAATATCCAGCAGGTCCAATCCGTCAAATCCAAATATACGTTGATAGGTAGAGATCAGTACTACTGAAGCAAAGTTCATAACTTCGTGATGGATTAAACCCAGAGAAATTAATGTTCACGTGGGTAACCTTATAGAAGGTTGTTCAATGGCCAATCCGTCATTGAATGCTCAAGTTTCTAATCAAAAGTATAGATCTTGTAAGCTTTTTCCATGCAAAGCTGCACCGCCTGTTTACACTGTATCAATGCAAATGCTAGTGAGTTTGTTCGATAGTCAAGTTGGTTGAGCCTTAAAAAATTGGTCGCCTCTTAACTATTTGGTCAAAAAGATGGACACTTTGTAACATATGGTCGGAATTCAAAATGGTCAGGTCACTTTAGTTACAAAAAAATATGGTCGATAGTTGAGTTGGTCAAGAATTTAAAAATATGGTCGATAGTTGAGTTCGTCAGGTCTTTAAAATCTGGTTGACTGTTAACTGTGTGGTCCAATTGATGGACACGCGTCCACTATTAACTGTGTAATTTTGTTTTCCATCATATTTGTATGATATGGTCGGAAGTCAAAATGGTCGGGTCACTTTAGTTAAAAAAAGATATGGTCGATAGTCGAGTTAGTCGAGCCTTTAAACATTGGTCAACTTTTAACTGTGTGGTGGAATTGATGGACACGAGTCGGAATTCAAAATGATTGGCTAACTTTAGTTTTTTTTTAAATATGGTCGATAGTCGAGTTGGTTGAGCCTTAAAAAATATGGTCAAATGGTCGGAAGTTAAAATGGTCTGGTCACTTTAGTTAAAAAAAATATGGTCGATAGTCGAATTCGTCGACCCTTTAAACATTGGTTGACTTTTAACTGTTTGGTGGAATTGATGGACACGGGTTGGAAGTCAAAATGATCGTCTAACTTTAGTTTTTTTTTTTAAAAGGTCGATAGTCGAGTTGGTCGAGCCTTAAAAAAATATGGTCGATAGTCAACTGTTAACTGTGTAATTTTGTTTTCCATAATATCTGTAAGATATGGTCGGAAGTCAAAATGGTCGAGTCACTTTAGTTAAAAGAAAATATGGTCGATAGTCGAGTTGGTTGAGCCTTTAATATGGTCGATAGTCGATTATTAACTATTTGGTCGAATTGATGGACACTTCGTTTTGGTCGGCGTGAAATTATCACTATGTAAACATGATCGACATATGAAACAGATGATATGAATTTGTATTTTTTTTATGGATAATATTTGTAACATATGGTCGGGAGTCAAAATTGTCGGGCCATAGTCGAGTTGATTGAGCCTTTAAAAATTGGTCGACTCTTAATTGGTCGAGCCTTTAAACATCAGTCAACTTTTAACTATGTGGTGGAATTGATGGACATGGGTCAGAAGTCAAAATAGTCGGCTGAATTTATTTTTTTTAAATATGGTCGATAGTCGAGTTTGTTGAGCCGTAAAAAATTGGTCACCTCTTAACTATTTCGTCAAATTCATGGACAGTTCATTTTGGTCAGCGTGAAGTTATCACTGTGTAAACATGATCGACATATGAAACAGCTGATATGAATTTGTAATTTTGTTTTCGATAATATTTGTAAGATATGGTGTCGGGTCACTTTAGTTATAAAAAAGTATGGTCCATAGTCGAGTTGATCAAGCCTTTAAAAATTGGTCGACTCTTAACTATGTCGGCTAACTTTAGTTTTAAAAAAAATATGGTCGATAGTCGAGTTGGTCGGGCCTTTAAAAATTAGTCGACTGTTAACTGTGTGGTCCAATTGATGGAAACGCGTCGACTGTTAACTGTGTAAGGCAAATCGCTTTGTCACCTACCCAAATTTCTGAAAACTATTATTTTAATTGCAAAATACATTATGTTAAATTTAATTACAAAGTTTTGTAATTATGATCAGTTTTGATCATGGGTGAATGTAATTACTGAATATTATTATTTAAATAAATTAATTAGTAGACAAACACCCAAGAGGACTGTTGAATGAATGTTCACTGACCCACTAGGAGGAATGGAAGCTGTTGGAAGGTATGGGACAGATGGCAGCAATTGCATCACACCACTAGCTGTTGTTTATGGGACAACTACCCCTAAAAATAGGGCATTGTCCCCCAGGTGGAGAGAGTGAGCAGGCAGCTCATTTAATGACCCAGTAACATCTGAAAAGGCCTAGGCAGCCTATAAAGGAAAATTCGAATTGAGCAGGAAGCTCTTAATCAATATTTCTGCAGAATATTTTCCTCATGTGAATCAGGTGATCACAAGAGAGATTCGAATAGGGAGGCTAGTGGTGACTGTAATCTTAAGTCTGCATTATTGCTGAGAGGAACCAGAAATGCTGGTGCAGATCTATTAGACTGCTAACTATTGAAGATTCTGAAGTTAATTGCTACAACAAGAAGAAGTTCTATTTCCTGAGTTTCTTCCTCCTGGTGGTTCAATGAACAGGCTCAGGCGTCCTAAGACAGTACTTGACTGTTTTCAGGAGTTGGTTGGGTGGAACTGTCTTCTTGGGCTATTTGTTGCCCTATATATTTTCCCAGGTTCTACAGATTTTTCGAGGTTCTACAGATTTTCTCAGGTTCTACAGATTTTCTACTTATTCTCAGTAAATAATTATGTTCTGTTTAACTAGTATTTTATGTTTTTCTGTTTTCAAAAAAGAATCTAATCCTAGAATTGTTTTAAGTCTGAATATTTAAGTTTAGTGTTGAAGTTGAATTGATAAACCAATATCTCTATTTTTCCACATGTTGTTTTGAAGCATCGTACTCTAGTAGAGATACACAAATTAAAAATAGATTAGAGGATAGGCAAATGCCATAGATTCGAATAGATAGGACAGTGATTGATTTATGGTTTATTGTTCTGCTCTATATTTAACAGTAATAAATCTTACTGCATAATTTAAAATTGTCATATATTACTGTATTGTTTTCACAAATTAAAAGTATTGTTTTCTTCTCTCTCTATATATAGTATAGTTTGCTCATTCTATTATTTATTGAAGTATTGAAAAGTAAAATCGTTAAAGCATATTAATATTCCAGTTTCAAAATAAACAGTATTGTTATCATTATTCACATGTTGTAAATGCAAATATTTACACAGTCATTTTATATCATACACTATAGTTTCTTACTTCATTCACTGTTAGGAAAGCTACAGTGCAATCTTTTGAAATTAATACAATCTCTAAAAATTGTTTTCTTATCACTGTATTATATCACTATTCAAACGAGAAACAGAGTTCGACCTGTAGCTTCCATCACCAACGAATTTGAACTATCTTTCAAATGACATTTTATTGCAAAGCTTTTATTTGAAACAAGTTTCTCATAACCTAAGTGTAGAACGAAAACCACTTGACAATCTACAGCAATATATTTTCTAACTTAGACGATTTTCACACAGAAAACAAATAGCACTTATTATAAAGCCATCTTTTAAAATCAAAATCTTGCAAACCCTAGGTTGAGACGAAAATCACATTATCCACTTACGGCCTCAAGACGTTTAACTCAGACATTTACATAGAAATTTATAACACAAAATCGACTTATACATTCATGCCCTTTATTTTTTCGGTTGATACATTGCCAGAAATCAACTAGAATCATCATTAGGGGTGTAGCCCGTTATTTTTATTTCCATAGAAAAAAAAAACCTACTCTATCATTGTACAAAGAAATTTTAGACTTCCATTACAGTTTTTGTGTTCTTGCAATAAGTTTGACAGACACGATTTATATGATAAATTCCAACCACTTAAACCCAGACAGAGACATTGTGTTATCATTCTCAAAAGACAGAGATGTAACTATAATAAACGAGCCTCGGCTCCAGGTATCATTCGTATATCTTAAACAAGACAAATTGTGGCTCAATGGCTAACTCCATTACAAGTAAACAAAGACGATATACCCAGAAAAAGGAAGTTACACTATGTTTTTGCAAAACGAAACCTACAGGGTTTTCCCAAGTTTTCAACAGTGAAAAGAGTCCAAAACATTTAGCATTGACGAGCTACAACTCAAGTCGACGACTTAGTTCAGATACCAAGTAACATTTAAATAAACGAAAGTTACAATCGAAATAGTTATAATTGTTCTTCAACGGTGCTTCAAAGTTATCAAACATCAAACATTAACGAGTCACGACTTGAACCAGTTCCCATCATGAAACCCTTTCACCATAGTCAAGAGCACCTACGAGGGTTTGGAAAGACCCGGAGCTTACCGGTTGAAATCTCGCCAACCTTGTAGAACCCTTGCCCATTCCTCTACTGCATAACCTGCAACTGACATGAGAAGGAAGGTTAAAATTTAGATGACTAATACCTTTTCAAAAACTGAAAGATGAAAACACTTCGAAAGAATTATTATTCGTTACAGAAGAACTTACATTTGTTATAAGTACCAAAGCATTCCACTTTAACCAGCTACAAGATGATTCCACACTAAAGACGAGACGAGAACCCTCGGTCCATTTACACCAAGGAAAATCGTGGACTCAAACTATAACGATGAATTCAAGAACTACCAACTGTTAACAATTTAAAACTAGATACACATGCTATCAAACGACGCCATTGCAGAAGGAGGAGAACTGTAACCCTCTCAAACCAGAGGTCTCGAGGTTGAACCTCATACAAAGTCTAGGCTAAAAATTTGGCAGCCTATCGGCCACAGACCGAAACCAATGGAGACACTAAACAACATTTGCCCAACTCATAAACCAAACGTCGACCAAATTGCTAGGGTTTGATCCAACGAATAATATCCATGTTAATCAACGATCAAAATTGTGCCAACGATGCAGCAATGGGATGAGTAACCCTAGCATTTAATACACTGTCTTTTCACATGCAGAGTATAGGCCACAATGGATCATGATCGAATCGTGTTACATTCCAGCTCGGAGGAGTATCACATACAACCTTTACACAGTGGTCTCAAACCTCGCCATTTCAGCATTATCACCTTACGTGGATTGGTTTTGATCCTTATCACCGGGATTTATCATATCAAGACTTCAATGCATGATCGAAGGAAGATCTCCTGGTGGCTCAGCATTCGTATCACATTAATGAGTTAGCATCCAACACCTGCCATCATTCATTGCATGTCAGTGATTCATTTCCCAACGTCACATTTCAAACTCTTTTACATGACATTATAACATTGTTTGTTATATTAAAATGAAATCCTAGGTTCATATGGACTTTAAAGATTACATTTCACAATCCTCATGTTAATGTTTTACTCAAACAACTATTATATAGTCCCAACCCTATCACAATTAGATTCATTGTTATTTAGATTAATAATTCGAAATTCATATAGTTTCTAGTTATTAATTGTGGTTTTTAACAATTTATTTATAACTTAGTTTTTAGTTGTTAGGACAACTATAACCATATTTCGACATAGTTTCACTAATATCATTCATACGTTTTAGATACAAGCTTTTTAGAAAAAGGGTTATAAGTTTCACTAAGGTGGCGAATGGGATAGCCCATACTTAGAAGATTATAATGTTACCCTTGTAATTTTTGGTGATGAATATACAAACCCTGTTATCAAAGTTATAGAATTTAATAATTTGTTGAGTAGATTTCCGGTGAAGTTATGATGTATTCTAGCAGGGAGACTAACTAAATGTTACATACTCTCTCTTATCAACATTTAAATGACCTTGCGATACATTTATTACATCATTGATGGAAAGATAATGACGACATTATAACTAGCTAGTACAGTAACAAAACCATCAGCAGAATGACGTATATAGATGACACTATTTAAACATCATGGAGTTGTCAGACAATAGCTTAAAACAGTAAGTGTAGCATTGAAACCCATACCTGCTCACTTCTGAAGAGTCGCAACAAAAATTATAATATTCTATTTATTTATGACGCTGAAATTGAACTACACGTACTTCATTCTTACTTGTCGTCTGCACATAGGACATTCAATAATATTTAGCGTCGCAGCTAAGTAAGCTCTAGGGTACCTCGTAGGACACCCTTACGCAGCAAAGTCAAAATGTCAGTATCATCGCAAAAGAGAAAGTGTCGCATCGTTTTTCCAACCTGTTTATTTCATTGTCGTCATAATCATGTTACTAGTTACGTGATAACAACTGTCATTATCTTACTGTTGTTAAGACAGAAATTAAAGCATGTTTAGTACTAACAACTATACAACTAATGCTGTCATAATCACAATATTTATTTCCACAATTATTATTATCTTAATTAATGTTGTTATAAAAAATTTTAAATTTTATGAATTTTCGAGATGTTACATGTGGTATCAAAGCACAGATTTGAACTCTAGGCCTGAATGAGGTCCAAAACACGCAGCAGAAAATTTTCATACAGCAGAAAATTGTACTAACTTGAAAATTTAATTATTGTGTTATTCAGAAATTAAATTTTCAGCTACAGGTATGGAGAACTCAGCTGAACATTTAAGCGACATATTTCAGCCAAACAGTCATAGTTCGGGACAGCACTATGTAGAGGAAGGTCACGGGGAATTAAATAACAGTTCAACGGAACTGTTACGTGCCTTTCAAGAATTAACAGCAAAAATCAGATCTGTGAAACAAGATAATGAAAGGATTCTACAAGCACAAGAACAACTAAATCAAGTGTTGTTTGAACACAGCCAAATAGAGGAACAAGAGAGAAACAATGAAGATATTTCCAAAGTTGAAGATATGCCTCACAGTGATAAAAATCAGAACATAAAAATCAGCGAAGTAAAAGATAGCTCAACCTCATCAGGAGATGCTATTGAAGTATGCAAAAGGAAGCGTAACTATACCAGTGACAGCAGTGAAAGAGATTCCAAACCAAGAAGGAAAAATCATAAAGAATATGAGTAGATTTCTGGAGAATTCAAGAAGATAAGACCTCCAACTTTCAATGGAGAAACTGAGAAAGGTGAGACAGCTGAAGCTTGGCTGTCAGGGATGAAGAAATACTTCCAGATCTACAACTATTCAGAGTTCTTAAAGGCAAAAATGGCTATATATAACTTGACCAGAAAAGCGGATATCTGGTGGCAGGACATCAAAAGGGTAAAGGGAATCAAAGATAAAGATGTAAGCTGGAGTGCTTTCAAACGATATTTCAAAAATAAGTATCTATCTGAGCAGTACTATGAAGAAAAATCTAAAGAGTTCTACGATTTGAAGTTGGGAGGTATGAACATGACGGAAATGAACAGTAAATTTCTGAACTTACTGAGATATGTACCATACCTCATAGAAGAAAAACCAAAAATTTAAAGGTACCTGAGCTGTTTACCTTTCAGCATTAAAGACAGAATTGAGTACGACAGTCCTAAAACATTGGAGGAGGCTATGAGAAAGGCAGTTTTCTGTTATGATACCAATCGGAAAAGAGAAGGAATGTCAACTGGAAAAATCATAAGCCCAACAATTTTGAACAGAAAAAGAAAATTTTCAGATTCAGTGGAAATTCCTGATTTCAAAGGAAAAATTCTCAAAACCGGAATTATCAAGGGAACAATTCTAGAAATAATTCACAGCAAAATTCTACAGCACCCAGAAATGCACCTAATACTGCCAAGACCAGTGAGCCAAAGACACATATTAAATGTTTTGAATGTCAAGGCCCCCATTACGCATCAGAATGTCCCTTAAGGAAGCGGAAGGCAAACAACATCAACTCTATACAGACTGAACCTACTGTTGGAGATGTAGCAAGGGAGATGCCAAGAATTAATGCAGCACTTGACAACAGGCAAGCAGATCATCAAATCTCCATGGTAGAGATTGAAGGTATGATACATGACCATCCTGTTACTATTTTAATTGACCCAGGTGCTAGTTTAAGTTATATATCACCAGATATTGTGGAAAGTCTTAAACTGAAAAGTTTAGTAAATCATGGCTAGTTAGACTAGCAACTGGAACAAAGAGGAAAGTATCAAATTTTATCGAAAACTGTGTGTTTTTCATGAATCATTTACAAACACAAATCAAGTTGAATATTCTACCTTTAGGTTCTTATGATATTACAGTTGGGATGGACTGGTTAGAATCCCATCATGTCATCTTGGACTGTTATGGAAAAAGTTTTACATGCTTAAATGACGAAGGGAAAACTGTAGAAATAAAAGGCATTCCAAGGAAGGTAACCCTTAGACATATTTCAGCCATGCAAGTTAAGAGGGAAGTTAGGAAAGGAAGCCAAATGTTTGCAGTAAACGTGGTAAATGATGATTTTATGGATAAAGAGGACAAACTGAAATTAGAGGACATACCTGTCCTAAAGGATTTTAAAGATGTATTTCCTGAGGAGATTCCAGGATTACCACCCAAAAGAGAATTAGATTTTACCATAGAGTTAATACCAGGAGCAATACCAAATTCAAAAGCTCCATACATAATGAATATACTGGAGTTAAACAAATTAAAATCTCAGTTGAATGAACTTATTGACAAGAAGTATATTAGACCAAGTGTGTCTCCTTGGGGAGCACCTGTCATCTTTGTTAAGAAGAAAGACGGAACCTTAAGATTGTGCATAGATTATCGACATCTTAATAAGATGATGATCAAGAATAGGTATCCATTGCCCTACATAGATGATCTATTCGATCAGCTACGTGGAGCAACAGTATTTTCGAAGATTGATCTAAGATCAGGATATCATCAAGTAAGGGTTAAGGACGAAGATATTTTCAAGACAGCTTTCCGAACTCGGTATGGACATTACGAGTTCGTAGTCATGCCATTTGGCTTGACTAATGCCCCGGCTGTATTTATGTGTCTGATGAATAACATTTTGCATAAATACTTAGACAAGTTTGTTGTTGTGTTTATAGACGACATTTTAGTGTACTCAAAAAGCAAAGAAGAGCATGATGAACATTTACGGATTATCTTACAAGTATTAAGAGATCATCAACTATACGCCAAATTTAGTAAGTGTGATTTCCACAAAGACAAAATTCAGTATCTAGGACACATAATTTCAGCAGAAGGAATCTCGGTTGACCCCGACAAGATAAGGGCCATTAACGACTGGCCAGTTCCTAAAGATGTGTCGGATGTAAGATCATTTATGGGCATTACGGGGTATTACAGAAAGTTTATAGAGAATTTTTCAAAAATTGCCAACCCCATAACTTCCTTGCAGAAGAAAGGGAAGAAATTTGTCTGGGATCAGAAGTGTGCTGACAACTTTAAGAAATTAAAGGAACTATTGACGACAGCACCTATCTTGAGGATAGCTGACCCCAACAAGGATTTTGTAGTTTGTACAGACGCATGCAATGACGGACTCGGTGGAGTCTTGACACAAGAAGGACATGTGGTGGCATATGAATCTAGAAAGCTGAAAGTACATGAAAATAATTACTCTACTTATGATTTAGAGTTACTGGCAGTTATTCATGCCTTAAAAATGTGGCATCATCACCTTATTGGCAGAAAATTTACATTATTGACAGATAACATGGATCTGAAATATTTATTAGATCAGACCAACCTGAATGCTAGACAAGCTAGATGGCTGACGTTCTTAAGTAAGTATGATTTCGAAATTTAGCATATTAAAGGGAAGGAGAACAAGGTTACAGATGCCTTGAGTCGCAAGGCAAAACTAAATTTCATTTCAGCAATCAGTACTTATTCAACTGATTTGGAAAATCAAATTCTGGAAAAAGATGAAACATATGAAGAATACAGAAAAATGAAGGAAAAGACAGCAAACAACAGTTCTGAAAATTGTATAGCAGATTACAGCATGAAGGAAAACGGTTTATTAATGTTTAAAAACAGATTATATGTACCAAATATACCAGAAATAAAATTTATGATATTAAATGAGATGCATAAAAGTCATTATTCTGGTCATCCAGGGTATCAAAAGACTATTACTATGCTGAGAAAAGAATATTACTGACCCAGAATGAAAGATGAAGTAGCAGAGTACATAGCTAAGTGTTTGGACTGTCAAAAGGTGAAGGTTGAACACCAGCATCTTGCTGGATTGTTGCAACCATTACCAATACCAAGCTGGAAATGGGAAGTGATCATCATAGATTTTATTACTAGATTACCTAAAAATCAGAAACAACATGATTCAATCATGGTGGTAGTGGACAAACTCAGCAAGGCAGCACACTTCATACCCGTAAAGACTACGCATAAAACTCCAGATATTGCAGAGATCTTTATGAAACAGATTTTTAGACTACATGGAATACCGAAAATAATAATTTCAGATCGTGACTCAAAGTTTACAGGTAACTTATGGAGGTCACTGTTTAAAGAGTTGAACACAACTTTAAATTTTAGTACAGCATTTCATCCACAGACAGATGGTCAGACAGAGAGAGTAAACCAAGTTTTAGAAGATTTATTAAGAATGTATGTTAAGGATCAACCTGGTAAGTGGGAAGACTACTTGCATTTAGCAGAATTTGCTTATAATAATCACTATCATGCATCGGTCAGACTTAGTCCTTTTGAAATTCTTTATGGTAGGAAATGTAATACACCTGTTTCATGGAATGATCTAGTAAATAGAGTTGTTTTAGGACCTAAATTATTGCAGGAGTTAGAACTAATTGTGAAACAGGTGCAAGGACATTTAAAAGCTGCCCAAGATAGGCAAAAGAGTCAAGCAGATTCAAAAAGAACTCATAAAGAATTCCAGGTTGGTGAACATGTGTTCCTCAAGGTAAGACCGAAAAAGAGTTCATTGAAATTGGGGAGTTGTGCCAAGTTGGCACCCAGGTATTGCGTTCATTTTGAAATATTATCTAAGGTTGGAGCAGTGGCATACCAACTGGCTTTGCCACCTAACTTAAAAATACATAATGTTTTTCATATATCATTTTTAAATAAATATGTGCACGATACTACTCATGTTGTAAACTGGAATGATGTACAGGTGGGACAAGACGGAGATTTTCCTGTGGAACCGGATTGTATCCTTGGAAGGAGGGAAACTATTCTCCGGAATCGCAGCATTGGGCAAGTGAATGTGCAATGGAAGCACCTTAGCCCAGAAGAGGCAACCTGGGAGTTGGAGAGTAGTATGCAAGCAGCATACCCAACTTTGTTTCAGGAACACTCGAGGAGTGATTAACCAACATCGAGGACGATGTTGAGACTTAAGGGGGGGTGTATGTCACCTACCCAAATTTCTGAAAATTATTATTTTAATTGCAAAATACTTTATGTTAAATTTAATTACAAAGTTTTGTAATTATGATCAGTTTTGATCATGGGTGAATGTAATTACTTAATATTATTATTTAAATAAAATAATTAGGAGACAAACACCCAAGAGGACTATTGAATGAGTGTTCACTGACCCATTAGGAGGAATGGACAATGTTGGAAGGTATGGGACAAATGGCAGCAGTTGCATCACACCACTAGCTGTTGGTTATGAGACAACTACCCCTAAAAATAGGGCATTATCCCCCAGGTGGAGGGAGTGAGCAGGCAGCTCATTTAATGACCCAGTAACATCTGAAAAGGCCTAGGCAGCCTATAAAGGAAAATTGGAATTGAGCAGGCAGCTCTTAATCAATATTTCTACAGAATATTTTCATCATGTGAATCAGGTGATCACAAGAGAGATTCGAATAGGGAGGCTAGTGGTGACTATAATATTAAGTCTGCATTATTGCTGATAGGAACCATAAATGCTAGTGCAGATCTATTGGACTGCTAACTATTGAAGATTCTGAAGTTAATTGCTACAGCAAGAAGAAGTTCTATTTCCTGAGTTTCTTCCTCCTGGTGGTTCAGTGAATAGGCTCGGGGGTCCTAAGACAGTACTTGACTGTTTTCAGGAGTTGGTTGGGTGGAACAGTCTTCTTGGGTTGTTTGTTTCCCTACAGATTTTCTCAGGTTCTACAAATTTTCTACTTATTCTCAGTAAATAATTCTGTTATGTTTAACTATTATTTTCTGTTTTTCTGTTTTCGAAAAAGAATCTAATCCTATAATTGTTTTAAGTCTGAATGTTTAAGTTTAGTGTTAAAGTTGAATTGATAAACCAATATCTCTATTTTTCCACATGTTGTTTTGAAGCATTGTACTCTAGTAGAGATACGCAAATTAAAAATAGATTAGAGGATAGGCAAATGCCATAGATTCGAATAGATAGGACAGTGATTGATTTATGGTATATTGTTTTGCTCTATATTTAACAGTAATAAATCTTACTGTATAATTTAAAATTGTCATATATTACTGTATTGTTTTCACAAATTAAAAGTATCGTTTTCTTCTCTATATATATATTGTATAGTTTGCTCATTCTATTATTTATTGTAGTATTCAAAAGTAAAATCATTAAAGCATATTTATATTCCAGTTTCAAAATAAACAGTATTGTTATCATTATTCACATGTTGTAAATGCAAATATTTACACAGTCATTTTATATCATACACTATAGTTTCTTACTTCATTCACTGTTAGGAAAGCTACAGTGCAATCTTTTGAAATTAATACAATCTCTAAAAATTGTTTTCTTATCACTGTATTATATCACTATTCAAACAAGAAACAGAGTTCGACCTGTAGCTTCCATCACCAACGAATTTGAACTATCTTTCAAACGACATTTTATTGCAGAGCTTTTATTTGAAACAAGTTTCTCATAACCTAAGTGTAAAACGAAAACCACTTGACAATCTACAGCAATATATTTGCTAACTTAGACGATTTTCACACGGAAAACAAATAGCACTTATTATAAAGCCATCTTTTAAAATCAAAATCTCGCAAACCCTAGGTTGAGACGAAAATCACATTATCCACTTACGGCCTCAAGACATTTAACTCAGACATTTACACAGAGATTTATAACACAGACTCGACTTATATATTCACGCCCTTTATTTTTTCGGTTGATACATTGCCAGAAATCAACTAGAATCATCATTAGGGGCGTAGCCCGTTATTTTTCTTTCCATAGTAAAACAAAACCTACTCTATCATTGTACAAAGAAATTTTAGACTTCCATTACAATTTTCGTGTTCCTGCAGTAAGTTTGACAGACACGATTTATATGATAAATTCCAACCACTTAAACCCAGACAGAGACATTGTGTTATCATTCTCAAAAGACAGAGATGTAACTATAATAAACGAGCCTCGGCTCCAGGTATCATTCGTATATCTTAAACAAGACAAATCATGGCTCAATGGCTAAAGCCATTACAAGTTTCCACTACAAGTAAACAAAGACGATATACCCAGAAAAAGGAAGTTACAGTATGTTTTTCCAAAACGAAACATACAGGGTTTTCCCAAGTTTTCAACAGTGAAAAGAGTCCAAAACATTTATCATCGACGAGCTACAACTACAGTCGACGACTTAGTTCAGATACCAAGTACCATTTAAATAAACGAAAGTTACAACCGAAACAGTTATCATTGTTCTTCAATGGTGCTTCAAAGTTATCAAACATCAAACATTAACGAGTCATGGCTTGAACCAGTTCCCATCATGAAACCCTTTCACCACAGTCAAGAGCACCTACGAGGGTTTGGAAAGACCCGGAGCTTACCGGTTGAAATCTCGCCAACCTTGTAGAACCCTTGCCCATTCCTCTACTGCATAACCTGCATATGACATGAGAACAAAGGTTAAAATTTAGATGACTAATACCTTTTCGAAAACTGAAAGATGAAAACACTTCGAATGAATTATTATTCGTTACAGAAGAAATTACATTTGCTGTAAGTGCCAAAGCATTCCACTTTAACCAGCTACAGGATGATTCCACACTAAAGACGAGACGAGAACCCTCAGTCCATTTACACCAAGGCAAATCATGGACTCAAACTATAACGACGAATTCCAGAACTACCAACTGTTAACAATTTAAAACTAGATACACAGGCTATCAAATGACGCCATTGCAAAAGGAGGAGAACTGTAACCCTCTCAAACCAGAGGTCTCAAGGTCGAACCTCATACAAAGTCTAGGCAAAAAATTTGGCAACCTGTCGGCCACAGACCGAAAACAATGGAGACACTAAACAACATTTTCCCAACTCATAAACCAAACGTCGACCAAATTGCTAGGGTTTGATCCAACGAATAATATCCATGTTAATCAACGATCGAAATTGTGCCAACGATGAAGCAATGGGACGAGTAACCCTAGCATTTAATACACTGTCTTTTCACATGCAGAGTATAGGCCACAATGGATCACGATCGAATCGTGTTACATTCCAGCTCGAAGGAGTATCACATACAACCTTTACACAATGGTCTCAAACCTCGCCATTTCAGCGTTATCACCTTACGTGGATTGGTTTTGATCCTTATCACCGAGATTTATCATATCAAGAATTCAATGCAGGATCGAAGGAAGATCTCCTGGTGGCTCAGCATTCGTTTCACATTAATGAGTTAGCATCCGTCACCTGCCATCATTCATTGCATGTCAGCGATTCATTTCCCAACGTCACATTTCAAACTCTTTTACATGACATTATAACGTTGTTTGTTATATTAAAATGAAATCCTAGGTTCGTATGGACTTTAAAGATTACATTTCACAATCCTCATGTTAATGTTTTACTCAAATGACTATTATATAGTCCCAACCCTATCACAATTAGATTCATTGTTATTTAGATTAATAATTCGAAATTCATATAGTTTCTAGTTATTAATTGTGGTTTTTAACAATTTATTTATAACTTAGTTTTTAGTTGTTAGGACAACTATAACCATATTTCGACATAGTTTCACTAATATCATTCATACGTTTTAGATACAGGCTTTTTAGAAAAAGGGTTATAAGTTTCACTAAGGTGGCGAATGGGATAGCCCATACTTAGAAGATTATAATGTTACCCTTGTAATTTTTGGTGATGAATATACAAACCCTGTTATCAAAGTTATAGAATTTAATAATTTGTTGAGTAGATTTCCGGTGAAGTTATGATGTATTCTAGCAGGGAGACTAACTAAATGTTACATACTCTCTCTTATCAGCAATTTAAATGACCTTGCGATACATTTATTACATCATTGATGGAAAGATAATGACGACATTATAACTAGCTAGTACAGTAACAAAACCATCAGCAGAATGACGTATATAGATGACACTATTTAAACATCATGGAGTTGTCAGACAATAGCTTAAAACAGTAAGTGTAGCATTGAAACCCATACCTGCTCACTTCTGAAGAGTCGCAACAAAAATTATAATATTCTATTTATTTATGACGCTGAAATTGAACTACACGTACTTCATTCTTACCTGTCTTCTGCACATAGGACATTCAATAAGCTTTAGCGTCGCAGCTAAGTAAGCTCCAGGGTACCTCGTAGGACACCCTTACGCAGCAAAGTCAAAATGTCAGTATCATTGCAAAAGAGAAAGTGTCGCATCGTTTTTCCAACCTGTTTATTTCATTGTCGTCATAATCATGTTACTAGTTATGTGATAACAACTGTCATTATCTTACTGCTGTTAAGACAGAAATTAAAGCATGTTTAGTACTAACAACTGTACAACTAATGCTGTCATAATCACAATATTTATTTCCGCAATTATTATTATCTTAATTAATGATGTTATAAAAAATTTTAAATTTTATGAATTTTCGAGATGTTACACGCTGCGACACGGACAGGGGTTTGCGTGAAAGAGGCAAAGTAATGCAAATAAGGTCAATGTGATGTGGTCGGCGTGCGTGAAAGCGGCAAAACACGCGGCAAGATTCAATTGGATCCATAGATGAGGAATCTTTCCGAGGTGGAAGGTCACGCTTCTCGTTGGTGAAACGCCTACGACGTAATTATGCGTGTTTTTTACTATGTGTATATGTAAGGTTTGAAACATTAATTTAATTAATTAAAATTTTATATTATATATATATATATATATGTTTTGGATTATTTATATATATGTAAGGCTTCACAACATTAATTTAAGTACTTGTTTTTACTTGAAACTAAATTATATATGCTATATTTACATGTGCATTCCAAATACACTAATGAATTTAAGTGTACTTACTTAAAGAATCTATTTATAAATTTAAAAATATTATTCAATAATTAAGTATTCTTGAATTATCATTAAAGTATATTTGAATTATTAAACATAAAAGGTTTAATAGAATAGAAATATGGCTTAGGTGTATAAATATAAACAAAGATGTGATTTTCTTCAATATCATGTTTTTTTTTAAGATTAAGACTGAATATTTATATTATCAAAAAAGAAGTTATTGTTTTTGGAGACGCTGGTATACTAACAAGAAGGCTTGACCAATCCCTTTGCCAAAATTCGATCATTGACATCAAATTCAAACCATATAATTGCAATACATACATCTTAAAAGAGCTGAAACTGGAGTACTTGTTTATGACTGTAAGCTTAGGTTACTCAAAATAAATAAAGGATTTTACCATGTCTATATAAGTTCAAAGACTAATACTATAAAGATTATGTGCCCAACATGCCAATACTTTTAAACAAAAATGGAAATACATTGTTTTTATGAAATCAAGAGACCAACTATTATGAAAATTAAACCATCTAGGACTAACATAGAAAGAAGAGCTAAACAAAAATGAAAATACATTGTTTCTATGAAATCAAGAGACCAACTATTATGAAAATTAAACCATCTAAGACTGACACAGAAAGAAGATGTTATGACTCGGACTACCTTGCATTTGGCTTCCTTTTCAGTTGTAGGTGTTTCCCTTCTCTGGCTACCTATGGTAGATGAGCCCCGCATTGCAGGAAGACACTTTGTGGTGAAAGACCTTTCCAGTCAGCTCATAGGCGAGAGCATTCAGCTTGGCATCAAATTCTTGTTGATTTTACAAGATCTATTGAACCCCTGTTATCATTTGGATTAAAAATACTAATTATGCTAAAACAACCTTAAGAGTTTTAAATGAGAATCTCCACGTATCCATCACCCATATACATACAAAACACATTGAAATTTAAACACGTAATATTAGAATTTCATACACAATTTATACAAGTTGAAACCCCGCATGCACGTACATATAAGTAAAACTCCAATGTTCGGCTATTCAAACCCTTCCCACTCATTCCCCGGCCTCAACCATTATCCTGTCATCTGAATATGACTCTCGGGTGAAACGTCCGGAATCCACTGAATCTATTTCGGATGAGCCGGTCCTCACTTGTCCACCATGTCTTCCTTCAACTCTACCTTCCGCTCTTGTGATACCGTCTTATTGTGAAATGGTTAAGAAGACCCCGATTCCTGTCTTCTATAAAAATCATACTTTAGAAAAGGCAGATTTGGGGATTGCTCTAACTGATGCTATGCTGGGCTCTCTTGTTCCGAAGACTGAATTGGTGAGGAAAACTCTACCTGAGGACACCCCCTCTACATCTTTGGGTGCCCAACAAATTGGCAAGGGGGCTCGGTCGGGGGGTCTGGAACATGACTTCTCTCCTATCAAGACTAGCAGTGCTCGTAAGCAGAAGAAATCAACACCAATGGATGGGGATTACCCATCGGTTTTGAATGTCATTCAATTGTCTCCTAATACCAGGGCTCTTAGAGGAATTAAAGCCCTTGCCAGGGGTCGCTAATGATTTTTTTCTCACTGAACATTCGTGGGGTGGGGGGTTTGCCCAAACAATTGGCCCTCAAAAGAGTTCTGCATATTATTAATCCTGATTTGTTTTTTCTACAAGAAACTATGGTTTGTGGGGAGAAGGCTCGCTCCTTCTTTTGTAAAATCCGTCCTGACTGGCTGATATGTTTTGTTGATGCGGCCGAACTCTCTGGTGGCTTACTGGCCACTTGGAATCCAAGAGTTCTCCGGCTTGATCCATTTGTCATCTCGTTGGGTATTCTTTTAACTGGTTGTTTCAAAGGTCTGGATAAAAGCATCAACATTGTGAATTGTTATGGTCCATACTGTGACCGTGTTGCTTTCTGGGATTTGGCCTGTTCCAGACACTTACTCTCACTGGAAAATTTGATACTTGCTGGTGACTTAAACTTCTCCTGGGGGTTGGAGGAAATATGGGGCCCCTCGGCTTGGCTAGACCCATTGGGGGATTATTTTAGAAATCTTTTTAACTCCTACCATTTAGTGGATGTGGCTCCTCATCCACTGGTTGCTACTTGTTCTAATGGTCGTAAAGACGGGGCATGGATTGCCAAGCGTATTGACCACTTCTTGGTCTCGGAAACTCTCCCGGATTGTTTTCAAAACTATCGTTCCTGGACTCATTTGATACACATCAGCGATCATTCACCTATCCTCTTCCAATTTGAATATTCGGCCCCCAGGCAAACATATCCCTTCAAATTCAATTCTATATGACTTAAGATCCGGAGTTTAAGTTGCTGGTTGCAAATCATTGGGCTCGGGTTGATGTATCTTTGGAACGTTCGGCTATGGATAAGCTGGCAGAGAAACTTAAATCTCTGAAGAGTTTTACGATTGCTTGGGAAAAGAATAAGAAGGCTTAATTGGATGCGGAACTGACCCTAGTGGAACATGAGATTGGAGACTTATTAAACAGATCTATTTAATATGGTCTCACTCCTTGTGATCGGTCCAGGCTCACCTTCTTGGAAGAAAGAAAACTTAATATGCTCCTCATTCAGGAAGATACCTGGCGTCAGAAGAGTCGTGCTAATTGGATTTGCTCTGGTGATCTGAATACTAAGTTCTTCCATAAATGTGCTGACTCCCACCGTATCCAGAATACTATATGGGATATAAATGATCATACTGGTCGTCGTATTGTTTGTGAGTCTGATATTCATGAGGAAGTTGTCTGACACTTTCAAGACATCTACTGTGATCCCAAATCCACCTCTCTGCTGGAACAATTTAAGATTATTAAATAATACCCTTGTATGTTCTCTGATGAGGATGGGGATCGAATCTATGAGGAAGTTACTCTGGTGGAAATTGAATCCACTCTGAGGAGTTTTGACAAGGATAAAAGCCCTGGGCCGGATGGATGGACGGTGGAACTTTTTATCTCCTTCTTTGATATTATGGTGGAGGAATTGTTGGCTGTGGTGGAGGATTCAAGGAAATTGGGTCTGGTTTATGGGGCTCTTAATTCTACTTATTTGGCTCTCATTCCTAAGTCCTCCCATCCTGAAAAATTCAATGATTTCAGATCTATCACCCTTTGCAATCTAGTCTATAAAATTATTTCCAAGATTATAGCCTGTCGAATCAAGCCCACTCTCTCTAAGTTTATCTCGGCTGAACAATTTGGTTTTCTGGAGGGCCGTCAGATTTTGGATGCTGTGGGGATTGCTCAGGAGGTTTTTCATAGTATTAATCAAAGACATCTCAATGCTCTGATTCTACAACTAGATTTAGTGAAGGCCTATGATCGGGTGGATTGGACATTTCTCAGATTAATCCTCATTCAGATTGGCTTACCCTGGCAGGTTATGAAATGGATAATGGCATGTGTAAATTCGGTGAATTATGATGTGCTTATCAATGGTAAGCCTACCATCTTCTTTAAGGCTACTCGAGGTATCCGGCAGGGATGCCCTCTCTCGCCTTTATTGTTTCTTCTTGTTATTGATGGGTTGAGTCTGTCAATTCATAAGGCTCGGCAAGATGGTCACATATCTGGTATTAAGATGGCTAGGGGTATTACGGTCACTCATACGCTCTTTGTGGACGATGTCATGCTATATGGCCTGGGTCTTGCTGAGGAATGGCGTCAGTTCAAAATTATTCTGGATCTATTTTGCAATGTGTCAAGGATGTTGATCAACACTATTAAGTCCTGGTTCTTGCAACATGAACTGGATCCGTGCGTGTGCCTTGAGATTGGTACATTTTTCTCATTAGTTTTCAAGTTGTTGTCTTGTGGAAAAAAATATTTGGGATACTTTATCAAACCCTCCAACTATCATATCTCGGACTGGTTCTGGTTACTGCGAAGATTTGATCCACGAACGAGTCATTGGAGCTTGAGATATTTATCTCTGGGTGGTCAACTTACTTTGGCTAAATCAGTTCTCCAAAATCTGGGTGTTTATTGGTTCTCTTTGTGCAAAATTCCTAAGTCTATCATTCATAGATTAAGACGGAAGTTCGTTTGTTTTCTTTGGCCTGGGGGGCGGAAAAATAAAAACTTCACTTGATGGGATGGCGGACTCTGGCGACCCCATGGGGGTTGGGATATCAAAAATCTTGAACTTTTTGTGGATTCTCTTCACACTAAAAGTCTTTGGCGTGCCCTCTTTGCTGATTCTATCTGGTGCCTGATCATTCGTGCTAAATATCTTTAAAATATGCCTGTGGTAAGTTGGTTCCGTAGGGGCTCTCCAGGAGTGGTTGGTGCTTCTAACATCTGGAATGGTTTATTGGGTTCCTTTTTTATTATTGTTGGTTGGCTATATTGGTTACCTGGCAATGGTCGAGGGATTCGTTTGGGTGCCGACCCTATTCTTGGGGGTTCTAATGAATTCCAACTTTCACTGAACCTGTGTACTTTTCTTCATTCTAAGGGTTTATTTACTCTTGCGCATGCATCTATTCCGCAAGGGGTGGGTAGTGGTCATACTACATGGATTTCTGCACAGCAATTGGGTCTTCAGGGCAGTATGGAAATGGAATGGTCTAATTATACCCGTTCCTTATCCGGGGCATGATCAATTTGTTTGATGGACCTGATTCACTTGTTTGGTCGTGGGATGTTGACCGTGGAACTGTCTCTGCTAAACTAGCTTATGAATCATTATTTGTTGGCTCGATTAATCCTGTTGTGGTATGGAAAAAGGTTGTCTGGAAGCTCAGTATCCCTCTTAAAATTAAATGCTTCATCTGGCTGGCCTTATATAACAAGATCTTGACCTGGGATAATCTGTGCCATCGGGGTTTCGCGGGGCCGAGCCGGTGTTATTTGTGCAGCTCACAGGCAAAATCTGTCGACCATATCTTCACTCAATGCAGCTTTATTCAGAAACTTTGGCAGGTAAATCTGTGGCACTGTTGGTTGGACCTCGGTCTGGCAGCCCACCACCCTCATGGATTGTTTGGGTACATGGCTTTCTGACTCACCCACCAGGGTGGCACTTCCTTGCTTCATGATTTGGGAGGTGTGGAAGACTTGGAACTGTTGCTTATTTGAGGATGTCAAACCGAACGTGATGTTGTCTTGTGGTAGGTCGGTTGTTGCTTTCAAAGAATATAAGGCCTTATTCAATAATCCAATTTCTCAGCTGCCTCGTATTTGTCGCAATTTGAATCCACCGATCTTAATTTACCCCTGTGGGTTTTTTGATGGGGCGGCGGTGGTGGGACGGGGTCTGTGTATTGCCGGTGCTGTCCTATCTCTCACCAACTCTTGGTGCTTTCATATATGGCTGAATACTGGTGTTGGCTCCAATACTAGGAGTGAACTTTGTGCTTTATGGTTGTTGCTTTATTTTGCTAAGCGTCAGGGGGTCTCGTCATTATTGGTTCTCGAGGACTCATCCTCTATTATCTCATGGGCCCTGGATGCTGCTCCACTGGATGTTCTCCTACTCACCTTTTGGAAGGAGGCTATCCGTTCTGCTATCAATGGATTTGATTATATCCATTTCATTCACATTTTTAGGGAATCTAATTTGGATGCTGACCGGCTCTCGAAATTGGCCTTATCCACTCCGGAGGGGCTCCTATATTGGGAGGAATGGTGTGACGACCATTCTACTGCTCATGGTTCTTTCGTTGTGCACTGATTTACCCCTATCTTTTGTTATCATGTGTTTTTATTACATATTTGTTGGAGGCATATATATTATGCGATTTTATCATCTTGTGCAGGTTTTTAGCCCTGGTTCTCCAACTTCCTGTTGGATTTTTGTCCTGGCTGCTCTACACTTTTTTGGTGATTTTGGTGACTTTTTCACCTTTGGTATTGGATCATTTGGTCCCTCTGTTATCGGTATGGGTCTATCTTTACATTGGACTATATGATACTTTGATCATACTTGATACTTATTTGCTTGGGGGCAGATGGTTTGATCCTGTCTCCATGCTGTTTGGTTAGTTGTGTTGATTATCTATTGAGGGAAGATGGTTTGATCCTGCCCTCCTATCTCTACTTGGTCACTTCGGTATTATGCATATTTACGGGATGTTGTGTGATTCTCTTGGGTTGGGGACAGATGGTTTGATCCTGTCCTTGACTTCTCTTGCTTGGTTGTCACGTGTTGATTGTCTTGTATGGACCTATTTACTATTTCGGTTATTAATAGTAAGTTATATTTTCCTTGGAAAAAAAGAAAGTAAAACTCCAATGTACCTTTTGATGACATGCAAATTTCATGTACCTTTTGATTCGAATGAATAACATTGGTACGCTTTTTTCTGAACTCCAATATCCACTAATATAAGGATAGACCATTGTTTTGTTATGCTCATTTGTTGAAAATGATAGCTGGTTGAAAATGATGGCAACCTGTCCCACCCATGAAGCACATGTTTTCATAGCAACTTAAGAGAAGGGGATGTAATAAGCAGTCTGCATTGCAGTAATAAATGTTGTAATGGGTGTTTTGGTAAAAAGAAAAAAAAGAGCAGGTGAAACTACTTCTTAATAATATTTGTATTTTACGGTAATACAATTATTGTTGTTGCTGTGCAATTATAAACTGTTGAATTGATTATTAAATCATATTCAATCATAACAACAACATTAGAAGAAAAATCCCTCTCCAAAATTCCTAAGACTATTCTCACTGCTATTAGAAGAAAAATCACCAATTTCATTTGGTTGGGCTCGGATAAAAGGAAGATCCATTTATGCAATTGGCAGAAGATATCATCCCCAAAGGCTTTGGGGGGTTGGTCACTGAAAAACATATTTGTCTTCACTCTTGCACTCCGTGCAAAATCGCTGTGGAGGGTACTTTCGGTGGATTGTATATGGCGTTCCATCATCAGAGATAAGTATTTCAAAGGGAAATCCACTTTACAATGGCTTCGATCTTCGAATGGTGGCTACAAGGGTGCTTCATGCATTTGGGCAGGTCTGATTACGGCTCTACCAGTGATTAAAAAGTGGTTAGTGTGGCAACCTGGCAATGGCAGGTCTATTCATCTTGGGGAAGATTCCATCATCGGCGGCCCGGTCTCTTATAAATTATCCCCCCTTCTGTTACATTCTCTGCATTCGAGGGGGTATTTTAGGCTGAATCACGTGGTAGCTACCACTGCTTCTGCATTTGCTCCAATAGCATGGCTGAGCGCCGATCAATTGGGTTTCATTGGCTGTTTGGCAGAGGAATGGTCGGTTTTCACTGCTGGATTAAACCATGGTCATATTCGAATCAAGGAGACGGACGACGTGTTGCTCTGGTCTTGGAACACTCAAACTGGTGAGGTCACGGCCAAATCAGCATACGAATCCATGTTTGCTGAGTCCAGGGTCGAGACATGCTGGTGGTTTTTGAGACTCTGGCGTTGGCCGATTCCCCCGAAACTTCAGATTTTTCTTTGGCTCATAATGGAGAACAGAATTTTGACATGGGACAATTTGTTGCACCGGGGTTTCATTGGTCCGAACATTTGCCCACTCTGCTGGTATGGAGCCGAATCTGTACATCACTTGTTCATAACATGCCCCTATTCCATGCGTTTATGGTCCGCGGTTTATCATCTCATTCCGGTGCTTTCTCATTGGTCTGGTGATTCTTTTTTGAGCTGTATCCAAAATTGGGTAAGAGATAATCCTGAACATATAGCCATTGCTGCCTCCATCCTTTGGGAAATCTGGTTAGCCAAGAACTCCAGCATTTTTGATGACCAGATCCCCTCGGCGGAGTGGCTTGCACGGAAAGTTTATGCTTTCTACTTGGATGCTCTACTCTTTTCCGGGGATACATCATCTGCTCCTGTTATAATATGTCATCCCCCTCATGTTCGGGATTTTATGGCTTTTTTCGATGGGGCTGCACAACAAGGGGGGTCGACTTCCGGAGCTGGGACGATCATTTATATTGACCAGATACAATTTTTCAAAGTATGGATGAATGGTGGGGTTGGATCAAGTACGCGTGTGGAGCTCCTGGCACTGTGGATGACCTTATTTTTTGCTAAAAAGAAAGACATTCTGCTTCGGTTCTTGCTCGGCGACTCTCGAGCGGTTATTGATTGGGCTTACGGGCGGGGAGCCCTTCACTCACTGGCACTCTCTCCCTGGAAGGATATGATATGCTTGCTGCTACATGAATTTCCTCACCTATCCATCGAGCATATTTCTCGGGACTTCAATGATCGAGCTGATGATTTATCAAAGATAGCACTTTCGGCGGTGGATTGCTGCATCCACTATGAATTTTGGTCAAACAATTGGCTTCACTCTTGCGGCAGCCTGCCTCTTCCAGCGTCCTCTTGCTGGTGAAGGAGTCAGGGCCCCTTGGGATCACATATCCTTTTTTTTGCGGCTATTATCTTTTTTACCTTTTATCGCTTTCTACTTTTTTGCTGATGTATCTATTCGACCTGTCTTTGGGGCCTACTGTTGTTACTTTCTGCCTGGTGACATGGTTTTTTAGGTGAATGTGTGTCAAATATGGCTACTTTCTCTTTACTATACTGGATTAGATAACTTGGTTGCACTGTAACTCTCTTGAGACTTCAGATCATGGCTATAATGTTACTTGAACCTCCATATATATTGTCAATAAATATATAGCTAGTTTTCAGTGTGAAAAAAACAACAACATTAAATATACTCCTACATATTAAACTTCACCGTGTTTATTACGTTGCAGATTACATATTCAACTTCGCCGTGTTTGTTACGTTACATTTCTCCGAGCCACAATCCCCTGGGAATCAAACACTAATTCTCCGTCACCTGTCACCTGCTAATTCTAGGCATGGAAATTCAGCGGTGAGTCTGTCTATCAGTGTCCTGCACAGGAGCAAAGACTGACGGCAGGGAGCAGGGAGAGAGTCGTCTAACCTAGATCGACGAACAAAGTTTAATTAATGCAACGTCGAACAGATAAGCCCACAAAGTAACACGCGTAATTAAGTTTGCGAGGCCTGAACATATAATAGTCCTTTATAAATTCAAATTTTGCAATATTTTTTGGGATGGGTTATAGGACTAAAATTTATTGGGGCAAACAAAGTCAACGATTACTCAAATGTTCTCGGAGAGTTCAGTGTGTTCATGTTCAATAAATTTCTACCAAAACAAAGACCAAAAGAAAAGGAAAAAGATAAAAAAGGATAAATCGAGGAAAAAGACAAATATATATATATTAAATCTTTAATTTAGAAGGGGGTTGTTATTAAAATTTACATTTTTTTATTTATATGATTAAATTTTTTTAATTACATTGATAGGTGTTTATATCTTAGAATTTGGGGTGTACTATTATTTATGATTTTCCTAGATTGAAGGATGGTGAGATAAGTGTATTGTCCAGATTGATTTTATGGTCCTAGTTCAAAATTCAAAATTCACAATTATAGAAAAAAAGAAATATAGAAAATAACTTGTACTTGATGCATGGATAATTGGTAGCTCATGCATAGATAATAGATAGACAACACATTTGACTAAAGAAGGTAACAAGTAGTTGAGACATGGAGAATGATAGGTGATTACAACTACGCATGGAGAACAAGTAACCAATAACTTCTTCATGGCACTTAACTTGTGATCTATTAGTGTTCACCAGCCACAAGTTAAGTGGTTGTGCTAGTAGGATATGATGAGGCTCTGCCGTTCAGATTAGTGAGGATTTTATGACAGATACGCAGTAATAAGGGTCTACGGCTATAGCCCCAAAATTTATTTTCCCCTTTCTTTTTTCCATTTTTTATCATTTTTTCAATTTAAAACGTAGACGGGAAGATGGTGGAATCTCTACTAGTTCAGGCAGACAACGAGGACGGGGTTGTTTCCGGGATGACAGTTGGGGTTTATCTTGAAATCCAACCGGTTATGGAAAGCGGTTTGGATACATCCCAATTTGGTAACGGGTATGAACCTGCCTCTGAAACCGCTAGGGCTTTAGCAAGGGATATCGAGGGAAAACCCTTTCATTGTTCATCGAACCTCTCAATACTTGCTCAGGTTTTCCATTGTCGGTAGACTCTACCATAGTTCACTTGGATTTAGATCGGGGACTCCCACCTGCTCACTCTGCATTCGAGGGTTTTGTACCAGACTCTAGCTTTGAAATTCTGGAAGCGAGATGGCCCCTTTCAGATTTCATGGGTTATGGATCCCCGCATGAAGAAATCCCTACTGAAGAAGACCCCTTTCAGGGCTTGAAGGGTTTTATAGCCTCCTTTTTACGGTCGCCTGACCAGTGTGGGGATCCAATTGAGTTGGCATCTAAAAAAAGTGGAAGCAAAGGAAGACGGCGTGAGACTGGATCAAAGGGAAGTCGTGACACTAGTAGTGGGTCGAGCTAGAAGCGTAAGAAAACAAGTGTGTGAATTCTACAAAGGATCTACTCAAAATGGTGTGTGGTGTATATGTTTTAGTTGCCCAATCAGTGGATATGACAAAAACAACAGTGATGGGAAAGGTGGGGGGAGTTATCTCAGCCTTGAAGCATTGGAAGAATGGGGGGAATTTGTTGGTTAGACATGGGGGTGGGATTTGATCCACTTATGTATGTACGGGTCAAGAGATAATTTAATACAATCTCTATGGGTACAACCACACGTTCGACCACTACCTCAAGGTGACCCCATGGCTTTAGGTTAGGCCCTCACGGGAATTGAACCTTTCCCACCGATGTAAGACTCCTTGCTCTTCACCAATGGAACCAACCCCTTTGGGTTGTTCTTAAAATTTATCTTTACATTCATGTATCATATGATTTAAGATAAGTCAAGATCACTAATTGTGTACGGAATTGTTTTTGCAATTTCAATCTCATTAGGCATTATTCCAATGATTTTCAAAAGTAGAATCATTAAAGTGACACTCCATTTGATTCTTCCTTCATTGTAATTATATGATGATGGACACATGTGTGCCTAAATACTCTAGAAAAATTGTATGCATGGCCAATGAAAAGTCTATGTTAGAGTCACTTGATCTCCTAATGTGGGTCTTTGACTCTTTATTTCTAAAGATGTAGCTAGACTTTAGCTTTAATTTTGAAATTATGTGGGGTGCATTGTTTGTCATGTTACTTTTTGTTGTTGTTTTCGATTGAAGATGTTTTGGATTGACCTATATCTTTGCTTGAATATATAAAGGAACTATTCTCCCTTGTATTGTTTCTTGGCCTATTACACGACCATTGATGTTGAAGGTGTTTGAAATGCAATGTTGAAAGGTGAAAAAGGCTAAAATCCCAAGTAAGTGGAAACAAATTATGCCTTGTAGAGCTATGAATACCCTAACATAGGCACGTTGCATAAGGATAGATTTTCATCCCTAGTGTGGGAGTCTACTTGGTTGTATATGCATTGAAGTTGGATGAGGGTTATGCTAATGACTTTGGGGTGACCATCTTACCAAGAGTTAAATGTTGTAGAATTGTTGAGGTGAGTGTCAACCATGCACTAGAGTGACTTTTAGAAGTGATTCATAAACTTAGGATATGTGTTAGACACAATGGATGTTGGAAGACCAAAATATGATAAGATATTAATGATGGACCATGCCTTACACATAAGTCCTTTGGTCCCATGTAACTCATATGGCCCCATGTAACTCATATGGCCCCATGTCACCCATATGGACCCATGGCTAATAATTTCCAAAATCCATATTGTCACCATACTAATAACTCCATATGGACCCATTCCTAATAACCCCTATGCTCCCCTCATAATTATCTCTATGGTCCTTGTCTTAAAAACACTTATTACCCCTAAAAACCCTTAATGGTTCCATTGCTAATAAGACATAAAATCTCCATGGTCTCCCCCTAAAACCCATATATGTCGTTGCAAATAACCTCTACGGTTCCTTATAACCCTTGAGGTCTCATTACTAATTATAACACTTAATACCCCTAAGTTTGTATAATAATAATCCTTTTGGGCCTTACCCTAATAACACATGTGATCCTTATAAAACTTATGACCCTTATGTTAATAAATGCTAAAATAATTATGACAAGTATGTTAATAATCCCTATAGTACCTTATAACCTCCATGTCTTGGTCTAAATAACCCCTAAAATTTTTATTATCCTTTGTTGAACACCCATATGTCCCCTCTTCTAATAACACCTCTAACTCTTATATCCCTAACAGTAGCTATGGCTAACAACTCATAAAACCTTTACATGATCCCCTTGTTATTAGCCCATATCTAGTAACCCCTAATAACATATATGACACCTATAATCCCTATGTCCCGCTTATTAATAACATGTATGCTCCTTACGTAATGAAACCTATAAACCCTAAGTGCTACTAATCCCTAAAACCCCTATGATCTTAATTCTAATAACCCCTAAAACTCTTAAGGCCCATTGTTATTAACCTCTTTTTTCCTCATGTTCATAACACCTATGATTCCTATAGTAAATCTATTTAGTCCCAAGGCTAATATTAAGTAATTTCTAATATTGATATCAAATATATATAAACTATAATATACTACAATAAAGTCAGGAAAGAGGATAAGGGGAATGCATAACCCATCAATTAGTATAATTAGTATAAAGTTAGGAAAGACGATAGGGGAATGCATAACCCATCAATTAGTATGTTATTTAGAATTACCACTTCATTATGGTCATTGCCATTGACATAAGAGTCATGGTATATTGAAATTATATGTTCTCACTAATCAATTCTCTCCAATGATACAAATTTACGTTTTTTTAGATAAAAAAGTATTTGTGTCCAGAAAAATCTAAAATACACATATATTAAATATATCATATCCAAGTTAATTTAAAGGATATTTTAGGGAAGCATATTGAAAATTGAACATATATGATATAGACACCACCCTTCACCTTACCTAGGGTGAAGGTTGAAACATGTGAAAAAATTCATCGTGAAAGTGCATTGAAAATTAAACATATTATGATACACACATACCTTCACAGCCCCACCACCCACTTTCTCAAATGTGAAGACGTGTGTGCGACGTATGTATATATTCATCCTCATGTGTATAGCATAACTCCTAGGAGGGTAGAAGGTGTGTGACACATACACTTTCCATGGGTGACAAGCATGTTTGTCACACCCTCCTAGGGGAAATGTGTGTGTAAATCTTGACCCTTGACACACACCTTCACCTTTGGGAGGGTGGAAAGCATGTGGCATTGAAAATGTGTGTCTAGGGGAGAGTGGAATATGTGTGACATCACATACCTTCCACAAATGTGTGACATGGAAGGTGTGAGTGCCACACATCACAAATTGTGACACATCGACCTTCCATACTCTATATACACACAAATGTGCACACATACTTTCCGTACTTTGTACACACACAAATATTTTTCTTGTGACACAAACCCTTCCATGTCGCACACCTATGGATGGTGTATGACACTCAACCCCTGAAAAATGTATGTGTCACAAACTTTTCACCCTTTGGAAATGAACACTTCCATCTTGAAAAAATAAATGGTCCCATTGAAAGTAGTACAAATTAGTTATCAATAGATAAAAATAAAGAAACAAAAAATCAATAAACCTTTAAAAACAAATTAACAAAACTTTAAAAAAATAATAAAGATGACTAGAATCATATGTTTGACCCATTTTTGTTTTCATTGAACCCTTAGAAAAACAAATGGTAAGGACAAAACTAAAAAAATAAGAAGAATGGTGAAGGGCGAAGTATATGCACCAACCAAAAACAAATAATGGAGTAATCCGTAAAAGATTTTCCTCTCGGCTTCAAAGATCTCCGTGACAACAATGAAAAAATAGTAGGTACTAAGAGTTCCAAAGACAAGTAGCATTCCAAACTTATTGGAAAACGCAAAGATAAACGTGAAGAGTCCGTTCTCTCGACTTCTTCACACCCCGCGGGGCCGCAACTATATATGAACTGGTTAGTCTGATGGTCCTTCATAGACTTTTGAATCTCCATTTCACTTTACTTTAATGGTTTGGAATCACTTCTTCAACTCTGCATGCGAACGAGCTGTTCGTTTCGCATAACAGCTAGTTAACCTATCGTCCAGCTCTTCTCAATGTCTCTGCATTTAGAGATAGAGTTGGAAGGCGCCGGAGGTGGACGCGGGGATGAGAAACAAGATTTATTTAGTTGCAGGAATGATGAAATCCTCGGTGAGATGAGAATGGCCAATAGAAATAGGAAATACTACGACGAAGAGGAGGGTGTAGAAGGAGGATTTATGAATATGAAAACATGTTTGCCTAGTGGTCATGTCCCAGGTGCTGCTGATTCGAATAGAGATCAGGTAAGCCATAACTATAGCCCTCTCTGCACTCATTATATTTATCAAATCAATGGTGCATGCGATAACAAAAAGTGAGGCAATGTATGCCTGAAACTACCCATATTTCATTACAGGCAGGAGGGACTGTGGGCATAGGGAGAACTATTTTTTTAGCATATCAAACGTTGGGAGTGGTCTATGGGGGTCTGGCCACGTCTCCATTGTACGTGTACCCGTCCATGAATTTGAAATCTCCAAACGAGGAGGATTATCTGGGAATCCTCAGCCTTATGTTTTGGACTCTTTCTATGATTGGAGTGGTCAAATATGTCTGTATAGCCCTCCGTGCAGATGACCATGGCGAAGGTATGCAGATCGATACCCACAATCCAATCAGTAGTTATTGGAGAATGGAGTTTTCCTATGCTTTTGTCTTTGTTCCATTGTATCTATATTATTTCCCTGCATTGAATATATAGTACTAAAATGACTGTACACGTTTTTGTACATTACAGCAATCATACTTGTATTTACTCTACTTGTGTAAATTATTTTCTATTTTTGGTACTGTTCATATCAATTGGTATCACAAACTAGCAATCGTGACATTTTCACATCTCAGGGGTTTTCATATCTTACCTTTACTAGATCTCACACTATTTGGCTTCATAAGGGTTTTCTTCTTTAACTCTTACTAGATCTTATGCCATTGGGCTTTGTAAGGGTTTCCAGTTTTCACCCTTACTAGATCTCATGCCATTTGGTTTGGAATGACCAAGGCACACGATCTAGTTCCCTTGAGGGTTTCTTCTTGCTACCCTATACTAGATCTAATATGTTGAAGCTTCACCTTTTTGGAGTTATGCATTTGGAGCAATTAACACGCTTGCTTGGTATGGGGATCACTTTAATCTTGCTGTTATTTATCAACTTAGCATCACATCCACCCACTAGGTATTGCCATGGCTTCTTTTGCTAACTCCTTCACTATTGTAACATGCCTATACATGTTCTTGCACTGCTAAGAAGCACACGTTCAATGCAATTTGGTCACTACTATGGGGTTCAGGATGGCGAAGATCACCTTGCGACCTCCCTACACTGTTGTAGGGCGGGTCAAGGGTAGTGTCCTAACTTCTTGTGCATTGCAAGGAGTAGTGCCTCGGTCGAGGCTAGGTGGTAGCACCTCTTTACACCAACAATTATTGCATTGTGTTCCCCCTTTTTTCTTCTTTTTTTGAAGGGTTTCCCTTGTAATTTGTAGAAAGATAAATAGATCATAGATAGGTCATTGGTTGCTCTCATACCCAATCCATAATGGCTACGAGAGGTGGTGGATGAGAGAATTGATACAAGATTCAACCAATAATGGTTTCCTGGAGCATATGGCCTAGGTGATATAGGAGATGGCAAGAGCCTTCTTAGAAGTTTTCTTATAATCAAACAAACCTGGTACTGTCCATTTATTTCTAGTTGGAGGCCAAGGTTCGAATCCATAAGTTTGATGGCAACACCAATGGTGAGAAGCTTGATTCCTAGTTGCGTAGTCTAGAGGTGTACTTCAAGACTTGACCCAAGATTACTGATGTACTGAAGATCTAAACCACCAAGGTTTATATGATAGAAATTGCCCTAGATGGTAGAAGCACCAAAATTTGTTGGCTATTGAAGAAAGGAAAATCACTCACTGCGATGATTTCAGATCTGTTGTGTAGAGAAGGTTCTACCATTCTAGGTATTAGGCAAATCTATTGGTGCAATGGCTTCAACTCAGGCAAATTCCAAGCCAATCAATCCAGCAAGTTGTTGAATTGTTCAAAATCTTCAAATCAAACTAGAATTTTAGATTTAGAAGAGGTATTCACAATCAAGTTTCTCTATGGCCTACTTCCTAGTCTCAGAACTAAACTAGCTATGTTTGCGGTAGATTCTTTTGCTAAAGCATATTAAATAGCCATCACCCTTGAAACCAAGATTGGATCTAAGTTTGTGAGAAAGAGTTCCAACAATATTGGTACTATTTCCAAAAATTCTTCCATCTCCAAGGATTCATCCAACCTGAATGGACATCCTAAGGGTTTATGCAAGCCCTCTTCATTTGTGCTTAAGGGAAGTACTTTACTTATGTTAAATTTCCCAAAACCTAGGTGACTACTATCCTTATGGTCTCAACTAAACAATATTTATTATTCATTTGCGGAAATTAAATTCTTTCACGTAGCAGTAATCACACATATAGCTTGGAAAGTAAACAGTAGAAGCAAAGCACAATACATAGATAATTTACTTCTTCAAATCAGCCTTTCATTGATAATTCAAAGATTACAAGGAAACCTCCACATACTATCAAACTAATAGCTATACAGTACACTCAAATAGAACAAATCTGCACACTTACTAAGGAAAATTGCTTGCTAAAAATCGAGAAAACCACTTGTTGTTGTTTCTTGTTGTACTAGTTATTTGTACGATTGTGCGGACATGTTGGTATGACTGTATGGATCTGTCCCTACAGATCCATACGACTGTATGAAATCTATTTAGTACAGACCTACTCGCTACTCTTTGCTTGGTTGTTGAACTTGGCACCTCTTCAATGCTCTAACTTTGCTACATAGATGAAATCAATCACCTCCTGACTAAACTATCTTTGAGTGAATAATGAACGTGTCTTATCCCTCTATATTGACTTGCCTTTATACTTGAGTTGAAACCGTAATCGACCAAAATCCTAATCTCACAGTGAGATGTGTTGTCCGCCGAGATGCACACCAGCAGCAGAAATCTTTCGAAAGTTGTTCCCTCACTACAAGTGGGAAAGGTATGGCCTTGGGGGCAAGCAATGAGCCAGGTACTGTCACCTGAATCCCAGCTTCTCCGTTTAGGCTAACTCCTAACGAAGCCAAGGGGGGTTGTCCCTACACAAAGAGTTTCTATGGCTTTGTGTTTTTTAAGTGTTTTTGTATGTGGTGATGCGGATGGGTGTTGTTTAGGAGTTTTGTTAGTCACATATGACACAAGGACCCTTTGAGCCCTCTTTTGACTCCATTCGCCCCTTTGATATACTGGCACTGGCCTTTCCTCGAGGATTGATCCTCCCATCTTTCCCATCACCCAATCGAAATTACCTTTTTTGTTATAATTGTTTCTCTAAGGCAGCCTCTTCAGTTCACCTTGCCCTCCGTTGCACCTGCCTTAGCGATCCTACCTTAGGGATACCCCCCCTTGAGTTGGAGAAGAGCCAACCTGAAGTGAGGAGAGAGGAGTGTGGTGACATTGGCTTCTCTCTCGAGAGTTGTCATCGAGCTGGTGTGCTTTCATTTTGGGCTTCAACACACGCATGCCATTTTTGGGAGACAACAAGATGTATGGTTTAGATTAGTCGAAATCACTAATGCATTAAAAATACACTTTATTAGACTCAACAAATAAATATAAGACTTTCACTTTATTATTGAAGGTTTGTCGTTACACCAAAACCTGTAGATGTTAGTAAACTTTTGAACCAAGCACATAACCTTGAGTGTGTGGTTAGTCCCATGTTCACAAGGCAGCAGTTAGTCCACAACATCCATTCCCAGAGGTGCATCAATTAGTCCAAGACCCCCCTCCAACGTAACTCGGGGGAATTGAACCTGGTTCAAGGCTCTAATACCAATTGAAGGTTTGTCGTTACACCAAAACCTGCAAATGTTTGTAAACTTCCAAACCAAGCACATAACCTTGAGTGGGTGGTTAGTCCCATGTTCCCAAGGTGGCGGTTAGTCCACAAGATTGATTCCCATAGGTCTGGTGGTTAGTCCACAAGATTGATTCCCATAGGTCTGGTGGTTAGTCCACAAGATTGATTCCCATAGGTCTGGTGGTTAGTCCAACAATTACTATGGTGAATTACAAAATAGAATTGACTTGAATGACTTCCGACATGTTAGACACTAAACCTGTGCAGAAGTTCCTGTCCGAGCTTCAATTTTCAACACTCCCTCTTACGGAGGAAGGAATTCTTCACGAATCCAATTTTGTCTTTGTGTTGAACTTTGGTTGTCATTGATGTCAACTGATGTCAAAGAGGTTTCAGTATTCCTGTGCAGTCTGAAGAAGTATATGAAAGCCACTTTGAAGAAGGATATGGAATCTAGTTTGAAGAAATACATAAGAAGTATATCCAGAAGTACATCAAGCATATCCAGTTTGAAGAAGTACATAAGGAATACATTCAGTACATGCGCAAGTCCCATGTCCACCTAGTCATGTTACTTCAAGGAAATGCCAAGGAGATGGTTGGACAAGTTTCGGGAGTACGCAAGTGGCTTGGAAACAAGAAGTGGTTAGACAGGTATGCAAGCCCCAAAAGTGCGCAAGACACACCAATCAAACGAAGTTTACAAGTTGTTGAAGTGCGCAACAGTACTGGAAGAAAGTGGCGATCGGAGAAGTCAAGTGCACAAGTCCCACAAGCGATGGTACATCAAGGGCGCAAGACCCACTAGAAAAAGGACCAAGTATGCGCAAAACCCACAAGAGATGACACCTCAGTGGCACAGAACATGACAAGTGGCGGAAGCATGAAGTAAGCAAAACCGTGAGGCGAGGAAGAAGGGACGCTACGACCAACTTGTGGTCACACCATCCGCGCAGGACAAGTATAAATAAGAAGCCGAGTTGGAGAGTTGGAGTAAACTTGTAAGCTCAAGACTGGAAGATACGGATTTGACAAGCTTCTTATCTCGGGTATCAAGGACTCGTGGAACCAGAACAACATGAACTAGTAGAGAGCCGAGTGCGCACAAAAGAAACATAATTGTTGATGGTGCAGAGGATGATATATTTTATCTGTGAGAACAAATTGATGCGCAAGTGTGTGAGAACAAATTGACAGTATCACAAACAAAATGCAAACAGTCACAGATGATCTAAGACAGGTGCGCGGAGACTAACTTGAAGTACAACGAGTGATGCACGAATTAGTTTGTTTGATGCGCTAAGACAAAATTGTTGCAGAGTAAAGGATGCGCATTATGATAAGGGTAATATGAGACAAGTGCAAAGAACAGAAAAGGCCGAATCACAGATGATGCAAAGAAGGTTGCAAATTATCTAAAGGTTGATGCACCAAGACGAAAGTGTGATATCATAAAAGGTGCGCAAATTAATCGGATACTGATGCGTGAAGTCAGAACAACAACACAACAAAAGATGCGCAGTATCAGTTGAAGTTGCAAATGCATAGAAATAGAATGGCATACTGAACCAGAGCGCAGACTGTAGAATGTCATGAAGATGCAATAAAGTGAAGTATGAAGTCAAGAGTATAATTTTGATGTAGTCAAGTGAAGTTCGTGATACCGATCAGTGATTGCAAGATCTCACGGTTATAGTAGATGCACACAATATTGTGAACTGTAGACAATCTGAAGAGTGGGCAGATCAGAAGAACATCAAGGCAATATCTTCTACAATTATATCAAGGCAGCAGGACGGGGCAAGGAGCAGGGCGTCGGTGCCTCCTTCCAGTTGGAGTTGGTAAATCACAGAGTCGGTGCTCCCTTCAGGTCGGTGCCTGTAAAACTAGGGGGTCGGTGCTCGAGAACTTCGGAAGTTGGTGCTTCCATGAATGTAATATTTATATTATATATAAGAGAGCATTCTGTGGTTTTCTCCCATTTGGGTTTTCATGTAAAAATATGTGTGTTCTATGTTTTGTGCATATGTGGATGAATGTTATTGATTATGTGAATGCATAAATTAAGTTCAAGTTAAATCTGGTATGAAGTAAAAATTGTTCATAACTACGCTAATACTGATTCATCCCCCCTCTCAGTATTAATAAGATTCCAACACTTTGAATGCTTCAAACTTCCCTTTTGCCAAGGGCTTGGTCAAAATATTAACGACCTGTTGATCTGTGGGTACATACTAGAGCTTTAGTACTCCCTTCTAAATCCCGTCTTGAATGAAGTGATATCTGGTCTCAATGTGCTTGGAATTGTCATGAAAAACTGGATTCTCAGAGAGTTTGATACAACTCTGATTATCACATTAAATCACCCTGAGATCCAACTCCTGATCAAATAATCTCGAAAACAACTTGTGAAGCTAAATGGCCTCACAAGTCGTTGTCCTGGTTTCCATATACTTTGCCTCTACTAAGTTGAGTGCCACAGAAGTCTACTTCTGGCTGAACCAAGATATCATCATTGATCCCAAGCTAAAGAAACACCCTGATGTGTTCTTCCTGTTTGATGCACTGCCTTCCCAATCCAAGTCGGTATACCCCTACAACTTCACTTATGTTGGAGCACAATTGTCGTTAGATGAAAACCCGCAGGTGTTAATCTCCGCTACAATTGCCAAAGTTAAGATCCACGAGAGGGGGTTAACCCATGTTGCAAAACTCATGGGGAGCGTTGGACGCAAATGCCAACAATCTCCCCCTAGTGTTACCCGGGTGAGTTTCAAACTTGATACCTATTGCTCTGATACCATTTGTTGGAGCACGATTACCGTTAGACCAAAACTCGCAGGTGTTAATCTCCGCTACAATCGCCAAAGTTAAGATCCACGAGAGGGGGTTAACCCATGTCGTGAAACTCACGAGGAACACTGGACACAAATGCCAACAACTTCACCATATCCAATATATCTTAGCCCATACTCCATTGTACCTCTTAAGTATTTGAGCACATGTTTTGCTACTACCCAATACTCCCGCCTCAGCTCCACCATGAACTAGCTCAAGGTGTTCAATGCAAAACATATATCTAGCCTAGTGTTGACCAGATACATCAAGGAACATATCAGCTACTATACAACGTGGGATCTATCACTGGAATAGGATCATGAGAATTCCTAGATGCAAAGTCTTCCTCAAACTTTACATCCATGCTTACAATTGTCTTTCTTTCCTCTAGAATATAAATCTTGTAGGCCTTTGAAGTCTCACTGTAACCAACAATCAAACCCTTTCTCCTAGAGGGATCCAACTTGGTCATCTTCTCGACTGGTATATGGATATAAACTAGAAAACCAAAGTGTTGAAATGAATCACCTCTGGTTTCACAACAATGAATTCCTCCTCTAGTGTTTTGTCCTCCAAAATCCTCTGAGGCACTTGTTCTAGATGTAGACTGCTGCATTGCATGTTTATTCCCATAGAAACATCGGAAAATCCTAGTCATGTATCATGGCTTGGCAACTCCTATGATAGGTTGGTTCTTTCGCTCTACAACCCTATTCTATGGGTTGTATGGAACAATGATCTCCCTCTTGATTCTTGCATCCTTGTCGAAATCCTCAAAATCATTAGAGGTATAATCACACCCATTGTTCGATCTATAGACTTCGATCTTCTTCCTTGTCTAGTTCTCCACTAGAGATTTCAACTCATGAAACCTACTAAAGATCTCATCCTTGGTCTTTAGGAAGTAGATCAGATTTTGTGAGAGAATTCATCAATGAAAGAAACATAGTACATTCTTCCTATGATTGATGCTACTGACATTGGTCCACATCCGAATGCAACAAGTCTAGAATCCCCTTAGATCTATGCTCACTTCTTGGGAAAGTAGCCTTGGCATGCTTACCAAGTGCACGCCCTCTACATACACCCTGTTGCTCAATGCTAAGCTCTGGAAGACCTGTGACTATCACCCTCAGTATAGGCAATGCACTATGATGCAAGTGCCCCATCGTATTGTGCCATAACTTGCACAAGTTATATGTGTTATGAAATATGTCTCGAACATGATCACCCTATAGCCTGTATAAATCACCTTCTCTAACCCCAATCACTTGAGTTGATCCTTGGCTAGACTCCTTCGATCTTATAATGACTTGATGGTTCTTAAACTCTAATGCATAGCCCTTATCTTCCATGACCGAAACTGAAAGAAAATTCTTCTTGAGACCTGGAACAAACAACACATCATCAAAGTCTAAAGAGTTACTTGACTGGAGTTGGATAGGAATGGTACCAACTCCTGCTACTGGATACTTGGCATCATCACCAAGCACAACCTAAAATCTTGAGATGTGCTCCTTTATACTTGAAAATTACTCTCAGGCAGATGTCATATGCCTAGATACTCCACTATCCACATACTAAGTGTTCTTCAAAACTGTGCTGGAAGAAAGGAAAGATACCTGTTATCACTCAAGCTCTAGCTGCCACTAAAACGTATCCCATCCGGGACAGTAGAGGAGAGGGCAGCCAAGTTGGTGACACATCAAGCACCAAGTCCATCACTTGAGTGAGCGGTTGTCACACCGGACAAGACGCTTGTCGCTTTAGACAAGACACAAGGCCAAGTCAAGGGAGAAACCCTATTCAACCAACGATGGTTGAGACCCAAAATAAGACACCTACAACCCCAAAATAAGTAATGAAGCACAAAGAATAAGTTGTCTAAGTGTCCTAAGACCACTTCCAACCAAAAGACTGAACCTGGTATGAGATAACAACGGTTGATTAACTTATTTCAGATTTGATATATGAATAAGAATAGTGAACTTAGAAAATTTAATGGCCGGAAATTGACCCTAGGACCAAAATATTGCTAGAAGTGAAAATAGAAATTTCTACTATGGGGGAAATTGACTCTGAATGATTAAGCATGCATAACAGAAATAAAATCAGTGATTTAAAGAGACTTCTAGCACGTTAAAACTTGGTTTTTAATGACAATAAAACAAGTAAAACCAAAACCAAGCCTACCCACAACCCCAAAACCAAAAGACAGTCTGAAAATGCACAAAAATGCCCAAGGAGGGCGCAGACCAGCAAGGTACCAGTGCCAAAAGTGTGGGTAAATAGAGTCCAAAATGCACAGGATTTTGTATTTGGGGTCTTCTAAGGGAAACTAAAGCGGGTTTAAAACATAAATTAAATCCTACAGTTAAATTTTGAGATGTAGATTTTGATGAGTTTTTTTACTAAGATAAATATTTCTCTATGCATTACGGAAGATGAAAACCGAGAGAAAGAAAGGACGAACTTACTTGGTGCCGAAAGGAATATCAGATTTTGTTGAAGTAATGTAGTCCACAGTTCAAATAGAATGATTTGTAGTTGCTCCGGGTTGAGATTGACTTGCCCAATTTCACCAATGCGCCCCTCTCTGCCTGTCAAACAAGAGACACAACATCAGTTTGCTAAAACAAGAAGAGGAACAGTGACAAGTTAATAAAAATGTAAGAAAATGCTTGACAAAAATAGTAAAAGCACTCCGTCTTAAACCCAAATTCCGGAGAGTGAAGCATCAATGGCTTCCAAGTTGTGCGCCCCTCTCCAAGAACCCTTTCCTACAACAAAAATGGTGAGAAACAAAGTATACCAGCAGCAACTACAATCCTTTCTAATGCAATGAGAGTACAATGACAAACAATTCCATCCAATATCAACCACGAATACACAAGTATGAGCAGAAATGGTTTCTCTCTATTCACTTCCAATTGCAAAGAGTGCCAAGAACCCTGTACAATGAGAGAGTTCTCTCTTAAATAGAGAAACTTTAAACAAAATCCCTAACCCAATGAGATAGATGGCTAGGATTAGATCTCACACAATGAGATCAATGGCTGAGAATGATCCACATTTCAAATACATTTTTCATTAGTTACATGAGGGGGGCGATTTTTGCTCAAGTGTGCCAATGAGATCAATGGCTGAGAATGATCCAAAATTCAAATACATTTTTCATTAGTTACATGAAGGGGGCAATTTTTGCCCAAGTGTGCCCAAGTGAGAGAGTGGGGGACAAATGCTAGGAAATATGAGTGATGGGGACACCAAGGGGGGGGTGTCTTTAGGCTGTTTTGACCCCCTTGGCCCCTTACAATGAGTTTCATCATGTAATTTCACCAAAATATAAAGGCTGCCATAGAGAAAAACACCCCACTTTGCCCAAATTCGTCCCCTTGAGAGAGTTGGGCCATATGGGGGCCCCACATCCAAGGTATAATGTCCAAACATAGTCCAAAGTGTCAAATATTTACCCCTTTACCTTTACTTACCCATGCATTAGCCACTTTAATGTTTAACTTAGCCAAAGTCTGATTTTTCCCTTTAATTTATGTTGGTTTATAGGGCTGAACATGAAAATTGTGAATTTGAGCTACTTCCTTTGCCCTGATTCACGAACCGTCTGCTCCATTGAGATCGTAGACCCCAAATCCACTAATATTGGTCACTTGAATGACCAAAATCCATCATATATGCACAATTTGGCCAAATCCAAGCATTTTAATTAAAACAGGGCCCTGCTGGCCATTAATAAATTAAAATCTCCCAAACGCCGTCATATTTTTGCAATCTGATGCTTGAGGGCTTGTATGGGACCCCAATAGATGTCAAATAACCAAAATTGAAACTTTGATTCCAAATTTGCCTGGGACCCATTTTTGGCTTGGTCAAACAGGGTTGACCAAGTCAAAACTGGTCAAATCATGGTATTGTTTGAACTGTATGCTCCTGCATGCAACATAGGATGCCACGCCTTCCTTATTTATGTTAGTACATCAACTATAAACATCTAGTGACAAATATAAGGTGATCATAATAAGCAATTTTTCAAAAATAAGCCTAAGGCAAGGTGGGCCCACCACCTCTTATGAATTCTCCATAGTTATGCACATTTATAGATTTGGTCATCTGGCTAGCCATGGGTGAGGTGGACAACAAGGTTTAAAGACAACGGGGAGTGACCAAGGCCATGATTGTGTGACCCTTTGGATAAACATGGGGAGCAAGGGGACCACAAGTACACCAAAGAAACACCAGGGAAGGGAGGTGCCTCACAGATGGGTAGAGTGCTTAGGAAACCACCACTAGCCTTTAGCATACACTTTGCAGGTCACATCCAAGCCCACATCAGGCTCCGTGAGGATCTTTGCTAGAGTCGTCGTACTGGGTGCACAACCAACCATAATTTGAGACTCTAGGGGACACTTAGAATTAGTCATCCCTTACTCCATCTCACCTCTCAGTCCTTCATTGGGACTCAGTGAGGAATTTAACCATTACATTCTCTTTCATTCATGTGGCCAAGTAGTCATTTTGATAAGACATGTGTTCTTCATCTGCTTGGCCTTTTACATTTTACTTTCACTTTAGCCTTTGTGGCTTGATTTGACTTTTAGCCTTTTTGGCTTTATTTGCATTTCTTCTTTGGGTAGGACAATGGTGCTCAAATGCATGTAATGGTGGCAAGTGTGCATGTTTCAAGGACAAGTGGGGAACACCCGGTGAGTCTACACAATCCTATACTGCATCACAACATCGAGGGCAATCGAGAAGGAGTGAATCCCAGGTTTGAAGGTGCAAATCACACACTCCAGAGCCGAGGCACAAATAAACATGGAGTCATAGTGTACTCAGAGATCAAAGGGGGGGAGGTCCTCAAGACCACCTATCTTGGTCTTAGTCAAGGAAAGGAACCAATCACGAATGGGTCGAATGAGTGGAGGATAGTGACAAGTGGGAACAAGGCTAGCTATCATGAGTCAAATGGCCAAATCTATACCATGAGAGGGAAAAGAACCAATGTGCATAAATAGGAGCCTCCACTCAAAGTGGTAGACCACCCTTACTAGAGGCCACAAATAAGTCTCCAATCAAGCAAAAGGATCACCAAATAAGCCACCATATGTTAAGTCAAATTACTAATATAAATAAACAAGCCTAAAAACACACCTATGAGCATAAATCATAAACCATATACCTGCCATACCATATATTTGTTGCTGACAAGTGGATATGAAGACTGAACTCTGACATATGAGGGCAAAGAAGTGGCAAACCAACTGTGATCTTTGCTGCTCTCATCAAACTATGGCTAAGCCACACACCTCAGTGGGGTCATGCAAGTGCAAGTAAGACAAATGGGGTCTGGAGTGCTACTCAATGATGCTCTGGACAAACAAAATACAATAGTGCCCCCTCTGATCACAGCTTTGGATTTTCTTAGCTCATATCTGCTCTGACTCAGAAAAATAAATGATGTCTCTGACAATAACTCTGCATCATGGTAGCCCCAACTAACATGGGTGTGATAACAATACCATCAAGAAATCCTTCTTGAAATTGGAGGAAAACTTGTTCATTTGAGTTTCAGTTGAGGCTGCTACCTAATGTTGTTGTTGCTTCTCTTTACCCTTTTTCTCTAGATGCTATGAGGCATAATGGTCGTGTTTATGACATAAAGCACTTGATTTTTCTCAAGTCCTTCCCTAGCTGTGAGGAGACTCCTCACTCTTTACCTTACACTTGTTGGGTCCTTTACCTCTGCCTTTCTTTGTTTGAACAATTAGGGCATGGTCACTATCACCTCCCTACTTGTTGGCTTTTGACTCCATCCAAGCCTCCTCCTGGATACAGTCATCCCACGGTCTTTCCCAGGAAGGAAGATTCTCTCGAGCACAAACACCCTAGACAAATTTTTTCTGTTGAGATGGGAACCCATTTAGTGCTTAATTCAGTAGCTCTTTGTCTTCAACCTTCTCTCCAATTGTTGTAAGTTGATCACAAATCTATGTGATCTTCATCAGGTAACTGGTGATGGTGTCTGTTTTGGTCTTCTCAATAGATATGAGTTTGTTGTGTAATATCATCTTCCTGTTTATGTTCTCACTTTGGTAAAGGCTAACCAGGGCATCGACATCTACTTCGTTCTCTTCTTAGATATATGAGGGATCAGACGATCCTTTATAGCATCCATGAGCATTAACTTGGCCTTCACTTCTTTCTTTTCATGAGCTTCCAAAAGCTGTGGATTTGTCTGTGAAGTCACTGCATCCTTGATGATATCCCAAATATCATTCTCTTCTAATAGAAGAGTTACCCTGACTTTCCATGATAGGAAATTCATGGAAGAGTTACCCAGTCTCACTTCTCGTAGGATCCTTGATAATCTTGGATCTGAGTCCATTTCGGACATCCATATATTGTTTAATAATAACGATAATAACAATAATCTGTCAATAATGGATGATTTCTTTGAACCCCTTGACTTTACTCAGATAGTAGGATACCATCATGAATTACCAAACAAAGCCATTGAGAAACTGTCGACTTTCGAAGGGAATAATGCCATCAGTGCTGCAACTCATCTTAGCAAAATTTCAAAGTGTTTTTTCAGTTGGTGTTGTACAGATGCTCAAAAGCATGATGATGTCTACATGAAGCTTTTTGCTCTATCTCTAGAAGAGAATGCCTGTAATTGGTTCATGGGCCTTGATGATAATTCCTATAAAACCTTGGATGAATTCTTAAAAGGTTTCAAAGAGAGTTGGGGTGACAGTTGGCATCCCTCCATACAATTACAAGAAATGAGAATGAAACAATGGAGGAATTTAATAAAAAATTCAAAGATTTGATCTCAAGTATTCATAATGATTTCAAACCTTCATTTGCTTCTATCCTTGTCTATTACATGGAAACGCTCAGCGGTGAAATTAGATACCAGCGAAGGGATAAGGAACCTACCAACCTTAGAGTTGCTCAAGATTTGGTCATAAAAATTGATAGAAATATGCAATCATCAGGTAAATCAAATCTTCTTGGTTTTACAAGAGGTATTCATTTAGGCACTAAGCATCAAGAAAAGGGAAAAGCCATAGAATCTGAAGACAATGAATCTTCTAAAGACTTCATGAAAGGGATGACATAAATGATGAAGACCTTGGTAGCCAACCATACATCCCAAATGAATGCTATGCAGAATAGGTTAGTTTCCATGGAAAGGTCTTGTTATCACATCCATAGTAGTTGGGTTACCATGATGTCGCAGTGCATTTTTTGTCCCAAATCTGAGCCAGTCCTTACTGAGATGAGCCTATTTTTAAGCAGTGATGATCAGTGGCAGAGTACTTTTAGAGACAGCAAGAGGGCTAGAGTAGTGTCACCAGTGTTCCCTTGTCATTTTTGAGCCTTCATGATCCCAGAGAGAAACTTGTTAGGCCATGGTCACTTTAGCAATACAGCAGAGCAGTTGGCAAATGTATCTTCCTTTTCCCTTCCAAACCTTCAGAGGCACTGTTGTCTCCTTTCACACACCTAGGAGTTAATGTGGCAGAAATATTCAAGCCACTAAGTGTGTCCTTGTGGGAAAGCTTTGAGTCAAGTACTATCACTTGATTCTTGACTCCTCCGTTTAGGCAAACTCCTAACGAAGCCAAGGAGGGTGGACCCTAAAGGTTACTAAGGCTTAATTAAGCTAATTAGTTTTGGTGGATGAGTGAGTTTTTTAGGATTTTATAAGAATGAAATTGAAACAAGAGATTTGCAATATGAAATTAAAGCATAACAACATAAAGATCATAAAAGTTCCATAACCATTCAACGCATGATAGAATTGAACAAATGATTGTAATGATAAAAGTAAAGACCAGTGCTGAATATGGAGTCAAATAGAGTGTTGTTGTAATGCCTGCAAAAATGTTGTGTGAATGCTCGTGGTCAATTTTAAATTAATTTGAAAAGATGAGTGGATTATTAGGGAGGGCGGTTCCCGATATACAACGAAGGTACTGGGAATATGTCCAGACTCGCTAAGTGTGACTCCACGCGAGAAAATGTGGGCTAGATCGGAGTCACGGGGATGTTTCCAACAGTACACCAAACGAGGGTGTAATCTGACGGCGCCCCATAGTCACTATCTAGTTGTTCCCACTTTCTCTGTGAAATTTTCCCACACAGAAGCAAAATGGAGACGTTGGATATTCGTATATGGGAGGTTAATTAAAAGATGTGAAGATTAATTACTAGTCACTAAGTCCCTTTCTGGTATGATTAATTGTTCAGTTGAGGCTGCAGAGATCTAGAGCATACTTGGGACATTGCCTTGTTAATTTTAAGGATTTTTGAACAAGGTTTTCTTGTTTATTAACAACCCAAGAGTCTCTTTTCCGGCCAGTACTCGGGAAATCCCTTATCTTGAAATCCGTACTTCGAGAAAGCAAGGGTTTAATTAAAAGTAAAAGAAAGACTAAAAAGAAGTTATCTAATTACTACACTACCATAGTAATGGGTTAGTATCCGATTACTTTTTGCAAAAACTAAAACAAATTGTATTGTAAAAATATATGGTCTGCAAAACAAAGTTAAAAATTCGTATGTCCTGAGTGAGTCAATGGCCCAATATTTGGATTGGACCACGACGGTAAGTTTTAACTAATCTAAGTTAATTTTAATCAAATTAAAACTAAAACGAAAAATTAGAAAAGTTAAAGAAGTAAAAACAACCACAAAAGTGCATCGACACCAATGCCCCCTGAGGGGATGAGAAGCAAGTTTTATGAGCTTATTTCCAAATGTGATTTTATTATGAGATTACAATGCCAACTAAAGTTAAAAGAACTCCTCTTTATCCTTATAACTTTTGGAGAAAAGATGTTACAAAGCTTGTAGAAAAAGCTCGAGAGAAAAAAGATGGTTCAAGAGGGTCTTTGCTTGTTTAATCTTGCCGAAATAAGTCCTCCTAAGTCTCTTTTTCTGCTGTCATAAAACAAAAACCAGCAAACTAAATTAGTAGAAAAAGTGCCCAAATTCACTTTAAAAGTGACTTGGGCAAGTTAGAAAAAAGCTTAAAAAATTATAAGTTAAAAACTAGTTAAAGAAAGCAAATAACTAAGATGGACTGGCTAGAAAGCCAACTCTCTTAGGGTCTTGGACAGCCTTGAAAAGGCAGCCAATGATGCACTCAAATGCTTGATTTTTACTTTTAAAACTTGAAAGAAACTAGTTGTTTCACAAGTTAAAAAAAAATTGCTTTGAAAGACTTGCAAAAAAAAACTACTTTCTAAGCTAGATCTATCTTTGAATGATAAACTTTAAAAAGACTTAGATCTATGCAATCTACTCTTATAATTTAGATCTAAGAAGATATTAACTTTAAACAATGTAGATCTGAAGAACAAGAGGGAGAAATTGGAAAGTATTTGAGAAATTTAGAGAAGAAGGTGGAGAAAGCCCCCTTTGAGGATTGGGAAATGGAGTCCTTTATATCTCTGAGAAAGACTATGCTTCTCAAAATAGAAGTTGGAGAGCAAAGAAAACAAGCAAGATCCTTTGCAAAATCCAATGAGGTACCTAACGATCCCTTCACACTTGCACAACACTTGTTAAATCATTAGTAAAATCTTAGATTTAAAAAATAAGGAGAGCATACCTGTAAACAAACCAATATGCAAAATCCTAGATCTTTAAACTAGCAATTTTAATTGAGAAATGAAACTACATTACTCAATCCTATTGGTCATACTAATCATATAAGGCTAAAGACTTTCAAAGCAAGAGCAAATGAACAATGAAACCACAAGATTACCTCACTTAGCACATGGAGCAATGATCATCCAACATGAGAGAAGACATAATGAGACCTCCAAAGCTTTATTCCATTAATCAAATATTCAAAACTAGCTTACAATAGGAGCAGAGGTTCCACACTTCATGAGAATAGTGATGGAGAGCCTTGCTTATATAGAAAAACTAAGAGAGATCCTCTTTGACACTTGGACAAATGAGTTGATATACTTGGAAAAGGCTTGTTGCCACATGTGAGAGGTTTGTGGAGGTTAATGACACCTTTCTCCAACCATTTGACACTTTTCAACCTCCACTTGACACCTCTCCAACCACAAATTCGCCCCCCCCCTTTGGTGGATTTCCAATCTTCAATCAAATCATCATTTATTTGCTCAATATTCTCTCTAATTTGATTGCCAATCAAAGGAGATTTGATTCCAACACATTTCCTTGATCTGTGGGATTGAGATTTTGCCTTTATAATGTCTTTTTTGCCAATTAAATTGGTCTTTTTGGATTCTTTGAGTAAATATTATTTTCTAAGATGAATACTTACTCAAAACTTAGGATAAGTGGGCTAATGGGTTTAGTGGATGCTCTGGCTTAGAAAACGAGCATCCACTTGACAAATTATGCTCACAAACCATACTTTTATTACAATTTTAATTTTCCAATTAAACTATTAAAAAACAGTCTAATTTTACGAGAAAAATTATTTTTCTCAGAAATTAAAAAAAACTTAGGGGGACCTAGCACATGTCCATATGACTCAATTTCAATGCCTAGCATGGTCTAACACATTGACACTTAGGTTCTAATAACCTCCTAAGGCCGAGACACCAAGCCGACCACTCCAACTTTGGAGGTATGAGTGAAAAACTCGAAAATTATTTGTCATTTGTTCAATAACAAATAATTAACAAGGGAAAATACACTTTGGGCTAGTTGGATTAATGTTTAAGTCCCAGGAAGCCGAGTCTTTTACATACGGCTACCATGCTTGCACATTTTATTACAACTCCCCCAAGGGGGTATGAACATGTGGTATACAAAATAAAAGGGCCTAGGAGGCCTCGTGGACTTCTAAACTTTGATATGACCAAGTACACTTGATCATTCTTTGTCGGCTCACTTGAAATCCAACTAAGTATGACTTAGTAGGCAACATTTGGCTCCACCTAGGGACGTGTGCTCGATCCGGTCTTTAGGAAAGGAGAGCATACGAGAACACCAAAATCTTCAGTTTCCATAATTGGTAAAAACATCTCAACTTGACAAGAAAACCCTGAGTAGCACATGTTTATAATAAAACCAAATGAAATACCCAGTGTATCATTAAAAAAGACTATCAAACTACTTAAGTAACAAAACAAAATGCTGAAAATAAATGCAGAAAGTAAATGCTCACTTTAAGGAGTTTATTTTCCTACTCTAAGCATGGTAAGCAGAAATTTCTAGGTAAAATAAAAAAAATCCATTAAGCCATTCAAGCATTTTATCAATTAAAAAAATTTCTACCGTGTGTTTGGTTACTAGCCAAAACAATGAAAACTTTAAAGAATGCAAACCTGCACGAATATTCAGGATGGGAGATCATAGGCATGTAGTATTTCATTGAATTGCTTCCCAAACTGACAAGTCCTCTTGTAGGATTCTTCTATCCAATATTGGATAGGACTAATATACAGAGCTAAGTTGTGAAGTAATCCCATCCACTCATCACCCTTATCCAAAGGGGTAAGGAAGCTAGGCTGAATATCTTCTATAATAACACAAACCTCCTGCTGCTCCAAATCACAAGGAAACCTATGTATGTGAAGACGATTTTTGAGACTGATCTTCAATTGATTGCATCTGATCTGACTCTTCAATGCACTGCTTCTCCAAGTCTTCATCACTGATACTTGTATGCGGCGCTTAGTAATATTCGGAATGATAACGTGAAAAATTTGAATGCTCTTCTTTCGTATCAATATTTCCCAAGATCTTTGAATGAATACTCCCGTCTGTGGACATGCCATAGATGGGATTTTCAATAAGGCTTCCAAAATTCTCTAAAACGACACTCCCCTCTCTAGATATATCATAAATGGGATTCTCCATAAATGTCCAATTGTTGTCATCAAGATCTTTTGTCAAAAATGGGGGAGTCTTCATTAAAATCATCATGCTCTTGGCTATGCCCATCCTCCTCATGTTCATAATATTCATCCTTGGAAAGCTTGGTTTCAAAAATATTACAAGGAGTAAAACTTTCCAAACCTTCATAACCATGTCGAGAACATGTAGGAGTATCATCATACACATCCCAAATTTCATCATGAATTCCTTCATGATCTTCTATAGTAGTTTCTTCTTGAGGTGGATCTGGCATACACATGTGATCATCTTCATAATCATGAGATAGCTCCAGATATTTAATATTTTCTATTACGGCCACACAAGGATGAGCTTCAATAATATCTGCTATGGTGACATGTGGAATGTCTTCGGCACTGTTTTCAATCAAGGGTGCTTTATGATGCTCTTCAATGGGAAGCATGGCCATAATTCTTTTAATATCACCATTATCATCATGCCACCGCTCAAGGAAAATCTCAAAGAAGTGTAAAATCTCATGAAACAGAACCAACAAGGTTAATTTTAGTTTGTTGATTTTATTAGAAGCAAAAAATAACATCTAAACTAAAAAAAGAAAACACAAAAATTTGAGGCGACACGGATCCCCCTTGGGGATGAGGTGTGGGCACTAGGTAGCCCTCTTGCTCTTGTTTAAATATTTATTTTACAATATTTTTCAGCAATGTTATCGGAACCGGTAAAACCGATCAGTTCACAGGCCCAACCAATCCGGTTAGGTACCTGAACTGTAAAAGCCGCAAAACTAATTTGGATCTGCTGTGAACTACCCAGTTCCGTACAGAACCGGCCAAAACCGCCGAACTGGCCGGTTTTGACCGGTTCCGTACAGAACCGGCCAGTCCATACTCTGCTCATTTTTTGACTCTAAGGGCCATTTAGAGCCTCTTTATTGATGTAGTTTGGTTCAAAACTTCAGAGATGTATTGCACTCGGTGCTATTTTGGTAATTTGCACCTATACTTGCTATATATATGAGAAACTTTGCATATTTGAGTATTAATGGTTTGGATTCATATGTATGCACATGAATATATATGTTTTTTACAAAATATGAATAGTTTATGTATTTTTTGGTCGGCCGTTTTTTCTTCCGGTTCTAGTTCAGTTCACATTTTGGGCTATGCCGGTTCGATCACCGGTCCAGTTCTGATAACATTGTTTTTCAAGAACACTTGTAGTCCCTTGAAAGATAGGAGTAACACATTTACAAAAGATTCAAAGAAAATGAATCGAATTAAGAAGAGGGTTCCCAAAATGCTCCAGATGGCTCAAATCATCGAAATTTCACTAGTAGGCCTCTCTACCTGTTCAACAAAAAGCTAAAAACAACAAAGAAAAATTAGTATAAAAGTGGCCCAAAGCACTTTAAGAGTGACTTTGGGTTGCCATCTAAAACTTGCAAAAAGAAATCTCTAAGTTAAACTAGGAAAAAACTACTTAAAATGAACCAAGAAAACAAGCTAGAAAGCTTGTTTCTTGGGATCTTTGCTTGCCCTTTTAGGGCAGCAGCAAATAAAAGACTCTTAAATCAGCCAAATATAACTTTAAACCACAAGCAAACTAGCCTAACAAGCCTTTAGATTTTCTTATAAAATGAACTTGTAAAAGAAAATTTCTTTCACTAGATCTAGATAAAAGATTTATGAACTTTGAACTCTAAGATTTAATGAGCAAAAATAAGATCTATTTAAATGCTACAATAATTATAAATCTGAAAATAAAACACCAAAGTAACCAAGGAAAAATTATGAGTTTGAAGCAGAGAGATAAAACCAAAGAATGGAAAGGAAATTGGACGAATGGTGTCTTCTTGGTAGTGGGATTGAGAGGGACTAAGCTCCTTTTCGAAAATACTTGAGAAGTAACAATGCTAGCACGCTTGCTACACCCTCCAGCTTAGATAACCTGTGGACACTCACAACAACTTGCACAAGGGGATTAAAAGATCGATGCTTAACCACATACAAGACTTTAAAAAATTTGCTTGTTCAATCAAGAAATTACAAATCTCAAAGCATTTCAATATAGCTATCAATAAAAGGCAAATATCAAATCTTACCTTTTACCCTACTAGAATGCACATTCCCTTCAAAGGTCGATTTAGATCCCAACAATAAACCAATTGCAAAAGACACAGTTTACCTCAATGGTTCAAAGAGCTTCCAATATCCACATGATGGACAATCACACAATGAGATAGCCTCCAAAGCCTTTCTTCTTATTACAATACTCAAAAATATTACAAACAAATCAAGAGCAGAGGTTCCACCTTCTAATTATGAATGGTGTGAATACCTCTCTCTTAAATAGAGTTTTACAAGAGGGGGGGCGCTAATCCCAAGAGAGGGGCGCATGAGCTTGAAGAGGGAGTTCATGTCTAGTTCCTGGAGCTGATTGATCTTGATTAGATCTCAATCATGTGAGGATTGTGTGGAATTCCACAGGGATAGATCACTGAGCTTGAACAAACCTCACGATTTCACACTATTATTACTGAGAAGAATTAGAAGAAAACAATGATCAATTCACTCATAAAACTGAAACACATATGAAAAACCCTTGTTCATGCATTAATCAGCTATAAGCTGGCAATCAAAAAGTGTTACAATAGAATGAATTCGATACACCTTGGAGGTTTCAAATTCACCTCAAGTATAGGCTTAGTTTGCATTGGAACCATCTTCCGATAAGGTTCAGTGGCCACCAATGATGAATAATCATTTAACTAAGGTAGAACTAAGCATAACTGAATCATGTGGGGACCAAAATAGGGGAGGAGACTCCAAGGGAGCGAAATACTGACTTGTAGTGGTCAAAATAGGTGCTCCTACACTCAGTAGTTGTGAAACTAGGTGTAACAGTCAGTTAACTAGGCAATCAAGGGGACAAGGTGCCCTAAATCATGGATCTGATTGTGCTAACTCCTAAAATCATGCATGAGGGCGACTTTAGACTTCAGTGATGTAACCAAGGCACTCTGAGTGGATAGGAGGGCTAATGATGGCCAAAAACAAGCTCCAGGGGGCCCAAAGTAGGGACTAGGTGCTAGGAGATTCAACTGCCAATGCATGGATACATGGAGTGCTGCATGGAATGCATGGATGCATGCAAAATGCATGCAAGACCAAAATAAGATGGTGAGAATATTCCAACACCCCCCTTAAGCCGGACTATGAGGAAAAATATAAGTAAATTAGGGCCCTGGTTACTGAGACCAAAGGTCACCCCGTACAACAATCTAAAAAAGTGAGGAAAGAGGGAAAACCTGGTTGGGAAACCCCCTCCCCCCTCAAGATAGACTGAAACACACCAAAAATTGCTACTCAAGACTCAAGTAGGTGTGATGCTTGATTCAATGTCATGCTCCAAAAACATGTGCTTGAATTCTCTTTCAGTGGATGCAAGCAAATCTGGAGGCTTTCTGAACTTGCTCTTCAGACCAAACATGGTGAGAACAAATCCAAAAATATGAAGATCATCCTGGAACCTGTAATTTGAACCAACCGAGGTAGGATCAGCTCCAATCAGATCTAATTGCTCTTGAAACTTGAATATCTGATCAGTGGAAGTTAAATCAACTCCAAGAATTGATAGATGGTTTCTTGTGATCTCCTTTGAACCAAGCAGGGGTGAAATCAAAACCAAAATCACCAAAATGTGCCCGAGACTTGAACCCAAGCGAATGGTAGTGTCCTCCATCTTCAGTGAAACTCTGAGAACAAGTGCCAATGATCAAATAGAAGTTCATAGGAAGCATGTGATCAAGAAGGGCGAATGCACCTCCAAACTCTGATTTAACCTCCAAAACATTCAGTAGATCATCATTCTGCACATCAACAAACTCATGTGAAAGAGAGGATTTAAGAACCTCTTCAGATTCTAGAGCATGAACTAGCTTATCTTGATCAAAATTCGAAATAGAAGGTGAGTGAGGAATGGATAATATCTCCAAAAGGATCAGCTTCATTAGTTGTATCACTTTCATCTGCATCAGCTACATGGGGAGGGGACAATTCGAAACTGTCTTCAACTTCTAGAGCAACAAAGGAAGGAATGTCTTCAACATGAACTTTCTGTGTTGAATCTGCAGCTTCTTCTTCATCTTGAACAACTTCATCATGAGAGATGATTGAGGCCGAGACATAATTAGAGAGAACACTTAAGGAGGTATCACTGGGCTTGTTCTCCAAATAATTTGCACCAATCTCTTCATTCTGCTTTCCAAATGATTTGTCCCATTGGGTCCATAGATCACTTGGATATTCGGCATTTTCCATGAGGTAGCACATACTAGGAGACATAGCAATACACATTGCTCCAAAGGCTCTGTCACATTCATTAGGCCAATCATTCTCTTCTTCATAGGAAGCAAAATCTCTCATAACACCAATACACATATCAAAAAGACCTTGTCTCTTCAGATATGCTATCATCTTTGGTTTCCACTCATCATAGTTGAATGGAGAGAGAGGAGGAATTGTTTTCAGATTCATGGAAGCTGTTGTAGAATACCTGCAAAAACAATGGAAAAATATCTGGAGGATTGTTACTGAATCTATTGAACATTGCTTTAAAACAGTATGCACTTTTATCCGGATCCTTCACACCTAGCTAGACCTCAAAGGATTTCTCCAATGAATTCAATGCAATGGCACCAGGATTTGCTGTGGAAATCCAGAGGCTTTTGGTGCTCTACCGAAAGCAACTGCTCAATCTACTGCTGCTACTGCTGAAACTGATGCACTCAAAAGCTCTCACGAGCTCTGATACCACGTGAAATTCCACAGGGATAGATCACTGAGCTTGAACAAACCTCGCAATTTCACACTGCTATTACTGAGAAGAATTAGCAGAAAACAATGATCAATTCACTCATAAAACTAAAACACATATGAAAAACTGTTGTTGATACATTAATCAGCTGTAAGATGGCAATCAAAAAGTGTTACAATAGAATGAATTCGATACACCTTGGAAGTTTCGAACTCACCTCAAGTATAGGCTTAGTTTGCATTGGAACCATCTCCCGATAAGGTTCAGTGGCCACCAATGATGAATAATCATTTAACTGAGGTAGAATTGAGCATAACTGAATCATGTGGGCACCAAAATAGGGGAGGAGACTCCAAGGGAGTGAAATACTGACTTGTAGTGGTCAAAATAGGTGCTTCTACACTCAGTAGCAGTGAAACTAGGTGTAGCAGTTAGTTAACTAGGAAATCAAGGGGACAAGGTGCCTTGAATCATGGAACTAATTGTGCTAACTACTAAAATCATGCATGAGGGCGAATTTAGACTTCAATGATGTAACCAAGGCGCTCTGAGTGGATAGGAGGGCTAATGATGGCCAAAAACAAGCTCCAGGGGGCCCAAAGTAGGGACTAGGTGCTAGGAGACTCAACTGCCAATGCATGGATGCATGGAGTGCTGCATGGAATGCATGGATGCATGCAAGACCAAAATAAGATGGTGAGAATATTCCAACAGATTTCGCCACCTCAAGAGAGCTAGGCGCATTCTACCTTGTAATCTCCTCCATTCGAGTGGATGGCTGCCATGTGGAAAGTCGCCCAATATGGAGAGAGGGGCGCATCTCTAGACTTGGATCAAACACTAACCTTATGATTCGATCTTATAACACATGCTTTATGCTTTTAACTAAGTCACCCTCCATAAGATACAAAATTCCAACTCATCCAACATGTTTTAAACATGCCTCCTCGATTTTCTGACTTTGTCCTTTTGTGCATTTTGTGTCATTTTAACATTTTTTGACATTTTGAGCAAAGAATGCTTTAAGTGATAATTTAATCACCTGAAACATAGGAAAAGTTGGTCCTAGGGTAAAGAGGACACTATGAGTGTGAAAATGAGCATCCCCATGCCAAAATCCGTCTCTGGACCATAGTTTTATACAATTTGAAATTTCCCAATTAAACCATTAAAAACTGGCCTAATTTTACAGGATTTTTTTTCTTTCTTAGAATTGATAAAAAATCCTAGGGGACCTAATGCATGTCCATACGACTCATTACTTACTGATGGATAGCATGTAAAAATACATAGACACTTAGGGTTTAATAACCTCCCAAGGTTTGACCACCAAGGTAAATACTCCAGCTTTGGAGGTGTGAGTGAAACACTCAGGAATTATACTTCACTAAAGCGCAATGCATAATTCCCAAGGAAAAAATACTCTAGAGTATTTCCTTGATAGATAAACCTAAGGTAAGCGAAGCTTGTTACAAAAAGATCATGCTTAGACCAACTTATTACAATTCCCCATGGGGGTATGGATATGCAAAAAAAGTTTAAAAAGGGACCTGAAAAAGGCTCGATAGACTTCAGTAAGCGGATAAAGAACATGTATAACATGTTCATCTTTGGCACGCTCGCTTGAAAGTCCAGCTAAGTGCAACTTAGCTGGTAACAGGTACCAATGTGATCAACTCAGTGCAAGGATTCTGTTGAGATGGGTTTGAAATAAGGATTTGAAGATGGGGCTTTATAGAGAAGGTTATTGGAGAGTGGTACCAAAGTTGTCACACTCAAGCTCGACTGGACCGAGACTCAGTGACTTGGGAAAGACTCAACAAAGACTTTGGAAATACAAAAAAAAAACTCAAAATATAGCCTTGGCGAATATGGGCCAATCTAGTGAGTCTAGGCTGAATCTTGGCGAGTTTGACTGAGTCTTGGCTACTCTGGTCGAGTATGGAAAGTCTTGACGAGTGGCAAGTTAATGGTCGAGTACTCAACCTAGCAAAGACTTGGCAAGACTCGTGAGGCTTGGCCAAGTAAAACTACACTAAATGGTGCTTTGATATAGGTTTGAAATAAGGGTGTGTGAAAATCAAGAACACAGCAGGATCTTCACAAGCAAACAATTACTGTCACAAATTGCCTTGCAAAAACTAGTTAAAGAACGCATTAAACAATCATGAATTTGATGCAAACAGTAAAACTTTATTGAATAAGTCTACATCATCCAAACTTGGGTAATGTAATGCCTGCTCAAATATATAATTACATTAGAGATTTGAAAGCCAAAGAACGTATTCAAAATCCTCACAAAAGCAGGCTTACTAAAAAGATGAAAAACCCCCTAGGTGCAAAAAACACTTTCCAAATCACCTCTAAGGCTCACGAATTGGTAAATTCTGAGTTGGATGGTGATGTATGATGGAAAAGCATCCTAATGACAGCTTTCAGAAAGAGGAAACATCATGGAGGACGAGTTGGCCAAAAAACTGCTAAATCCAAGTCAACTAGATTTTACCTTTTCACCAAAATCAGTAAAAAGTAGTAAAAAGCAAAATAGCGCCCTTTTAATCCAGGAATGGAATAAAATATCAGGAAATCTTATCCAGGATCTTCAGAAGTGTGCCCTAGTGACTCAGGATGGCTTGTGGTCCACTAAAGGACAAAAATATGGCCAACTACCTAGTCAACACCTAGGAATTAACCATAAATGACTAACATAATGTATCCTAAGTATGGAATGGATATGAATGAGTTTTTAATATTCTAACAGGGTGCAGGTAGGACCTAGACATTTTTTTATGTTTTTTTTCTGCTCAAATATTATTGCATGGACAAAATTCCCAAATTCTTAATACTGCAAATTTTGTAGTAATTTAGTGGACTGGTCACGGAGGATAGGACTTCCAAGGTCCAAAGGAAAAGGGAATGCCATGTGCTATAGCTCTCCAATATACTTGCAAGGTCCAACGGTAGTACTCAACCCAATCTCTCAGGGTACTATCTAAGGAGGCTCAATTCTGCCCTTAGTCATACTACCTGACTGCTGAGGTACTAGAGAGTAATATTCCCAAGTGTTGTGCTTAGTGCCACTATAGAAACAAGACAATCGATTGGATTATCTAAAGATGGTTTCAAGTCGCATAGGGGACTTCTGATATACCTAAGGGTTCATGGAGGTGAATATCCATATACAAGTGTTGTTTGTTGTGGTACTGTTCGAAGAGGTACCAACATGGGTTACAAGGGTGTCCAACCAAGTGAAACCTCTTGTATTTCCTATGTGAAGTATTCCCCGACCGCAGACTTACCCTCTGAAAAATAGATCATTGTGTTATTTATAGACATCGGAACACATCTCTAGCCTAAAAAGGAATTCTAAGATTTTTGGTTCGGGAAAATGCTCTGATACCAAATGTTATGTACCTTCATAGCAAAACAAGAAATTCAGAGCAGAAATAATAAAATAAAGCAAGATTTTAGAATGAAAAAGACAAAATTATCACAACAATAGACAATTGTAGATAACCAAATATCGCAAGAGAAATTCCTTTATTGATGAAAGCAATGTTCACTTGCCTCTTCAAGGGGGCAACCTCCAAATGAGCAGAGCTCCAATTACAATATACTTCACAAGACATCTTATTGCGTTGCTTCTACTCCTTTATATAATTTCTAGTGAAGGAACTCTGTAGTAGGCGGAACCTTCTAGTAAGCCGCCTTAGTTTAGGAACTTTCTAGTAGGTAGACCGTAGAACCTTCTCGTAAGTCTTCTTACAAATATTGCTTTCACATTATATCTACTTCATGGGCCTTATTTAGTATAGATGGCCTCAATACATAGCAACTTATCTCTCTATTTAAGGGGGTTAGGGTAGGAACCTAACATTTTCAACCATCTATGCTCTTCATGTATTGTTATTTACAGCTATATATGTCTTAGTAAGACATATAGCTGTAAATAATCTTACTGATTTAAGATCAGTAAAAGGACAATTTGTTGAATGATTCGACATCGTCACTGAAAAATTTAAGGGTTGTTTTGCTGCTGCTATATCTGTTGTTTTATTTCTGTTATAACTGCTGTAAAAGTGAATTTTCAGATCTAATTGATATATGATACGTTGCTCTTGAGGTCTGAAACTTATCTAGATAGTTTGGTATTTTTTCTCCTTAGATTGTGTTACAACTATTTCCCACACCCTAACGGCAAATTCCTAAACTCTAGGTGGGAGAGAAGAGGAACTAAGAGGGAGACCAAATGTCACCTCGCCAAACCCCCTTCTCATTCTGGTATTTAGGCTTGCAATTATGCAGCCAAGGGAGGCTTCCCTATAAACCAAAGTCTAACAAAGGATTTTATAGAATATAGCTTGATAGACTATTGGTTGATCTGGTTATTGGGTATGACTGATAAATAAATTCCAGCTTTATAAATTGATGAACAGCAGCCCCTTTTAGAGGTTATTTTAAGGAGTAGAGGGTTTTGGTATTTCTGGAATGTACTTAGGAAGACAAACACTGATATTTCCAGATTCTACGACATGTAACAGCAGCTTTAAAAACAAAATCAAGTGAATGTTACAGGCTGCCAATTAAGTCTGATATGATCTATGATTTATACTTAAATTTCCAGATTTAATTTAAAAGAGAAATTAAGCCCGAATAGGAAATATTTGCACAATCTAACAAGAAGGCTGAATCTAACAGAGATCTGAAATGTTAGATGTTATTTTGTTTATTTCAGATCTGAAGTAATGGAGATTTAAATGAAAAATAGGTGGTTGGATGGTGGATTAGTGCCTAAGCTATTGGGCATATGAGGTCTCTTCTAAAGTAGTCTTTCCCACAATTAAATCTTGGACGAAGGAGGGAAATTTAGCTCTTTAACAAAAATTACCAATCCCTTGGATGATGCTACAGGTGGATGTGCAGGATCTGTAAATCATTCATTACGTATAGAAAAATGATTTTGAAGTGGATTCATATACTAGACATGAAGTTCTTCTTTCTTCTTTATAGATGACAAGTTAGAAAATTAATGCCTATACTCTCATGATATTGAAAAGGAATAAAAAATCCACCATTCATCATTCACAATTTCAATATGGAAAGGAATTACCAGTTTAAATTTGCACCCAATAAAAATATCTTCCTCAATACATCAATCCACAACATTAATCAATATCTATCATAGAAAGTTTGCCTCAAAATAGTATTCAATAGCACCAATAAGTTCTAGAGTTTCCTTAAACCAGCAACAACTATTACAAATGGAGGATCCTTGCTTAAATAGAATTCTAGGTTCAAAACCTCCATGAATAAAATAATATTGTCATGTTCAAAGCCCTAGATCTAATCTTGAGATACACAAAATGATATTTTTTTATGTAATACTGAAACTTGCTCAACAACGTAAGAGAATTAGTTGAGCAAGATGCATGATTCATCTCTTCAAGCCATGCGCCCCTCTTGAAAGTGGACAAAATAGCTCAAGCGCTCTCTTGGAGTGGTTGATTTAACTTGTCAAAGGAGTAAATGAAGTACCAAAAACCTAGCCTCCTTGAGCGCTCCCTTGGAATACTCAACAAGGATAAATATTTTATCATTTTTTGAGATGCACCCTCCTAGGAAGATGAAGATGAAGATGAAATCACGAAAGCTCTAGCCATTGCAACACACCATCAAGGACCAATCCATGAAATGATCTAGGGAAAATATAGTGAACATCCCTAGTAAAACTTGTGATCATCTATGCATGAAAACATAACACCTACACCAACAGTTCATAGGATCATTTGCTCTGCAACCTTTATAACAAGGTGTGACTAAGACACCCTCATCAGCCAATCCTGTCAATATACAAACTGTGGAAACTCTAGAGCTGCTATACAAATCCAACACCAACATGCTGCAAACTTGAATAGACCAATACATATTACAAATACCTTTGCACTATCCATTTTCCTCAATGACACTACACACCCATTCACCAGAGACGAAGTCTGTCAGTAACTACCTAGCCATTTATGTGACTAGTGAGTATACTATTAGTTTTTACTTGTTTAGCATATAACATTAAACAATCTATCACTGAAAGAAATACAAGCACAACAAGAACACAATGAACACAATATTTCTCTCAGGGAAACCACAAGGGAGAAAACCCTGGCAAAATCTTCCTCAATATAGAATTCATAAAGTACAAAGATAAACCCCAAGACAAAATCAGTTACGCCTCCACTTGTGCGAACTTCTCTGTCTCTCTCCAATGCGAACTTGTGTGAGTGAGATGAGTGAGTACAAATGAGAGACGACTCCTCTATTTATATTCTTCCGTTGAGGTGACTTTTCCCCAACTGGGCCAACTTCACCTAACTGACTAGGCCGACCTCTCAAATACATAAATATAATAATCTTTTCTGGGTTCTTCTAGGCTGACACAAGACCTAGGGTTTACATTGACTCTTTCAATGACTCTTACATTTTTAATTACATCAATGACATCTCCCGAAGGAGGAATACAATAATACAATAGACAAGTATAAATAGAATATCTTCCGCAGTTACATTTCTTTAACACTCCCTCTTAACTAGGAAGGTATTCTGCGGGTAACATCAACAGCTGCACAACTGACTTGTGAATCTCTATATGTCGTAGGAAGATTTTGGATCATCATATGTCTTGCGTATCATCTGCTGGAGCATCCTCATCAGCATCATCATTGTCTGCTGGAATGTCATCATCTACTGGAATCACCAGCAACAGCATCCTCTAAATCATCGTCAACAACATCCTCTGCTGGATCAACAACATCATCAGCTAGAACATCCTCATCAACAACATGATCAACTAAAACATCCTCTGTTGGATCAACAACATCGTCAGCTGGAACATCCTCTGTTGGAGCATCCTCATCAACAACATCATCAGCTGGAACATCCTCTGCTGGATCAGCAACATCGTCAGCTGGAACATCCTCATCAACAACATCATCAACTGGAATACTATTAGTCAACAAGTACTGATCTTCCGTCATCTCTCGACGGGAATCTGTCACCTAAGGATAGGAACTCTATCAATCGGCAAGTACTGATCTTCTGTCATCCCTCGACATGCATCCGTCACTTAAGGAGAAACTCTATTAGTCGGAAAGTACTGATCTTTCGTCATCCCTTGACAGGCATCTGTCACCTAAGGACAGGAACTCTATCAGTCGGCAAGTATTGATCTTCCGTCATCCCTCGACAGGCATCCGTCACCTAAGGGAAGGAACTCTATCAGTCGGCAAGTACTGATCTTCCGTCATCCCTCGACAGGCATCCGTCATCCTTTGACAGGCATCAGTTCCCTAAGAACTAGAACTATCATTCTCTCTTTCAAGAGAGGTCTCTCTGGACCACACTAAGCTTGTCTCGAAAGTATTCCAACTTTATGCGAGATAGAGGCTTAGTCAGCACATCAACAACTTGTTCCTCTATAGGAACATACTTGAGCTTTACAGCTCCCTTCTGCACCATATCCCGGATATAGTGGAACTTGATCTCGTTGTGCTTCGATTTATCATGGAACACAGGATTCTCTGTCATCTTGATGCAACTCTGGTTGTCACAGAGTATATCCGTAGCATCAATCTCTGCATCAAACAATCATGCCAACATCTTGTGAAGCCACACTGCTTCGCTACAAGCTGAACAAGCTGCTACATATTCAGCTTCTGTTGTACTGAGTGCAACACAGGGTTGCTTTCTACTGAGCCACGAGATCATGCCTGATCCCAAACTAAAGCAACATCCTGAAGTGCTTTTCCTATCTTTGGCACTTCCAGCCCAATCTGAGTCTGTGTATCTGTACAACCTGAACTCACTATTTGAAGCATATCTGAGTCCATAATCCAACGTACCCTTTAGGTACCTCATCACATGTTTTGCTGCAATCAAGTGAACATACCTGGGCTCCACCATATACTGGCTCAATGTGTTCACAGCAAAACATATATCTGGTAGAGTATTGGTCAAGTACATCAATGACCCAATAATCTATCTATACATGGTGACATCTACTATCTCTGATGAAGCATCATTCAAGAGATTTAAGTTTGTCACCATCGGAGTAGTCATGGCCTTACAATCCATCATCCCAAATCTCTTCAGGATCTCAACTGTGCATTTTCCTTGATTCAGGAAAATCTCATCTGGAAACTGCCATACTTCAAGACCTAGAAAGTAATGCATCATACCAAGGTCTTTCATCTCAAATTCTGCTGCAAGCCTTCTCTTACAATTAGTGATGGGCTTTTCTTCTCCTGTCAGGAACAAATCATCTACATATAGAAGTAGTATCATAGGTTCATCATTCATAATCTTATAATAAATATTAGAATATGCTTTACTCTTGGTAAAGCCCAAGCTCATCATGAAGCTATCAATTCTTCCATACCATGCTCTAGGTGCTTGCTTCAACCCATACAATGCTTTCTTAAGTTTACATACATGTGACTTTCTATCTTTTGTTTCAAATCCTTTTGGCTGCTCGATATATACTTCTTCTTCTATCTTCCCATTTAGGAACACCGTCTTTACATCCATCTGATGTAACTTCCATTTCATCTTGGTTGCCAAGGCAAGAATGGTTCTAATTGAAGTATATCTGGCCACAGGAGCAAAGGTCTCCTCATAATCAATTCCTTCCTTCTGAGAGAACCCTCGCACTACAAGTCTTGCCTTGTACTTTTCAATGCTTCCGTCTGCTGAGTGTTTTGTTTTGAAGATCCATTTTGATGAAACGACTAACTTATCCTTTGGTCTTGGTACCACATCCCAAACATCATTCTTGATGATGGACTGTTATTCTTCATTCATAGCATCCAATCACTCCTTTACTACATCTTCAAAACATGTCGTTTCCTCTTCAACAAGGTTACACATCAAGGATACATAACTGGAGTATGGCCTTAGTCTATTGCTCTCTCTACTGGTTCCTTCTGGGGTGCACCATACCTTCCTGTATCTTGTATTAATTCTCGTGCCCAAGCTGGTCTTCTCTTCCGTGAAATCTCCTCATGAGGTGTTTCCTCAGGTCTCTGAGGTTCTGCCATGTCATGATCCTCTGGAATAGGTTCTTCTTCAACATATTTTTATGGTACACTGTTTGTTTTTGTAACTCTAGTAGCTTCATGCTCCTCTTTATCCTCATGAGTCTTCTTGGATTTGTTGAAAGATGTGTCTTCATCAACTGTAACATCCCGGCTGAGTTCAATCTGGCGCAATCCTGGGATGTAGATACGGTAAGCTTTTGATTGCTCACTATAGCCCACAAATATTCCTTGCTTTCCTGAAGGTTCCAACTTCGATCTCTTCTCTTTTGGAATGTGGATAAATACAGGACATCCAAATATCTTTAGATGGCTAACTTCAGGCTTCATACCGGTAAACATCTCTTCTAGGGTCTTGTTGCCAAGAGCACTGTGAGAGATTCTGTTATGTACATATACTGCGGTTCTAGCTGCTTCCGCCTATAGATGCATGGGTAAGTCTTGATCATGGATCATGGCCTTCACTACTTCTATGATCGTTCTGTTCTTTCTTTCCGCTACACCATTCTATTCTGGATTATAGGGAATAGTAAGCTCCCTCTTAATCCATGCTTGTTTACCTAAATCTTTGAAATCGCCTGAAGTGTATTCCCCTCCATTATTTGTCCTTAGAATCTTTATCTTCTTTTCAGAGAGGTTTTCTACAAGAGCCTTAAACTCCTTAAACTTTTCAAAGACTTCATTCTTATTCTTCAGAAAATAAATCCATGTTTTGCGGGAGTAATCATCAATTAAAGAAGCATAGTAAACATACCTGTTTAGTGAAGTAGTGGACATAGGTCCACAAATATCTGAGTGAATAATATCCAGAATACCTTACGCTTTGCTGTCGCTGCTTGGAAATGGATTCTTTGTACTCTTTCCTTGAGCACATCCTTTGCATACTCCTTCATGATCAACCTGGATTTCTGGTAGTCCAATCACCACCTTACTTACTATTGGTAAGGCTTTGTAGTGTACATGAGCTAGTATTCTATGCCATAGCTCACAAGGGCTCATGGTACTGGTCATCAATGTTATATCTGCAGGAACCTTCAGTTTGTAAAGTCCTTTTTCAACTCCAATGACTACTGCATCATTGATAGTCTTCCCCTTTGGCCACATAAGAACTTCACCATCTATAAATGCAATTCAAAGACCTTTCTTATCTAATGCTGAAATAGATAGAAGGTTCTTCTTCAAACCTGGTACATAAAGTACATCCTTCATGTTCATGGACTTTCCAGAGTCCAATTTGTATGTGGCTTCTCCCATTCCTTTGATGGGATATTGATAGTCATCTCCAAGTTTTACCTTGTGTGGAGATTCCTTCTGAATGAGATGTGAGAGAGATTCTTTGTATCTCGTCATATGTTTTGAAGCTCCACTATCTACTAGCCAAGTATCACTTCCATGAGATACTGAACTAGTGAGGGATGATATTAGAACATATTCTTCACTGGAGTCTCCTTCTTCTCTGTTTTTGGCTTCTTCATCATACTCACTATCTTCTGCTGCATGAGCATGAAATCTCTTCTTCTGCTTCTTATGATGTCCAGATTTGAGTGGACAAAATCTTGCAATGTGTCTTGTCTTGTGACAAGAGTAACATTCAATTGAAGATAGGTCTCTCTTGAACTTCTTTTTCTTCTGAGGTCTTCTTGGAGAGTCCTCACGGGAACGTGTATTGTTCTTCCTTTTCCTTCCACCTTTGGCATGAGTTTCCAAAGCTTGATCTTCATTGTTGTTTAGTTTCTCCTCTCTCGCCGCTATTCTTTCTTCCTCTTGCACACACTCTTCCCCTAGCTGTCTAAACTGGATCAATTTCTTTCTAGCACAAATGCCACGAACAAATGGTTCCCAATCTCTGGGGAGACCATTCAGGGTGGTCATCACAACTTCAACATCCTCTACCATGTCTCCAATAGCTTCTAGTTGTTCTTTTATCTCGGACACTTTGGAGAAGTATGAGTGCATGGACTCAAACTTCAAGATCTTCACTCCCTTGAGTTGATTTCTCAAGGTCATCTTCCTATTAATGTTCTTCCCTTCAAATAGGTTGGTTAGGGCATCGAACATCTCTTTTGGGGTCTTCTTGGAAGACACTTGGGGGATCAACTGATCTTTGATGGAATCAACAATGATCCTCTTTGCCTTGACCATATTCTTCTTATGCCTTGCTTTGGCTTCATCTCCCTCTGATTCTGTAAGTCCTTCCTTTATAAAGCCTTCTAGGTCATGTTCTTCAAGGATGAGCATGACTCTATACTTCCATGCCCTGAAGTTCTCAGCTCCCTCAAGCTTGGTATTGCTAGTCATCTTGATATAATGAGTACTTCAAATGGAAATAGAATATATTTGAGACTTACCAGAAAATTTGTCCTTCTTGAAAAGTGCTTCTACCTTGACCTAGGGTTTGTCAGAGAAACCCTAATTTTCCAACTTCGGGATTTTAGAAAACTAAATGGATGAGCAAAATCGCCTCCTCAAGGCAAGTTGAGCAAGTACTCCTCCCAATTCTGTGAGCAGATGATCCAAAAACTTGATGCCCTAATTCTCCCGGGCTGTAGTGGGGGACCCAAAAATGGAAATTCTTAGAATTGAAATCTGCGTCGACAGGAAGATGTGCCCTAGTGAGGCGAGTTAGATGCACTCTCTTTTTCAGCTGATCTATGGAGGGAGCTCCCGGAACAAGAAGCCCTAGTTTCTGCAGTTACGGAGGCTGCACAATGTTTTCTTTCAGGCCTGCTCTGATACCATGTTAGTTTTTACTTGTTTAGCATATAACATTAAGCAATCTATCACTGAAAGAAATACAAGCACAACAAGAACACAATGAACACAATATTTCTCTCGGGGAAACCACAACGGAGAAAACCCCGACAAAATCTTCCTTAATAGAATTCACAAAGTACAAAGATAAACCCCAAGACAAAATCAGCTACTCCTCCACTTGTGCAAACTTCTCTCTCTCTCCTATGCGAACTTGTGTGAGTGAGATGAGTGAGTACAAATGAGAGACTTCTCTATTTATATTCTTCCATTGAGGTGACTTTTCCCCAACTGGGCCGACTTCACCTAACTGACTGGGCCGACCTCTCAAATACATAATATAATAATCTTTTATGGTTCTTCTAGGCCGACACAAGACCTAGGGTTTACATTGACTCTTTCAATGACTCTTACATTTTTAATTACATCAATGACATCTCCCGAAGGAGGAATACGATAATACAATAGACAAGTATAAATAGAATATCTTCCTCAGTTACATTTCTTTAACATATACCATAAGGGCTATGTGTAGGAAAATGTGTCCGTCCATAAATGGTGCATGTGATAAATGGTTACAAAATATCTCCTTGTGTCATCATCCATCAAACTGGTCACAAAATGACCATCTAATGAACATGGTGTAACAGATTGCCTAGAAGATTAGGTTGTTAGAGAGTGAAATATTGTATCTTTCTGTTGCTGTTTTATACTCTATTTCATAACAGCCCGATGGTTGAAATTCTAAAATCTGGGAAACCTCCATTGAAGAGGTGGAATTCCAAATTCCAGGAAATTTTCACACTTGTAAGTTATAAAAGTGAGATGATTGGTCTTATATGTGCACTAAATGGTTGATGCTTTAATAATCATTATTAATCCAGTAGTTAAATCTATTTTTTCATGTTTTCTGCAGCTAATTCATCGTTCTGCATGTTTTTTTTAATATATATCATATATGCATCAAATTATATTAAAATATGTAGTATACAAAAAACACTCCCAGAACTCTCCACTCCCAAAAGCTTTTTGAAAAGCATGCTTCCCACTCCCGTTCCTGCCTCCACATCCTGCTTCCCACTCATGCTCCCCACTCCCAATAGCGTAGTTCTTGAGAAGCTAACAACACACACTCAGGCCTTTTGCTTCCTTATTTTGTGTCTTTGTTCACTTTCAATATTGTTCACAGCATGGACGTTTGTTTCAGGGTAAGGAGTTTTACTTTTATCCCAACAATATTTTTCTAGCAGACAAACCTTACTTTTAAAGCTCTGTCAGGAATGTCCTACATTGGACTTCCTGTCTTATTTATAAAAAAAAAAATCAAATTGTCCGTGGACTCATTATTGGGGAACATGTTATGCCAAATTAGTATTGTGTTATGTTATTATTTATTCTGCAATTTGGGCTACTCTGGCATTTATTCTTGAAGTTTCAGTCCCAATTTAATTAATCTTCTTGTCATGTATTTGTACTTTGTGAGTAGTATACTTTTATTCCTTTTTTAGTTTCTGACAATGTTTCTATGCAAGCAGGTGGAACATTTGCTCTATATTCATTGCTTTGCAGGCATGCCAATGTTGGCCAACATTCTAGGAGGCTTTTGGAATCAGATGCAAAACTTTCTCATTTTAGCAAAAATAGTCATCCACATTCAAATTTAGTGCGGGCTTTTGAAAGAAGCATGGTTGCAAGACGGGTTTTACTTTTTGTTGCTATGCTGGGCACATGTATGTTAATTGGAGATGGCATACTGACTCCTGCTATATCGGGTGAGTTTAGCTGCACATGATGACCTTGTATGCTCTGATTATTCAAACAAGATAGAAAAATATCTATCCAATTTTCTGAGATTGCTGTCATGTTTCTTTATTTTGGCATGTCTTGTTTTTGCTGAACAGTGCTCTCAGCAATGGATGGGATAAGAAATGCTGATCCTCGTATAAGTCAAAGTAAGTTATACATACAACTATGGTTCTTGCATTGTTTGCTTTTCAATGGAATTATTAAGATATGATTCTTATTTCTGTTTGCTTGCCAACGGAATTGTTAAAATATGCTAGAACTGAGAAAAAAGCTATCCTATGGGATTTAAATTGTGCAGCCACAGTTGTAGCCCTATCAGCTGTCACCCTAATCATGTTGTTTCTTGTACAAAGATTTGGTACTTCACGAGTAAGCTTCCTCTTTTCTCCAATCATGCTGGCCTGGGTATTATCAACTTCATTGATAGGAGTTTACAGCATCATTATTCACTATCCAGGTGTTTTCAAGGCATTTTCCCCATACTACATTTTTCGATTCTTTATAAGAAATGGAAAACAAGGCTGGTTGATGCTCGGTGGCGTTGTTTTATGCATAACAGGTATGCACTATGGCAACTTATGAAGCACTTAGTCTTTCCTTTTGTTTGCTTAAAAATCTTGATGCATGTATTGTGCATGCAGGTGCAGAAGCTATGTTTGCAGATCTTGGACATTTTAACAGGATCTCTATTCAGGTTGAATGCTTGTTTTGGATTTTAAAATATATAACACATTGTATTCACCTTTTCCTGTGGAATCTTTATAACAAGTTATGTTCTTGACAGGTGGCCTTCTTATTTGCTGTTTATCCTTCCCTGATTGTCACGTATGCTGGACAAACAGCATATCTTATCAAGAATCCTTCTGATCATGCTGATGGATTTTACAAATTCATACCGAATGCTGTGTACTGGCCCATGTTTATAATTTCTACACTTGCAGCTATTGTCGCAAGTCAATCATTAATATCAGCATCATTTTCTGTGATCAAGCAATCTGTGGCTTTGGATTACTTTCCCCGTGTCAAGCTGGTTCACACATCACAATATAAAGAAGGCCAAATTTACTGTCCTGAAATCAACTACATTCTCATGTTTCTTTGTCTGGTGGTAATTCTTGGTTTTCGGAGCGAAAATCAAATCGGGAATGCTTTTGGTATGGCTCACTTCTCTTATCTATTCTGTCTGTTCAGAGGGGGTAGAAGGATTTATGAAAACAAGAAACTTTCTGCTTGACTGCAACTAATTCTTGTGCTACAGGTGTTGTGGTGATTATGGTGATGCTGATTACAACTGTCTTATTGACACTGGTTATGATCATTGTTTGGAAAGCTCCTTTACCAGTTGTGCTCGTGTTCTTCACTTGGTTTTTTATCATGGAAGGGATATATGTTTCTACTGTGCTCACTAAAGTTCCACGGGGAGGCTGGCTTCCCTTTTCAGTTTCTGTTGTACTTTCTGCTATAATGTTTAGTTGGAATCACGGCAGACAGAAAAAAATTGAGTATGAAATGACCAACAAGATGAGTTTGGGCAGTTTGGGTGCCCTTCTCTCTGACAAGGAAATTCAGCGGGTGCCAGGACTGTGTTTCTTCTATAGCAGTATCATCCATGGTGTCCCTCCTATTGTTGGTCATTATGTAAAAAACATACGCTCCTTGCATGAGGTAATTGTATTAACAACTATAAGGTATCTCCCTGTTAAAACTGTATTACCAGATGAAAGGTTTCTTGTAAAAGGGCTGGGATATAAAGGAGTTTACAGATGTGTTGTTCAGTATGGATACAACGATTCCTTGAATACTGAGGATGATGAATTTATGAACCAAGTTACTGATAGTCTGAACATGTATATCAAGTTTAGAGCATGTGAGGAAACAGATAAGTCTATTGATCTCTCAAAGTTTCCCTCAGAAGACTTCATGCCATCCTTTCCATCTGTTGAAGAGAATATAAGTGAGCTGTCAAATGCAAAAGAAGCAGGGGTAGTTCATGTTCTAGGAAAAACAAGGTTCGAGATGAGAAAAAACATTAGTTGGTTTGACATGATTTTATTGGGAAGTATATATCAATTTTTACACTCAAACTGCAGGTCTTCAATGGCTGTTTTGGAGATACCACCATCAAGATCTGTTGAGATTGGCATGATTTATGAAATTTGAAAAAGGAAAACACATGTTACAGTGAATGCCAGATATCTGTTTAACTTTGATTGATTGGTTGTTTGAAGGAGCACAACATGTGCCTCCCAAGGAAAGTTTTATAGAACAAGGCTAAGGAAGGGAAGCCATAACATTTCTAGGTTGACTTCTTTCGTCAATATGGGTGCTTCTAGTTTACAATTCAAAGAGGTTAAATATTTATACCACTATACCACTCCAGAATACCAAGTTATCAGCAGGGTTATGCTGACAAGACTTCCCTCCACCCTTGCCTTAAGCATTGCCATAAGTATGTTTCGTTTACTAGCTGCTGGTCATAGAGAACTGTATATGATACTTTCAGAACATCAAAGTACTGTGTAACTACCTATAAGTATGACACCGTTGTAAAGGTGTATTGGATTGCTTCAGCCTTCTCGTAATAAAATATCTTCAATTTTGTATTGTAAAAAGGAATCTTCTACAAGAGCCTCTTAGTAGAGAGGCATCTCATGCACTTTATACCCATCTTGGGGAACACGACTGAATAAATTTCATCAGCATGTAGGTAGAGTGCACTAATTTATGCAGAAATTCGTCAATTTTACTGGACAATATTCTTTCCAAAATTGTGTAGAAAGGTAAAAAAACAAATTCAATGTCTGTACAGAATAGCTTAGCAGAATTCAAAATCAAATAGCCCCAGGGATAGCTCAGTTGGTTCGACCCTTTTTGCTAAGTTGTAATGCTAAGGAGGTCATGGATCCAATTCCCAGAGTACTGCAGGGTTACCAAGGCTATTATGCCTGGCTGCCAATACAACCCTCTATCCAGAAATTTTGGCAAGGGGGACACCAGCAGAATGGCATTGGTAAGTTAGTAGCTTCCTCATTCTTAGCTTGAGTGCGAGAAGGTGAAGGAAATTAATTATCCAGATAAAAGAATTCAAAATTATTGTATCCTATTTTGTATCTTTTTTTTTATAAATTCGAAATTCTCTCTTTTTTTTTTTAATTTGAAATTCTTCTTCTTTTTTTTTTTTTTTTTTTTTGTAATTCGAAATTCTATTAAAAACTATGGAAATTTACAAAAAGAAAATGCCAGGTGGCTGCTAAAAGAGAGGCCAAATGTCTGCTGAGAACAGCGATACCCCACACTTTTGACAGAACATAGACACGCGCCAACTGGCTAATCAGACTAGTAATAGCAAAGAGTTTAGAGTTTAGAACTAGACAGGGTCCCCCACAGGATGGGGGTTGTTGCCGCCTGGAAACACACCTAGGAGGAAACGCAGCAGAAATCTTCAAGCCACTTGGTGTGGCCTTGGGGGCAAGTAAGAGTTAAGAGCTGTCACTCGAAACTTAACTCCTTTGTCTAGGCTTACTCCTAGCGAAGCCAAGGGGGGTGGGCCCTAATAAAATAAAATCTAAGGTTTTTAATCAACTAAGAGAAAAACACACTTTAAACTAGGAGTTAGAGAGATGATGATAAAATACTGAAACAAACCATTTGCAATTTATTTGAGCACAACAGCATATGAGATTAAAGATGCATTCACGACAATTTGATTTAATCGATAATATTGATGACCAGTGCCTTGAAGTGAATATGAAATTGTTGTGTGGTGTTGGGAAAGTATTGCAAAGTCTTGTTTGTTGTCAGTTTTAAAGCTTATTAATGAGTATTAGAGGAATGGGTTTATTGGGGTTTTGGCCCAAGTAAACTTGACCTCTTGAACTAAGTGCTATAGCGGTTTAACCAAGTGTCCCACAAGGCAAGGCATAACCTGCTTACAGAAGCCTTCCGACTCTATGGTGTCAACCCATGCAACCTCCTGAGTTCTTGAAGTTCAACTTAATTGGATTTTCCTATTAAACTAGTGCTTACCTTCCTTTCTGGTTGACCAACTGATCAGACTAAGCTGCAGCGACCAAGAGCATACTCGGATTTTAAGCATTGGTTTATTTTATTAAAACGAGATGGATTTTCTACTTGGTTAGATCTACCTCCAAGAATCTCTTTTCCGGCTGAATTTCAGTACTTGAGCAAACTCTTTCCGTGGCACCGTACTTCGGGAAAGTAGGGACAAAATTACTAAAAATAGGAAATTGTTAAAAACAAATGTAAAAATCTAAATCCTGAGTGCACTTGTGGCCCGCCGTTGAAATGGATCCAACAAGGTAAATTTTGATCCTATGTTGATTTTATTAGTTGCAGAAAGGAAAATTTAAACTAAAATTCAAAAGCTAAATGTGAGGTCTGGAGTACTCTTGTGGTCCACCGTTGAAACGGAACCAACAAGTTTAGTTTTAGGTTAGTTGATTTAATTAAAGCAAGAAAGAAAACTAAACTAAACTAAAAAGGAACAATCACAAAAAATGAGACGGCGTAGATCTCCCTTGGGGGGATGGGGTGTGGGCAATGGGTAGCCCACTTGCTCTCGTTTAATTCTTTCTTTTTACAATGCTTTTCAAGAAACACTTGCAGTCAATTAAAGAATAGGAGTAACAAGTTTACAAAATTGCAAAAGAAAATGAATAGAATCAAGTAGAGGGTTCTCAGAATGCTCCATATGGCTCAAATCATTGAAATTTTGCCAGCATGTCTCTCTAAATAAACACTAAAACCTGCAAACCAGCAAGCGTTTATTAGTAACTAATGCCCAAAAACACTTTAAAAGTGTCTTGGGGCTTACCAAAAAAAAAACCCAAAAACAATTATGAAAAAATATTAAGTAAAAGTGCAAAAAATGACTAAGTAGGACAAGCTATGAGACTTGCCTACTTAGGATCTTTGCATGCTCAAAAGAGCAGCAAATTTAGAGCTCTAAAACAACTCAATATCACTTTTAAACTGACAAGCAATTTATCTAATCAAGCTCTCGAAAATATATTCAAAGAAAGCAAACTTGAAAGGAAAAGTACTCTTTTTACTAGATCTAATTATGAGATGTAAAAGTTTAACACTTAGGTCTAATAATAATAATAATAAAATCTACTTATATTATTGCAAGAGAGTGTAGATCTGAGATACGCAAACCAGGGTAATCAAGAAAGTTGAAGTTTTTGGTGAAGAGAAGAGAGAAGAGTAAAATGCCTTCGAACTTGGGCAATGGGATCCTCGAAGTGGGGATCTGAGGGACTAGTTCTTCATAGATCTATCTGAAAGCAAATAAAAACAAACAAGCTCCACAAACTCCTCAAATTGGCAACTTGTAATTACAAAACAAACTCACACAAGAAGGATCAAAAGCATCTAGTGTAGACTACTATAGATATTTCAAAGACAAGCATTTAAACAGAAATAACTTTGTTAATCTAATATCTCTATAATAACCTGATAGAAAAATAATGGATGCAATCAGACTAATTCACCTTACTAAGATTTAGATCTCCTTCAAAAGCCAACCTATGATCAACAATCAAGTGCAAAAGAATTGTAAACAAACACAGATTACCTCATGCATGCATTGGAACATGATCATCCACACACCATAGATCCACACCACGATTTGCCTCCAAAGCCGTTATTCACAAAAGATGTGCAATGCTTAAGACTAGAGGTTCCACCTACTCATGCCGAATGGCATGGAAACCTCTCTTAAATAGAATTTACAAGAATGAGGGGCGCATCATGGAACATAAAGCCAATCCCTTTGATCTAGGTTTGAATTGGATTCAAATTTAAGGGGATTGCGCCACCTCAAAGGAGGTTGTGAGGAACCTGCAACAATTAATTAATGAAAATACAGGAGATAGAAGTAATATCAGAACTCAGAATCACTTTATTGATCACAAGCCACTTTGAGGGGGCAACCTCCTTTGAGCAAGCTCAATACAAATAACTTTACGGTGCCTTCATTGGCCTCAACACACACTTATATACTAAGTTTAGGCGCCAATACTATGGGTCAAAACCATGGGCCAATACAAACTACGGGTCAACAAATACTACGGGTGACTTACAAAGCATACGTGCCCAACAACAATAACACAAACTATGGATCAACAAATACTATGGGACGTCTTAAAAAGCATATGCGTTCAACAACAATATATTAACAAAGTAAAGACATTGGTTCCTAACATCCCCTCTCCCTTAGAAAAAACTTTGTCCTCAAAGCTTTAAATGTGGAAATTGATGCTGAGTCTGAAGGAGGGGTGCCCATGTAGTCGCATCTGGTTGCATGTCGTGCCACTAAATGAATACCTCTATGATAGAGCGAGAGATAAGCGGACGCCCATTGAGTGTCGGGGAGGATTGCTTGGAAGGCTGTAGACAAAGAAAAACCATATCAACTGCTTGAAAAGTGCACTCAGAACGGTGTTGATCAGTTTGTTGGTTCATTCGAATTCTGGCCATGTGAAGAGTGTCCTGCAAAATGCGAAGAATTTGATCGCGGTTTCAAAGAACCGTGTCAATTGCCTGAATTGGTGCACTGTTGAGGGTGTATGGAAGAAGAAATGGCGGTGCCTGACCATAGATTGCTTCATATGGAGTAATTTTAGATGTAGTCGAGTACCACCATTTAGCGAGAGGGATCCACTTCGCCCACGGAGGTTGTTGTTCGGAGGTGAAGCAACGAAGATAAGTTTCCAAACATTTATTGGTAATGTAAGCCTGCCCTCCAGATTTAGGGGGCCCTTCAATGAATTCCAGAGACATATCTGTCCAGATCCGTGGAAGGATGGGTACGGGTTCGAGCAATCCTGGAAGGAGCTGGAAGGTATCATATTCAGCCACCATCTGTTGAATTGTCCTTTTCATTCCCTGCCAAAAGAAGGTATGTTGTGCCTGCTCATACGTTTGGAGGAACCCGTAGTGCCTGACCAATGGAGATCCATGGAGTTCAAAGAAGACATAGCTTTGTTGAACAGATTGCAACCAATTTGGAACAAGCAGAGAAATAGCTGAAAGAGAAACTAGGGCATCAATTGTGCGAGAAGGAGCATCTGCCACCAAATTGTCTTGACCCTTCATGTAAGTGATCTCATTGGCATAACCCAGGAGTTGGCGAATCCATTTTAGTTGTGCAGGTGAGGAGACCCGTTGTTCTAGGAAATATTTCAGACTCTGGTGAGAAGTCTTGATGCAGAAAAAATTCCCTAATAGGTATGGCTGCCACGTCTGTACTGCATGCAAAATAGCCATCATTTCCTTCGCATATGTAGAGGTGGCTAAATTCTTACTGGAAAGGTCTCCTGAAGGCGGCAATCCCACTGGTTCAGCAAAGACACCAGCATATCTATCAAAAATTGGTTGGAGATCCAAGAGAGTAGTGGAGACCGTTGATGGGTGCATCTGAATGGAATGGAGCTGAGCGATGACACCATGTGAATTCTTCTTAAGGAGTTTTTCCAGGCGATGTGAACTGATGATGCGGAGAGACCTTGGTTGTAAGCCTGTAAATTTGTGTTTTTTCCCATTGACTGAAAACTGCATCAAAGTTCAGCAAAATCCCATAAGATGGGTCCAAGTGTGCATAACCATTGAACACCCAAAACCACATCACATCCGCCTAAGGCCAAGACAAACATGTTAGAACGCAAGTTATAATCTTCCATAGAGATACACACTTTGTGACACTTCCCCTTGCAAGGTAAGGTTTCCCCATTGGCAACCATGACTTCAAAGTTGGAGCAAGGATGGATAAAACAATCAGTCTGTTTAGTGATTTGAGGGTTAATGAAGTTATGAGTGCTACCAGAATCAATGAGTATGGTAAGAGGGAGCTTCTTGAAGTAACCCCTGACCCGCATTTTTTGTGGGGTGGTGACGCCAGATAAAGCATGGATAGATATCTCTGGTTGGTCGTCCTGAGATGGGGTGTCAACAGGCGGCTGTTGAATGTCGACCTGATAATCTATTGTAGCTAGAGCTTCTTCACCAAGTTCATAGGCAGGCGGAGAATCCGCATCCAAGAGATAGAGCTTTTGCTCAACACATCTATGTCCTCGAGTGAATTTCTCATCACAATTACAATAAAGCATTTTTTCTCTGCGTGCCTGCATCTCTGTTTCAGACAAATGCTTGATAGGAGTTGGTCGAGGAGCTGGCGGGATGGGAGGTTGTTGAGAACCCATATTTCTAAAGGGGACAAAAGCGGGTTTGGAGCGTTGTTGGGCTGCAATCTTGTCTTCTGCCAACTTAGCCAACCCAAGGGCTTCCATCATTATGTTGGGAAAGAACATTTTGACCTCTGAGCGGATTTCATCCTTAAGACCACTAATAAAACAACTCCTGTAGAATTCATCAAACAATCCTTCTGTGTGATTGGCTAGTTCTTCAAATTTTGTCTGATACTTGTTATCACACAAACTCTGGTTGCTGATGTAAGGTGCCCCAACAGGGATGGTAGAGGGCGAGCAACTAGGAAGGTGTAACCAGCAATGGCCATGTCCTCCGCTCAATGAACGGAAGTCACACCGGACAAGGCTATTGTCACTTTAGACGAGGCACTTAGCCAAGTCAAGGGGGAGACCCCGCTCAACCAGTGATGGTTGAGAGACAAAAATACACCCAAATCCCAAAAGAATAAGAGATGAAAACAAGGAGTGAGTGTAGATGAGCTCCTAAGTCTAATTTTAGCCAACTGATGGACACAAGTAATGAAATAATGGTGATGTAATAAGTGACCAACAATCAAGTATGATTAGATAACAAGATTAACTTAGTGATTGTATGGCTGAACTAGTCTAAGGAGGTATAACAAAATGGAAGCGAAATGCTGAAATAAAACTGCCAAATACAAAGGTTAAACGGTGAGTCAAATGGACCTAGGGGAGCGAGAAATTGGCGTTTATAATCACTTTCAGCACACGAAATTTGATTCCTTAAGGTAAAATGACGTTTTAAACACGAATCAAAAGTACCCACAACCCAGAAAATTACCCAACAGCGTGATTGGCTAAAATGCCCAAGGGGGGCGAATTCAGTGGATGACCAGTGCCTAGTTCTATGGGTAATCGGGGTCGGAATTAAATGAAACTTGAAATATAGAGGTTAAAGGACAATTGATTCTAACGGTGGAATTTTAGTATTTTAATTTTTAGGGTCTGTTTAGGTAGTTTTTGTAGCTTAACACACAGAAATGGAATTTGAAGCCATGAAACCAGCAAGAGAAGCGTACCTGGGATGAAAGAGTATGGCTGAAATGGCTTGAAGACTAACCCCAATTCAGTAGTAGAGCGACCAGCAAGTTTGTGTGAGCATTTGAGCAGCTACGTGAACAACTTTTGCCTGGATACTTGCCACAAATGAGAGAAATCAGCATATGGAGCAAATAAGCAAGTAATAACAGAAAATGAATGGCTAAAAATGAGGAAATTGACAAGCTAAGAGGCAAAGACAACTCCCTTGTGATTATTTCGAAAAAAAACACTAGAATGGAGCTCCCACTCCAAGTGTAGCGCCTCCCTCCAAATGGCCAATCTCCGTACAATTCGTGTTAGTCATACAAGGGCAGCAAACTCATCTAAATCACTCTACAAGCAATCGAAACCAACTAACAATCAAGGCCATCAACATCCACACAAGTTCTCTCAAGAAACCGGAAAAAAAAAGTCTCAATATCACTCAAATGTCAAATGTACAATGTGCCAAGAGAGGGAGAAATGGGAGAGCATCTCTCTTAAGTAGAGAATGCCTCCTCTCAAAACCTAATTCCCTCCAAAATGGAGGGCTGTGATCAATCCCCCATCAACCAAAACAAATGGAGGAGATCTCTCCAAGAGGGGGTGCGAATTGCCCAAGTGAAGTGCACAAATGGAGGAGGGGTCCCTTGTAGGGCCCATACAAACATCAAATAACATGCTAGGGGGTGTCTATATAGTGTTTTAGCCCCCTAGCTAATAAAGGTCCCACATACAATATACATCAAAATCGAATTGTGCCAAGTGAGGAAAAACGCCCCCAATGGGAAAATTCGACCTCCTATAACGAGTTGGTCCAATGGAGGGACCCACAACCACAAATATAATGTCCAACATTACCAAAATTACCTTAGAGATCACCCTTGTATTAGCCAACCTTTGATTTTTCCATTTGTCATAGTTGCCTTTGCCAATTTTTGATTTTTTCCTTTAATTAACTATTGGTTTTTATTGCTGAAGGAGTAAATTGGGCTTTTGACCCACTTATAGTGCCCGAATCGTCGAACCGTCTCCTGCAAAGTGATCGTGGACCCCAAAAATAATAGGAATGGTCACTCGAACGACCACTATCCATCACTTAGGCACTGTTTGCCCAAAATCCATGATTTTTAATTAAAACAGATCCAAATTGACCCATAATAATTAAAAAACTCACAAACGCCTCAATCTTTTTACATTCTGTCACTTGGAGCCTCATATGGGTCCCCTGTAGATAATAATTGACAAAAATCAAAATTTTGGTCACAACATTTTTTTGGGCCCATTTTTGGCCTACTCAACCTAGTTTGACCAAGTCAAATATGGTCAACATGGGGCTGGATAAATACCTGTATGCAATATGAAGCGATAGGCTTCCTTATACATGTTAGTACATTACTAAACAATAAAATGTCAATATGATGATAAAAAATATATAGTATCTCAAAAACACGAGGCCCATGGTGAGGTGGGCCCACCACATCCAAAAGACTCAAACTGGTATGCAAAACCCATAGACTTGACTACCCAGCTGACTTTGGGTGAAGTGGAAAATAAGGTGAAGGATAAGGGATGAAAATGACTAAGATCACGTGACCCTTTGGATAACTCGGGAAAGCGAGGCCCATTGAGATAAGCATACCATGACAAAACACGGGGAAGGGCGGTGCCTCACAAATGGGTATAGTGCAGGGAAACCGCCACTGGTCATCTAACAAGTACCTCACAATTCACATCCGTGCCTTAATAAGACTCCGTGAGGATTTTTTCTAGAGCCGCCAAACTAGGTGTCCGACAAACCGTAACTTGAGACTCTAGGGGACAATCTTGAGCTTGTCCCTTGCTCCCTCTCACCTCCTTGCCCCGCAGGACTAGGTGAGGAAATAACCACTACAAAGATGATATGTACGGCTGACCTGTTGTCCATGTGTGTTTACAAACACATTGCATGGATTTTATATTTACATTTCACTTAGCCTCTTTGGCTAGATTTTACATTTACAATAGCCTTTTTGGCTTGCTTTACAATTCTTCATTTCTTCATTTCTTTATTTACATCAAGGCCCTTTTTGGGCTACATACATATCTCAATAGATATAATCAAGGTGCTCATACTGCAGAGTAATGGGGGTGAGCATAAATGCTTCGATGACCAATGGGGAACACCCGGTGAGGCTACACAATCCTATACGGCATTGCAACATCGGGGGCAACCAACAGGAGCAAATCCCAGGTTTGAGAGTGCATCTCACACACTAAAGAGCCGAGGCACAAAAGACAAGGAATCATGGCATACTCAGAGATTAGTGGGGAAGGGGATCCTCATAGTCACAAATCATAATCCAAGTCGGGAAAAGGCCAATCATGAATGAGTCTGATGGGTGGAGAAAGTGAATGTGAATCCAAAGTTAGCTGCCTAGGGGGACTAAGTGACCATGTCTATACCAATAGTGGGGATGTGATCCAATGTGCATAGACAGGATCTTACTGAAGGGGGTGGACTGACATCACCAAGGGCCAAACACATCATAATAATAACTAGATCACCACATCAATACAATATGTAAAGTCAATGTACTATCATGTATAAACAAGTCTAATCGACAACATAAGCAATAGAACATCAAATGATATACATGTTGCACCATATACCTGCTGCTGAAGTTGACTTTGAAGCTGGATCTCAACTGAATCCGGGAAATGAGTAGTAAACTAGCAATACCATGTAGCACTCTATCAAAATGTGGCTAGGCAACTGTCTCAATGGGCTTATGCAAAGCCTAGCAAAGAAGGGTGCCTCTGTAGGCAATAATGTATACATGTTTGGACAACAAAATAAAACCATCTGTTCCCACTGATACATCTGCTCGGGGCAATCTGAACAAAACGATGTGCCTCCTTTGAAAGCATCTGATCTCTGATTTGGAAAAAAAAAGTATAGTATGGTCCCCGACCACACAATCTGCAGCATGGTAGCTCCAGCTAACATGGATGCGCTAACAATACTCTCTCACAGTGCCAAATTGGCGAAGTTTAGTGAGTGCTCCGGTGAAGTCATTAAAAGCACTAGGACCAAATCGTTGCAAAAGACACTGGAAAAAATCTGGCCATTTTGGCTCTTCATGAGCCTTGATGTACCAACGGTACTATTGAAGAGTGTCCTGTTCCAAATGAAATGATGCAAGTGGAACTTTGTTGACATCAAAAGTATTATGCAGACTGGAAAATTGTTCTGCACAATAGATCCATCCGATTGGATTAGTATTATTGAAGCGAGAAAAATCAAGCTTCGGACCACAGAAATTGTTGGAAGAAGAGAACCCATTGTCTGATGAAGACTCGGACTGGCGTTTGTTGTTCATGGCTGAATGCTCAAGATGGAGGCCAAGAAATTTTTCATATAGATCCTGGAGTTTGGTTTGGATGGCTGCAAGTGCTTCTTCCATGGTTTTTGCTCCTGCGTGGGTGACAACCATAACTAGGATTTTTTTTTTTTTTTTTGAGTGGGTAGATAAATAAAAACAGAAACTGTTTTAGTAAAGGAAAATCTGAATTTGGGAAAAACTGAGGGGTAATTTGGGTTGGACTAGGTTTTGGACACTTTGAAAGGGACGAGGAAGCAGAAAATGGGGATTTCAGAAGCGAGGTGAAAGAATGAGGAAATTTGGCAGAGAGGGACAAAGAAGCAGAAATATGAAATGAACATTATGGTAAAATTTGAAGGCCAGTGGGTGAAATTTGAAGAAGTTATGGGAAACCCTAAAAATAGACAAATGCGGGATTTCTGGCTTTGGGAAGTGGAATTTGGGATAGGGTCCTCAAGAAGGAAAGATGTAGAATGGGATTGCAGGAGTGTCAGGGAAGTTTCAAGGGAAATGGAGTTAAAACAAGGGAGATATGGCGAAAAAAACGGAATTTTATACTTTTTTTTTTAGAAATAGATCTGCAACGGCGCGGAAGGGATCGAAAACAAATGGATCTGTAACGACGCGGAAGGGATCAGCAACAGATGGATCTGAAACCACGCGAAAGGTACCGGAAACAGATGGATCTGAAACGACGTGGAAATGATCGACAATAGATAGATCTGAAACGACGCGAAAGGGATCGAAAACAAATAGATCTGAAATGGCGCGGAAGTGATTAGCAACAGTTCTGAACAGAGGAAATCTGCGATTTATCAGCTGAAAATAGATATGGACTCCGTATGCTCGGCTTCCTAACGGTTCAGGGGGTTCACTCAGCCACCAATGCTGTCTTACGGCTTGCGTATTGGGGCAGTACCCCTCACTCCACGGCTAAGGTAAAACTGATAACTACTTTGCCACAAACGACAGCTCTTGGTTTACCTCACGGGTGGGAATTAGTCAATTAGGTAGGGTTCGTTGCCCTTTTTGATGGCAGGTGCTCTCAATGGGCCAGCTACTTTGGGGTTCCTGTGGTACTCCTCACAATGAGTTTTAGGGCTTATGCCCAAGTACTTCCCACAGTTAAGCGGATAAGTATTATTCCCAGATCCGAACCTGCAACAGATGCGAAAAAAAAAAATTTGGCAGAAATTTCACCCAACGAGCCCAAGAAAGTGCTCTGATACCAGATGTGAGGAACCTGCAACAATTAATTAATGAAAATACACGAGATAATAGTAATAACAGAACTCAGAATCACTTTATTGATCACAGGCCACTTCGAGGGGGCAACCTCCTTTGAGCAAGATCGATACAAATAACTTCACGGTGCCTTCATTGGCCTCAATACACACTTATATACTAAGTCTAGGTGTCAATACTATGGGTCAAAACCATGGGCCAATACAAACTATGGGTCAACAAATACTACGGGCGACTTACAAAGCATATGAGCCCAAAAAAAATTAACACAAACTATGGATCAACAAATACTATGGGACGTCTTACAAAGCATATGCGTCGAACAACAATATACTAACAAAGTAAAGACATGGGTTCCTAACAGAGGTAGGCACATCCCCACATAGGAAATATCAAAACCAATCATTCGCTGCCATGTAAAGATAATGCCCAAGCTTGGAGAAGGCGCAACTCTTGATGAAGGATTAACTCAAAGCTCAAAGGTTTGACATGGGATGTGATTGGATGCCAAACCAAGGGGACTGCGCCACCTCAAGAGAGGTAGGTGCCCCCCCTCATTGTTAATATCGCCATCAAACAATAGATCGCCATCCATGATGATGCCCACGTGAGAGAGGGGCACATCATTAATTTTGACATTCCAATTTTGAATTTTAAATCGAACCAAAAGTGATTCTTTAACCAAATAATATAATCGCCCTGCATTAGAGACAAAATGCCAACTCTTTTAGCACATGTCAAATACTTTATTTTTTATATATTTTTTTATATTTTGTGTCAAATTGTTGCGCCATTAGCATTTATTTGCCATTATGTCAGCCTGAGAAGGAAAAATTATCCAAGTGATAATTTAATCACCTGAAACATAGGAAGATTGGGTCCCAGGGTAAAGAGGGCGCTCTGAGTGTGAAAACGAGCACCCCTGCGCCAAATTCCGCCTCCGGATCACACTTTTATTACATTTTGAAATTTCTCAATTAAACCATTAAAAATGGCCAAATTTTGCGGAAAAATATATTTTTCTCGAAATTGACTCAAACTCCTGGGGGACCTAGTCCATGTCCATACGACTTATTATTGATGGCTAGCATGTAAAAATACATACACACTTAGGCTTTAATAACCTCCCAAGGTTTGACCATCAAGGTAAATACTCCAGCTTTGGAGGTGTGAGTGAAAAACTCAGGAATTATACGTCATTGAAACACAATGCATAATTCCTAAGGAAAAAACACTCTAGAGTATCTCCTTGATAGATAAATATAAGGTAAACCAAGCTTGTTACAAAAATACCATGCTTAAACCAACTTATTACAATTCCCCGTGGGGATACGGACATGCAATTTATTTAAAAAATGGCCTTGAAAAAGGCCTGATGGACTTCAGTATCATTGAAAGAGAACATGTAACATGTTCAACTTTGGCACCCTAGCTTGAAAGTCCGGCTAAGTGCAACTTTACTGGAAATAAGGGTTATGGACACAAAATACTAGACTAAGATAAAATCAAATTCACCGAACATAGACAAAATAGGACCCAAAGAGCATGCAGTTCATTTATCATCAGAAATCAAAATGAGAGTAGAGGCGAGTTGATTGTCACTTGCAGTTTGTTTTTTTGGCACCCGAAGTCTAGCCCGTCTAGAACACCTGTGGAGAACGACGAAAGATCATCTGGGTAGCACTTGGATTCATCGGATCCTGGATGAAGGTCTTGTCAATTAATTCACGGGCCAAAGCGTTGAGCTTGGCATTGCGGTGAGAGTCTGAATACATATGTGCCTGGGTGAAACGACGGAACCAAAACTCCAAGCGGTCCAACCGCGCAGCAAATCTCATGCCTTGAGAGTCATCCTGAAACCGACCCTTTGCATAGTCCGACATGGCTTGACCTAACAAAGATTTGGTGTACCAAAGCAAGCCGAGAATTTTGGTATATTGTGTTAAGTATGTGTTATATTCTTTGCATGTGTGTGGGGGAGGGTGCATCTTTGACTGCACACAAGATGATCCCCTCACCTAGTGCTCTACCGTATGTTCCAGGAACTGCACGAAGCACTGGCTCAGGGGGGTTATAGGTGGGGGGCATGTTCAAGCTCTCCCCCTTCCGCGAAGTGGACGCAAAGCGAGTTCGGAATTTTTTGGGCTATTTTTGCGCTATTTTTTAGTTCTTTCTAAAAATATGTAATTTAATCTCGATTAAGGGATTGGAGTCTATTTTCTAATCTGGGTTAACAGATTAGGGTTTTGGATGTTGCGAAATACCTATATTTATATTGTGAGTGGTTAATAATCAATATGGGAAAATAAGAAATGTGGCTCCAAGTTTTGTTGGTTTTCCCGGTTAAGGGTTTCCAAGGTAAATCTCTACGTATTATCTGTGAATACTGTGGTGTGTTTCCACTGGATATGCACCTCGATAAAAAGGGTTAGCGTGGAAGAAATCTTCAAGCCACTGGGTGCGTCTTTGGGGGCAATCTTCGAGTTGAGATACTGTCACTCAACACTCAACTCCTTAGTCTAGGCCAACTCCTAGCGAAGCTAACAAGGGTAGTGTTATCACATATATAGTAGTCGGACTACCATACATTATTTTTCTGATTCCAGTACACTATTCAGCCAGTTCCCTTGCATTGAGATGCTAAGATGAGCATCTATTATGGATCACTATCAGATTATGGACAACAATTTTGTTTCCCATGCCATGACTGAGTTTCAGGACACTCAGAGAGATGACCGATGTAGCCATTTAGCCATTTATACAGAACAGTCAGTATTGCCCAGAGTTACAGCAGCAGTTTCAGAGGATAGATGTTGGTTCAAATGATGAGCATTGAGGTATATGACTTAGCAGGTATATTTTGGTGTTATGGTTATATTGCTTTTATGTTCATTATTGTAGCATGTCTTAGCATTCAGTATCATGATCTGGCGATCATATACATATGTGGACCTGGTTGTATTTTTATATATATCATATTGTCCCTACTCAGACTTAGAAGTTCTTGACCTATACTCATCGGTTTTACCCTCCTTAGGGAGATTAGAGGTGATCATTCCCACCATACTTTGGCTCGCTAGTGTTGGTCTTATTATTCATTGTCTTCGTCCATCCACTACCTACCCAGTTTGTTATTTACCTTGACTTACTACTTGACTAGTGGCATGGAGGACCTTTCCCCGCTGTAACCTCTGTATTGGATAAGCTTCCTTGTTTATTGTGTCTCGACTCTGATTTGGTGACAAAACTTACTTTTGGTGAGTTGGATTGTAGGCCTAAATCATTCTGGTCGGTTGTCCCGATGTTTGGCACTGGCACGAAGTCCCCTTAGTCACTAAAGATGTTGTTGGCTAAACTTGAAACAGATAGTGCTGCCATGAATACAAATTATGAAAAAGGAAATGTTATATCTATTGAGAAAATCCAAATGAAACTGACAAAGAAATATCAAATGCTATATCTATTGTGAAATGTAAATACCCACGTAAACAAGATGTCTAAAAACACACCTGGAAGTGCTCAAGTAAACAAGTGCCTTAAAAACACACATGTAGCAAGAAGCTTAATAAAATGTAAATCTATGCAATGTGTTTGTAAACACACATAGATCAAAGGCTATGGAAACTAAAGGCCCAAAAAGCAGAGGAACTTAAATTCTATATCAAAAAGATTGCTGGCCTCATTTGTATTATGGATTGTGAGCATCTGCCAAGGTGAATAAACATTCTTTCAACAACTTACCCATTTGTGAGACACCGTCATTCCCTGTGTTATTGCTTGTCCGGTATATGCTATGGTGTGTATTCTCTTTTCTATATCCAAATTTTCACAGTGTTAAGTCAATAAGTCATCCCTTGGCCTAGCCATTTTTATTTTAGCCTTCACCCTTCACTAGCAAATTGATCACAACTATGAAGTGAGTATGGTCTTGAAAGTCTAGTCTGAGTTATAAATAATAATTAATGACCTTATATATTTGGATTTAGATCGCCAGTAATGATTACTTTATGTTATAATTGCTATTTGAATGGATTGTAAAGCATGTTTTAACCTTTGACACCTTGCAACAGTTTGATGACAGTATGAGTTATATTTTGGTCATGTTGACTTGGTCAAACCTAGTTTGACCAAAAGTCAACCACAAGACATGAGGTGGAAGACCTCAGATGATGCAGAGATATGATATATGGTCTGGTACAGGTCACCATGGTGGTTCTATGCAGTGGTTTCATGCTTATGATGATGATTTGTGCTTTTCAGCACTTTTATAGATTATTATTATTTGGTCTGCCGGATATGATGAGTATTTATTTTTGACAATGCAGAGGTCTATAAGGTGTATGAGTACACATATTAGATGGATTTGGACCTTCTGAGTCCAATGGAATAGTCTGTTTTCAATTACGGACAGTTACAGGGATGTTTAGCCTCAGTTGGTTATCCTAGTGCAGTTTTGGCCTATCAAAGGCCCTGTCAGAGCAGAGCAGAGAGTTGATGAGTTCACCTAGGGCGTTGTGCATGGAGGGGGTGGTACAACCACTTGATATAACCATATTACCCCCCTCCCAGAGATCCTGATGGCCTCACCTTGACAGCGCAGGCACTCCAGGAGGCATTTTGGGCATGTTCACATTTCCCGAGGTAGTCCAAAAATGGTGAAAATGGCTACTGAAGGATTATATTTGGGCTACTGAGGCAAATTTATGGCATGGGATGATTTGTGATGATGAGTGGGATGTCTTCCACACCTTCTCCAGCAGTTTCAGCTTCCAGTGGGACCCACACCCATCACTTATGGCATTTTATATTGATTTCTGGAGCCTCCTAAGGCTCACGACTTTCCCATAGAGGCACGATTTGATGTCTAGCTTATTTATTTTTGGATATTGTGCCATGGGGATTGACTAAGGGTGTTATAAATTACCCCTTGGACCCACCATGAGCTAAATCTTATGTTTTATCATTCACTTTTGGTGGGGCCCCCTCTCCTAGGGCGATTTGGTCCATTGATGTCTAATTTTATTAGTGATCCATGTGTTGTATTGTTGAGTTCATCTCAACCATTGATTATATCGTTTGATCTTTTAATCTTAGCCACTCATTCAAAAAGTAGTTAGGATTATGGCCTCTCTCCATCCTATTTAAAGGAAAGAGCTTCTCATTGTAAAGGGGACTTTTGGCTCTGGATTATTGGAATAGAAAAATACTATTGCATTTATCTGTTGTGTTGTGGTGAATGATTTTGGAGTTTGTCTGTTGGTTCTTCCTTTGCACTGGGTTATTGGAGATTATCTTGTTATATCTTTTGTCCATGTATTTTTCATCTACAAGTGGAGGCCGAATTGGTTCAAGGAGGACGCATTGGTAGGGGAAGACTCTCCCTGCCTCTTCTTTGGGTTTCTTCATCGGTAACAGGGAGTATTATTGTTTCAGGACCTATTTCATGTTATCATTCGCTTTTCATTTGTATTTCCTCCATTATTTCTCAGCTGATTGAAATCGCTTTCCTTGGTTGACAGGAAGAGGAGGTCGTATGTGTGGACTAGGGCACCATCTCAAGGCAAGAGAAATCGAAGATCTCCCATTTGATCTCTGCGGGAACCTTCCTCAACAACAGGGCATCTTCATCCATCACTCAGGTATGATCTCAAGGTAAATTTCTCATTCCATGATCTATCCATCTATCTAAATAACTGAAAACTCTCATAAGTTAAAACCCTCATTTTACAATTTCTTAGATCTACTAAGATCTACTTGGCCTTTGGGTAAAACATTTAAAACCCACCTCTATAGCATCCACGAAAATTCGGATCTGTAGTTTGGTGTGGATTGGCCTCCATCCGACCCATTTTCCAAGGCAAATTAGCCTCTCCAAGTGAGGTCGCACTTCTTAGATGGGTGGGTTTTGCTAGCTCTAGCACCTAGGTAGGTGAGATCCCACTTGATCCTTAATATCCACAGTTGATAACCTACCCTTAGTGCTTCACCTTGTTGATTTTCGCCTTGTGGGCCCCATTCCCCATTTTGAGGGTTTAGCCCCACTTGGGTCACTTGGTGATGCATTTCAATCTTAGATCTACTGAGATCTAGCCATTGGATGATCCTAATTTTCAAGACCCACCTAGCTTTACACCTCAACATCCCTGATCTACAGTTTGGTGGACATCCGACTCCATTTGGCCCACTTCCCAAGGCACTGATCTTTCTCCAAGCCCTCACGACTTTTCTAGTTTGTTGAGTTTGCTTGTGGTTTGGTCTTTGTCTTATTGCTTGAACACCTAGACATTGTCATATCCACTTATCAAGCCTATCTTCGGTACTGGTTAGCCCCAATTTGGTCCTTAACTACCCTGCATTGGACACGGTTCCCAAGGCAGTGGATTTTCTCATCTTTGACTAGTACCCTGATCCTAGATCTTGTTTTTAATCTCATAAGTCACTCACATAACCAAGTTGGACCAAATCTACATTGCTTAAACCACTTGATCCAACCCATTTACTCATCTTGTGACTTCATCCATAGATCTAGGGTTTACCATACACCTTACGTACTTCATCCGTACTTGATTTGATCTGGTGTCTTAGTCTGATCTCCACTATTGGGAGTAGATCTGGGTATCCCCGTTTGTTGTCTTGGGAAAGATAACATAAAGTGAATATTGCCTCGATTGGCGTGACAACCATCCATTGGGAGTCAAGGCTATCTTGGTTGCACCTCTTTGGTTTCCCATCCCCTCTGCCATCCATCTTGGATCCATCTCTAGGGGCAACTACAATTTTGATGATAACATTTTGGCGTCGTTTCCGGGGAGGTAGAGGCTTACCTTTGGTGTCTACGAGTGTCCATGTGTTAACTCTTATCTTATCGCATCTGGTATTTTACCTTGGTGATTATATTTTAAATTTTTCCATCATGATTTTAATTAACACTCATCTCACCTTTCCTACGACATATTTCATTTCGGTGAATTACTTGTATGGTTCACCTGGCGACTCCACATAAATGACTCCACTGGTGATCGATCCTATCATTATCTAGAACCCATGGGGTGCATCATTTTGTATTCAGGTTCTTGATTTGAAAACTTTAATAATAAAAAATAAAAAATTGTCGTCCATGGTTGCTTCTGAGCGGCCTAGGACTTTTGGTTGGTTGAAAGTTTTTGACTTTTCCAAAATCGTTGGGTACCCTTATCAATTTCCTCATCAATCTCGCGAAAGGTTTCCTAAATTCGATGGAAGTTATGAAACCTCTGCTAAAAGGCACCTTGACCTCTTTAAGGAAGTTATTAACGAATTATCTATAACTGATGAAGATGTATGTATGAAATTATTGGTCTCTTCTCTCAAAGAAAGAGTTGAGCTCTGTTGAGATATTGTAACTTCAAAGAATATTATATTTGTACTTTATTATTCCGGAGATGTTTCATTCCTCTGTGAAGATCTTATTGTATATTCGGAGATGTTTATACCTCCGTCGGAATGTGGTAACTCGGGTTATTAGACTTCCCTAGTAGGGGTCGGCCCTGTATGTGTTATGTGGGTCAAAGGGTTATTAGACCACCCTAGAGGGGTCGGCCCAGTTAGTTGTAGTGGGGTATTTAACCTATTGGTTAAATACGAGCCTACGTGTACTTGTGTAAAATACATATCAGAGTAGTGTATAAATAGAGGAGGTGTGTTCCTCATTATACACACACTCTCACTTGTGAAAGGCGCACTTGTGGAGGAGAGGTCTGCTATGGAGAAGAAGGAGCTTATGCTTAGGGTTTGCATCTTTGTATATTGCTGGTCATCTATATTGAGGAAGCTTTACTGGGTTTTCTACCCCATGAGGGTTTCCCAGGATAAATATCTGTCTCTTGTGTTTATGCTATGCTTGTTGTTTCTTCAGTGATCCTGTATATGCTATTATTGCCAAATGGAATGTAATGCTGCTATTTTCTGTCTTAGCATATTGAATTTTAACATGGTATCAGAGCTAACCTGAAGGAAGACAAGGTATGGCACTAAAGACACTTGCTTTACTTACGACATTTTGAAGGTTAGGGTTTTACATAGCAAAAACCAGTCATCGTAGCACTTTCGCTATAAATCCGTTTTGGCGAAGTTTTCGGATCTGAAATTGTTACAGGACGAAGCTAAGATCTCCAGGTACCTTGTGTCCAAAGGACAACCTCTAATTCGTTGTACTTTGTGATTTATGATCTGTACAATATAGGGTTTCTGCCTCTTCCAGATCTGAGTCAAAATCAGGTGACCTTGGGAAAAAGGTCATATCTTGGGATAGGAAGCTCCAAATGAAATTTCGTAAAAAGTGACAGGTATTACATAGTCTGCACTATCTCAGAAAACTTTTTCAGAGGCCGAAGTTGAACCAGTGACACGTGGCACGCCGTACAAGTGCGCTCTCCTGTATTATCCCATAAACAGGTCACGTTGCGACACTTGGCATAACTCTCTCTCAGAGAATCCAATTGAGGTCAGACCTATCAGGATGGAAAGCTAACAGGTCAGGCTATCTCAGAAAACTTTTTCAGACCCTGTGGATCAAAAATTTCGGAGTTACACCAGAAACAATCAGGTACATATTTCTGTCAAAACAGAATTATTTTTGGTACCTTCATTCATGGCTTCCGGAATTTAGGGCTTTGAAGAAAGTTGAAATTTTTGTAATCGGAGACCACGGCTAGATGCTACTCATCAAAATAGAAATTTAGAGACCAAGATCAGAATTTTTGGTTGGGCAGAAGACCGGGCTTGATTAGACCCTAGTTCGGGACTTTGATCAGAAAAGCGGAAAATTAGGGCTTCTGTAAAAATGGGAATTTTTTGAAATCTGTGACCACGGCTGGAAGCTCCTCAGAATAATAGAAGCTTAGAGCTTTGGATCAAACTTTTTTTGATGGGGCAAAAGAGTGGGCTTCATCAAACCCCAGTTCAGGGTCACGTCCAGTGAATCCGAAAGTTTCAAAGGCAAAAATTGAGGAGTAAAACTTTGCAGTTTTCAAATTCTGAATATATCAGTTTGTTCAGCTCATCAAGGCGCATATCTCTATCCTTTCGGAATTTTGAAATTCAAAGGTTGAATTTATGGGGTTTCTCTGACAAACCCATATCCAGTTCCAGGTCCAGTTCTTGCAAATCAAGTGGATAGGATTAATCCTAGAAGAAGATAGATTGGTCACCTACATAAGGAGATTACAAGCGATCTCGACAGGTATGACTCATCGAGGTATGTTTTGAGATTTGTTCATAATTAAGTTTATGGTATGTTTGTCTTCATGTTATTACAGTTAGTACAATCTTGATTCTAGATTTGTTGTATCACCTTAACAAAATTTTGAATGCATTCATTGGTTAGGGTATTGACACTTATGATTGTACTAATGCATTATGGTGTTGTGTAAGGTTGAGGTTGTCTACTAACAAGATACAGGTACATCACAAAAGACAAATCAGGCTCCATGACCATGAAAACATGAAGACAAAGACTCATCCATAATCTTTGTTCTACTTACGAGGTATGTATGACTTTGTTATATTATGCTTAACCTATGAGACATGCAGGTTCTAGCTCAGGATCTCTAAATCATTGAAGAGGTTGTTTAGGTATGTTGTACATAACCAAGTAGGTATACTAATCCAGGTATGTTTCCCATGAATCTTACCTTGTGTTAGGATCCCTTATATAAGTATACTTGGAATGATTGGTTATGCTTATTCATAAAGCTAGTAATAAAGGGATTATGCATATTATATCAATAATATGCATGAGTAAAAGAAGACTTCCCTGAAATCTTGAATACTAATGTTTATTAACTATAATCATGACTATACGTTTTCAAGATTATTTAGTACTATAATATTTTGACAGCATTTAGAATATACTAATGAGTGTATGTTTGTGTATGAGATCATGAGGATGACTCTTGAGCATGCACAGTGGTACAGAATGAATAGAAGTTCAAAAGACATACAGAAGATCAAGCGGGAGGCAGCCACACAAACATAAAAGATAAGTATTTGAGTTACTATTTGAAATAGTAATGATATTGCCTGCATGCATATTTGTATTCCTAGAATATATAATGCTGAGTGTAAACATTCATAGAGCATTGAACAGTATACAACTAATGTGCATATGTTTGGACAAACATTCCATTGTTGCTTGTCTAGAATGAAACCTCTTTGCTGACATGCTGAGAGTTGTGCACACTCTCGATAGTATGTTCTGGTAGAGATGGAAGGCATCTAGATAGCCACTGTATGCATACAGGATATGGGAAAGTGTTGTACCAAAGTATTGGTCAAAATAGTTGCATCACTATGTAAATGATATCTGTATGCGTAATGGGTTATCTTTTGATAATTATGAAGTATTACTAATCATGTACTTAATTTTGATTTGTAGGAAAGGTCATGAAGAATGATGGACACCGTACAAGTGGTGGATGTTCAAACAAGAAGATTTACAAATCAAACAAAATATAGAAGGCTCATGGCTAGAAGATTCTCTTAGAAAGGGGAAGAGAATCACGACAAGATATTTGCTCCAAGTATGGTGTATTTAAAGAAGAAGTATGAATCAGGTTCTGTATAGGTACCTAGGATCGCTAATAATTTGATAAGCTTAATGATCACCATGGGTGATGTGGATCTCAACCTTTGCTACAAGGTTGAATTTGATACACATTTGACATGGATGCAAGAAGGAACTCACCACAGAGTTCGAATGATATTGAGGCTCATATCAGTAGACCCATCTAACGAGAGATGGCACAGATAGATATGCAGAAGATCATTCATTGCAGAAATGAAAAAAAATAAAAAATGAAAGATCTCAATTTGATGCTTTACTTCCTAGGTCTGGAAGTATCGCAAGGCTCAGAAGGAATATTTCTCAACCGGGGAAAGTATGATGAGAAATATGACTTGAGGTGTTGGAATGGCCACTCTTATGGATTCCAACTTGAAGCTGTTAGGGGATAACTCATCAGAGTTAGTGGATATAACTCTGTACAATCAATTTATTGGGTCTTTGATATATCTAACATATACTAGGTTAGATATATGCTTTGTTATGAACACCTTGAGTGAGTATCTAGTGGAATCTAGATGTGTTTACCTGATAGTTGCAAAGTATGTGATGAGGTAACCTGTTCTCTACACCCAGTTACTTAGAAATATTTAGATTTAGGAATCTTACATTATTTATTTTGATGATTAGATGTATACATGCTTTTGATGATAGATGTATACATGCTAGATACTTTTGATGATTAGATGTATACATGCTTTTGATGATAGATGTATACATGCTTTTGATGATAGATGATAGATGTATACATGTTTTGATGATGTTGATACATGTTGTGGTTATACATGTTGTGATGATGATGATACATGTTGTGGTTATACATGTTGTGATGATGATGATACATGTTGTGGTTATACATGTTTTGATGATGATGATACATGTTGTGGTTATACATGTTTTGATGATGAGGATACATGTTCTGCTTTGGTGAACATGTGAAGGGATTGGATCATCCCTGGACTTTCAGTCCTAAAGAGAGCCGTAGACGTGAGGTCTCCGAGAATGAAGTCCTTAGTGGACAGTTGAGGGGATTGGATCATCCCTGGACTTTCAGTCCTAAAGAGAGCCGTAGACGTGAGGTCTCCGAGAATGAAGTCCTTAGTGGACAGTTGAGGGGATTGGATCATCCCTGGACTTTCAGTCCTAAAGAGAGCCGTAGACGTGAGGTCTCCGAGAATGAAGTCCTTAGTGGACAGTTGAGGGGATTGGATCATCCCTGGACTTTCAGTCCTAAAGAGAGCCGTAGACGTGAGGTCTCCGAGAATGAAGTCCTTAGTGGACAGTTGAGGGGATTGGATCATTCCCGGACTTCAGTCCTAAAGAAGAGCCGTAGACATGAGGTCTCCGATAACTGAATGACAGGACTAAATCGTCCCTGGACCTTGGTTCAAAATGTACGTGACAAATCCTAGAATTACTCTAGGTTACATCCAACATGAAAAAGGGCTGGCTCTGTAGTTGTGATACATCCAGCATGAAAAAGGGCTGGCTCTGTAGTTGTGATACATCCAGCAGGAAAAAGGGCTGGCTCTGTAGTTGTGATACATCCAGCATGAAAAAGGGCTGGCTCTGTAGTTGTGATACATCCAGCATGAAAAAGGGATGGCTCTGTAGTTGTGATACATCCAGCATGAAAAAGGGCTGGCTCTGTAGTTGTGATACATCCAGCATGAAAAAGGGCTGGCTCTGTAGTTGTGATACATCCAGCATGAAAAAGGGCTGGCTCTGTAGTTGTGATACATCCAGCATGAAAAAGGGCTGGCTCTGTAGTTGTGATACATCCAGCATGAAAAAGGGCTGGCTCTGTAGTTGTGATACATCCAGCATGAAAAAGGGCTGGCTCTGTAGTTGTGATACATCCAGCATGAAACAGGGCTGGCTCTGTAGTTGAGATACATCCAGCATGAAACAGGGCTGGCTCTGTAGTTATGATACATCCAGCATGAAACAGGGCTGGCTCTGTAGCTGTGATAAGGATTGATCATCCTGGAACTTGATCTGGATTGCATCATCCATGGACTCATGTCCTAAAGGGAGCAGGATTGATCATCCTGTAAATATGATCGTGTGATGACGATGCTGCTGATCGTGTGATGACGATGCTGCTGATCGTGTGATGACGATGCTGCTGATCGCGTGATGACGATGCTGCTGATCGTGTGATGACGATGCTGCTGATCGTGTGATGGCGATGCTGCTGATCGTGTGATGACGATGCTGCTGATCGTGTGATGACGATGCTGCTGATCGCGTGATGACGATGCTGCTGATCGTGTGATGACGATGCTGCTGATCGTGTGATGACGATGCTGCTGATCGTATGATGATGCTGCTGATCATGTGATGACGATGCTGCTGATCGTGTGATGACGATGCTGATGATCGTGTGATGACGATGCTGATGATCGTATGATGACGATGCTGATGATCGTGTGATGATGATGCTTATGATCGTGTGATGACGATGTTGATGATCGTGTGACGATGATGATGATGATCGTGTGATGACGATGCTGATGATCGTATGATGACGATGCTGATGATCGTGTGATGACGATGCTTATGATCGTGTGATGACGATGTTGATGATCGTGTGACGATGATGATGATGATCGTGTGATGACGACGCTGATGATCGTATGACGATGCTGATGACGATGTTGATGTTCCAGTAACTAGTCAAGTTACTGATGATGATGAATTGAAGAAAGCTTCCAATGATTTATAGATGTATCATGTATGATGTTGATGACTCCTTGCTCGTGCAGATGTTGTTATAATATCCTTCTCGTTAAGGGGGAGTGTTGAGATATTGTAACTTCAAAGAATATTATATTTGTACTTTATTATTCCGGAGATGTTTCATTCCTCCGTGAAGATCTTATTGTATATTCGGAGATGTTTATACCTCCGTCGGAATGTGGTAACTCGGGTTATTAGACTTCCCTAGTAGGGGTCGGCCCTGTATGTGTTATGTGGGTCAAAGGGTTATTAGACCACCCTAGAGGGGTCGGCCCAGTTAGTTGTAGTGGGGTATTTAACCTATTGGTTAAATACGAGCCTACGTGTACTTGTGTAAAATACATATCAGAGTAGTGTATAAATAGAGGAGGTGTGTTCCTCATTATACACACACTCTCACTTGTGAAAGGCGCACTTGTGGAGGAGAGGTCTGCTATGGAGAAGAAGGAGCTTATGCTCAGGGTTTGCATCTTTGTATATTGCTGGTCATCTATATTGAGGAAGCTTTACTGGGTTTTCTACCCCATGAGGGTTTCCCAGGATAAATCTCTGTCTCTTGTGTTTATGCTATGCTTGTTGTTTCTTCAGTGATCCTGTATATGCTATTATTGCCAAATGGAATGTAATGCTGCTATTTTCTGTCTTAGCATATTGAATTTTAACAAGCTCTGGTTCTTGAATTTGAAGACCAATAGCATTTATGGATATGACATGTTCGAAAAAAATTCTTAGAAGAATGGGGAAGTGAATCCGATGATATATATTCTTTAAATCAAATCCAAGATCAAAACCTTCCCCTTTCCAATCCTATTGTTGAATCAATTAATATTCAAGCTTCCAGTGAACTATTAGTATCCAGAGATGACCCCTCTTGCCCAATTTCCTTTGAGGATAAGTTTTCCACTTTTGAGTCAATCGAAAGTCAAATCACTAATATAAATCTTATGTTTTCAAATTTATTTTTAGGTAGCCCTAGTCCTGATCCTCAAGAAATTTCTGAGGATGAGCCTTTAGTCAACAAGTCTATTGAATTTCCTCCTTTGGAGGAACTCATTGGTCATTCTGGCTTTATTGATCATTCAATTCCTTATCACCTTGTTGAAGAAGAAGAAATTAGAGACATTGACCAAGATCCTTTGGTGGTGATTTCACACGATCATTGTGCAAATAATCAAGATGTTTTATATGAACTGGCTAACTTTCTCCCTGATAATTTAAATAAAAATGATCATTTATCTTCATATGAATTTAATGATGAATCAATAGAAGGTCAATCTCAAGATGAAGATGAAATAGTGAATCACACTAGATGCTCTAATCTCTGTTCCACTTCTTATAATGAGTCTTTAAATTTTTCCATCCTTAGTCAAGATAGTTTCATCCATTTATTAGAATTAGAATCTTGTCGTCAGTCTGTAAATATTAGACTTGATTTAAAATTTGTCATTTCTAGAATAAATAATAGTACCTTAAAAGGCCTTTCCTTTTGTCAAATTCCAAGGCCAAATTTTTCTATCCTCCTGGGAGAAAATGCATCCACTCTCCCTGCACATCCTTTTCAATCTTTTTGGAGTTGGAGGTCTAGTGAATCTTTTGTTTTTGAAATTTTCAATTGGAAGTATAAGCATGATTACATGTTTGGAGAAAAAACACTTCATTTCCCTTTTCAGTCACTTTGGAACCATAATGCTTGTTGTCAAATTTCAATCATTTTTAGTGCCTAGAAAAGGTGTTTAAAGATCAATTCCATTTTTTCTCCATTTTTTAGCATCAAGTGGGTCTGACTTTGATTTTTCGTCTTTTAAGCCTTAATTTGTCTCCACTTGGTTTTTATTTGATCATTATGCCCAGGGAGAAGCAAATTGAATCTATGAGACAAGTGAATAAGGATAGTAATTTGTGCAAAGAGAAATTGAATCAAGTGCCATGTATTTTCCCTCCATAAATTCTAAATAATAACTCGCATAATTTTTATGATCCCATCAATTCTTTAATGGAGGATGTTTTCATCAATCATTCTTCTCCTTGGCATGATTTCTTGTTGCACCATTCAATCCCTTTTGCAATTTTTGAACAAACCAGGAGCATTGTCCTATCACATTCTTCAGTCTTTATCCCAATCCTAACTTGTTTTATAAACAAAAATCGAAGAAAATTCATTAGCCTGTTTGATGAATGGTTGCACTGGATTTATGATTTTACCTAACATTTGTGCTGACTGGTTAAAGTAGGGTAGGTAGGACTTGAATAAGCTTGCTTGGGCAGTAGTTAGTCTTTTCGGCCATTGAGTCTGGCACCTTTTTCCTTAAGCTCATCTTTGAAGCTCTTAGTTTAACCGAGTACATGTCATTTTCTTTTCCTGCACAATAAAACCAAACTTTTTAAGTTATGTTAGTAGATTAGATTTACTTTTATGCATTTATATTTTATGCATTTCAGTTTCAGTACTGTTGTTTATTCGAGATTTATATATATATGCATGCGTCGTTCTGACATCCGGTCTGTGAGTTGGGTATAGCTTTGGCCATTTTGCAGATAATAGGTCATATGCTGGTAGCAGTTGCAGAGATTGAGTGCTGGATCGAGGACATGATTTGCAAAATTCGAAGACCAGAGATTCTGAGGTTCTCAAGTGCTCTTTTTAGCAGAGCACTTGTCCTAGCTGGAGCCAGATGTTATCACATATATAGTAGTCGGGCTACCATACATTATTTTCCTGATTCCAGTACACTATTCAGCCAGTTTCCTTGCATTGAGATGTTGAGATGAGCATCTATTATGGATCACTATCATATTATCGACAACAGTTTTGTTTCCCATGCCATGGTTGAGTTTCAGGACACTCAGAGAGATGACCGATGTAGCCATTTAGCCATTTATATAGAATAGTCAGTATTGCCCATAGTTACAGCAACAGTTTCAGAGGATAGATGTTGGTTCAGATGATGAGCACTCAGGTATATGACTTAGCGGGTATATTTTGGTGTTATGGTTATATTGCTTTTATATTCATTCTTGTAACATGTCTTAGCATTCAGTATCATGATCCGGCGATCATATACATATGTGGACCTGGTTGTACTTTTATATATATAATATTGTCCCTACTTAGACTTAGAAGTTCTTGACCTATACTCATTGGTTTTACCCTCCTTAGGGAGATTAGAGGTGATCATTTCCACCATACTTTGGCTTGCTAGTGTTGGTCTCATTATTCATTGTCTTCGTCCATCCATTACGTACCCAGTTTGTTATTTACCTTGACTTACTACTTGAATAGTGGCATGGAGGACCTTTCCCTGCTGTAGCCTCTATATTGGATAAGCTTCCTTGTTTATTGTGTCTCGGCTCTGAGTTGGTGACAAAACTTACCTTTGGTGAGCTGGATTGTAGGCCTAAATCATTATGGTCGGTTGTCCCGATGTTTGGCACTAGCACAGAGTCCCCCTAGTCACTAAAGATGTTGTTGGCTAAACCTGAAACAGATAGTGCTGCCATGAATACAAATTATGAAAAAGGAAATGTTATATCTATTGAGAAAATCCAAATGAAACTGGCAAAGAAATATCAAATGCTATATCTATTGTGAAATGTAAATACCCAAGTAAACAAGATGTCTAAAAACACACCTGGAAGTGCTCAGGTAAACAACTGCCTTAAAAACACACCTGCAGCAAGAAGCCTAATAAAATGTAAATCTATGCAATGTGTTTGTAAACACACATAGATCAAAGGATATGGTAACTAAAGGCCCAAAAAGCAATGGAACTTAAACTCTATATCAAAAAGATTGCTGGCCTCATTTGTATTATGGATTGTGAGCATCTGCCAAGGTGAATAAACACTGTTTGAACAACTTACCCATTTGTGAGACACCACCATTCTCTGTGTTATTGCTTGTCTGGTATATGCTATGGTGTGTATTCCCCTTTCCATATCCAAAGTGTCACAGTGTTAAGTCAGTAAGTCATCCCTTGGCCTAGCCATTTTTATTTTAGCCTTCACCCTTCACTAGCAAATTGATCACAACTATGAAGTGAGTATGGTCTTGAAAGTCTAGTCTGAGTTATAAATAATAATTAATGACCTTATATATTTGGATTTAGATCGCCAGTAATGGTTACTTTATGTTATAATTTCTATTTGAATGGATTGTAAAGCATGTTTTAACCTTTGACACCTTGCAGCAGTTTGATGACAGTCTGAGTTATATTTTGGTCATGTTGACTTGGTCAAACCTAGTTTGACCAAAAGTCAACCACAGGACATGAGGTGGCAGACCTCAGATGATGCAGATATATGATATATGGTCTGGTACAGGTCACCATGGTGGTACTATGCAGTGGTTTCAGGCTTATGATGATGATTTGTGCTTTTCAACACTTTTACAGATTATTATTATTTGGTCTGTTGGATATGACGAGTATTTATTTTTTACCATGCAGAGGTCTATATGGTGTATGAGTATGAATATTAGATGGATTTGGACCTTATGAGTCCAATGGGACAATCTGTTTTCAGTTCCGGGCAGTTACAGTGATGTTTAGCCTCAGTTGTCTATCCTAGTGCAGTTTTGGCCTATCAAAGGCCCTGTCAGAGCAAAGCAGAGAGTTGATGAGTTCACCTAGGGCACTGTGCATGGAAGGGGTGGTACAGACACTTCATATTACCATATTACCCCCCTCCCACAGAGCCTGATGGCCTCACCTTGTTAGCGCAGGCACTCCAAGAGGCAGTTTGGGCATGTTCACATTTCCCGAGGTAGTCCAAAAACGGTGAAAATGGCTACTGAAGGATTAGATTTGGTCTACTGAGACAAATTTATGGCATGGGATGATTTGTGATGATGAGTGGGATGTCTTCCACACCTTCTCCAACAGTTTCAGCTTCCAGTGGGATGCACACCCATCACTTATGGCATTTTATATTGATTTCTGGAGCCTCCTAAGGCTCACGACTTTCCCAGAGAGGGACGATTTGGTGTCTAGCTTATTTATTTTTGGATATTGTGTCATTGGTATTGACCAAGGGTGTTAGAAATTACCCCTTGGACCCACTATGAGCTAGATCTTATGTTTTATCATTCACTTTTGGTGGGACCCCCCTCTGCTAGGGCGATTTGGTCCATTCATGTATTATTTTATTAGTGATCCATGTATTGTATTGTTGAGCTCATTTCAACCATTGATTAGATCATTTGATCTTTTAATCTTAGCCACTCATTCAAAAATTAGTTAGGATTATTGCCTCTCTCCATCCTATTTAAAGGAGAGAGCTTCTCATTGTAAAGGAGACTTTTGGCTCTGGATTATTGAAATAGAAAAATACTATTGCATCTGTCTGTTGTGTTGTGGTGAATGTTTTTTTAGTTCGTTCGTTGGTTCTTCCTTTGCACTGGGTTATTGGAGATTATCTTGATATATCTTTTGTCCATGTATTTTTCATCTACAGGTGGAGGCCGAATTGGTTCAAGGAGGACACATTGGTAGGGGAAGACTCTCCCTGCCTCTTCTTTGGGTTTCTTCGTTGGTAACAGGGAGTATTATTGTCTCAGGACCTTCTATTTCATGTTATCATTCGCTTTTCATTTGTGTTTCCTCCATTGTTTCTCAACTAATTGAAACCACTTTCTTTGGTTGACAGGAAGAGGAGGTCGCACGTGTGGACTAGGGAACCATCTCAAGGCAAGATAAATCGAAGATCTCCCATTTGATCTCTGTGGGAACCTTCCTCAACAACAGGGCATCTTCATCCATCACTCAGGTATGTTCTCAAGGTAAATTTCTCATTCCATGATTTATCCATCTGTCTAAATAACTGAAAACCCTCATAAGTTAAAACCCTCATTTTACAATTTCTTAGATCTACTAAGATCTACTTGGCCTTTGGGTAAAACATTTAAAACCCACCTCTATAGCATCCACGGAAATTCGGATCTGTAGTTTGGTGTGGATTGGCCTCCATCCGTCCCATTTTCCAAGGCAATTTAGCCTCTCTAAGTGAGGTCGCACTTCTTGGATGGGTGAGTTTTTCTAGATCTAGCACCTGGGTAGGTGAGATCCCACTTGATCCTTAATATCCACAGTTGATAACCTACCCTTAGTGCTTCACCTTGTTGATTTCTGCCTTGTGGGCCCCATTCTTCATTTTGAGGGTTTAGCCCCACTTGGGTCACTTGGTGATGCATTTCAGTCTCAGATCTACTGATATCTAGCCATTGGATGATCCTAATTTTCAAGACCCACCTAGCTTTACACCTCAACATCCTTAATATACAGTTTGGTGGACATCCGACTCCATTTGGCCCACTTCCCAAGGCACTGATCTTTCTCCAAGCCCTCACGACTTTCCTGGTTTGTTGAGTTTGCTTGTGGTTTGGTCCTTGTCTTACTGCTTGAACACCTATACATTGTCATATCCACTTATCAAACCTATCTTTGGTACTGGTTAGCCCCAATTTAGTCCTTAACTACCCTGCATTGGACACGATTCCCAAAGCAGTGGATTTTCTCATCTTTAACTAGTACCCTAATCCTAGATCTTGTTTTTAATCTCATGAGTCACTCACATAATCAAGTTGGACCAAATCTACATTGCTTAAACCTCTTGATTCAACCCATTTACTCATATTGTGACTTCATCCATAGATCTAGGGTTTACCATACACCTTACGTACTTCATCCATACTTGATTTGATTTGGTGTCTTTGTCTGATCTCTCTTATCGAGAGTAGATCTGGGTCTTCCCCTTTGTTGTCTTGGTCTAGATAACATAAAGTGAAGATTGTCTCGATTGACGTGACAACCATCCATTGGGAGTCGAGGCTATCTTGGTTGCACCTCTTTGGTTTCCCATCCCCTCTGCCATCCATCTTGGATCCATCTCTAGGGGCAACTACAAGTTTGGTGATAATAGGTGGTCCCTATGAAAATAAACTAAGGTGTTTACACTAAGTTACAGAATGAGATTTGTTCTAGGAGTTTGAAGAAGAATTAATACTGAACCAAAGATTGCAAACAGAAATTAGATCAACATCATGAAATAGATACATCCATCTAACACATGAAATTACTTAATTGAAAATGTGCAATTGTTGCAGATTGAACCAGTTCCAAATGGAGTCACAAAAAATAGTGGAGTGTTGTTGTGTCATGAAAGTGTTGCAGTTGTATCGTTGGTCAGTTTTAATTGATTATTAGATGAGTGGATTAGGGAGTGGGTTAATTCTCGGTTTGGACCGAAGGTAGTTTATTTCTCTGAACTGAGCGCTTATTGCAACAATATCAAGTGTCCAATGATGTGAGGCATAACTTGCTTAAAGTAGCCCCCTGACTCTATGATTTGTTCAACGCGACCTCCCGAGTTCTTTGAAAAACACTACTTTCGGATTTCCCTATTAATCTAGTCACTTAGCTCCCTTTCTAATGTGATCAATTGGTCGGATGAACTGCAGATATCTAGAGCATACGGGGAGGCTAAGCCTTAGTTAGTTTTAGCAAAATAAATTGAACCTTATTATTAAGACACTGAGAATCTCTTTTCACCTACCAGGGATAAACCCTTTCAGTTTACTTCGGAAATACACAACCTGAATTTATTCGTTAAGATGAAAAACTGTGACAAGTAAATTGTAAGATTGTGAAATTGGTCAATTTATTAACGGCTGAGAATCTCTTTTCTCTATAGATACTTCGGGAATGCACAACCGGCTTTAATTTTTGAGATTGTTAATTGCAAAGTAAAGTACAATATTGTGAAAAGAAAGACAAAATGCAAGATTGAAAGTGTTTTCTAATTACTACACTGTGAGTCTCTTTTCCCTTGTAGTACTTCGAGAGAGAACAGTGGGTTAGTATTCCATTTACAAAAAATAAACAAAGCAAATAAAAGTAAAAACAATTAATCTACTCTACTGGTTAGAAAATAAAATAAAAGCAGAAAGTGAAAAAGAAATCACGCCATGAAAATGACGCAATACCATAGTAGTTGGGCTACTATTCTTGTTGAGCAGATATCTGCACTTTTTCAGAGCTTTGCTTTTACATAGATCAGCTATGATGAGCTTGTTATTTGAGATCACGCATGGATCAGAGCAATACATTGTATCATAATTTTATCAGACCTTATGCCAAGGCTGAGCCTTGAGAGCTTAGATTTGATGACCGATGTGACCCTTTGTTCCATATAGTTTCAGTTCAGTGCCCAATGATATTATTGCAACAGTGTTTCAGATGTTTATTGATGATTCTTATGATGTGATGTGACCTATGGACTTCTGATTATTGACTTTGGATTATTATCTTGTTGTTTTAGTCATCTTCATAGCATTGACTTGGTATATGATTCATGATGTGGCAGTACTATTTAAAATAAAATGAAATATTTTGGATGATGTTATAAATATAAAATGGATGTATTACTTGCACACTTAGGTTTTCTAACAAAAATCATTGGTTTCATTACCCTCCTATGAGCATAGATATGGTATTTCTTGACATCCTTGTCTGCTAGCTTAGGCACCACAATCATTTGACTCCATCCATCCATGACCTACCTGATTTGGCTTTCACCCTTCACTTGCCTTCTTGACTTCTTCGTACTGAGGACTTCCCCATTTCTACCTCTGTGTTGGACCGCATCCATGTTTGTTTTGTGTCCCGGCTCTGAGTTGGTGACAGAACTTGCCTTGGTAAGTTGGATTGTATGCCTAAATAATTCTGGTCGGTTGTCCCGATGTTTGGCACCGTGCAGAACTCCCCCTAGTCACTTGAGATGTTGTTGGCTAAAACTGAAAGCTCATGTACTACTTGTATTGGAAATGTATTATGAAAGCCTGTGAAATTAAAATTATAGAATGTGTTTCTTAACACACGTGAATAATGGTTATAGAAATGAACTGCTAAAATACCCCTCGAAGGGTATAAAAATGTCCAAAAAGCAATGGTTACTCAAAAGTTATATCTATTATTGCTGACCTTGTTAATGTGAATATGCCCCGGATGTAAGCTGTGATTAGTTGTGCTTCTTAGCACATGTGAAATACCAGAGGGGTCATATAGCCCAAAAAGGCCATGGAAATGAAATGAATGATCATAATGAACCTGGATCAGCTTGATGTAGACATGATGCCTAAGTTGAATAAACACTCTCTAAACAACTTATCCATTTGTGAGGCACAACCTTTCCCTTTGTTATTTTTGTCCAGCATAAAGTGTAGCTCCCCTTTCCCCGTCCAAAGTGTCACTTAGTTGAGTTTGGTCAAGTCATCCCCTTTTGCATAGCCTTGTCCTTAGCGTTCATTCTTAGCTAGCAGTTAGGCCATGTCCAATGGGTGAATCTATCATTAAAGCTCTTGTGCAAGTAAAATAATAAATAACATTGAAATATATATATGTATTAATTGCCACGGAATGATTTTTATACTTTAAGTTAACTTTTGAGTGTGATTAAAGGAACATGTCTTAGTCTATTGTTATAATCTTGTCCTTGGTTGTATTTTGACCTAGTCAAACATAGTTTGACCATGGTCATTCTTGGGATCCGTGATGGAATGGACGACTTGTGCTTATTGATGATGATTTGTGGTCCCACATTCACCTACTAATGATTCCATATGATGGACATATGCTTCAGATGATGATTGATGCAGTTGGTCAGTTTTATTATTATTTCCAAATCATCATGTTTTACACTGTCCGGGTATGGTGGACCCTATAGTTGACCCCACAGGTCAACCCATGGTGTATGAGTACTCATTTCTAGTAGATTTGGGTCTTCTGGATGCATTGAAACACTTATCTTTCCGTTCCAGGCACTTCTGATGATGATAGCAGCAGTCATCCACCTGTTGTCTAGTTTTGGGCATGTTATTCCAACCTGTCCAGCAGAGGCTTGGAGGCCAATCGTTGCCTAGGGAGCTGTGTAGGAATGGGGTGGTCCAGCCACTTGATTCTACCATTACACCCCACTTACAGACATCCTGGTGCACTCAATTTGACATCGCAGGGACCCTGGGTGGCAGTTTGAGCAGTTTCAGGGTTTTTCGGGAGGATTAAAAATGGAATAAAAGGGTCACTGAGGAATTTGATTTGGGAAATTGAGGCAATGTTTTGGCACTTGGTATTCTCAGAGGTCTTCCAAGGTGAACCCCCTATCTTTCAGATCAATTGGAATCAGTCAGTGGGGTCCACGGTGGCCACAGGAGGCCTTTTACTGCATGTCTCTCTCAGTTTTGGAGATAGGATTTTGATCATTTGTGTCATTTGGACATGTCATGGTCCTATTATTTTATATTATTGTGCCATGGGGATGAGCTAGTGAAGGATTGATACCTCCTAGCCCCACCATGTGTGTCTTGAGTCATGTCCATGTCATATTTGGTGGGCCCATGTATCTTAGCCCCTTTTGGAGGATGACGTCACCCTCACTTAGTCACTTTTAGATATGACGTCATCCATATTTTGAGTGATCCATGTGATGTTATGTATTGGCTCATCTTAGCCATTGATTAGATTGTGAGATCTTTTAATCTGAACCACTCATTTCAAAAAGTGGTTTTGAGGTTTAGGGTTTTGGTCTTTATTATCCTATATAAGGAGGAGACCCCCCTATTGTAAAAGCACCTTTGGGCTCTGGAAAACTTGGAATGAAAATATTATTTTGGAGATCTACTTCTTGGATTTGATTGGGTTACTCTTGTATATGTTATTGCATCTCTTGCTTTAAGACATTGTTTGCTTTTCAGGTGAAATCGACATCAATAGAGGGAGGCTGAATTGCTTGAAGCTAGAGCACGATTTTGCTTGATGGGAAGATTGTAAGGGTTGCTCACATACCCCATGGGCAATACGTATTCATCTTGAGGAAGTTTTTCAATTGTGCTTTGTCCATGGATTGCTTCTTTGACATAACATGCTTAGATCTCATTGATTTGCGGATCAAATCTAACTTGATGTAGTTTGATTTACATGTTTCATGGGACATCTCTTGTTAAGTTTAAACCAAATAGACTAGCAAGATCACTGAAAGAAACATAATCACAAGATAGACACAGAATTTACCCTGGGAAACCCTCATGGGGTAGAAAACCCAGCAAAGCTTTCCTCAATAAGATGATTAACCAAAATACAATATGTGCTCCAAGACTTGACCTCCTTCTCTACCTCCTATGCAGACCTCCCAGACACAAGTGCACTACTTTCTGTGTTGTGAAGTGTGTCAAATGAGGAGCTCTCCTCCTCTATTTATATTAGTTCCCGACTGACCAAAATCCCTAATGGGGCCGACCTCTCCTGGAGAATTATAATAACCCCTAAAATATAAACTCAGGGCCGACCCCCACATGGTGGGTCTAATAACTCTAGTTACCACAAACCATCGGAGGAATAAACATCTTCGAATACATAATAGAATCACCTCGGAGGGATGAAACATCTTCGGAATAATAATGTACAAATATAATATTCTTAGAAGTTACAATATTCAACACTCCCCCTTAACGAGAAGGATATTATAACAACATCTGCAGGAGCAAGGAGTCATCGACTACATCATACATGATACATCTATAAATCATCGGAAGCTTTCTTCAATACATCATCATCAGTAACTCAACCAGTTACTGGAACATCAACATCATTGTCATCGCACGATCATCAATATCGTCATCACACGATCATCAGCATTGTCATCACATGATCATCGGCATCGTCATCACACGATCATCAGCATCGTCATCACACGATCATCATCGTCGTCACACAATCATCAGTATCGTCATCATACGACCATCAACATCATCATCATACGATCATCAGCATTTGATCTATAGTATCTGGATCATCTGGATCATCTTGATCTACAGTATCTGGATCATCTCGATATACAGCATCTGGATCATCTCGATCTACAGCATCTGGATCATGTCGATCTACAGCATACTCTGCAATACACATGATCATATTACAGGATGATCAATCCCGCTCTCTTTAGGACATAGGTCCATGGATGATACAATCCAGATCAATTTCCAGGATGATCAGTCCTTATCACTTTAAGACAAGTCTCATGTCTAGGGACGATGCAATCCCATCACGTACATTTTGAACCCAGTTCATGGACGATGCAGTCCTCACACGTACCTTTAAGACAAGTCTCATGTCTAGGGACGATGCAATCCCATCACATACATTTTGAACCCAGTTCATGGACGATGCAGTCCTCACGTACATTTTGAAACCAGTTCATGGACGATGCAGTCCTCACGTACATTTTGAACTGAGGTCCAGGGATGATGCAGTCCTATCTTCAATTCTCGGAGACATCAGTCTACGGATCAATTCTGGGACGGAGGTCCAGGGAAGATGCAATCCCCTACCTGTTCATTTGGGACTTCATTCTCGGAGACATCATGTCTACGGATCAATTCTGGGACCGAAGTCCGGGGAAGATGCAATCCCCTACCTGTTCATTCAGGACTTCATTCTTGGAGACATCATGTCTACGGCTCTCTTTAGGACTGAAGTCCAGGGATGATCCAATCCTCACATGTCCACCAAGGACTTCATTCTCGAAGACATACATCTACGGCTCTCTTTAGAACATGTGGTCAAAGATGATGCAATCCCTCTTCTTTCTCGGAGACATCTGTCTACGGCTCACTTTAGGACTGAAATCCAAGGATGATCCAATCCTCACATGTCCACCAAGGACTTCATTCTCGAAGACATACGTCTACGAATCTCTTTAGAACATGTGTTCAAGGATGATGCAATCCCTCTTATTTCTCAGAGACATCTGTCTATGGCTCACTTTAGGACTGAAGTCCAGGGATGATCCAATCCTCACATGTATCCTCATCAATACAGGTACAAGTATCCTCATCCATACAAGTACATTAATCAATACATGTATTCTCATCAATACATGTATCATCAAAAGTATGTATCCTCACCAATACATATATCATCAAAAGCATGTATTCTCACCAATACATATATCATCAAAACATGTATCCTCACCAATACATATATCATCAAAAGCATGTCATATATCATCAAAAGCATGTATTCTCACCAATACATATATCATCAAAAGTAAAAACAAGTAAAAATAAGTATTCTAAGTATAAGAGTCCTAAATCTAAATAATCTAAGTATCCAAGTGTAGTAAACAGGTATCCACATCATCGACCTTGTTGTCGATGAGACAATCTCATCATCAATGACTATACTACTCCCCCTTTCGAGGAGGGTCCTTTTGAACTACACCAAGCTTGTCTCGGAAGTATTCAAATTTCACTCGAGACAGAGGTTTGGTCAAGATATCAGCAATTTGATCCTCAGTGCTCACATACTCGAGCTTGATAGCTTCTCTCTGCACCATATCTCGTATATAAAAGTATCAGATCTCTATGTGTTTTGACTTATCGTGGAATACAGGATTTTCTGTCATCTTAATACAACTTTGATTGTCACACATGATCACAGTGGGATCCATTTCTAAGTCAAACACTCCAGATAATAGCTTTCGAAGCCACACTGCTTCACAGCTGGCAAAGAAGGCAGCTATATATTCTGCTTCAGCAGTACTGAGAGCCACACTAGATTGTTTCTTGCTAAACCATGAGATCATGGCAGATCCAAGACCATAACATCCACCTGATGTACTCTTTCTGTCTGAGACACTTCCTGCCCAATCAGAATCTGAGTAACCATGTAATCTGAGTTCATGATCTCCAAGATAATATAGACCAAAATCTAATGTACCCTTTAGGTACCTCATTACATGCTTTGCAACTATTAAGTGAACCTTTCTAGGTTCCACTAGATACTGACTTAGGGTATTTACATCAAAGCATATATCTGGCCTAGTATTTGTTAAATACATCAATGACCCAATGATTTGTCTATATAGAGTTAAGTCCACTAATTCCGATGAGTCATTAACTAATAACTTCAAGTTGGAGTCCATGGGAGTGGCCATGGCTTTACACTCCAACATATCAAATATTTTTAGAATCTCCACAGCATACTTACCTTGATTTAGAAATATTCCTTTTGGTTCTTGCCATACTTCTAGACCTAAGAAGTAGTGCATTAATCTGAGATCTTTCATCTCAAATTCTAAAGAAAGCTTCTTCTTGCATTCAATAATTTGTTTCTCATTTGCGGTTAGAAATAGATCATCTACATATAACAACAGTATAACTGGTTCATCATCCATCACTTTGAGATAATTATTGGGGTCAGCTTTACTCTTGGTAAATCCCATGCTTGTTAAGAAATTGTCAATCCTTCCGTACCAAGCTCTGGGAGCTTGCTTCAATCCATATAATGCCTTTTTCAGTTTGCATACATGAGTTCTCCCGTCTTTAACCTCAAACCCTTGTGGTTGCTCTATGTACATTTCTTCTTCAATTACACCATTCAGAAAAGCTGTCTTAACATCCATTTGGTGTAATTTCTACTTCATCATAGATGCAAGTGCCATGATAGTTCTAATTGAAGTATACCTAGCAACTGGTGCAAATGTTTCTTCATAGTCAATTCCCTCTTTCTGAGAGAATCCTCTGGCTACAAATCTTGCCTTGTATTTTTCAATGCTACCATCTACAGCATGTTTTATCTTGAAAATCCATTTGGAAGAAACCACACTTTTATCTTTTGGTTTGGGAACTATATCCCAAACATCATTTTTCATTATTGACTGATATTCTTTTGTCATTGCTTCTACCCATTCTTTCTTTTGGGCTGCCTCTTCATAGCTAGTAGGTTGTTGATCCAAAAGATCACACATCAAGGCCATATAGTTGGACACTAGCTTTGGTTTCTTTCTTTCTCTAATGGAGCCTTCGGGAGCTCCATATCTTTCGGCTCCTTGAATAATGTCTCTAGTCCATGCTGGCCTTCTTTTCCTAGATAAGTCTGTAATAGGGGGTTCTTGTGGTTCCAACATGTCATGATCCTCTGGTGAATCATCTTCAGGGATGGGAACAGCCTCTGTGATTCTAGGAGGTGTAACTTCTTCATAGATTTCTTCAAGTTGGCACTTCCTGGATTTCTTGACAGCTGCTTCTTCATCAAATGTTACATCTCTACTTATTTCCATATGATGAAAACCTGGTATGTAAATTCTAAAGGCTTTGGATGATTCACAATATCCAACAAATATTCCCTTCTTACCAGAAGGATCCAACTTGGTTCTCTTTTCTTTTGGAATGTGAATGTACACAGGACACCCAAATATTTTGAGATGACTTACCTCAGGCTTCTTTCCTGTGAACACTTCTTCTGGAGTTTTGAATTCAGGATCACTATGGGATAGTTTATTTTGCACATAGACTGTTGTCCTAGTTGCTTCAGCCCATAGATACATGGGTAGATCTTGGTCATGTATCATAGTCTTTACAGCTTCCATGATGGTTCTATTCTTCCTTTCAACAACCCCATTTTGTTGGGAATTGTAGAGAGTGGTTAGTTCCCTCTTGATTCCAGCTTCTTTACAAAAGTCTTCAAAGTCCTTTGAAGTATATTCTCCGCCATTATCTGTTCTGAGAATCTTGATTTTCTTTTCTGAGAGATTTTCTATTAGGGCCTTGAACTCTTTGAATTTTCCAAAGACTTCATTCTTACCTTTTAGAAAGTATATCCAAGTCTTCCTTGAATAGTCATCAATGAATGAGAGATAGTATTCAAACCCACTTAGGGAAGTGGTGGGCATTGGTTCACATACATCTGAGTGTATTAGCTCCAAAATGTTCTTAGTCGTTGTTTCACTCTTTGGAAAAGGGTTCTTGACATTCTTCCCTTTCTCACATCCTTTACATGATCCATTATGATCAACCTTCAAATCTGGTAATCCTATGACCACCTTGTTTACATAGGGTAAGGATTTGTAGTTAATGTGAGCTAATATTCTATGCCATAGCTCACTGGGGCTAGAGGTTTCATGAGCAAGGGAAACTTCTGGATGACCCTTGAGCTTATAGAGACCTCCTTATTCTTCACCAATGACAACTGCATCTTCAATTGATTTTCCTTTGGGCCACATGAGTATTTGTACATCTATGAAAGCCACTCTAAAACCTTTCTTATCTAGTGCTGAGATAGAGAGTAGGCTCTTCTTCAAACCTGGTACATATAAAATTTCTTTCATTTTCAAGGGTGTTCCAGAATCAAGCTTGTATCTTGCTTCACCAATTCCCTTGATGGGATATTGATAATCATCTCCTAGATATACCTTTTGTGGTAAAGACTTTTCTTCAAGTCTTGAGAGAGTTTTCTTTTGACCTGTCATGTGCTTTGAAGCACCACTATCAATGAGCCATGTATCTTCTCCAGGGGACACAGATCCAGAGAGTGCAGAAAATAGGACATATTCTTCTGGATCTTCTTTCTTTACTTTAGATCTTTTCCTTCGAGGCCTTTCCTCTTCTTCTTCTTCTACTTCTTCTTCACTATCATCTTCTGCCATATGTGCAAGATGTCTTTTGTGAACAAACTTCTTCTTCTTCTTTTCTGGTAAAGTACAGTCTCTAGCATAGTGTCCTAGTTTAAGACAATTATAACATTGGACTGTGGAGAGGTCTCTTTCTGAGTTTGTTCCTCCTTTCCTTTTGAATCTATGAGAGGTTTGAGACTTTTTGTGGTTCACTTTCTTGAAGTGACCCATTCTTCCTCTTTTGGTGTGGGTGGCCAAGGCTTGGTCATCCTCTTTGAGAAGGGCTTCTCTGTTGGCTACCCTAGCCTCTTCTTGAACACAATCCTCCCATACTACATCAAACTTCATACTTTCTTTTCTGGCACACATAGCTTGTATGAATGATTCCCAAGGTCTAGTGAGACCATTTAGAGCAGTCATCACAAGTTCATCTTCATCAAGAGTATCACCAATGGCATCTAGTTGCTCCTTGATTTGGGAGACCCTTGAGAAGTAGTCTTGAATGGATTCTCCTTTGTGCATCTTGGTACTCTTCAACTGAGTCCTTAGGTTCATCTCCCTATTGATGTTCTTTCCTTCATACATTCTTCCTAGGGCATCATACATTTCCTTTGGAGTCTTCTTGGAAGCCACTTGGGGAATCAATTGGTCTTTAATAGAATTTGCTATGATTCTCTTTGCCCTAATCAAATCCTTCCTATGCTTCTCTTTGGCTTCATCTCCTTCAGGTTCTGCAACTTCATCCTTGATATAATGAGCAAGATCATTCTTTTCAAGAATGAGACCAATTCTATATTTCCATGCCCGAAAATTCTCTATACCTTCTAGCTTGTCTTCAAGCTTAGTGATTGGAGCCATCTTCTCTTGGGGGAGTCCAAGAGATAAGAGATAGAGTAGTACTTACCTGGAAATTTTAATTTTTCACTTTTCCGGAACTGCAACAGAATTTCTGGTTTATCGCACTTTTGGTAAAACTAGGGTTTGAATTTCCCGGAGTTCTACCCAACCAAAAACCTTGATCCAAGGCTCAAAAGATAGATCTTTAGAAGGGATAATCAGCCATGCAACCAGAATCCAAAAATACTAACTTTTGCAGAAACCCTAATTTTGGGAGAGAGAGAAATATAATTTCACCTTTTGAAAGATGTTTTATTCATGCTAGCTCTGATACCATGTTAAGTTTAAACCAAATAGACTAGCAAGATCACTGAAAGAAACATAATCACAAGATAGACACAGAATTTACCCTGGGAAACCTTCATGGGGTAGAAAACCCAGCAAAGCTTTCCTCAATAAGATGATCAACCAAAATACAAGATGTGCTCCAAGACTTGACCTCCTTCTCTACCTCCTCTGCAGACCTCCCAGACACAAGTGCGCTACTTTCTGAGTTGTGGAAGTGTGTCAAATGAGGAGCTCTCCTCCTCTATTTATATTAGTTCCCGACTGACCAAAATCCCTAATGGGGCCGACCTCTCCTGGAGAAGTCTAATAAACCCTAAAATATAAACTCAGGTCCGACCCCCACATGGTGGGTCTAATAACCCTAGTTACCACAAACCATCGGAGCAATAAACATCTCCAGATACATAATAGAATCACCTCGGAGGGATGAAACATCTCTGGAATAATAATGTACAAATATAATATTCTTAGAAGTTACTATATTCAACATCTCTTCTCCTAGGGCTTGGACGATTTGGGTTGAAGACACTTGGATCAAGCTTGGAATTGTAACTGAGGGCAATAATCATCCATATGCTAAGAGGCCGCAAGCTTTTGAGGTAATATCTACAAGGTACGTATTGATTTCGCTTGTTCTCCATCCTATTGGTCACACAAACCATTAAAATCAAAACCCTCATTTTTACTTTTTCCTAGATCTACTTGGATTTAGCTTGGCTTTGGGGATAATATTTAAAACCCACCTCTATAGAATCCATGGCAATTCGGATCTATAGTTTGGTGGTGATTGGCCTCCATTTGACCCACTTCCCAAGGCACCTAGCCTTCCTTGAGGCAAATCGCACTCCTTGAGGAAGGCTAGTTGGGCTAGTTCCTTGACATGGGTAGGTGAGATCCCACTTGATTTGCATAGATCCACTTTGATAACCTACCCCTAGTGCTTCACCTCTTTGATTTTTTCCTTGTGGGCCCCATTCCTCATTTTGAGGGTTGTGCCCCACTTGGGTCATTGGGTGATGCATTTTCAGCCTTAGATCTATGGAGATCTAGCTCATATTGGGGCATGCCACTTCAAACCCGCCTTAATAATTGCCTTAACTACCCCGATCTACATTTTGGTAAAATTTGGACTCCATTTGCCCCATCTCAAGACACTAGTCTCCCTAGGACAATTCACACTCCTTGGGGTTAGTGTCATTTGCTAGATCCCATATGTGGGTATTGCCTATCTCATCCTAGATCCATAGATATACATCATTGCATGCCCCTTAGTGCCATCACACCCCTAACTTTACCTTGTGGGCCCCATTTGGACCATTTTCCACTTTTTGAGGAGTGGGCCCCACTTGTGTCTTTGCATGGTACTAGATCTATCCATTTGAGCTTCATAAGTGGCCCTAGTCATTCATTGGTTGAAACACTTGTCACCTCTTAAGCCTCTTCAACCACACTTAAACTCTTGGGTCCACTTAATCTAACTCACTCATTGGTTTCGGTAACTCATTTAGACATTTCCCTAGGATCCTTTGGGTTAGTTAATCTTCATTGATTGGATAGGGTCTCCCCCAGCTTGGTCTTGATTCGTCTTGATCTAAAGTGAAGAGTGCCTCGGTTATCGTGACTCCCATCTTGCATTGGGAACCATTGCATCTCTTGGGTCACCTCTTTAGTTGTTTGTCTCCTCTACCTGTCCCAGATGGGATACCTTTAAGGACAGCTACAAGTTGTGTGATAACAGGTTTCAGATCATATTGAAATAGAAGTAGATAAACAAGTCCCTCAATTATTATCTACAGAGAGTTTTAATTTACAGTCTATTTATGATAAATTTGAAAATGTACTTACTGTAGAAGATCATGAAGACAAGTTTCATTTTCAGTCTTCACTTGAAATTTTTGACAACAGTGGAAACATATTGTAGCAGTTCTCTGTTTTTCAAAATATGAGAGATCATGGAATTGATTCAGTATGGTGGAAACCTTGTCCTTTGGATCAGTTGTAAATGTCTTATCATGGGTTTCATGATCTGATAGCATATTGGATGGAGTCTTCTCTTTTTAGGGTCACAAAGGCTACAGGTTTTGGCATGATATCGGTTTCCAATAGTAGGTATTAGCTGCCCATTGAATCTTCATCATACCTACTATGTTTATTTAATATTTGTAGCAGTATACATCAGTGCAGGTCAAGCAATCAATTGCTTGAAACATTCTTTTAGAAATTTGTATATATTTGAGCAAAGCAGTTCCAGTTGGTTAAAATAGGAGTACTGTGGATAAATAAGCTCATCTTCGAGCATTTGCTTTAGTTTGCACAGTGTGATTAGATTGTTATGCGAGGATTGTTTTCAGTTTACAGAGTAGTTTAAATTTCAGCATACTACGAGTAGTGTGTTTTCAAGTTTTTGAATAAGTTGCAGAGATTTGGGATGAAAGACTCCATAAGCCCAATAGAAGAAGGCACCGGTACAAATTTATTCAGCTTGCAATGTGTTTTTCAAAAATGGTTTGTTTTCAGTTTGCAAAGCAGGTATCGTGAGACAGTTCAAGAAAAGGCATTGATCTACATGTTCTTGGAGCCTCGCAGGGAGGAATCCATCCCCATCTGGAGCCAGATGTTGGTATCAAAATCTTCCTATCAAATTTTTTTAGTTTCCGGTAGCACACATGTAAAGAGAGACCCTCATTTTCGTTGCCAGAATGTTCACTAGTATTTTTGCCAAAGCCTCAGATTTTTGCTGAACTCATGTCCTTTCCATTTCATGTATTTTCCATTGACTTAAGGTTTAACCTTATGATCCCATGCTTCTTACCTTTTAAATGTTAAAGTTTTCCCCAAAAGCCAAATTAAAAGAATTAATTATTATTTTAAATCTTTTATAATACTTTTGGTTTTGGCTTTAATTTTAAATGATTTTATTTTGGGATATTTTTCCAAAATAAAAGAATTTTCTTCCCATAAGCCTTTTTCATGTCATGTAACTATAAAAATCATAAGGTAATTTTGGTAAAATAACAGGGCTTTTATCTTATCTTCCCATATCTTATATTAACCATCACACCATATTCCAAAGCTCACACTTTATCTCAGAGTCTAAGCATGGAGCGTTAATCAAGAGACATGCATAAAATATTATTTGTTCGGGTACACAGGGTACTCCCAAAACACCGAACACCTAGAGAAACCACTTCACACAAACAGATCACAGATCAACACACCAATGTTTTGACGTGGTTTAAACCCTCGAGAGGGAAACACTCCACGGCCCTGGCCAAATAGCTTCTACAGAGAAATTTATTATGCAAAAGAAAGAAAGTTACAAATGAGCTTCTCATAATCGATCAACTTTCCAATGACCCTCCATTCTCTTTAAATAGAGATCATGGACCAATCGGGTGTTAAGCCACGGATCAAGGGTAGGTATGCTCTAAGAAAAGTTGAGCCGTCAGATCACAACATATCATGACCGTTGGATTAAATATTTATAAATGCATACTAATGCATACTAAAGAAACACATTTTTTCTAACGGATATATTACACAAGTTGATCTTAACTAACTCCTAAGTGTCTAAATATACTAACATCCCCCCTTAAGAACAACTTGGGATAGGATTGAAGGATTTACAAAAGTGACACTATTAGGAGAAGGAATGAGGCATTAGAGCCTGTCCCCCCTTAAAGAAAAATTCCTGAACTCCTAACATAGATCGAAGTTTAGAAAACTTCGCTTCTGTAAGATACTTGGTGAAGATGTCTGCAACTTGATCATCTGTAGGACAAAAGAGCACTTCAAGAACACGATCATGAACAAGATTTTTGATGAAGTTCATATGTAGCTCAATTTGTTTGCTGCGTTGATGTAGGACTGGATCTTTGGCAAGCTTGATGGCACTTTGATTGTCGCACCAAAGTGGAGTAGGTTGCTGTTGCTTGAATCCAAACTCTGAAAGGATCTGTTGAAGCCATAAAGCTTCCTGACTGGAATTAACTACGGCTCAATATTCTGCCTTTGCTGAAGAAGAGCAAGAGCTTGTTGTTTCTTACAAGCCCAAGTGATAGGTCCAGATCCCAGACTGAAAACATAACCTGCAGTAGACTTTCAATCATCGGGATCGCCGGCCCAATCTGAATCAGTGAAACCAACCAACAAAGGTTTCCCCCCTGTACTGTAATGAATCCCAAACTGAATTGTACCTCGAATATATCGAAGTATTCTTTTACCTGCTTTCCAGTAACTTTCATGAGGTGTTTGCATATAATGGGAAACACGACCATCGGCAAAGGAAAGGTCGAGATGGGAATGAGTCAAGTATAAGAGACTACCAACAAGATGGCGATACAAGGTGGCATCTACTTCGGGTGAATTACAAGTGGAAGAAAGTTTGACTCCAGACTAGAAGGGAGAAGGGGTAGGTGTACAATCTTCCATGTGAAAGTGACGAAGAAGGTCACAAACATACTTAGATTGAGAAAGAAAGATTACTTATTTGGTTTGCAGGACTTGGAGACCAAGAAAATAATGCAAATGTCCTAAGTCTGACATTTCAAAATTTTGCTTAAGACTGGATTTCACATGGGTTATAAGCTTAGGGTCACTACCAGTAAGAATAAGGTCATCAACATATAGAACAAGTATGATGAGATGGTTTCCTACTTTCTTGGTATAGAAATTGGGGTCAGAATGGCATCTAGAAAAACCAGTGTCAAGGAGAAAGCTATCCATTTTGGCATACCAAGCTTTAGGAGCTTGCTTAAGGCAATATAAAGATTTCTTAAGGCCGCAGACAAGGCTAGAGTTATTCTGAACATATCTAGGAGGTTGTTCCATGTAAATTTCCTCTTATAAATCACCATGTAAGAAGGCAGACTTGACATCCATTTGATGGACTTCCCAGTTATGTAAGGCTGCAAGGGAAATAACAAGGCGGATGGAGTTCATTCTTGCGACAGGAGCAAAGGTTTCATTGTAGTCAATCCCTTCAACTTGGGAAAAACCTTTGGAAACTAACCTTGCTTTAAGTCTTTCAACACTTCCATCTGATGCATACTTAGTTCTGTAGACCCATTTACATCTGACAAGTTTTCTTCCTTTTGGAAGAGGTACAAGATCCCAAGTATCGTTCGCCATTAAGGAATGATATTCTTCATCCATAGTTGCATCCCAATCTGGATTTCCTGAAGATTCTGCAAAGGTTTCTAGATCATGATTCTCGGAAACTTGAGCCAAAAGAGAAGAGGCTCCTTGAAACTGAGAACGTGTTTGACGTTGATCTCTAGGATCACCGGCAAGATCACCAGCTGCTTCACATGTTGAATGGACCCATTGAGGAAGCACTTGTGTTGGTGCAACTGGAGGAACATGAGTAGGCGGAGGTGGATTTTTATCCTCACTGTCATCATCAGAAACTGGAGTTGGAAACCTGTCAAAGAAGTTGGAAGAAGAAGAAGAAGGCACAATCGTCGAATCAAGCTCGCAGGCCAAAGATCGCACAATCGCCGAGTTAGGCTTGCAGGCCAAGAGATTTTCATCAAATTTAACATCTCTTCTAATGATTATATCATGAGAATGTGGTTGAAGAATTCTATAACCTTTTACATCTTCAGAATATCCAACAAATATGCACTTTTCACTTTTAAGCTGCAATGCTTTCCGTTTTTCATCCGGAATGTGAGCCCATGCTTCACTACCAAACACACGAAAGTGACTTACATCAGGTTTAGTTTTACTACATGCTTCTTCCGGTGTGATACCTTGTAATGCTTTAGTGGGGGTGCGATTAACTATGTAATTTGCACAATTAATGGCTTCAACCCAAAATTGAAGACTTAGTCCCTTAGATTGGATCATACAATTAGCCATTTATTTTAAAGTATGGTTTTTCCGTTTACACCATTTTGTTGTTGTGTATATGGAACAGTGTGTTGTTGTTGGATTCCTTGTTCAGTGCATAAAGTAGTGAAATTTTTGTTAACATATTTTCCTCCATTGTCAGATCTTAACTTAATAATTTGATGACCAGATTGTTTTTCAACAAGGACCTTGTAGGCCAAGAACATGTTAAATACTTTGCTCTTAAGTTTTAGGAAATAAACCCAAGTGCGTCTGGTGTAATCATCAATGAAAGTTAAGAAATATTTGAAACTAGAAAAGGAAGCAGATGGAAGAGGACCACACAAGTCACTATGCACAAGCTCGAAGGGAACTGAGGCGTGCCAAGAGGCACGTTTGTCAAAACTGTCCCGATGATGTTTTCCGAGTACAAAACTGAAACAAACACCATCCCTGCAAGATACCATCGGAAGACCTGTCACCATATTGCCTTTACATAGTTGTTGCAAAGAGCGATAATTTAAGTGACCAAATCACTCATGCCAAAGTTTGCTCAAGTTATCACTATGAGCAACAAAAACTGAAGGAAAAGGTGATGACCCAAAGTTGTTAAATTTGTACAACCTGGTAATATCATCAACAATTCCGGTAGCGAGGACCTGTTGAGGATCTTTAAAATCCTTGATTACAACTTGGTGAGGTGTAAACGTCACAGTTTTACTTTCACCGAAATGAGTGATTTGATAGACTGATAACAAATTGCAGGAAATTCTTGGAACACATAGTACATCACTGAAATGACCATTATCTACTGGAACTGTTCCAGCTCCTACACCACTTAGAGATCTATCATCACCAACAAATATTTGTTTGGTGTTGCATTCATGCAAAGTAGAAAAGATGGCTTGATCCTTAGCCATATGATAAGATGCTCCAGAATCAATGATCCATTCATTTGAAGTAGAAGAAGAAGATGCATTATAAGAAAAACCAGAAGCACAAAGTGCATGACCATGAGAGGTAGATTCTGAAGGCAAATCTAGGCTGATGTGGTGCTTCTTCATTGTTGCTTCCAAAGCTGCCATCTTCTTGAAACACTTAGATTCATCATGATTATCTTTCCCGCAATAGTTGCAATGACGCTCAGTCTTCTTTCCTTTTGACTTGGATCCTTTGTCATTTTTTAAAGAAGGAGCTGACTGAGAGGGTTTGGGACCCTTCTTTGACTTATTACTGCGAAAATTGTGTTTCTTGGGAGGCTTGAACTTTTTTTTCTGTTGGGACAATAAGGCTTTCCCAGATGTATCTGCATTGTTAATTATTCCAAGATGGATGAGCTTATCTTGCTCTCTAATCAAGGAATCACAAAATGATTCAAGACTAGGCTCTTGATAGCTAGCTGCATTCAAGGATTCTTTTATGGAATAAAATGTAGATACAAAAACAGAATATGCACGTCCAAGTTTGGAAAGAATATGATAAATGCATTGTTTGTCTTCCCTCTTAATCTTTCATTATTCACATAAGAGTTTAAGAGTTTTGTACTTAGATAGATAATCTTGTATGCATGAAAAATCACTTGGATTTAAAGAAATCAACTCATTTTCGAGTTGGTGACCTCGAATTTCATTGTGTTTACCAAACACAGATTCCAACTTGTCCCAAGCAGCATCAGGTTCATCAATTCCAGATATGTGGAATCACAAATCAGTAGAGATTGACATCCCAATCAATCCACGAGCTTCGTTATATCTATTTTCCCATTTGATTTTCTTATCATCATTAGTGGGTTCTGTTTCTTTTCCTGAGGTAATTCTGAAAAGTCCTCTACTTCATAGAACATCCTCCATACGAGATTTCCACGAGAAATAGTTGGAACTGGTAAGTAGAATATCACAAGGGGCGGCCATATTTGTAAATGAATGTATGTAAAAGTAGAAACTAATAGTCTGGATGCGAAGAGCTCAAAAAAATAGGCGGTTTAAAAAAAAACAGCACGAAAAAATTACTCTGTATGATGAAGTTATGCTTGATCAAAGAAAAAGTTGATGTCCCCAATAATGACATGGCAGATAGAGAATGACCAGCTAAAAAAAGGACCCCCTCTTCCCAAGATAAACCTTTGACAATCACTTTACAAGAAATTTGTTTTAAGTGAATCACTTTTGTATAATAAGTTATTTCACTTTTACAATGATGTTACTTTAAATAGTGCAGTAATAAAATGAAATTAAGTGACTCACTTTTTCTTTTTCTTTTTTATTATTTAAGTGAGATGCACTTTTACAATAAAGTAACTTGAAAATAGAAATTGCATGCACTTTTTCTTTTAAAAGTAACTTTCTAAGACTTGAACTCAAGACCTATTAAGGAATAAAGCAACTTTGAACCAAGTGAGCTAGATTAAAAGGTATGTAAAATATGGGAAGGAGGAAATGGGCCTTTTTTTTTTTTACTCTTCTTGCTCAGTTTCCGTGCTTGCCTTTTTTTCTGCAAATCACACCATAAACCAAAACAAAAAAACTTTTCCATGCTTGTGGGGTTAGATCTCGTTAGCTTGCCCGGAAAGTCTACGTTTTCTCTCTGTTTCTGATTTGTCGAGATCGCACAAGGTGCACGGTAAAGAGCATACACAACTGAGAAAAACCCTTCCCCTTTCTGTTTCTGATTCGCCAAGATCGCACAAGGTGCACGACAAAGAGCATACGCAGACAGGGAAAGCAAAAATCCGAAACAAAAAAATAAATCTAATAATAAAAACTGATAAAATATGAGGCCCAGAAATGCACAGAAATACCAGAACCAGAAACCCTTTCAAGTTTCAGCAACAACAGTTCAAGATCTAGATCATAACCGGAAGCGGATCTTCATAAAAGTTCTGATACCATGTTCGAGTACACAGGGTACTCCCAAAAGACCGAACACCTAGAGCAACCACTTCACACAAACAGATCACAGATCAACACACCAATGTTTTGACGTGGTTTAACCCTCGAGAGGGAAACACTCCACGACACCGGCTAAATAGCTTCTATGGAGCAATTTATTATGCAAAAGAAAGAAAGTTACAAATGAGCTTTTCATAATCGATCAACTTTCCAATGACCCTCCATTTTCTTTAAATTGAGATCATGGACCAATCGGGTGTTAAGCCACGGATCAAGGGTAGGTATGATCTAAGAGAAGTTGAGCCATCGGATCACAACATATCGTGACCGTCGGATTAAATATTTACAAATGCATACTAATGCATACTAAAGAAACACACTTTTCCTAACGGATATATTACACAAGTTGATATTAACTAACTCCTAAGTGTCTAAATATCCTAACATTATTCTCTATGCATCAAGGAATAAGGCACATGTCCACTAGTATGAACAAATAAATTTTGTGTTCTTCTTGAATGTGGGATATTACCACTACGCAAAAGATTAAAATTCCAAGCGCCAAAGCTCACTAAGGGAAGCTCACGGTTAACCATCTCTGCACCACACGTCGAAGCACATCAGTTGAATCTGAATATATTGACAACAAATATATGATATTTTATGAGAAGTACCCATGAAGACTACCCAAGTGTCGAGGGTTCAAGCTGAAATTCTTTCATGTCTCCAAGATGCCAAGATCGTATTGATCAAGTTGAAAACATTGTTTTGATGAATACATTGCTCCTTCAATTTGAAAAAATCCATGGCGTGGGAAAGTTATAGATGTCAAGGCCAGAAGAATTTCCAGGAAGCACCGAAGTCATCAAAGAAAGTGCTAGATCACGAGTTTAACTAGGTTTAAATGGAATAGCCCTCCAACAAAAAAGGGCATGTATATCTGTTTGAAGGAGATTAGCCAAGCACAAAGCACCTGAGAGTGTCAAAGGCACTGCCTGAATGTCAAAATTTTATGTTGGTTGCTTATTTGATCAATGAATATCTGTTAGATTGATTGAATATTGATGTTATAATGTTTGCAATTTTCATTGCTCAAGCTTTGAAGAAAGTTTGCAAGTGTTAATGATTGTTGGAGCAATGTTAACAGAGGCATCATGCATATCTGAATTTATTATAAATTCCTTAATATAATGAAGAAAGAGAATGTACAGTCTGATTCTGTATTTAAGTAGAATGAGTGGAAGCTTGTGGTCTCAGTTGTTGTGTTTCAAGCAAGAAGGGTTTCTTCTTGGAGCAGTTGTTAATCAACAAATTCTGTTATGCTTTGCGTGAGTTGGAGCTCGAATTTATGGAGTTCTCTTGTTCAGAAAAGAGCATCTGGCAGTTACAAGATTTTGAATATCAACAACGAGGAGCATAACATTTGGCAAGTCAAATGCACATCCCATATTTTCAAGCATACAATCAGCTTTACCTAAATCATATCGAGCATTTTCAGGCAATCAAATCATATGTGGTAGGGGATTTTCAAAATTCCAAATTTCATGGTTTATTGCATACTCGATGGCAGAGGAGGAATATCAGTATTGTTAGCATCTTTTTAGGTAATTTGCTAACTAAGTGATGTATTGCAAGCCAAGATGCCAATCACATATTCCATATTTTCAGGGTACTCGGCAGCTTCAGAGGGAACATACAGATGGCAGATCATTTGTTAAGTATTAGTAACTACTTCCAGAACAATAAATCGAAGCTACCTTTTGGTCAAAGGATTCTATCTTCAACAAATCTCCTATGTTTTAGGTTTCATATCAGTCCAGCTATGTTATGTTTTGCATTCTCGATCCATTGTTAATGTAACTAGATACTATGATTAACAAATCTGGATCCATTAATTCTGGATGTGAAATTTATTGAAATCTATATATAATTGTATGAAAAAGATGTAATAAGGACGGGGGTTCCAGCCGAAAGGCTGAGAGGATTGTGAAGGGTCAAGAGTTGTGTTTTGAAGGTCTAAGACTTGCTCTATAAATTTATGTTGAATACATGTAATATGAGATGGGATTCTATCTGTTATGAGCCTTTTACGCCGTCTTTAAAGCCGATGCTATGTAGTCTTGTTTAGACTGGTCTATGTATGAAATCCTTTATGATAATATTTTTATTATGAATGCTCATGCTTAGGCTTAGTATGTCAGATTCCATCTTTGGAATGTTTTTCTGAACAGAGTTCTTTATGTTGAGATATGATGAACTATTTTTCCTCTATTTTAGCAATCAATTTTGAACCCGAGGAATCTCTGATATAATTCTTGTTTTAGTCCAGTTACCCAATGTCATTCACAGAGCCTGATGTTTTCAGCTGGCTTATGCCTTCTTTATCTGCAATAATCTCTTGAACCCTTTGCACCAGCTATCCAGTCCAATTCATCAAATCATTCTTTTCTACCTTGAACATTAAGATGTGCTAGCCATTCTCTCTCTGCAGTCGGAGTGCATCTTTTAGCACAAACACGTCCTACACAAAACGTTAGAAGAGCATGCAAATAAACAAATAATACATGCAAATCATAAATCTCTAAGCATAGAATAATAGTAAATGAAATCAAACTAGAATCATTTACCCTATGAGTTGATGCCAGCTTTCACCAAGGCCAGACCAATCACCACAATATGCAAATTAAAACAATAACAAAGTTACCTCATACACCACTTGACAATGATCATCCACACACAATTGCAACACACTATGGATCTAGATCTGCTTCTCTGATGTACCTCCCACTGTGTAGAATTTGTATTTTCCAAAACAAGTCTTTCAAGAACCCTTCTTGCTACTGGAGCGAATGGATCATTGTGGTCCAAATCATGAACCTTTGAGTACCTTTTTTCAGAAAACCAAGATTTGTACTTGGTTGTAGATCCCCCATGGAAAGTCTCTCCAAGAGATTGTGGATCAAACCGCACCATCATGTAGCAACTCTCTGAGAGAAGTGGATCTGCATGACATAGTGCAAGTTTTGCATGATACTGAAATTTGGTGGTTCTATGGTCAGATGGATCCCCAATTGTGTTCCCAGTAGCTACAAGGACTTTGTGCGCCCATATTGGCCTTGGACATGGATTGGGAGCATGTGCTGGATCTAGATCTGAATCTGAATCTCCTTGAACTTTATTCTCAACATCAAGATCTTAATCCTCATATTCATTAGAAGAGATATCACTCTTATCTTCATCAGATTCCAATGGGGTAGGCAAAGATTATGGAAAAAAATGGGAGAATTCATATGCCTTGGAGGCGTGGTTTGCAAACCCTTTCGCTATAATCTTCCCAGTAGAGATCTCTGCAATCTCAATTGTGTCAGGACCAAAGACCACTTTCTTCGGTGAACCTATGTGAGTCATCTGATATACAGACAACAAATTTGCTAACAAAGAAAGCACAAATAGAACATTTTTGAACTTCCCATGCTCCATATGTACTATGCCCTTCCCTTCAGGAGAAATTTGAGAGTTGTCTCCCATGTGAATAATCGTACCATCTTTGAGATCTAGAGAATAAAATTATTCTCTGGAGGAAACCATGTAGTTGGAGGCACCTGAATCTATGAGGAGGGCTTGTGATTTTAAAAATCCAGCCTTCAGTGCATGGAATATGTCATGACCATCAGACTCACTTCCATAATCAGTCTCTCTTGCACCTTTTCGGAGGGCAATGTTGTGATGTTCAAGAAGCTTGGTCATTTGATCTATCTTCTTCTGCATGCAAGGTATCTCTAGGTCGTTTCCTTTCTTGCAATAGGAACACTTGTATTTCTCAAATCCCTTATGTTTGTCCTTATTAGAGCTGGAGGCTCTTTCTTATGGACTTGAATTGGCATTCAGCTTGGGTTCAGATGGCCTCTTATCCTTTCCCTTGTTCTTCCCCTTCCCATTCGCAGTTTTTGCTTCTCCAGCCATAAGAGATGAATCTTTGGAGGCCTTCAAGGTGCCCATCTAGATCAACTTATCTTGTTCTTGGATGAGAGATTCAGTGAAAACATCTAAGGAGGGAATCTTACAACCAGGGATTTACATTCGCCCAAAATGGAAGGTAGAGACAAAGATGGATAACTCGGGACCTAGCTTTCTCAGAATGGATAGCACCAGTTGCTCATCCTTCTCCTCAATGCCACATTGCTTGCATTACATAACCATAGATTTGAATTTTGAAAAGAACTGTTGAATGGTCTCAAAACTGCTCGGTTGTAGAGCAATCAACTCATTTTCCAGAATATGGCCTCTTAGCTTATCTTATTTTCTGAAGAGGGTCTCTAACTTCAACCACGATTCTTTTGGAGTCTGCAATCCGTCGAGGTGGAAGAGTAGATCTATGGAAATATGAATACACTTGAAACCAAATTCTTCATCCAATCTATTCAGATACTTGGTTTTATCCACAGCTGATTATGGTTCGGGATCCTTCCCCATTGTCACCCTGTACAGTGAGTTGTTGCGCAATACCATCTGCATATCAGCCCTCCAATCAAGGTAATTGAAGGGTGTCAGGATCTTGGGAGAGCGAGGAGAGTTTGAATTGTCCATTACAACAGTTGGAGCGAATACAAGGTGAAAACTACTGCTTTTGTAGCAAAATTGTTGCAACTATTGCAACACTCAAAAACTTTGAATAACCTGCAAAAAACTCTCAATAATGGAGGTAGACTACTACTGAGCACTGCTTTAGGACAATAGGCACTTTTATCCTGATCCTTCACACATGGATAGAACTCATTGGATTTCTCCAATGAATTCATTAGAATGACACCAAGATTTGCTATGGAAATCCAGAGGCTTCTGGTGCACCACTAAAAGCAACTGCTTAACCTATTCGCTCAATAGATCTAATACCATGTGAAATTCCACAGGGGTAGATCACTGAGATAAACAAACCTCACAATTTCACAATGTAATTATTGAGAAGAATTTCACATGATCAAATAATCAATATAATGAACAATGATGATACAATGGAGATAATTCGAATCACACGGGAGAATTCGAACCTCAGTTGGTCTAGCATAGGGATTATCACCACTGGAGTGCTCCGGAAGACTCAAACTCAACTGAACTGAACCTAAACTCAGCTAACCAAAGATGTAATCAGTTAACTGACTAAGGAGGGTGCAATAGTCAGTTTTTCATGCATGCTAGTCAGAAAAGGGCACATGAGGCCACAATTAGTGGCATTCAGAGCTCTAACCCCCCACAAGAGTTAGCTAACTCATGTGGACTGCGCTGGAACACTCAGTAGATTCCTATAAAATAGGGAACTGACTGAAGTGGTCCTAAAATGATGCATGCAGGGCTTAGAAGGTGGTAGATAGATCCTAGATGACATCTGCACACCACTAGGGGGGAAATGACATCATCAACAATTAGGAAAAATAAATAATGTTAAGTAGTACAAATATGGAGTATTGAAATATTCTAACACAATGGGAAAAAATGCATGGGAGATCCCAACAATAGTTTATATTCTCTTAATATCCATCTCAAAACAAATCAATGACCTCGGTTTGAAATAATCATGGAGAACCTCAAGTACTGAAAGAGCAGAACTATCCAACAATGAGCTTTTAGAATTTTTTGTGTTGCATGGACTCATATACACACAACAATTCTCAACAAAATACGAGATACAAGGTTTTTATCCCTTCAATGGAGTCGCCATGTTAGAATAAAAAATATGCATTCAAAATACTCACAAAAATTATATTTTTTCGCTTTTCTTTGATTTTTTTTAAAAAAAGGCAAAAAGTTAGTGGATTCGCCAGATGAAAAATAAAAAATCTACTTCTAAACATTCGTCAAACAAATCAAAAACAAAAAAGGAGAAAACAAAATTCATACTCCGGAAATAAAAAAAATTATCCTCAGCAACGGCGCCAAAAATGTTTTCCCTGGATACGCAGCTTGGGGGAAAGCTTCGAGTTGAGATACTGTCACTCAACACTCAACTCCTTCGTCTAGTCCAACTCCTAGAGAAGCCAATGGGGGTGGTCCCTATGAAAATAAACTAAGGAGTTTACACTAAGTTACGAAATGAGATTTGTTCTAGGAGTTTGAAGAATAATTAATATTGAACTAGAGATTGCAAACAAAAATTAAATCAACAGCATGAAATAGATACATCCATCTAACACATGAAATTTCTTAATTGAAAATGTGCGATTGTTGCATATTGTACCAATTCCAAATGGAGTCACAAAAAATAGTGGAGTGTTGTTGTGTCGTGAAAGTGTTGTAGTTGTCTCGTTGGTCAGTTTTAATTGATTTAGATGAGTGGATTAGGGAGTGGGTTAATTATTGGTTTGGCCCGAAGGTAGTTTAGTTCTCCGAACTGAGCGCTTATTGCAATAGTATCAAGTGTCCAACGGGGCGAGGCATAACCTACTTAAAGCAGCACCCTATTTCTATGATCTATTCAACGCGACCTCCCAAGTTCTTTGAAACACACTACTTTCAGATTTCCCTTTTAATATAGTCACTTAGCTCCCTTTCTGATGTGATCAATTGGTTGGATGAACCACAGAGATACAGAGCATACAGGCAGGATAAGCCTTAGTTCATTTTAGCAAAATAAATTGAACCTTATTATTAAGAGGCTGAGAATCTATTTTCACCTAACGAGGATAAACCCTTTTAGTTTACTTCAGGAATACACAGCCTCAATTTATTCGTTAAGATGAAAAACTGTAACAAGTAAACTGTAAGATTGTGAAATTGGTCAATTTATTAATGATTAAGAATCTCTTTTCCCTTTCGATACTTTGGGAATGCACAACTGGTTTTAATTTTTGAGTTTGCTAATTGCAAAGTAAAGTACAAGATTCTGAAAAGAAAGACAAAATGTGAGATTCAAATTGTTTTCTAATTACTACACTATGAGTCTCTTATCCCTTGCAGTACTTCAGTAGGGCACAGTGGGTTAGTATTCCATTTACAAAAAATAAACGAAGCAAATAAAAGTAAAAATAGCTAATCTACTCTACTAGATAGAAAATAAAATAAAAGCGGAAAGCGCAAAAGAAATCACGCCATGAAAATAACGTGATACCCCCAGCAGGAAGGGGTGTGGGCGTTGAGTAGCCCACTTGCCTTTATTAATTAAAATTAAAATCTTTGAGGTGGATACCTTTTGTCCTTTTTAAATGAGGAACCAAAGGTTTACAAGGTTTTACAAAAATGATTTCAAGGTGAAAAAAGTGCTCCTAGGGTCCTGAATGCCCAGAATCATCAGATTTTCGGCAGCACTTCCTCTTACATGTTCATCAAAAGTGAAAAGTCAGCCACCTATTATGCACCAAATGTGCCAAATAATCATTAAGAGCATAAAAATATTTTAAGTACCGAAATTTAAACAATGAGCCTAAGTACTTAACAAAACTAGATCTACTCAAAACTAAGCTTTAAAACTTTAGATCTAGTAACATACTTGAGTAAATCAGTATTTAGATGATATTTTAAAGAAACTAATTTAATCAAGCATGTGCATAATCTTAATCAAAAGAAAGTTGAATTTAAAGTGAAGGATAGAGGGAAGAAGAAGAAATCTCAAGCTGAATGTTCGGATCTATGGAATCCAATGGTGGGAAGCGGAGGGACTATGTCCTTAAAGTGCTTGAAAAGCAGTAGAGTCAAACTAGATCAACTGCACATTCAAGCTAGGAAGCCTGCATAGCTAACAATACTTGCAAAGGGGGGATTAAATCCAGTACTTCCTACTCAAGAGGTTAGAAGAGCGTGCAAATAAACAAATTATACATGCAAATCCTAAATCTCTAAGCATAGAAGAATAGTAAATGAAATCAAACTAGAATCATTTACCCTACGAGTTGATACCAACTTTCACCAAGGCCACACAATCACCACAAGATGCAAAATAAAACAATAACAAAGTTACCTCATACACCACTTGACAATGATCATCCACACATAATTGCAACACACTATGGACCTCCAAATCCTTTCTATTCATTAATAAAAATATTACAAGCAAGCTCAAAGCTTCAACAGGGGTTCCACCCTCTGACCATTCCCAACAATGGAGCTAAGGCCCTGCTTAAATAGAGAATGAGAGAAGAGGTGGGGCACATTACTTCAAGGGCTGAGAGAGGACACAACTCTATAGTTAAGGAGATGATTATGCCATAATATAAGCCTTTCATTGAGGCGTGAAGAGGTGAGGTGAATACCACCTCACAAGAGGCGCGTCCCTCCCTCATTGAAATCTCCTCCAACCAATCCAATCTAAATATGAGAAGTCGCCCGTGCAAGAGAAGAGGGTGCATTTCCTCCTAGAGTCTAACTCGCCCTCATAAGATTTGATTGCCAATCAACAAAATTTTGATTGATTTGATCTTCAATACTGATTGCTAAGATAACTGGGTCTTCAGTTGGACAAATTTCCTCAAATTTAGGAAATTTGATTTTCTCCGTATCTTTATTATTTTAATTTTTTAATTCTCTTTGATCATTTTCAAGAGAATTTTTATTTGAGTGAATAATAATCACTCGAAACTTAGGAAAAGTGGGTTTTGGGGTTTTACGGTTGCTCTGGGTTACAAAACAAGCACCCCCATGGAAAATCCCCCCTCTAGACCACACTTTTAAGATTTTTTTGAGTTTTTTAGTTAAAACATTAAAATTTGACCTGTTTTACGGGAAATTTTTATTTTCTCGGAACTGAATAAAAATCCTAGGGGACCTAGTGCATGTTCATAATGACTCAATTTGATGTCTAGCATGCTTATAAACATTGGCACATGAACTTTAATAAACTCCTAAGGCCTAACCACCAAGATGACCATTCCATCTTTGGAGGAGCAGGTGAAAAAATCATCAATTATACATCGCTTATTCAGCATTGCATAATTGACAAGGGAAAAAACACCATGGAATGCTCGGATTGATGTCTAAAACCTAGGAAGCGAAGCTCTTTACAAAAAACTGTCATGCTAGTACATTTTTTACAACATCCCCAAGGGGTATGAACATGCAATTATTTGAAAAGGGGCCAAAATTTGGCCTAATGGACCTCAACACACTGATAAAGAACAATTGGATTGTTCAAGTCTTCGATGTTTCACTTGGAATCCACTAAGTGCAATTTTAGTGGATAACATGGTGTAATCTTTGTTTTGCTTAAAAGAATCTATATGCTTTGCTTCTCTACATAGGTTTACAACTTACATGATTTAAGGTGTCTTCTTGGTATGGGTGGAGCTCGAGTCATCCACCATATTCTCCAATTCCTCCACAATTTTTTTCGGAGCAGGCTTCTGGCAGTACCCTTGAGGTCGAGTTTCCATGTCACATATGCGGCTTCTAGCGGTGGGGTGGACCATACTATTGAAACAAGCCTTGGTTTTCTCCTGGTCGTGAATGACGTAGGACATATGGGAGCAGCGACGACCGGCGATGGTATTCTGCTCGTTCTGCTTGGAGAAAACCATGGATGAGGCTAAATCCGGAAGCAACTAGACATATGAGGAGCAAGCACAGTGAGAGAACAAGAGAAGCAAGGCAAAAAAGGAGATTCAAAAGCTACGAGGGAGATGGCATTGATCACGCAAGCGGATTGGATCTACCAAACTTTGTTATAATGCATGTAGATAGAAAGCCTTCCGTCTTTATGATCTTGTGGGAAGACCTCTCGCCAAGTGGTTGTCCACATGATTCACCTGGTGCCATACTCATTGACATGCCACCTGGAACGAGTTGGGACAACACCCTATGTGGGGGAATCATGTTTTATATCTTTGACAAAAAGCAATAATCCCTTATATTCAATTGTTAAAATTGTGGGGAGGGTTTTTTATAAAAAAGGAAGGGATTAAAAAAAGACAAATATGTACCAAAAAGTGGCATTAAGAGGGGGCATAATGTAAACAAGTTAATTTTTCTTATAGAAGAACCCCATCTATATGCAATGCAAAATAAAGTCAATAATATTTATTCTTGCAGGTAAAGAACTGACATTGAAACCGATGAAATGAACCATATGGCATCAAGCTTCATCTTTGAAATTTGCATCTTAGAAGGCCACCATGAGACCTGATGAGAAATTAATAATTCCCAAATGACACTTACACTTGATAACCAGAACTTATTAAAAAGGGTCCCTTGAGCCATACTGATACATTAATTACTATTACATAATGCTCATGAGAGGTGGGGCATAAATGTGACTTTAGAAATTTTAAACAGTGAATCTCTGGTGTTCCTTCTTAGCAAAAAAAAATATTCAAAGAAAAACAAATAGAATATTGATGTAGAAAGAAATTAAACAAAGCAAGATATATGGAAATAGAGCCATGGAAAGCAAATAACAAAACAAGAATTGGAAAATAATACAATAAGGAAACCTTTATTGATATTTACAATCAGATGATATGCTCAATTGCCACTTCGAGGGGGAAACCCCCAACATGAGGAAAGCTCCAATTACAATAATATTCACTTAACAACCCATTACATAGCTTATACTATTATATATAATTTATAACTAACCACCTAGTGGACCTCCATTAATGATCTAACCACTAACCACTGACCTTAACCACTAACTAGTAGACCTAATTTACTGAGGATGTCACGTCTCCTCTTCATCCATCCGGCCAACATTGAATGGGTGTGAACCAAATATTGGGGCCTCGAGAACTCACTTTGAAACGATCTGATACCACACTAAAACAGGAATGCATGCACGTGCAAATGCAGGATTAAAAAAATACAGCGGAATGAGGTCGATCCACACAATGACAGCATGCATGTAGAAGCACTACATCTCAGTCATACAACAAATTTATTCCAATTGACATATAATATAAATAATTATCTTTAACAACGTAGAGCCAAGCAACTTGTTGTGTAAGAGTGATTTTTGACCCAACCATAGGCACTTCGTCCAACATATACTCTTTCTACTGCGAGGCCACTGAGGAGAAGGAAAGCACCTTCAGGCTTCTATCTCTCAGCCCACAACAAATTTTTTTTCTCTCCATGCTTAGCCAATTGCTCTTACAGATCTCGATGGGATCTCACTCAGCAACACAGCCTTGGCCTCCATAATACCTTCCCCACACGGCACCCTTTTGGGCTTAGGCATCCCCTTCACCAATCCAAGGTTCTCTTGGGAGATCCATATTTCCAGCTGCTTCCAGTGTGTGACCAATCTGTTATGATGCTGGAGAACCACCTATAGCTTCAAATTCATGGCTTCCCAAGCATCTATGAGCAACAAAACTCAATGGGTAAGGGTCCCTAGCTTTCCCAACCTTTGTGCTCGCCTACAACCATCTCTATCTCCTTCAAATCAGCATCCCCCCCTCTAAATTTGAATTTATGGGTTATACCCAGCAATAGGGAACTCACGTAAGGTAGCTCTGCATGAGAAAAAAGATAGAATGTACGAGAGTGAGAGAATGGCCCCCAAGGGATATGGGAAAATGGGTGAAAAGACAACCGACATTTCTTCTGACTATAAAAGAAAGGATTGTTGTCACTGTAGCACTGATTTTAGGAAGCTGACAGGACTATCTCCGAATTCAGTCACTCCCATGCTTCAATAACTATGTGAGGTGACTTTTCCCACCAACCTCACACATGCAATCAATGATTGGGTTCAATAGTCAAAAGGTGATTGCCTCATTTAAAAACAGATGGCATATTTTGAATGAATTCTAAGGTTGGCACTTGGCAGCTTAGGATTTTATCACCCATGGGGCCCCCTTCCTCTTCCCCTCTGGTGGAATCATAACCCCTTTGGTGCTCTTTACACAGTCATGGTTGAACCATTTTATTATTTACATATATTTCGAGTTAGCATGGCAAGCCAACCATACAGTCCTAATAACATCATTTACATCATACATGCCTAACCATTCACTAGTCGAGCCTTGGCCTTGAACTCTGCACTAGGAATCCATACTAACACAATTACATCATTTACATAATATAACTAAATACATTTCAAGGGTCAAATTGGGGGTATTCCAACCCCCTCCCCCTTGGAATAACACCGTCCTCGATGTTCTCTCTATTTTCAACAAGGTTATGTGTCCTTGTTTTCAGCTGCAATTACAATGCCTTTCTCTTCAAGGTTCCTTTGTCATGCTACTAGATATCTTGGATGGAAATGCTCAATCATTCCTTTGTGCCACCTTGGAACACCTCCAAGGTATTTTTCATCCAACAATACCTATGCACAAACAATGAGGCAATTCACATGTCAAATCCATCCTCATAGGATTCATCTCTTAACAAGAGTTTCAAAACCATATCCAAATCATATACACATGTATATTCACATTAAATCAGTAAGAAGATGCAAAATAAACCAAATACTTATCTTCAAAAACATCTTTCTTTAGGTCCACAGTTATCCTGCTTTGACTTCAGACAACTATGGCACCCTGGCAAGTCCTACCCCACCCCACAAAGGGATGGTACCTCTTCTCTGCTATATAGTCCCTCGAGTGAACCCACCCCTTCATGTGCTCTTTAGGGTGTGCATCGAAAGGTAACCAAGTTTCAGCAAGCCTTGGATCACCTGTGCATACATATAAAAATAAATGTTGCGCTAGCACGTTGGCTGCACCACAACATTCAAATAACCAATGCCAAGCAAGTACGTCGAATGGGTTTATTAGGAATTCCATGAACTAGTATCCTAAGCCAGCTCTCCAACTAGGTTTATTAGGCATTCCATGAACCAGTATGCTAATCCATCTCTCCCACTGGGTTTATCAAGCATACAACAACCATTTCCATCCAACACCTTTGTTGGGTTTATCATGAAATATAAAGGAATACAATTGCATGGCCCCTTCTCCTATGCAAACTTGTGGTTGCCTCCAGGAAATCCATAGGTAACTCGATTAAATACAGGCTAGCATGGCCCCATAATACCCACCCACAAAACAAAAGGATGGTACCCCTTATCTACTACACAGTCCCTTAGGCATACCCATCCCTCTAGTTCTCTTCAATGTGAGCGTAGAAAGGTTACCAATGCCCATCCAAGCCTCCTGAGTACCCATGCTCTTACTAGGTTTAACGATACTGCGGAGAGACAATCAAGAACATGAAAGGAATTTCCATTGTTTCTCAACCCAAGCCACTCTTGGCATTTCCTTTGCGTTTTCAGCCTCAATAGCCAACATTTGCCCCAATAGCATATTTTCACCATCTCACCTGCATTACACACAAGTATGCAGTTCACATGAGATGTCATCATAATAATTTCTATTCGAATTTTTCAAGTATGTTTCATACAGAAAATAGATTTCCAAAACATGAGGTCCTTCTCATGATGTTTGGATCTTGCAGTCCATAGCACATGCTACTCCTGCAATGTGTCCTCCTGACATAATTCACAAATAGCCAAACAGTCGATAACATTTATAACCAGATTCAAATCTGAATTTACAATTCTTCCTCCTACACAAATTTTATTTATTTATATATGATTCCACCCTCATAATGTTTGGTATTTGTAAGTGGTAGCACTCTATCCATTATGGTTTTACACTTGCTACCATAACATGTACATGCACCTATAACATGTCCTCTTGACACAATTTTAGATTAGCCAAGCAATCATTAGCAAAAATTTCAAATCTGAAATTTACACATATGTTCCCTACAAAAATCATATTTCACATCCATGATATCCTTCTTATAATGTTTGGCTCTTGCGCATGGTAGATTCCATCCTTTATTATGGACTTACCCACATTTACATGTCCAAGACAATTCTACGTGCGATCTGAATTTTTTCAATCAGCCAAACAAGTTGTGAGTACTCATGCATATAATCTTTTCATTGTAATATTTGCAACAATCAATGAAGTGATCTCATAATTATAACAAACAATAATTCAAACACTATCAGTTATTAATATCTTGAATGCAATGAGATACATTTACTTTATATGCATTTTAATCACAATAAAATTGCAAGATACGGTCACATTGTCCATGCAATCAAATAAAACTTCCAATATTCATGATTACACATTCATATCATTTCATGCAACTTTGTCCTTCCAACAAAGCATCCCGGTATCCCATCCGAACATGACTACCTTCTTGGTGCAAGTCTTTCCCCTGCATCAATAGCGGCTCATGAAATGATCTCAGAATTTCCAAAATCTCTATCATTCTATCTATTAATGAAATCAGTATATTACAATCATGCATTCAAGCAATGCATCTTGACATATGTACCCACACATATGTAGGGATAGTCAATAATATGTTCATAACATTTTAATGCACATTCACGCAATGCCCCATTGCAGTAATTCATGAATACCATAATGTCATGTTATCAGACTCACACTATCATATCACCTATCAAGCTACTCCCTTCACTACTTAAGAGCCTCTTAGGAGCACATGGAATCCCATCCCAATAATTAATTCAACGTACATAATTCACTTATGCTCATGGGCTCGATGCACTACAACATTGCTCTAAAACATTTATGTGCCTGCACATGTGTCCTACCATGGTATGTTGGACATCCTAGCCAATACTTCAACACAATACCCAACCATCTTACCCAATCACTTGGTTAACTATCTTGTTCCTTCCTTCTTCACCTGAACACAACATTGGGATCTCACTCACTCCTTGCATGTTGGCAAAGAGGTTTCATCTTATATTAACACCAATATGGATTTTATGGGGTACTTGTGCAGCACTATAGGCTTCACTACCCAACATCCTCATGGTCTCACACAAGGCATGCTATTTTTTTCCATATGAATGCATTCTAATTTTTAAACAGTCACATGGTATAACTACCCCATTCCTCACCATCCTGGTGGAATGCCATTCACATAAATGCCTTTAATATTACATGCACACCATTTTCTGACGATTAAAATATGGATCAAGGGATTATTACCCAAATCCCATTTCAGTACTCATGCAATCAACATAGACCATTAGTACCTACATGGATTCCATTAACATATTTGATGTTACCTGATCAGTTGGTCTCTTACAAAGGGTTACACAATCCTCCCAGCAACCTCTTGATCATAAATTTATTGCCTCAACTTTTCTTCACAAGTATATTGGTCACATGCAATAGCATCATCAAAATATTCAACCATGTTTAAACCATCTCTGGTTAGACAATCATCATCAACCACAACAATTGTCAGTGGCCCATTGCATATGTAAAACCTCACTACTTTTACCAATATGCAATAGCATATGCATGCATAAGCAAGTTCACATACAATATCCATTATCTCTTAATATGCCCAATAGTGCATATGTATTTCATCTATCTAATCACTTTTCATTGTTAGCATTCATATGCCAAAATTTCAGTATATAAAACTTAGAATATATAAATGTAACAACAAGATAAGAGTCAAGGAATTCTCCCTTTCCAATTAATCATTATAGCATGGAATTTCTCTTCCACATCATAGCTGATCCAATTTAATGGCCTCTCTATCAAGCACATAAGAAATTATTAGTTATGACCTTCTCATCAAGCAACAATTCAATACGTATACATGTGTATAACATTTATACTTGCTACTTTCCAAGCATGCAATTCTTATGCTATAAATAGAAATAGTTTAAGGTGAGAAATTTCCCTCTTTATCAACATTGCCTTATGGATACTATTCTCCAAGTTATTTTGCAACCATCTTATCAACCCTGTTTAGATTTCCTTGGTAATTACAACAGTTCTTATTGCATTATGTTCACATTGACTTACTGCTCCAATTGCTTTAAGAAATTATGTCAAATTCCAACTTGACCTTTCTTGGAATTCCTAGCATTTATCAGCGTTGCAATTAATTCAATTCCAACTCAATAAGGACTCTTTTCAAGGTCCATTATATGCCCTTGCACCTCATTCAATTGTGATACTTTCTTTCCTTTCTCATGGAAATATTTGCCACAATTTTGAACCACATACTTGATTCACACATGGGAATGCCTCATTCCTTAATTTATAGCCTTTGCATGGCCACTCTGTCACTATCATGACAGGTCCACATACTGGAATGCTTTATTCTATCAGTGACAGCCTATGGATGAATAAAAAATTTCTTACCCATTCTCATTACTTACTCATAAGTTATTGGTTCATATCCAACAACTTCTCTTAGCATGCAATCACTTTCCCACAAGGATAATTCGCCTAGCACCTTTACAAGTTGCATGTCCTTTACCTGTTGGTATATTCCATACCTTGCTCAACATTCTTTTATGGAATAAGTTATTGGTTCATATCCAACAACTTCTCTTAGCATGCAATCACTTTCCCACAAGGATAATTCGCCTAGCACCTTTACAAGTTGCATGTCCTTTACCTGTTGGTATATTCCATACCTTGCTCAACATTCTTTTATGGAATACAATATCCATCTCCAATAATCAAGATCTCCCATGTCTATTTCTTGCAATTCAAATTACATATTCTGAACATAGAGAATGCATTGCATGCATTCTAGATAAGGAATCATCACTTCTTCTTAGTTCCCTTCTTCCATCATGCGTGTTTATAAAATTCAATCTACAAGAATGTATTCTTATACATTCAACATGTTTTCCCGCATGTTAACATAATTACAATAATACTCTCAATTGAGTATCCCTGCTCACTAAGGGTATTGCCTTGTTACCAAGCATCCAACTAGACTTGGTTCAATTCTTTTACATTTCTAGCTAACAAGCAATTTTACCATGATTGCTTTCCCGGCTGTGTCTCCACTTTATTGTGGGACCATTATTACCACACTGTCATAATATTTACTCATTTTGAGTCACTTCATCTAGGGTACACTCTTATACCATTATACATTTTTTTCTCAACGTTTTGGGTTACTTTGAAAGTCACCCACATCGAGAATGTTATTGCTCAATCAAACCCAGAGACTCTGTTCTACATTCCTTCTAAAACAACTAGAAACATTTTTCAAAATAAGAACATTCTATTTTTATTATCCTTTGGATAATCTTTCCAATGACTATAAATATGTCCATTTCTGATTATTCAATAAAAAACTACAGCCCTTCAAAATTGTCAATTTTTGTCAAATTACAAAAACATCTGAATCACCCTTTTATAATCCACAACTTTCCCAATTGTCCCGAGGACTATTATCATAGTGCAACATTTCTATTTCTATGAGTCTTGTCATCACCATAGGAATTTCTAAAAATAGATGACGTCTCAAGGGGACAACGGGGTCCAAGGAGGCTTGCCCCCTTGCAGCCTCTGCCGCTGCAAGGCGGGTCAAGGGTAGTGCCCTCATTTTTTTTTGTAAATCTTTCGATTTCATGCAATCTAGCACATAAGTTTGATGCCATTTTTAGATTTCAAGCACCTGAAAATCACCCTGTAAAACTGCCCAATTTCCCTGTTTCAACGGGATTTACTGAGCTTTTCTTTGTTTCGGCGGACTTCTCAAAACTCGCTGATACACTTGGGCGAACGTTCTCCAACTTTTCTGAAACGCATTGATGTAGTTTCTCCAACTTCGCCGAAATTGCATCGGCTAACTTTTCAAAAACTCGTTTAAATACTCCATCGACAAACTTCCTCCAATTTCGTTGAAACGCGTCGGTGGAGTGTCTCTAACTCCACCGAAACTGCATCGGTAAAATTTTCAAAAACTCGTTGAAATACTCTATCGAAAAACTTCCTGCAATTTCGTCGAAATGTATCGGTGGATTTTTTCCAACTTCATCGAAACTGCATTGGCGAAATTTTCAAAAACTCGTTGAAATACTCTATAGGAAAACTTCCTCCAATTTCGTAGAAACGCGTCGGCAGAGTTTCTCCAACTTCGTTGAAACTGCGTCAGTGGAATTTTCAAAAACTCATCGAAATGCTTAATCGCTGAAACTTCACAAAACTCATCAAAATGCTTCGGCGCAACTCTCTGAACTTCGTCGAAACACTTCATTGGTGGAATTTTTCCAAAATGCGTCGGTGAATTTTTCTGAAAATCGTTGAAACACTTGACGGCGAAATTTTTCCAAATGCGTCGAAACGTGTCGGCGGATTTTCTCCATCTTCATTGAAATGCTTTTCGGAAAACTTCTCCAACCTTTCCAAAACTGCATGTCAGAAATACTTGCCTAAGTCCGCCGAAACACTTCGACGCAACTCATCAAAACTCATCGACACATAGTTAGGCAAAAATCATCATTTTTCGATGAAACCGCGACGATGGAATGAACTTAACGCTGCAAGTTACATGACTTAGCTCATACAGGACCAATGTTGCAACCTGTTGCTATGATACCACACTATCACATCCCCTCTTCATCCATCCGGCCAACATTGAAGGGGCGTGAACTAGATCTTGGGACCTCGAGAACTCACCCTGAATCCATCTGATACCACACTCAAACAAGCATGCATACACGTGCAAATGCAAGATAAAAACAATACATCGGAATGAGGTTGATCCACACAATGATAGCATGCATGTAGAAGCAATAATCTTAGTCATACAACAAATTTATTCCAATTGAAATACAAGAGAAATACTTATCTTTAATAACATAGATCCAAGCAATTGGCTATGTAAGAGCGATTTTCCACCCAGCCATAGGCACTCCATCCAGCATATACTCTTTCTGCTACGAGGCCACCCCCAAGCTGGACTATGAGGCCCCCAGGGAGAAGGAAAACACCTACAGGATTCTATCTCTCTGCCCACAACAATTTTTTTTTCTCTCCATGCTTAACCAATTACTCTTACAAAGCTCTATAGGATATCACTCAGCAGCAAAGCCTTGGCTTCCACAATACCTGCCCCACACAACACCCTTATCGACTCAAGCGTCCCCTAGTACATCGAAGAACTGCAAGCCCCCGGGATGCAGTGCAGACAAATAATGACAGCTGTTACGTTTAAAGATGTCAGAACACATCTTTAACCTATCACATGAGTTTCTAAAAATTTTAACTTAGATTAACGCTTGGTTTTATCTTGTACAGTTAAGTGAATGCATGAAGTGTAGACTCTAACCAATATGCATAAGTAAGCTAAATGAGATGCAAGTCTTTTGTTTTTCGATGATACTATCTAAGGAAGGGAGAGAGATATTTCTTCTTTTGTTGAAATAACCAAAATCTACCCCAAATTACAATGTTATCCTTTCACTATTCTTCTTAAGTGAATCCAAAAGACATACGCAAGCAATACTCTTTCAATCAAACACAATGACTCTGAAAATAACACCAAAGAAAAATATTTTTTTTTATTCTTCTTTTTCAAAGAAGCTAGATCTACAAGCCAAAATGAAAAGATTAACTTCTTATACTTTCAATATCTCCGATTTTTTAACCAAAGAAAATAAGAGGTAAAGAGAAATCCAAAAAGTATGAGAACATTCACTACTTGTTCCAATAGCTCTGAAAAGGCCTAATTCCCACTTAATCTTTTTGGAGAGATGAAGATGAACTTTTTAAAACCAAGAAGAAGTAAGTGTGCATAACTTTCAGCTCTTAAAAAAAATTTACAAACAACTATCAAAAGCACACATGCTCTTTTCAACAATCTCAAGCAATACACTCAAGGTGAAGAGAGTTAATTTTTTTTTATTTTCTCAAATAATACATTCGACAATTCTAAGAATGACGTGACTTCCTTTGTCTTGATTCAAAATGTGAGAGATTATCCGCTACTTCAATCTTTAAAAAATAAGTTCTTAAGAAATCAATCACCCAAAACGAGTCACAACTCAAAATTCACACCAAATTGCATTAAAACAACAACAACATAGGCTTCTCAAAGACTTAGAATTCAAAGCAAAACAAATCAGGGATTCTCAAAGAGTCACAAGACAAGCTGCATTAGCTAGGGATTGGAATTACCCAAGACCAAGGAACCAACTGCTTGACTACCTAGGACTCACTAAGAAGTCAAATCAAGCTCCAAAATCCAAAGTAAATCAAGAGAAGAAGCAAACCAATTATGAGAAAGACTGTGGCTGAGAGAAGTAAAACACAGACCTCAGAAAACCAGCCAAATCAACTTTTTGTGGGAAATTCAAACCTAGATTCCAAGCTTTGCAGGGTGACGCAAGTTGCAGATATGCACCAGAGCATTGGGGCCTTAGTGACACGGTTTGTATACAGGGAGAGAGTGTCAGTGACGCTTTCTGAACATGGACAAAGTGCGTCAGTGACGTAATCTACCTTAGGAAAAGGTGCATCAAAATTACAGTGACGCAGGTATATTACTACCCAGGTGTGTCAGGAAAGATCCAAGATTAAAAAAATAATAAATCCCAAACCAAAAAGAGGTAACTAGACGAGCTAAAGATCCCTAACAGAGACTAGATCACCTAGTAACTGAGTCGGAAGGACAGATCCAAAAGAAAGAGGCGAATTGAAGGCTTTAGGATGATAAACAAGAAAACGCAAATAGACAACCTAAAAAATCCAAAGACTATGGAATATCCCTAGCGGAGTCACCAATTTTGTTTGCGGATAAATCCATCGGTGCGGACACCAACCGAACTCCGTTGTCTAAATGGTTTAGATCTAGAACAAATCACGATAGAATATAAATGATTTTCCTATATTGATCCAATCACAAAGAATATGAAGGATTGCTTACCTTGTATCTGTAGTTGTTTCTCTTTTTGATGTAGATCTTGGTCTCTCAGCTGCAAAACAACACAAGACAAACAAATGGAAACAAGAGTGAAATCAATATGTGAAAATAAATTAATCTAAACAAGTGGTCAAGGAAACAAGTTCTAAATATCTAACATGAACAAATATTTATGGAAAGAGCATGTATATTACTGTATAAAATGAAAATGCAAAGGGAGAGATTACAACCCAAGCCTTGACATTGCAACTTCTTCCAAATAATCTTTTGCCTCAAAGATCGAACCTTGTCTCTAATGGATGAAGGGATTTCAACTCTAGTAGAATTTCTCCAACATTTGGGTGCTCTAGTTCATCCTCTAGGTTCTAATCATGAAGAGGAAGGTTGTATATATAGCCCAAAGAAGATAGAAGGAGTTGAGGACTTGATGGAGAAGACTAAGGGATCATCCCAAGGAGTTAGGGGATTGACAACCACCTTCACTGATTTGTTGGGATAGGCCTACACGAAGGGATTCATTCTAGAAGGCGCTCGAAGCTTCTGTTTTTCTCCTCTAACTGGAAGTGACGCACCTTGCTACCTAGCAACCTACGTTAAGGATGGGGTGATGCATGTTGACTGAAGGGAAGCAAGGTCAGCGACGCACTCTGCCAATGGGCAGAGGGCGTCACCATAGGTCTGACGCTACTTGTGAATGTGCAAAGTGCATCGGTGTCACAATGAGGAAAAAGCATGGAAATCCTTCTTTTCAGGCAATTTGGAATCAATGCTTCAGGAATTAGGACAAACCAAGGGTACACATATCATGATGACAAGTACTAACAAAGGTTACAAGGGTACCCAACCAAGTGATGCCTCTTGTATTTTCTATGTATTCTTCCCCAGTCAGCATGTGTTGCCACATGAAAGTTCTCTAATATGACTCATGGTGTTCCTTGTTAGCTAAAACATAATATTTCGATGTAAAAGCAATTTATAGCTGTGAAAAGCAATTAACTAGAGAAAGATAAATGGAAATATAGGCACAGGAAGCAAATAATATAATCAAAATTGAAAAATAACATAGTAAGCAAACATTTATTGATACTCAAAACTTGATGCAATTCTCACTTGCCTATTCAACGGTGCAACCTCCAACATGAGCAGATTCACTTGACAACATATTGCATAGCTTATACTACTACTATATAGTTTCTAATTGGCCAAAACCCTAACCACCTAGCGGACCTGCATTAAAGAGGCATCACACACTAACTAGTGAATCGCCTTTAATGAGTCCCTTACTTTAAATGAATTCACACTTTACTAACTCATGCCTTATTTAATAAATATGGTCCTTAATACATTATGTAACCACTAACTAGGGAAGTTAGGGTGGGACTCTAATAAAATCAGCTAGAAAAAAATATAATTTTGTTTCTTCAAGGTCAACAATGTTATTAATGTGAACTAATCAAGGTTGGTGATGTTTTCTCATGACACATTGAGTTCACTATCATTCACTCATTATCAATGTTTTCATATTACAATATCAACAAGTAGTGCAAGTTATACCACATCAAAAGAGAACTCACATAAATATCTCAAGAAAGGTACAATTCTGAAAATAAACAATTTGGAAAACATGAAGTTTGGAGCACATATTGTAGCTTGTACGACATATCAGGTGTATAAAGTAGAGGCACACCTAAGTGATGGTAGTATTCAATATACCATATTGATCTTAGAGAAACGTAAACATCATCAACAAATATTTTATATTATTAAGTGTAGGCCAATAATTGAATCATAAATTCCCCATATTCCCATTTGGATGACCAAAGCACCTAACGAAAAAAGAAGATTCTATCATTCTTGACCCCTTTGGATTCTTGCTTCGGTTGGTGGGACCTATTAGATTTCCATCAATTGATGACTACAAGGGAGTGGGATATGGGCAAACCAAAATGCCCCGGTTTTCTCCCACAAAACCATTTCAGGCTCCCTCACCGGCGATTGTTTTAATCGGGAGGGATGAGGAGGTAGCAGCAGAGGATGATGAATGTGGGAGTCCATGAATGTGTAGGTGTAGGTAGAGCGAAATCAGGAGGGATGAGGAGGTTGGTGAAGCGTTAATTCTCCATAATGGATGCTTGAGTGACAACAACGTGAAATGGATCCTCCGAAATTAACGACAGCTCTGACTCCCTGCAGAACCGATTTGACGATGACTCTGACTCCCTGCATATTGGATTTGATGTCAACATTGAGATGCCAGGCCATGGCGATGGGGCAGGCTGGATTTGACGTGGACATCAAGATGTCAAGTGGGGCAGAAAACAATCGTCGGTGAGGGAGCCTAAAATGATTTTGTGGAATGGTTTTGTGGGAGAAAAGCGGGGCGTTTTGGTTTTCCCATATCCCACTCTGACTACAAGGCTTGGAATTATGTGATATAAGCCAGCTACGATGAGGGAATCCCATGTTGTTGGTCTAAAACTTAGCCACAACCACTCTCGTATTTTGTTTTTCTAGATTTGAGAGTCTAAGGCTCAAAGTTGTTGATATCCCTTGTGGATTCTGAACCTATTGCAAATAATCATTGTCCCTCTGGCATTTTATTTGATTTTCTCGATGTGTTGAACCCTCCTCGATTTGGATTTGATCACATGGGTGAGATTACCATAGCTTGTGAGACACATGCATTGGAGTATCTATTGGTAGCATTAGAAAGAAATGAGAACATTGAGGTTGTCAACTATGTAAGGGAAAGGTACTCCTTAGTTTCCATTGAAACTAAGGGAAGATCCAAGGAAAAGTTCATATTCATTCAACTCCTCTCCACAATTATATTAGGTTCCATGAGCAAGAGCATACCTACCAACTATTTGATGAAATTTGAAAGAAATGTCATGACAAGGATAGAGGATACATTCACCAAGGATATGGTAGGAAAGAGATAGACCTTTAAATAACCCGACATGTTGGTTTACCCCTAATAGTTGGAAAATAGAGCTTTGTGAAAACTCTCAATGGGAGAACTATTTCCTTGTAAAAGGAGAGCTTGGACACCATTGATAATGTGAAGGAAAATATCCAAGGAAAGAGTACCCTCTCGACCACCATTAACACTTTTTCCAAATTTATTATCTTGGGCCTAAAAACAAACAAGGAGATCTACCTCTTTGCATTTAAGTAAATATTTACAAAGATGATCTAGATAATATCACGTGGGAGTGTGAGAATCACACGGTGGGACAACATCTAGACTATGAAAATATAACATTGTTTGCAAGTTTTGTTTGATCATGAGCACATGGAAGCTTCTTTCCCAAAGAAAATGATGTCTTGTGTTAAAAAGTGGTTGAATAATAAACCCACTTGGTGGAAGGACTAGGAGTTGAGCCACTAGGTGATTCCACCTATAGGTCCTTGGAGCTTTAGTAAAGGATCCCTTCCCACCCTAAGATGGGAGGTGTATAAATTGATATAGAGATTACTACGGAGTCAACCTTGACACTACAAGTGTCCCCATTCCATTGTTCCACTAGAAGGATGAAGTTGAGGCATGAGTTGGACAATTCATACCAAGAAGGAACCAATCCCTCTAGTCGATCAAAAAAATTCATTCAAACAATCCTTATCAAAACATCCAAGTCTTCAATCAATGTATTGGTTGCACTGAAATACAAAAGAAAAAGGGTATAGAAAGGGCATTCCATCAATGTGCCAGATCCTTAGTGAGGGGACATAGCAGTAGGTTCCCCTTAACAAATTGGGTAAAGTGAGCAAGCTTGCATATGGTGTATGGCAAGTTAAATTTGTACTTAGTCCTTTGAAATTATATGAAGGGTACATAGAATATTTTACCTTGAATCTAGTATTAGGATTATAGGGGTTAAATTATAGAATAACAAACCATGACCAACAACAAAAAGATTGCAATTTTTTTTTTTGTAAGTGAGTATCCACAGGGATTTGAACTTGTGACCTTCTATTTACAACTTCTCAACTCAATTACTCATTACCAATTGTTCTACCCTATTGGCTAAGAGATTGCAAATTATTCGTGATGAAAACATGGTAAATTAATTGTAGTGATAAAAGGGTTTTATTTTTTAGTTACTAAAAACAAAGTAAATTTAAGATATTGATAAGTGAAATGGGTTAATATTTTCTTCTACATAATACCTAATGACAAAAATATATCTAAAGCATATAGAATAAATAGTTGAATATACAAGCAGCTTTATGAAAGTGCCCATCCAAGTTCAAAATGTATCAAATTTTAGGATGAAATATATAGATGAATTAGAAAAATAAATTAATTGGAAAGCCAAATTATTTAAACTTGTTGAATAAATAACCAAACTTAAATCACAAGAATTAATAAGGATGAAATTTTCACTTAAGAAAAACACTTAAGATGAAAAACACTTAAGATGAAGAAGAAGAAAAATTTAAAAAGAATGGAACAACCTCCCAGGAGTGCATGCATCAACACAAGTTTTAACACTACAAATATTAAAATTGAGAAACAAAATGTAATAGTTGATCGTGATTCAAGTACCACTCACAACCATGGATCAATGCCCACTTTAGAGAAATTGTCTTGAGGGGTACTCTCGGAGTCCATGTAACAACTCACTCAAATTGTTGTGAAAGGATTGTTGGGTGGTAATGATGCTGATTTAAGTCGTTAACTCCAATTTTTTTAAAGATGACCCTTAGCATGCTTTGCTTTCAACATTATAATAACTAGTGGTTCATGAATGGTTTGGACTCAACAAAGGGAGTCATATACAAATAATTATTTTTTTGGAAAATGTGGGAGTCATATACAAATAATTATTTTTTTGGATATATACGGGAGGTATAATTATTAATCATTCAGATCATTTTTTTGCAAATTCCATGAAGGATGCTCCATGGAAGTAACACTTCATTGTATTAGAAAATGGGTCTATGCTACTCGATGGATGTGGTCATTCTTTTCTTTATTTTATTTTATTTTTTACTTTTTTAAATGAGTTATTTGTTTTTTATATCTTGGATTTCAGTCTACCCAATTCAATTTGGGGAGAGGGAAGTTTGTATAAGTTGCAATCCCTTATATTATTTTATTTTCTACTTTTTTAAATGAGTTATTTGTTTTTTATATCTTGGATTTCAGTCTACCCAATTCAATTTGAGGAGAGGGACGTTTGTAAAAGTTGCACTCCATTATATTAGAAGATGGGTCTATGTTACTTATGGATGTAGTAATTCTTTCTTTTATTTTTATTTTTATTTTTTTTCTTTTTAAATAAGTTTTTGTTTTTTTATATTATAGATTTGAGTTTACTAAATCAATTTAAGGAGAGGGAAGTTGATATATAAGAAGTTAAGGCCATCATATTTAAAAGTGGGTATGAAAGGTGAATGGTAGAAATTTGATTAAGAAACCTTTTGAAAGAACGATAAAATATGATGAGGCTTTTAGATTTGTAGAAGATCAATGTGGAGAAAAGAAGAGAGGCATTGGGAGATTCAAACACAAAGCGTTGAAGAAAATCAATGCACATGCTTTCAAATTCTCTCAATCGTATATTTTCATTAGGAAATCAATACCTTGTAGTGTTGTTTACCTAACCACAACTACCTTAGTAGGCTACTCTATACATGATATATTTTTGTGTGTATATTGCTCATATTTTGTAATGATGTTATATTTGTAAGACATGCCTAAGGGTAAAGTGGTCATGAAGCTCTCTCCCTCCAAAATAGAGGACGTCGGATGTTATACTCTCTTGATCCCTTCAGGGGCAGGCCCCATAATCAAGGTCAATGGTTTACCCTAGTTACCACCCATCAACAATGGTGACGTCTCTTGGGGTTTCCTGTGCATGGTCATATGCAAAAAATGTTATATTTTTAAAAAGCACTACTTGATATAGTAAGGGCCTAATGACTCTTATTAGAGACTTAAACGTTAAGTAAGGTTTTGTTAGGATTTTTGTCACTATTGATATAAGTAGGGATTTTATCTCTTATATGTGTCTCTAAACATTCTATCAATGAAGATCAACTAGGTTCAGGTGCTAATTGGAGTGTTTTCCTCTATTACTTGGATTTGTCGGTGCAATTGACCCTTAATGTGCAAGTGATCCCATTGTCTTTTTCTGTACTTTTTGTTAATAGTGTTCCTGTTTTATTTTTGTTGCATTAGTACTTCTAGTTGGTTAAAACACCATTACAGGTAGCGAGGAAGGAATGCATTAAGAGAAAAGTATACATGTCAAGATGGTTAAGGGATCTCTTTGTTCTTTCTAGAGACCCATGGATAGCAAAGGACATAGGAATCCATTCATGACAATAGTCATTGAATCCAACTAGATGATCAAATATGTGTTAGTTGGCATTATCCAATGCTTGAATGGGAATTTGAAGGTCATTCATCTTGAGATTTGATCTTGAAAGTCTCAAGTTGTCAAAAATTCCCAACCCAATCTCACTTGGATTTTTAGGTGCAATCCAACCTTAGTGTACAAGTGTCCCCATTGTTTTTTTGTTTATTTTTTGTTAATATTGTTCCTTTCCTATTTTTGTTGCATTAGTACTTCCATTTGGTTAAAACACCACTACAAGTAGAAAGGAAGGAAAGAATTAAGAGAAAAGTATACATGTCAATATGTATAAGGGTTGACTTTGTTCTTTCTAAAGGACCCATGGATAGTAAAGGACATAGGAATCCATTCACGATAGCCATTGATTCTTAGTGGATGGTCAAATATGTGTTAGTTGGCATTATTCGAGGTTTGAATGGAATTTGAAGGTCATTCATCTTGATATTTGATCTTGAAAGTCTCAAGTTATCGATAATTCCCAACCCATTCTTGTCATTGATATGTAATTCATTAAATAAAAGATGATTTCAATGGAGGGTCATTTTTCTGAGACAAACATTTGCTTGAATTCTTTGTTGCAAAAGAAGTCAAGTGCATATAAAGTGTGAGTGATGAAATCCATGTGAATAAAGAATTCTTAAGTGGACTGCAACCAACTTTTGTCGTTATTAGATATGAACTCACATAAGAATTTTCTTTAATTATATGCTACCTATGAACCTTATGCTCAATCTACTTCTTGTCTTGAATGTATTATATCTCTCTTAATCAATTTTCCATAGAACTCTATACTGCTTGAGATGTTATTGGTATAAGTTCTATAATTATTATGTTAAATGTAAGGTCGATAGTTTTGAATTAGTTTTCATTGAAATTATTACTAATATTTATTGTATTTGTAATGCATGTAAAGCTTGGAAAAAATATGGCTACAATGAGGAAGAAAGTCATGTCGTTATGAACCATCTATTAAATTAGGTATATCGAAATTCAAAATCTTTTATTTTTGACAGGCCTGGATAACTCCAATGATCGATTGAATTTATTTATAAGAGTGATAGGTATAAATACATGAATTGTGACCTTTGGCTTCATCTTCCAAAAGATACATTAATCTCCTATGACTCTTCAAATTACCTATGACTCTTCAATTATCTTCTATTAAATACCATATTTACAATTTAATCACAATCCTGTAGGATTAGGTATCCAACATTCCCCCCCTTAATATGAAGGAGTGTTTGTCAGTCCAAGCATCTTTCTCAAATTTTCAAGTTTTTCTCTTCCAAGAACTTTGGTCAAGATGTTTGAAGTCTAATCACTTTTTTAATAATGTTTCAAATTAATGGTGTTATCCTCTACATGATGTCGAATCAGATGATACTTCATGTTGGTGTGCTTTGTATGGTCATGGAATCTATGATTATTGGCCAACTTGATTGCATAAATATTGTCAACCAGAAGAGAAGTAGAATTCACTTGTTTCTCCTGTAAATATTTAAGTATCTTCATGAGCCACACAATATCCTTTGTTGCTTCAATTGTAGCCACAAATTTTGTCTCTATTGTGGAATTGGTTGGAACAAACTATTTATGTGATCTCCACGAGACATTTGTTGATCCAAGACTCATGAGGTAGCATAAAGTAGATGTTCCATTCTCTTTATCACCATCAAAGTTTGGATCGGAATATCTAATAAGTTTGAATTCATTCACCTTAGAATATTTGAGTCAAACTCTTGAATTTCCTTCAAGTATTTCATAACTCTTTTTGCAGCAAACCAATGTCCTTCACGGGTTTTTTGCATGAACCTGGAAATGATCCCAATAGAAAATGAAATATATGGTCTAGTGGTGGTAAGGTAGATAAGACTCCCCACAAGTTGTTTGTACTTGGTTGCATCCTCAATTCAGTTTCTTCTTTTGATGTGAGCTTCAAATTCTATTCCATTGGAGTAGAGAGAGGGTTACACTCTATCATGACAAACCTATTCAATAACTCTCCAATGTACTTCTTTTGGGAGATGAGTATATACTTTGGATTCTAAGTCACTTCAATACCCAAGTAGTAGTGAAGATATCCCAAATCGACCATCTCAAAGCCTCTCTTCAATTCTTTCTTTATGGATACAATATAGCTTTCATTGTTCCTTGTCAGTATAGATCATTTACATATAGTACATGATATACAATAGTTTTTCCAACTTTATTGATAAGTAGAGTTGCATCATCTATAACAACCCCATATACGAATATATGGAAGTTTATGGAGTTGGTGGATGGTATGATTCTCTGGGAGAAGGTGAGTGAGGAGAGAGGAAGTATACAAATACACATTTATTCTAAATTAAATGTCTAATGTTTCTATGTGTATGATGCATAATTGTTATTATGTTTGCATACTAGACACATAGGGAAATAATTAAGAGCATTTTTAAACTTAAGATGTCTGATTGTATTAGTGTAGGGTGGATATTTCTATGTGATGGCCACACATATAAATCTCTTATCTTCACAATAGTACTAGCTACCTATATCGTATTATTTACTTGATTGATTGAATAAATATGGTATTTATTACTTGAGGATTATAACTTCGGGACGAAGTTTCCTAAAGGGGGGAGTATGTAACCCCATATACGAATATAAGGAAGTTTCAATATAATATAATATAAGTAATATAATAATAACACTATCAATAAAGAAAAAGGTAGTAACGGAAAGTGAAAATTGCATTATGATAATAAAAAAAACAAATTAAACAAGAAATTAAGAAAAGGGTAGAAGGGGGAGATAAAAGGGGAAGAGATGAAGAGAAAGGGGCTTTTTGGAATTTGCTTGGGAGATGAGAGAGAGGGAGAAGGAGGAGGAGAAGGAGGCTGCAAGCAAGAGGAAAGAAAGGAATCAAGCACTGGAATAGGGTTAATTTTTGGGGGCTCAGAGGCCCCAGCCATTGGTTGGGGATTGGTTGGGTGGAGAGTCATCTCCCCACCTTCAGTTGCAGACCGAAAAGCTACCAGGCATCCAAGTAAGTAGGGTTCCTCTCTGTGATCCCCAGTTATTCTTCTATATTTATTAAAAATTGTTTTGTGGGTTTTCTTTAAGATTTGTTTATTTTGCTATTCTTTGGTTTTGGGTGCTACATCATCAAGATTAAGTTAATGAAATTCAATTTCAAAAGATGCTCGGTTAGCTTTTCATACCATGTGTAAGTAAGGTGCTTGTTTGATACCATATAAAGAATTGATGAACTTGCATACCTTTCATTCCTATCCCTTCACAACAAAACCTTCTAGATAATGCATGAAAACATTCTCTTTCAAGTCTCCATCCAAGAAAGCAGTCTTCACATCCATTTGATGAAATTTCGACCCATTCTATGCAGCCAAAGCCAATAGAGTATGAATGGTAACCCATTTTGTGGTGGGGTCAAAAGTATCATCATAGTCAATGCCTTCTTTTTATGCAAATCCTTTTGCCACAAGTATCATCTTATGTTTTTCAAGTGAGCCATCTGGTCTGTACTTGTTCTTGTAGACCCAGTTGCATCTAGTTGGTTTAGTTCCATATGGAGGGTCCACCAACTTCCAAGTCCCATTCTTGATGAGGGTGCCATATTCCTTCTGCATAACTTATTTCCACATAACATAGGTAGAAACCTCTTCAAAGGAAGTTGGTTCATGGTTATCAGATAAATTTATTTCACAATCATATGAAACACCCATTACATCTACAAATTTGAATCATCTACATCACCTCCATATTCTTGTCATGTCGAAATTTTGGTTCCTGTTTTCCAACCTCATCAGGATGAACACTTTCAAGTTTCTTCAAGGACCACTTTGGAAGTTTTTGTGAAGGTACAGGTTGCTCAGTTGGCAGTGCTTCAATATATTCAAGAGTGAGTCTTCCAATCCTCTCAGTCACATCATCAAATTGAACCTCCTTTTCTGGTGAAGTGGAAAGAACTTCTTCATGAGGGGGATATGGTGTTGCAAAATAAGATTCCACGGATTGATCCCAGATAGGGAATCCCCCTTCAATATGTGGAATCTCATCGTCAAATTCATGATATGTCTTTACATGGGTAACTTTATCCATATGATCAAGATGCCTCTCCACAAACTTGTCATTTTTATTTATTTTAAAAAAAATACATATCTCTAAAAACAATAAAAAAAATTGTTTACCTCATCATAAAGATGATATAGCTTGGTGGTGTTTGAGTACCCCAAGAAGATGCACTTTTGAATCTTTGCACCAAGTTTGTTTCTCTGTTCCTTAGGAATTAAGACATGACAAGTGGAACCAAAGGCCCTGAGATGCCTCACTAGAAGAATGTGACCATACCACATGTCATATGGATTTGTGTTGTCAAGAGCATGATATGGACGTATGTTTCTTAAATAGACTGCACAGAGAACCACATCACCCCAAAATATCAATTTCACATTCTTGAAAAATAGAATGGAGCATACCATGTTCATTCTTTCCATTGCACCATACTATTAAGGATTATATGGAACAATGGTTTGATGCATAATCCCATGTTGATGAAGATAGTTTTCAAATTCATTATAAGTGTATTATTTTCCACTGTCACTATGAAGAGCACCAATGTGAGATTGTGCTCCATTTTCAATAAATACATGAAAAAAAATTAATTTTTCAAATGCCTCGGATGTATGCTTCAATAAATAAACCCCAACACATCCTGGTGTAATCATCAATAAAAATCATGAGGTATTTATTACCATTTGCATAAGCAACAAGCATGGGCCCACACAACTCAAAGTGTATAAACTCTAATTTCTACATGCTCTAGAATTGGAATCATGGAAAGGTTGTGTTTTATGTTTTTCAATGATATGTGCATCACATTGCTTCAAATTCTTTGGAATTGTAGGAAAACAAGAAACGCCATTATTATTCAACAAATGAAGACTATTATAATTCATATGACCATATCTAGCATGCCGCAAAAGACTAAATGACAATGTACCTTCATAGTGGTGAGAGAGGTGTGAAAATTTATGTGCCCTTGCAATTGTCCCTTTTAGCTTGAAAAAACAATCGTCTTCCCATCCTTTCATGATGACCTTGTTTTTAGAATATCTCCTTATAATAAATTTTCCATCAACCATGTGAATGAAATGGCCTTGCTGTCGAATGTGCATAAGAGACAGCAAGTTTCTCTGCAGCTTTGAAGGTAGAGAACATTATGCAATAGAAAGTCTAGTAATTTAGGAAATTTGATTCTAATGGATCCAATTCCCTTAGGTTTGAGGTTCGATTTATCTACAAAATACATTAATACCATCTACATTGTCATTCAATTCTTCAAAGAAGTATTTTATGAAGGTCATGTGGAAGGAAGCAATAGTGTCAAGAAGCCAAGTATCTCTCCAAGAGGAAAATGACGCATTGAACAGAACTTCATTTACACCAACTTTTCAATGCGTAACAATGAAATGAGCAGATTTAGGAGCTTTACATGGTTCATGAGCTTTGCCTCTTTTCTATTTCTGCTCTTTTTTCTCGATGATATTCTCTCAAGTAATTGTGCATGTCTTTTATTCGTGTCCCTTCTTTCCACAACATACACATTGAAGATCATATCTCTCATTGTGGTTATGTCTACCCCATGCCTCTGAAATTGTTTGAATGTTGTACAGCGATAGACAACGAAGAAATAGAAGGATACCCTAAGAAGATAAAAATTAATACGAATGTAAATGATGATGAATTGGTCATCAATTCAACTGGAGTGGTGTTGGAAGTTAATGAGAGGGGTGGAGGTTTATAAAACTTTGAGGGATATAATGGAAAGAATGTATAAACAATATTTTCATTTACAGTACAAAAATCAATCTAATGACTCTAAGAATCAAGTTATAAATAAACTACAGAAAGAGTTTATGGATAAGTGGGCACCAAGACCAATGAGGCGTGCAATCGCAAAAACATACAATAACAAAAAAACATATAAAAAGTAGTATTGCTAAAAAAAAATTCTATAATATGTACACACTTGTCCAAAAATTTACCTTCTTAATATTTTTGCTATAATTTTTCCATATAAATATTAATCGATTTTTCATTGTGCTTTCATTTCTCATAAAGATTGCTAAAATTCCAAAGGAAGAACGACACGATATCCGAACGATGTCAAAAAAGGTGTGCCATGAGATGGTCAAAGAAATTAACATAGCCACGTCTCACGGGGATCCATCCCAACAACAACGTACATCAAACGTATGTAATCATTGCTTTATTTTTAATGTGCATAGAGTTTAATTATCATATGAAATACTAATTTGCAATTATTCTGTTGTTGCAGAAAAAAAAAAATGGCACCCATTCAGTGCATAAGAAGGGACGACAAGGCAGAAAAGGGTCGATTGCAAAGTTTCTGAGTACTTGTTGCTTTCTTCAAATTTCATAATTGGTGTGATGATTATATTTTAATTAATTTACAATCATATAGTGGATGTTTTCTAATAAGTGCTAACATACGGAGAAGATACATCCAATCAATCGATTGACATCAAATTATTAAATATGGGTTGTGAGTATATGTTGGGGTATCAAGGGTTAATTAAACAATTTATAAGCCGCTATGTTGTTTTACGTCCCTTATTTTATAATTAATGGAACAGAGTGAAAAAACTTTAATTATATCTATGCTTTGTCATGGTGTATGAAACTCACAGGAAACAAAGTATGGAGTGGAGCCAACAAATTATTTATTGGTATACGACGTGAGGAATGGTTTCGAAAATATGTGTGTAGTTTATGATTCACTCGGTGCACTGGTACGTTTTTTAATTTATGCATTCATGTATAGTATATCATCTATAAATGTAGATATACTCATTACATTTTATTTTTATGCTTGTAGATGGAACATGAAAAATGTGGATCGAAATGAAACTAATCAACAAAACGTTTCAAATAACTCAAGAACAATATCCCTTTAAAGTGATGAAGAAATTATGCATGCAAACAGCTCGAGTGATAATAGTAACTCAAGCAATGAATGATGATCATTACAATTGATTGTTGTTACTGCAAGTTGTATATTTTGGAATTTTTATCTATGAAAAACAAATATTTTGTTTAATGTGGACATATCGTCCCAATTATCAATAATTGTAACAATGTCAAAATGACATTTTGATTATCTAGGACTTTTATGTTGCACCATTTTTTGGTTTATTATTCATATATATTCAAATGGGTTTCTTCTTCTACTGAGTTCTCTAACATCACAAAATGTTATATTATTGATTAAATATACAAAAAATTTACATTGTGATAATGAACAAAGGTGTAATCAATGCACTTATCCAAACACAATAATTAAAACATAAAAACAAACATTATTATAAAAAATATTTGATTCTTTGACGATTAATTCAAATGTTAAATATGTGAATGATTTACATTGTTACAATGAATAGATGTGTAATCAACTTGTAAACCCAAGTGCAATAAATAAAATAAAAAAATCAATATTATTATAAAAATATTTGATAGCTTAATGATTAATTGAATTTTGTAAAAATGAAAAACAAGAAACTACATTTGTATATCCGCGGCATGGAAGAATTAACCATTGAACCATACACAATCTATTTATTTCAATTAACCAGTGTGTTTTATATGTTTCCATGTACCGATGCTTACTCATTTTTTTACCCACAAGTGCTATTTTACATAACAAAAGCATTAGTGTTATTTTACATAACATAAGCACCCGTGCTCTTTTCAAAACATACGCACCAGTTCTCTTTTACATAATATACATATCAGTGTCTTTTTGTTATAATATACGAACTGGCTTTCTTACACTATAAAATACGCACCAATGCATATATAATGCAACATAAGCATCGGTGCATTTATGGATAAATATGCACCGATGCTTTTATAAAATACATAACTCACCGGCTCTCTTTATGAATTTTACACACACCAATGTCTCTATAATACAAAATACACCATGATGCAAGTACAAAATACGCATTGGTGCTCATTTGAATTTCATATGCACCAGTGCTTATATAAGACAATATATGCACATCAGTGTGTATTTTTGTATTATATGGAATAATGCATATGTTGTATAACAAACAAAATGGTTTGCATTATTGACTACAAAGCACCCGAAAAAAAATACACACTGGTGTGCATTATTGACTATTGACAATATACGCATCGGTGCATTGACAATATTTAATATGCACCAGTGCATATTTTTATATTTTGTGCAACGGTGCGTATGTTGTATAACAAACGCACCAGTGTGCATTATTGACTATGGAGCACTACAAAGAAAACACAAAATAGCAGAGGTTTTTTTAACATTTTTTTACAATCTTGTAACATTAAAAGCCTCCACTACGAGGTGTTTTCCTTGTAGTGCGTCATCGTCACCTCAAAAGAAGCTTCAACAAAAGCTTCTTAATGAGGTAGCAACCTTCTTCACTAAGGAAACTTAGATCACTCCTTCATGTGCCTATTTGGTTTATCTTTCATTGTGGGTATGGCTTGTGCATTTATCTTTCATTCTATTGGAGATAGTATATCCTTGATTGGTTCCTAAATAGGGGGAAGAGCAACATCACATTTACATTTAGGAATCTAATAGTTTTTTGTGGCCTATTGCTTGGTTATTTTTCACAAGCCTAAATAGCTTGTTATAATTATATTATTTCAATATCGAATCTAGCTAAGCGTTTTAACATACCTAGGAAGTTATAATTATATTATTTCAATATTGAACCTAGCTAAGCATGTTCACATACCTAGGAAAGAAATAAACGATATCACCCCTTCCTGACTTTTTGCATATCAAAAAAATTGGGCAATGACTCCAATTCCTTCTTTATTTTTATTTTTCATATCAAAGAAATTGGGTAATGTCTCCAATGTTTTTTTAAAAGGTCCATTAGGTTCAAAACAAGGGTATCTAGGTTGCATACATTTTTTTTCAAGTTTTATGCCCTCTTTTCACAGGTTAATTAGCTCACATAAAGAAAATAGGTGAACAAAACATCATTTCTTCTTCTCATTTTATCTTATTATCTAGTTAATATATCTTTGATACAAATCAACATAACAAAAACATGTATAAACCCTAATTCACCAATTGCACATCATTAAACAATTAATCTTCCTTACCTTCTCTCTTCTCCTAGTTTACTAAGTTTTCTCCAAAATTCAAGTTGCAACTCCAACCATTACAAGCATCCTTATCTTGGGTCTAATTTATTCTCTAGGTAGTGTGATACCTCACTTTACCTATCATGCTATACATAAAGGTCATCAATTTCATGCCGAGATAGATTTAGTGTTCTTCTATAGACTTTAAGGACAAAGATCATAAGTTAAAACCTTTAATACATGGTCCATACGTCATTATCAGATCACGGACAATGTAGTTTAACCAAAATTATCATAATGCATAGGGATCCACCATATGTTCAATGTAGAGTACCTCAATATCTATGAGCCATCCATGTTATATGGAAAAGAAGAAAAATGATTGAATCACTTCCTAAAGATATAATTGTTTATGTTATTGTATAGATATACAAGTAAATAGTTTTATAAAGCAACAACCAAGTCACTAGATAAGGTGTTGTGAAGCTTTTTCATATTGAGCTCAAAAGGTAGTTGCCTCGGTCTGCAAAACAATACACCTTCATTGAGATGAAGAAATAATTCTTACAATTGGTTGTACACCTACTGAGGGCCAACCATTCTTGAGTAGGGATACATAATCCCATATAAACAATTCAATTAGGTCTTGAGAGACTTACATTAAAGAAGAGATGATAATTTGTTAAGTATGATCGCACAACAAATAATTGTGGCCTACTTCATTAGATTGAGAGTTGTGCTCTAATAGCATGGTTTGCGGATATCACATTCTACTTTGATATTGGAAAACATCTACATGGTTCCATAGTTTATTGGAAACCAATATTGTGGAACAATTGCTCTGATAATTAGTTGTGAATTTTACATTATGATTCGAAAACGTTGTGAATTTTACATTATGACTCGAAAACGTTGTGAACGTTACACTATGACTTATGTTAGCTTCTAATTACATAAATCTCTATAGCATAGGATGTGTTAAAACCAGTATAGATTTATTTTAAATTTGGATATATCAAATGTTAAGAGGGATCCAATTTATTGAGGTGTAATTTTTTAATCTTAAGTTTTTACACGTTCAGAAAAATTTACATTTCGAGAAATTTGATCTCTCTAGGTCAAGATTAAGATGGATCTACGATAGGATTTTTTAATTACTTTTTGTTTGGTTTTAATTTTTTATTTTGTGAAACGATATGAATTTTTTTAATTACTTTTTATTTTTGGTGGTGTCACATTACATTACGTTACATGATAACATCTCCCCCATACTGAATTGTAAAGCACCTCACTTCTCTCAATACAACAATTCATGTGACAAGTATGATCGGTATGTCAAAAATTGAATAAACGTGATAGAGAAATTAATACAACTCAAAGGAAATTGTGTCTTCTAAAGGTTTTCATCTCCCCTCAAATCTATACTTTATGTAACAACAACTAGGAAGTTTAATAAAAAGAAATTCAAAGTATTAGGAAACTTTATGTAACAACAAATAGGAAGTTTAATAAAAAGAAATTCAAAGTATTAGGAAACTTTATGTAACAACAACTAGGAAGTTTAATAAAAAGAAATTCAAAGTATTAAGAAACTTTATGTAACAAAAAATAGGAAGTTTAATAAAAAGAAATTCAAAGTATTTTGTATTCTCATAGCATGATTGTATAATATGTTTACTCGTTGCAATATGGTTCTACTTCTTCTCATTTGTTTTACTCTTATGTAGTACCATTTATGGTAAGGTTAATGAAAGTTGGGTTTTATTGCTGACCAAGATTTCTATGCTACTATATATGTGTGAGATGTTAACTATTAGGTATATTCATAATTAATTTGAATGTACCTAAAGATTTTTGGGTTTTATAATCAATGTCTTAGGTGTTAGGTGTTTGATTTTGTGGTATGATACTTATTAGACTTGTTATGTTATTAATATAAAAACAAACTTTTTTATTAATCAAAGTTAAGGTTATTTGATCTTGTATTATTAATTAAAAAAAATTATTAATTCATAGACCAAAGTTAAGGTCATTTAATCTTGCATTGTTAGTTTATTAAAACTAGTGACAATTGTCCTCGCTGTTATTTTGACAATTGAGTTACAATAGGTTTTTATATCTTTGAAAATAGCATGCAAAAAACATCAACAAAAATGGATTATAATGTGGCTAGCTAAATTCTTTGGAATCAAACAAATGCGATTAAAACTTTGTACTGGTTATGCATGCATCTTTTTTCTAAGAGTTCACTTGAAATTACCATATTTTAATTGAATTTTGAAGCAATGTTTCATATGATTAATAAATTTTAGGGTTTTCTAAAATTGTAAACAAAACTCTTTCAACTTTAAGTTTCACTGACAAGACTATCCTATCAATATTTTATTTTTATTGTTGGTAAATCCTAAAGCACAAGGTCATTACAACAATATACTCATTATAAACTCAACATGTTATTTACAAGAGTAAAACCTAAATGAAAGAGATAAGACTCCATCCCAAAATCACTTGCGCTAAACCCAATTAACTAAAAAAAAATTATATTATACAATATAATTTTTGAAAAATATAATTTTTAAATTATTTTAAAAAGAAATTTAAAATATAAATTAAATATCAATATAATTTTAATTATTAATATTTTTTAATTATTAAAAAAAAACACACCATATTCGCATTAAATGGTATATATTATATTTTTTTAAATCATCAACTAAATGTATCTTTCATAAACCGTTATTACAAGTATACCTCGAGAAAAATTCATAACTCTTACCAATTCACTTTACGTATATTAACAATCTTCCTCACATATAAGTGAATCTTAATAAAAACTTTCTCATATCCTCAATTCCTTCCTAATAAAAACTTTCTTATATCCTCAATTCCCTTTTATATTTCTAGACAGTCTTGTAAAGGTACAACTTTCATAAGAAATTCTATCATTCCCTTTTATATGTCTAGATCATAGTAGCATAATTCGAGTACGAATATGGATACGAATATGATTCGATACGGAAAAAATACGTAATGAAAAAATCTAGTACGAATAAAATACAGAAGTATAATGCTTACATATACTACTTTTAATCAAATATTCACAAATATACCGTAAATGTACATAGATATTTATATAATAAAATCAATTATTTATTTAAATAACAAAAAAATAAAATCCCAAGAACCTAGAACACTGTTTAGTGTGAGAGTGCAAGTAGTTATTAATAATTATTTTAATAAGATAGTATTAAATTGAATTGTATTTTTGTTTTATAATGTCAAATAATTAAAATTTGTTTTTTTTTTTTAAATTGTTTTTAAAAATTTAATTGTTTACTAGTAAAATCCATATCTGTATTACACCTACACTGAATATTTGACGAATTCTAATTGTTCGGAATTTCCTTACATAAACTACCAATACGATCGAATTATGCTACTATGGTTTAGACGGTTCTTGTAAGTGTAGAAACTTTCATAAGAAATTATATCATTAACTTTTATATTTCAAGACGGTTGTAGTTAGTGTAGAAACTTTCATAAGAAATCCAACCTTTTAAAGATCTTACACAATCTTTTAAATAAATAATTTTTTAATTTTTATGGCTCAAAAATTGACTTTTTGTTCTAATATTTGTTTTTGTTTTTCCAAAATCCTATTATAATTATTTAAAAATTGACCTTTTGTCTCAAGCGTTTGTTCTTTCTAAAATTCTACTATAATTATTTTGGATTTAGAGAATGGTAAATATTAATAATTTTTTTTAAGCTAGTTATAATTATTTAAAAATTGACCTTTTGTCTCAGCGTTTGTTTTTTCTAAAAATCTACTATAATTATTTTGAATTTAGAGAATGGTAAATATTAATAATTTTTTTGTAAGCTAGTTATAGGTCCTTTTATTATCGATAGAATAAAAAAAATTAATTGTCGATCTATTTCAACTAAAACTAAATTAACCACTAAAAGAGTTTCGTTTGACTCTCAGACAAAGAGTCATAATTTTACAAAATCAAATGAGAGAGGAGAAGCCTACCCTACATGGGAAAACCATAGCTTTCTCCCTTTTTTAATTTATCTTAACATGAGAACTTTTAATATGTAAAAACCAACCATAAATTTTTTAACACAACCATAACAATTGTCCATCTTCAAAAGCATAGAAGTCTATGGAAAAAAACAAGACCTAATTAAACATAAGAAATTGCTTATGTTCCATCATGAGGTCAATCGCATACTTACAATAGAGTATTTCCGCTTCTGCAACAATATCCAACTTGGTATGAATATTGTTGATGCCATCACTAATGGTAGCTACCACTGGACGTATGCTCATTTGGGTTTGGTACCTTTCCATGAGGAGCCTACCAAGGAGGATTTCCATAACCCATTAAGAATACAAACTAGGAATGGCCTCCAAATTGGTTTCCTTAGCCTCGGTCGGGTTTACTTGGAGACTTGTAGAAAGGCTTGCCTCTACCTGATCAATCTCGGTTCTAATGTGACATGGCGTCTCTTTGTTGAACTGTCGTTCCAACTAGTTTTGTCGCCCTCCTCCTCCTCATCGGTTTCTATCGCATTGACACAACATAGCCCAGTCAAGCACTAATAAACCAGTGTTGTTCTAGAGCCAAGCAAAATGCGTCGGTGGAGGAATGAACAACAACCAGTCACAACTACGAATGTCCATGAGCTCTCCTTTGTTTGATGCCTTCACATAAACCACGACAAGGAAGGGGTTTAGAAGCTCGTGATGGAACTGGGATCCTAAGTAGCCCTTGTATTTGAGATGCATAGCAATATCGTCGGCAACCATAAATGCCATGAGCATGCTATTACACAAATTGGGTGTATTAACCACTCACTGAAGGATCACATTAAAGCTCCCTCGTTAAGGCCTCCACCAGGCCTTCTTCCACACATCCCTCATATTCGTCAGCCTTACCACTTTGCTCGTTTGTATTGCCACCTGCCCCCTCCATGCACCAGACAGAAGGGGCAAGATATGGTTCCCTTCTCACCCCATATGTGGATAATAGTTAACATTACATTAAAAACAATAATTTTAATAATCTAAAATTGTAATTTTAATAAAAAAATTATGATAAGATGATAGACAAACTAGAAAAAGTCAAAATTATAAAATGTATAACCTTTTCCATATTTTTTGTTAATTTTTTTCATTTTTATCTATATTTTATAATATTATTTTAATTTCCACAAAATATTTCCACTTGTTAGTCCCTGCTCCGCAGGGATTATAGCTATCGGTAGGTCGCCATGCTCCATTGACTGGCTTTTGTATTTTTTTTAAACTAATGTTACATAAAGTTTTTTGGATTTATGGTATTAAAATGATTTCTCTAAATTTAAAAAACAAAAAAATCTTTGAAGATTAGCTATTTTTTGATTGGTGCATAACCAAGATTTGACTAATTTCCCCCGGTGTGCAAAATAATTATCGAATTATAAAAATAATAAAAATTGAAAAATTAAAAGAAAAAGGAGAGCATACCACGTATGGATTACAATTAATTGATCTTTGAAAATTGTGACGTGATATGACCAACCATTAAATTAATGCAATAAATTAATCTGTCATATATGTAGTTCACGCGTTTGGTTACAATTAAGAGCATTGCAGGCCTGAATTGACAAAGAAACAGCTCGAGAATTATGGATGCTTCAGAACTGTCAAAGAAGCAACTCGAGAATTATGAATGCTTTCGGATAATCTTCTGACTTCTGGACCAAGTATTTTCTGGACGCACCGTCATAGAAGCAGCCAAGTCCTTCTACTACAGCGACTCTTCATTGGCCTAAAGCAACTGCAGGCCTGGTTGGCATATGCTTCGAAGATTCTGCAACACCGAGCTCTTCAACATCAAGAGACTAGAGGATTTGCAGCATCTGAGAAGAGATTAAGTCTTTTCCACCATTCAATCCATTTTTGAGGATTCTACAAGGCCAAGGGTGTGAATATCGGACACACTGTGTTTCTTACAAGCTTGAATCTGTTGGGAAACTTGATTTTTTCTCAAAACATGTTCGGACGAGACTCTCATGCCGCTGAAGAATTCAAGGAAACGGTCACCAAATTGATGGTAACAGGAGGAAAGCCTAACCTGGTTGATTACTTTCCATTTTTGCGATGAAAGCATTGTATTTGGGCTGCTAGATAGATTTGCAGAGGCTCGCCTCCATACTAAAAGAGAGGGCAGAACTAAGGACAGTTGTGGCAAGACGGAATACTTTCTGGACATTTTGCTAGAATACAGGAGCGAGAACACAAATACATTATTCCCTTTCTATATGTAACTCTGCTTGGATTTTACCAATAATAATCAAAGGTAAAGAAATTACCTAACAAACTTTGTTAAGGTGTCTTTGTCATTCTATAGAATTAATTTTCTTTGTGTGTTTAACTAGGATGTTATTTAGATTTACTGGAATGCAAGAAAGAACAGTACCGAAAATACAAAACACTATACAATTGAACATTTCTCTCCAAAATTCTTGTTACACATAGGCATTGCTCAAAATTTTGGATGCAAAACATAAGGATTATGGAAGTACCTACAATTTAGGTGAAGGTTGAGGGGCTGTGTAGACCAGAATCTATCAGTTCACCCACGCCCTCCAACATATTATCCTCCAAAAAAGGCATCACACCTAATTGTACCCGCCAAGTGAAAGAAGTCTATAAATTCTCATTCACATACTCTAAATCAAACCGACAACCAACAATCTCCTAACATTCTTAAATAGGGCATACATGCTTGGCTTATCATGGCTCCTCTCTCATCGTCACTCCAATCCAAAGAAAATGGGAAGGCATCGAACACCCAACCAACTCTATGTTATTAATTGAAAATGGGAAGGAATCGAATAGCAACCAACTCTGTGTTAGTGAGAGAAAATTGATAAGTTGCACATTCATCATTCGATGAATTGCTCTCCTCGAACAAACCTATACTCATAATATTCATCAAGTAAAATTAACCTGTAGTCTTTGTGTGCAAGAGTTGTTTGTATGAGTCTGCAATTTACCTGTGGTATGGTGACAAAGTATCACATTCCCCACAACAGTATCACATAGGTGACAATAGGCCGATATCACCACCCAGAAGTGACTGTAGACGAGAAATCCCTCTCACATCAAGCTTCTCATAATGCACTGCATCAGTAGCTTCCGCAGACATGAACACATCCCCAGACATCAAGGGATCAAAATCTATCATAAATCCTATGGACAATTGCATAGAAGGGATTTCCAGACTCTACTCCACGTAACTTTGAACTTCCACTTTTTACATTAAAACCCCTACTACAATCAGTAAATTACCACTACCCTAAAATATCCCAGAGCGGGAAGACCGATTGGCCTGTATGGGTTTAGTCTCATATAATCATTAGAACACCTTAAGTCCAGGGAGCGTGGAGGGTTAAATCGATTCTTGTTGGTACTGTAGCCTCTCCTTAGGTCTAAGGAACGTGGTGGGTCATCCACAACCGTGTGAAAAACGAAAAAATAACACCAACACATACAAAATGACCTTAAAATAAAAGGCAATGTCCTAGTTACCTGCATGTCCAGGGACTATTGATAGAGTGAAATACGAGAGAGAATATGAGCCAGTTTGAGAGCGTATTCTCGGAAAACCACAGTGCTAAAATCTCTCAAGTTCTTGGAAGCGAACTCAAAGCTAGCAGTCTTATGTTGTTTCCTCCACATTTCTCCATCTGCATTGAAAATCCCATCACCCAAAAGCACTTCCATTTAATACCTGTAGGATTCCCCCTTCAACACAGCAACCAGATAATCATGTCAGCGAACCATATATAGAGATGTATATATTCATATATCTTCCTTGTGATGTATCATTTTGGTTGTGCAAATGTTATTATATTTCTTTGTCTTCGCTCTGTCCACACAACAATGTATGGGATTATGCTCTGTATTGCTTTATCCACATAATATTGGAAGTTTCAAATGGTAGATTTCTGGATAGATTTCCATGTGCATTTCCATTGTATATCTTTGTGTAGGTTATCTCAATGCATATCTCTGCTAATGAGTCTTAATTTATGGGTTGTGATAACCTTTTCCAAGAAATGAGCACTGGCTGAAGTGAACAAAGTTCGAATAGTCCCAATGGTAAGAACTTGGGGTTGAGGTTTTTCAATGTTGGGACAGATGTAGCGCCAAGTGGCCATCTCCCCATCCATGTAAAAATTATTATTCTCTACCTCATTCCCCACTTGCCTTGCATGTAGAGGCTAATCGTATGGCCCAATTATCTTTGATTCTTTAATACCAACCTTGACTTCGTGTTGCCCTCATTTTGCTCTCATAATACGAAGGTGCAAGTTTGAGCTTTGAATAAGTAGCTTAGGTTTTAACAAGGATGAAGTCTCTTTGCGGTCAGTAAAACCTTTACCAACAAGCAATAAATGTCGTCATTTCCCTCATGTATTTTAGTTGGTGGGAGTTGGCCCGGTGGCAGACAAATCCCTCCTAATTGGTTTCCATTTTTAGTAATAAATTTACATTTTAAGTTTTGATCATTTCTGAATTCCACATTGATTGAATATGCATGTTGAAATTATTAGATATAATTAATATTGTGTAAAGAACATCTGGTGGTATTGGTGGTATTTAAGAGTGAACCGGGAGTTGAGAATGACATCTGGTTGTGTAAAGAACATATGTATGAGTCTAAGAATGTAAGGGACAGATGTCAATGATATCTGATGAATAGAAAGTATCTTCATTAAGCGAGACTCTGCTGCGAGAGAGATACCACGTTGTCCAACCAAGCAATGTGTTATTTTTTATCTGCTTATATCCACTTATTTTTAATTTCGTATATCAACCATATGCACTTTTCAAAATGTTATATTTCAAAAAAATTATCTTAATTAAGAAAATCATACTCATTAAATTTTATTATCATCATAGGCTTTTTATGGCATGTACATCTGATGGCCATGAGGTGTGTTTGTTTTCAAATAAAAATATTTGGACCATTTTCAACTTCAGTTCAGCTCGACAAGAAAGTACAAAATTAAATTGGTGAATTTACACAAACTAGTTTGCTTGATATCCATCAGACCATAGATTTACTCCATAATTTACATAATCTACAACGCTCACGATTAGTTCCACAGTTGCGCGGAACATAGATTTGTTCTTGTACAAGTGCTAGGTCGATTACTTTTGGTTACAAAAGAAGACACTGTGTTCTCTAAGAGAGCAACTGAAAAATCTAAATGGAATTGACTACACATGATCACCTCTCAGACTCGAAGCAGTTTCATTTAATGTTCTTTTTGTAGGAGGAAATTGACTATTCGTATATAACTATAGATGAAAAATTAGGAACTTGCTAGATAAGGAAGATATAATAACTAGACTTAGCTTAAGAACTATAATTATAAGAACTCTTATATTTTACTATAACTCCCCTCATACTCTATCAATTTACTAGTTTGAATCTCAGGCGGAAACCAAGTAGAATATAAAAGGGTGGTAAGGCCCAAAATAGTTTGCAGTCTTCATTAAAATCCAGAACTCTCTACTGATTAATAGTTTATCTATCGAGCTCGGTTATGGGTGGGATAAAGAAAGGGTAGCATCTGTCGGAATACTAACATTGATCATACTATTGCGTGTACATCAATTAAGCATAAGATCTTCAATATATCATTGTGCTCATTGACTTTTTCACTTTATTTGTATATATTCAAATAAACAAAATTAGGAGCAGGGACTAGATGCTTTGCAGTTATTTCTCTTGTTATGTATTATACTTTCATTTTATTATAATGAGAATATGACTTATGATATTAAAAGATATACCATCTCTCATTTCTTTTTATGTATTATTAGTCCTTGTAAATTAGGTAGTACACTTTTCATTTGCAAGTTTAGAGCTTTGATTTTGCTTTAAATCAAAGTGTTATAAATTTTTCTAATGTTTTCAAAAAACAATTTATTAAATTGAAAATTTTCAAAAAAAATTAGTTTCTTGTTTCTTGAGTCAAAGAATGATAGGATATCAAGTTACAAAGATTAGCTCACGAGGGTTAGTTCAAATATTCATGAGCTAGCCATGAGATCTTTTCCCTTGATGTAGGAGAGGGTACCATCCGAAAATCCATGAGAATATGATTTTTTTTAAATCATAAGAAAATATTAAGGTTATTTAATATAGATTTTTTTCAAAAAGTGTCATGTAACAATCACATGCCATTGTCAACTTTTATTTAGTCAAAAACAAAAACAAAACAATATTTCAATTTTTCGAATATATTTTGATCTTGATATTTTTTTTTATATAGTTTTAGTCCCTCCCAATGCAAATGAGGAAGTATAGTTTTCATTTGCAAACAAGAGAAATAGTTGCCAATGCCTTAAGATTATGTTTATAGTTAAGATATTATTTAAATGTTTATAATTTTTTTAGTATATTTGATATTAGTTTTGTTACTTATTTATTATTAAAAATACTATTAATAAACACTAAATCATATCTTTGTTGCAACTTTCCATACAGTTAAAGTGGTGTTAAAATTCTAAATATAATATATATACAACTAAACTAAAGTATGATAAAGGAGTGTCTCTATTTACCATTTTAAAGTATATATCATGTCAAAAAATATATATTTTATAGAACCATTAAATTAAATGTGTATTATTATAAATTTCAAGGCGTATAATATTTTAAAAATATATTTTGTAAAAATAAAAATAAGTATAAACAACAATGTGCAATTATATCTTACATGTTGATAAAAAGAAAGTAAAATATATTGTATTAATTAAAAATACGCATGTCAATAAAAATAAAAAGACACCATATACACATATATTGTTTGTGTAACAACAAAACTTTATACATATTAGTGCTAAGTCAAAAGAAAATATATATATATATATATATATATTAAATAAACTTATATTCATATATTCTTATTAATTAAAAAGATACATGCGAATAAAAAGATAAACATATGTTTATACATTGTCCATGTACTAAACAAAATTGTGTAAATTAGTGTTAGGTTAAAAGGAAAAAAATGGTTACTATTACTTCATAAAAATTGTTTTAAATATATATATGTCATTGATTGATCTTTAAGAATTAAAAATTAATTTTAATGTGAATATGGTATATTGTACAAAATGGTATCATTAAAAGAATTGTGTACTTATCATTAATGACATTGTACAAAAATGATTGTATTCATTAGCATTAATGAAACATTTAGTACAAAGACCACATGTCAAGCTAGAAATTCTTTTTGAAATTTTAAATTTTAAATTATTATTTTGTTTAAACAATTTCATGTGTACAAAAATGATTAAAAAAAAAGTGTACAAAAATGATAGTATTCATTAACAATAATAAAACCTTTAGTACTCCCGGATGCGGGTGATCCTGCTGCGTCTCCCTCGGACGTTGCGTCAACAGATATGGCGCCACCACACCACCCCGTACGTGATGACAGAACTTGCATGCAAAAGCAGGCCCTGGCTACGTGTGAAGGACAGGGCAGCCACCTAGACATGCCATCAACACTGGCGCTAGCTCCCAAGCTGGCCTCCATCGGAGACGACGCTTAAATGCCAAGCTCATTCCAATCTCAGCTGGTCGTCTCACACGCTCAACCTGACTCCGATCACATGACTTGGTGGGTGGAATTAATGCCAGATCGGTTCCCTACGTCCTCTAACTCCTGCTGGTTTCATTTCACCATTACTCTATCCCGTGTGAAGCTCCTCCCTCCTAGACGCCCCCTCCGGAATATGAAGAGCCCAGCCCATCCTCATGCGTTCATTCCACACTCCTAGCTCTATCTGCCTACATATTCTGCTAAAAGCTCAGCCCCTGTACATCGCTCCTGTAATTTCTCCAACACGGCCATGAAGCACACTAGGGTCACTTCCAGGCATGGCTCCACGCAAAGCACTGGAAAATCTGCGTCGACCGAAAAGTAAATCCCTTCAAACATTGGGTACAAGGATAATGTTTTGATGTCGGTTCAACGCTTGGTGGATGAATGGGAATCGCGAAATGTGGCTGAAATCCTTGCCTTTGGCAGCCCGGGCACACAGGTGAATCACTACTGGCTGCTCAAGAACCTGATCGGCACGCTGGTAGAAGAAATGTTGACCCATTGGCATTTGGCCAAGATGTCCATAACAGACACCGGGTCCACCATGGCTCATCTAGATGGCATTCTTATGGCACTGGAAGCCAATCTCACCAATCGCCACCTCTACTCGTTGTTTCCTCAGCTGGCTTAGCCCATCGGTTTTGGACCAGAAGGTCCTGTTGCAGGTTTCGGGAAGGAGAGCATTGCTCTCAAAAAAGGTATTGGCTCTCAGGCAACAGCGTAGGCGACCGACAGCTCTCTTCATGACTCCATGGTAGCTCCAATCCCTGGACTCGGCTCTAGCCCGGACTCCCCCGCGGCGGTTGTGGTGCAAGGAGTGTCTCCTGGGACCTCCTTTCCAGTTCCATCCACAATCGCGGTCACCCAGCACAAACGCACTCGTAAAGACGGCTTTGAAGAAATCGTCCCACGCAAAATGGAACCCCTGCCCGTCAAGCTCCCAGAACAACAATGGGCAGATGATTTCTTCGGTCCTTGCCCCATTTCTGCTGATATCCAAGACTCCAAGAGAATGGAAGCCAACTCTTAAACAAGCTTGTCTAGTTTTGTTTTTTGTCTTTATGTATTGCAGAGTCTCACTCTGTTTTCTGTCTTTCATGATCGATGGATAATCCGTTTACTACTCTAGTTTTTCTATAATTCTCTGTAATATGGGCTCTAAAAGTAGCACCAGAATGTCATATTCAGCCTCTCCTGAGGATTGTACTCTTTTTTGTACTATAATATAATTTTCTATGCAGCTTACGAAAAAAAAAAACCTTTAGTACAAAGACCACATGTCAAGCTATATTTCTTTTGAATTTTTAAAATTTAAATTATTATTTTGTTTAAACAATTTCACATCTCAATAGGGGTAATTTTCCACTTCAAAGCTTTTAACCAATCATAAAATAAAAATAACAAATTTTAAATATTCAACAAAATAATTTATATTTTCAAAATATTAAATTTAATACCTAAATATTACAAAACATTATTGAAAAACATTATGAATTTGTTTTAGAATTAATATAAAGTCAAAGTTTATGTATGACCAACCGATTGTTATATTCCCTTGGGACTAATAAATATTACAAAACATTGAGAATCATTATGAATTTGTTTTGGGATTAACATAAAGTCAAAGTTTATGTATGACCAACCAATTGCTATATTCTATGTCTTGAGAGGGACTAATAAAAATAAAAATGTTTAATATGGAAATTTTTTAAGTGCCATGTGACCTTCACATGCCATTGTTAACTTTTGTGTACTAAAAATAAAAATAAAAAGGTTATCACTTTTCATATGATGTTGTGATTTTAATGTTACCAATTCTATATATTTGTATCTTAATGTTTTATAAAGACAATGTGATGTGAACCATTTTATTCAAAAAATTATGTTCTCTCATTTTTCATTTACTTTCTCAATTTTTACATTCAACTTAGAGCTTATTTACTTTCTTAATTTATATATTAAGCACTAGTAACTTTGTGTCATAATAACTTGTTATTTTTTATGTTTTTATAACGACAAATTATTGTAACAAATTTTATAAAAGGAAAATTATGGTTTTATCATTTCTGATTTACTTTCTTAATCTCTACATTCAACTTAGAGTTTACTTACCTTCTCATGTTTATTTATCAATGCAAAAATAGGGAGTATACTTTTCGCTTACATGTGAAAGTGCTTTAACTTCACATTAATTCAATTTCATGGTTGTAAAGTTTTCTAAAACACAAATTATTAAATTGAACTTTTTGAAAGAAAAAAATTACTTTTTCTTGTACTCATTCCATTTTCTCGATGGTCAAGGAGGTTATCTTTGAGACATAAATCTTTAAATGCGTGGCTTTGCTTTTAAAACTAGAAAGATTTTTTAAAAATATCATGTGACAACTTTCATATGCTATTGGTGACTTTTGTTCACTAAAAATAAAATAGAAAAAATTGTTCTCACTTCCCATGCCTCTTTTTATGTTACAAATTTTATATTTTTTTATTTCCTTATGATTTATTCTTTACTTTCTTGACTTCTATGTTCAATCTAAAATATATTTTCATATTTGATATTTTGATATTTTCTATATTTAATAGAGACTAACCACTTTATAACATATTCACATAAGTAGGATTTTGGTTGTTATCAAGGAATCAGAGAAAAAAGGTAGGATTATGGTTGCTTTCAACTCTACACTCATTGCCCTCATCCCTAAAAAAGATAAGGGTGAATCTTTCAATGACTACAGACCTATCTCCTTATGCAACTACATCTATAAATTCACTGCCAAAGTAATAGCTAGAAGGATCAAGGGGATCTTGTCCTATGGGATATCATGTTAGGAACCCATGTCTTTACTGTGTTAGTATATTGTTGTTGGACGCATATGCTTTGTAAGTCGTCCCGTAGTATTTGTTGATCAATAGTTTGTGTTATTGTTGTTGGCGCATATGCTTTGTAAGTCGCCCGTAATATTGTTGATCCATAGTTTGTAGTGGCCCATGGTTTTGACCCATAGTATTGGCGCCTAGACTTAGTATATAAATGTGTGTTGAGACCTATGAAGGACGGTGAAGTTATTTGTATTGAGCTTGCTCATAGGAGGTTGCCCCCTCGAAGTGGCTTGTGATCAATATAAAAGTGATTCTGAGTTCTGTCATTTCTATTATTTCGCGTATTCTTATTAATTAATTGTTGTAGGTGCTTCACATTTGGTATCAAAGCACTTTCTTGGGCTCGCTGGGTGAAATTTCTGCCAAATTTTTTTTTGCATCTGTTGTAGGTTCGGATTTGGGAATAATCCATATCCGCTTAACTGTGGGAAGTACTTGGGCATAAGCCCTAAAACTCATTGTGAGGAATACCACAGGAACCCCGAAGTAGCTGGCCCATTGAGAGGACCTGCCAGCGAAAAGGGCAACGACCCCTACCTGATTGACTAGTTCCCAACCGTGAGGTAAACCAAGAGCTGTCGTTTGTGGCAAAGCGGTTATCAGTTTTACCTGAGCCGTGGAGTGAGGGGTGCTGCCCCAATACGCAAGCCGTCAAACAGCGTTGGTGGCCGAGTGAAACCCCTGAACTGTTAGGAAGCCGCACATACCTGGGGTCCATATCTATTTTCAGTTGAACTGTTGTCGATCACTGCTGCGCCGTTTCAGATCCAGTCGTTCAGATCCATTCTGAAAGTCGTTCCAGATCCCTTCCGAGCCGTAGCCGCTCCAGTCTAAAAAAAAAAAAAAAAGTTTTTTCTCCATATCTCCCTTGTTTTCACTCTGTTTCCCTTGAAATTTTTGGGGAACCCCTGTCATCCCATTCTGCATATTTCATTCCTGAGGACCCTATCCCCAATTCCCCTTCCCAAAGCCCGAAATCCCACATTTGTATATTTTTAGGGTTTGCCATAACTTCCTCAGATTTCACCCAATCACCTTCAAATTTTACCACAGAGTTCCTTTCTGAATTCTGCTTCTTTGTCCCCCTCTGCCAAATTTTTCCATTCTTTCACCCCGCTTCTGAAATCCTCATTTTTGCTTCCCTGTCTATTTGACAGTGTCCAAAACCTAGTCAAACCCCAATTACCCTTCATATTTTTTCCCAAGTCCATATTTTCCTTTGCTGAAGCAGTTTCTGTTTTTGTTTTCCTACCCAGTCAACCAAAAAAAAAAAAAACTCCTAGTTATGGTTGTTACCCGTGCAGGAGCAAAAACCATGGAAGACGCACTTGCAGCCATCCAAGCCAAACTCCAGGATCTGGATGAAAAATTTCTCGGCCTCCATCTTGAACATTCAACTATGAACAACAAATGACAGTCTGAGTCTTCATCAGACAATGGGTTCTCTTCTTCCAGCAATTCCGTGGTCCGAAGCTTGATTTTCCTCGCTTCAATGGTACTGATGCAACTGGATGGATCTATCGTGCAGAACAGTATTTCAGTTTGCATAATACTTTTGATGTCAACAAAGTTACGCTTGCATCCTTTCATTTGGAACATGAATCTCTTCAATGGTACCATTGGTACATCAAGGCTCATGAAGAGCCAAAATGGCCAAACTTTTGCCAGCTCCTTTTGCAACGATTTGGTCCTAGTGCTTTTGATGACTTGACAGGAGCCCTCACTAAACTTCGCCAAATTGGCACTGTGAGAGAGTATCAAACCAAATTTGAGAAACTAGCCAACCACACTGAAGGATTGTCTGATGACTTTTACCGGAGTTGTTTTATCAGTGGTCTAAAGGATGCCATCCACTCTGAGGTCAAAATGTTCTGTCCCAACACAATGATGGAAGCCCTAGGGTTGGCTAAGTTGGCAGAAGACAAGATTGCATCCCAACAACGCTCCAAGCCCACTTTTGTTCCCTTCTGAAATATGGGTTCTCAACGACCACCTATACCGCAGGCTCCTCGACCAACTCCTATCAAGCGTATGTCTGAAACAGAGATGCAAGCACGCAGAGAAAAGGGACTTTGCTATAATTGTGATGAGAAATTCACTCGGGGACATAGATGTGTTCAGCAAAAGCTCTATCTCTTGGATGTGGATTCTCCGCCTGCCTCTGAAATTGGTGACGAAGATCCAGAAACAATGGATGCTCCGGTCAACATTCAGGAACCGCCTATTGACCCTCCGTCTCAGGATGACCAGCCAGAGATATCTCTCCATGCTTTAGCTGGAATCACCACCCCCCAAACAATGCGGGTCAGGGGTTACTTCAAGAAGCTTCCTCTTACAATACTCATTGATTCTGGTAGCACTCATAATTTCATTGACCCTCGGATCACCAAACAAGCTGATTCTTGTATCCATCCTTGCTCCAATTTTGAAGTCATGGTTTCCAATGGGGGCACCTTACCTTGCAAAGGGAAGTGTCGAAATGTGCGTATCTCTATGGGAGATTATACCTTGCGCTCTGACATGTTTGCCTTGACCTTAGGCGGATGTGATGTGGTTTTGGGTGCTCAATGGCTATGCACACTTGGCCCTGTCTTATGGGATTTTGCTGAACTTTGGATGCAGTTTTCCCTCAATGGACAAAAACACAAATTGACAGAATTACAACCAGGTTCTCTCAGCATCATCAGTTCACATCGCATGGAAAAAATCCTTAAGAAGAATTCACATGGTGTCATCGCTCAGATCCATTCCATTCAGATGTAACCATCAGCGGTCTCCACTACTCCTTTGGATCTACAACAAATTCTGGATCGATATATAGGTGTCTTTGTTGAACCAGTGGTATTGCCACCTTCTAGGCCAGAAGACCATCGTATTCAGCTCCTTCCTGGAAGCATTCCTCCCAACATCAAGCCCTATCGCTACCCATTTCACCAAAAGACGGAGATTGAAATGCTCGTTCGGGACTTATTGAAGCAAGGTATTATTCACCCAAGCACTAGTTCCTTTTCTTCTCCAGTTCTTCTTGTCCGAAAAAAAGATGGGTCATGGTGCCTCTGCATTGACTTCCGAGCACTTAATCACCTCACCATCAAGGATAAGTTTCCAATTCCTGTTGTTGATGAGCTTCTTGATAAGCTTCATGGGGCTCACTTTTTCTCCAAGTTGGATCTTCGTTCTGGGTATCATCAAATTCGGGTTCATGAGGATGATATCCCTAAAACAGCTTTCCGCACACATGATGGCCATTATAAGTTTTTGGTCATTCCCTTTGGCCTCACTAATGCTCCTTCCACATTCCAGGCCTTAATGAATAAAATATTTCGACCCTACTTGCTGAAATTCATTCTGGTATTCTTCGATGATATCCTCATCTACAGTAAAACATGGGATGAACATCTCCAGCATCTAGATCTTGTCATGCAACTTTTCTCTGACCATCATCTCCACGCCAAGCAGTCTAAATGTGTTTTTGGACAGAAGTAAGTTGAGTATCTTGGGCACATTATCTCAGCACAAGGGGTTCGCGTGGATCCTGCCAAAATTGATGCCATGAACAATTGGCCGCATCCTCAGACACTAAAGAGCCTTCGTGGTTTTTTGGGGTTGACTGGCTACTACCGCAAGTTTTTCAAGGATTATGGGAAGATTGCAGCTCCATTAACTACTCTATTGAAAAAGGATGCTTTTACATGGACACATGCTGCTCAGTGTGCATTTGACAAACTAAAAAAAGCTATGTGTACTACACCTGTTCTAGCTATGCCCGATTTTTCCAAGCCCTTCATTATTGAGAGTGATGCTTGCGGCAATGGACTTGGTGTTGTTCTCCTTCAAGATGAACACCCCATTGCATTCATCAGCAAAGCCCTTTCAGGTAAGAATTTAGCTGCCTCTACCTATGAGAAGGAAATGATGGCTATTTTGCATGCAGTACAAAAGTGGCGACCATACCTATTAGGGAATCATTTCTGCATCAAGACTGATCACCAGAGTCTGAAATATTTCTTGGAACTGCGTGTCTCCTCCCCGGCACAACAGAAATGGGTTAGCAAACTCATGGGTTATGACTATGAGATCACTTACAAGAAGGGTAAAGACAATATTGTGGCAGATGCTCTTTCTCGCACATTTGATGCCCAAGGTTCTCTTTCAGCTATTTCTATGCCTGTTCCAAATTGGTTGCAATCTGTTCAACAGGGTTATGTCAATGACTCTTCCTTATCTCAAATCATCCAACGCTTGACCAACAACCCTTCTGATGTACCACATTACTCTTGGGATGGTGCTTCTCTGAGATACAAGGGTCGTCTGGTGCTTCCCCAGAGCACAGATCTTCAACAGGCTGTCTTCTATGAACTCCATGCTTCTCCATCGGCAAGGCACTCTAGGTTCCTCAAAACGTATGAACGGGAACGGCGTAACTTCTTTTGGTAGGGCATGAAAAAGACAATTCAACAGATGGTGGCTGAATGTGATACCTGCCAGCGCAATAAGGGTGAAACAACACTCCTTCCAGGATTGCTCGAACCCTTGCCCATACCTACACAGATTTGGACAGATATTTCTATGGATTTCATTGAAGGGCTCCCTAAATCTGGCGGGAAGACAGTGATTCTCGTTGTGGTTGATCGCCTCTCCAAATATAGTCATTTTTGTGCTCTCAGCCATCCCTATACATCCTCCTCAGTCGCTCAAATTTTCCTGGACCAATATTTCGTCTTCATGGCATCCCTTCTTCCATTGTCTCGGATCATGATGCGACTTTCACCGGTCATTTTTGGACAGAACTATTTTGCCACACTGGCACAAAACTGAAGATGAGTTCAGGGTATCACCCACAAACAGATGATCAGACTAAAATTATCAATAAATGCTTGGAAACTTATCTTCGTTGCTTCACCTATGAACAACAACATCAGTGGGCAAAGTGGCTCCCTCTCGCTGAATGGTGGTACAATACCTCTTACCACATTGCCTCTAAAATGACCCCATATGAAGCAGTCTATGGTCAGGCACCTCCAATTCTTCTTCCATACACCCCCAACAGTTCACCAGTTCAGGAAGTTGACACGGTCCTTCGAAACCGCGATCAGATTCTTCGCATTTTGCGGGACAATCTTCACATGGCAAGAAATCGCATGAAGCAATAAGTTGATCAGCACCGTTCTGAGCGCACTTTTCAAGTATGCGATATGGTTTTTCTTCGTCTCCAGTCGTACAAGCAATCCTCCCTGAAGCTCAAAGGGATTCATAAGCTCGCTCCAAAGTTCTATGGACCATATCGGATTCTTCAGAAGATTGGGTCCGTTGCTTATAAATTGGAACTTCCTCCTTCTTCCCGCATTCATCCAGTCTTTCATGTCTCTTGTCTGAAGAAAGTTCTTGGCACCAACATCAGTGGACAAACGATTTTACCCGAACTGGATAATGAAGGATCCATCCTTTTGGAGCCGGAGGTCATCCTCAATCGGCGCACTCGTCAACTTCACTCTCGCTCTATCATAGAGGTCTTAATTCAGTGGCATGGCATGCAACCAGAGGATGCTACATGGGAACCACTCCTTCAGATTCAACAACAATTTCCACATCTAAAGCTTTAAGGACAAAGCTTTTTTTAAGGGGGAGGGGATGTTAGGAACCCATGTCTTTACTTTGTTAGTATATTGTTGTTGGACGCATATGCTTTGTAAGTCGTCCCGTAGTATTTGTTGATCAATAGTTTGTGTTATTGTTGTTGGCACATATGCTTTGTAAGTCGCCCGTAGTATTGTTGATCCATAGTTTGTAGTGGCCCATGGTTTTGACCCATAGTATTGGTGCCTAGACTTAGTATATAAGTGTGTGTTGAGACCTATGAAGGACGGTGAAGTTATTTGTATTGAGCTTTCTCATAGGAGGTTACCCCCTCGAAGTGGCCTGTGATCAATATAAAAGTGATTCTTAGTTCTGTCATTTCTGCTATTTCGCATATTCTTATTAATTAATTGTTGCAGGTGCTTCACATATCAAAGGAATAGCTAGAAGGATCAAGGGGATCCTATCCTATGGAATATCAAAGGAATAGTTTGTTTTTTTAAATGGCAGACTTATATGTGATGTTGTTGGAATTTCCCAGGAAGTTCTACATTCTGCAAAACTAAAAAATCACCCAACAGTTATGATAAAGATCGACCTTAGGAGGGTTTATGATTAGGTCAACTAGACATACTTGAGGTTGGTTTTATTATCAATTAGATTTCATCTTTCCATTACAAAATGGATGATGTCATATGTTCAATTGGTTTCTTATGCAATTCTCATTAACACATCGGCCACTAGCTTTTTTAAACCGCATTGAGGGTTGTGACAGGGGTGTCCACCAGCTTCACTTATATTCTTACTCATAGTTGAAGGTGTAAGCAGGTCCTTACTCTCGATAAAGTCAAATGGATCCTTCGAAGGGATTAAGACAAATGGTAACCTATGTATTACCCATCTCCTCTTTGTGGATGACATTCTGATCTTTTCTAACGGATCAAGAAGGGATATTACAAAGCTGATAAAGATTCTCGATCTTTTCACTAAAGCCACAGGTATGACTGTGAATAATTTAAAGTCGTCTTTCTCCTTCCTGGATCTTGATGAAGCACGAAAGAGTAGGATAAGAACACAACTCTCCTACCATGTGATTGATATTAAGCAGGGTATCAATTATTTGGGCTTCTTTATGAAGCCAGATGACTATGGGTTGAAAGCATGTTGAAAGATTGGTCTTGGCTAGTTTGCAAGGTTGAAAAGAAATTCCATCAGTGGTGCAATAGCTGGCTATCAAAGGGTGGTAGATTAATTCTACTGAAATCCATCCTTGAAGACATTTTGGTCTATTGTATGACTCTTGCTCATGTACCCAATGGGATCCTAAATCACATTAGAAATATTTGCATCAATTTTATTTGGAAAGGCAATAAGGAACTTTCATCTTTCCATTGGATTGTGTGGGACATGCTCACTCTTCCAAAGTTATATGGAGTATGGGGACTGAAACATCCTATCCTATTCGCTAGAGCCCTCTCAGCAAAATCCATTTGGTGGCTCCTCACTACAAATTCTCTCTAGACTCAAGTGATGTACTACAAATACATTCATCCACTTACCATCAAATATTGGCTCAGAGGTAGATAAAAATATTACCGGAATATCTCCACTAGGTGGAAAGCTTCCCTAGATTCTTTTGACCTAGTCGCAGATTGGCTTCAATGGAGCATTGGGAATGGTAGACTTGTCAGGCTTAGCACCAGTCCATGGATAGGGAGTTCTTTTTATGAGTTGCCTGATCATATGATCAACACCCTTTAGGAACAGAGATACTACACTCTAGCACAGATTTCAGATGTTCGGCTCAACACACAATTTAAGCAAGCTTGGCTCCTTGCAGATTTTTCGATTTCTCTCAGGATGACTCAGTTACATGGGAAAGCTACATCTTATCCTCACAGAACAGCCACTTCCAATTATGCAACCAAGAAGACAAGATTCTATGCTGCAAAAAATCTTCTAAAGGATTCTATACTTTGAATTTGGGGTACCATGTACTGTTTGAGGAAAGGGACCATCCTGAACCATCATGGTGGCACTTGGTGATATGGGACTTCAATTTCCCACTCAAGATCAAATTAGTATCCTTGCTTTCCCTCTCAAATAGAGTTTCAACATGGGATTACTTACACAGGAATATTTATGAAGGCCCCGAGAGATGTTCCCTTTGTGGAGTCGATAATGAATCCATCATCCATATGTTCATTTATTGTCCATATATTATCAAAATAGGGAAAATTGTTCAACATATTAAGGGATTTATTTTTCAAAGGGATGGGACCGATCTGCAAGAGGTTCTCAAATCATGGTTAAATTACCCTTTATCCACATAATACTTCTCTCTCCTTGTTCTCATCATATGGAATACTTGGATTACCCAAAATAAGGTACTGTTTGAAGACTGTAATATTCCACCTTTTGTATATGCTCTCAAAAGATTGGCAATATTGGATATCATGCCCTAGGAAAAAGCACAGAAATAGCCCCATGTCATTACAGTTGAGCAGGTGGACAGATCCTATCCATGGTTTTACTTTGATGGTGCATCGCAGGGGGATCCATCGATGGGAGGAGCGGGAGGCATTATCTTCACCTCGGGTCACAATTGGATCAAATTCGCAGTGGCACTTAGCCCAAGTTCAAATAACCGAGCTGAACTCTTAGCTCTAAGATATACGCTACAATTGGCTCTTTCTATGGATATTCACGAGATTCAAGTTTCTGGAGATTCTCAGTTGGTCATCAACTAGTTGAAATACAGAAGGCCACCCAAAAACATATTTCTAAAGACCATTTACGAAGACCTCGACAAATATGTTGCTACTTTTGAAGACATCTCTTTCCAACATGTGTTTAGGAAAACAAACTGGATAGCATACCAATTATCCAAACTCGAGCTCCAATTCGGGGATGGGATATGGCAAAAATGGGAGTGCATCAATGATGTCATATCACTGAGGATAATCCAAGACATTTGCCATATTAACTACTACATGCTCCAGTATAAATATCTATGATAGATTTTATGACTACGACACCTACTTTTTTAAAATAGACCTTATGGTTAGAGTACTCATTTGAATTTCTAGACATATGTTTTATTGTAGCTGTAAAGTGGACGCCTATAGTACTCATTATTATATCCTTAATGTTGAGGGATCCCTATAAAATACGATACTTTTTCCATGGAAAAATAAAACATATTCACATAGAATAACCACTTAAAATATATCCACTTATTACTTTTATTGCTTTTCTTTTATTATAATGAAAATATAACCCATCACCTTAAAAAATGTTATTTTTCATAATAACAAATTTATAACCTAATGATAAATAAACAATAATTTTCTAAGATCGAAAGAACCCCCTCTCTCCATTATTTTCTAAGACCAAGAAAAACCCTATCTTCACGGATTTCTATTTTCTTCTTATAGAAATAAAGTTTGCTTCATTTATAAATTTATTTAATTTGATTATGGTTACAATTACAAAATAATAATTGATCTATTAAAATTTTATTTTAGTATACTTTATCTTATTTTTATAGCAATAACATTTTATTAGATAAATCATATTTTTGTTGGAAATGTGCTATATTTTATTGTATGTGGATTATATAAGGTTTAAATTCAATAAGTAAGAATTTGTATGGTTATAAATGGGTGTGTGGTCAGTATTCCTGGCAGGTGGCAAAGCTTAATCATTGGTGTGATAGGATTAAGTCTATGCTCAGCATGTTCAGGAATATCTCTTTTGATCATATTTATCGTTAGCATAATTCGGTGGTTGATATCTTATCTAAACAGGCTTTGGCTGGTGATGAAGGTTTCATTTTTTGGGAAGAATTTCAGGAGGGATGCAGAGTTGCGGATGGCTCTGTAAATATCTATGAGATATAGTTGTCTCGGATATCTGTTTCTTTGTTTTTTGTTGTCGTTTTTGGACAAATTTTTGCTCTATCTAGACAAGTCTTTTGTTGTATATTTTTTATCAATCTCTATGAGACTCTCTTCATGTACTATTTGACTCGCTAATGAATATAAATAGTATTTTGTGTTTATGAATTGGGTTTGTGCAATAAGTTGTTAGGTTAGATTGCAACAAATAAGTTGCAATCTATTTAGTAAAGAACATTGTTTATTATTCTAAGATGAAGTATATCGATGTGCAATAACACTTTGTGAAATATATGGTTGAAGCTAAGAAGTAAGAAGGTGTTGTTGGAGATTGTTGACACTTTGAAGAATGTTGCAAACTCATCCATGATGTTTGTTAGTACTGAGAAGTTCTCTTGGTGTAGAGAAGCAATGGGTATTGTTGTCATGAACCTGGAATATTATAAAATATGGGATCTTTGTTTCGCAAAGAAAACAACAAGTGGGAGAAAGTTGGATATGTGTTATATTCTTTGCATGTGGACTACGCCAAGTAAAAATCCAACAACTACATCCCTCGATTGAGTGTAACGATTACTCCTCATTATCTAGATTCGTGGCAATGCCTCCCAAAAAAATTGGGTTTGTTTCAGGGTATTTTGTAAGGATTATAAAAGTATACTTAAGTATAGTATTCTAGGCGATTATTTTGGATTGAAAAAAATATATATATAGAATGGTAGGCGAATATTAAATATGAAACATACAATTTACTAATGAAACTTGTAAATTTTGGTGAATATTATGATAAAAAACATATTTTATGTAAATATAGGCGATATTAGAGACTAAAAATGACCAAATAGCGAATTTATTTTTTGAAAAAAAGCCCCAAAATTAGAATAATTATATATATATATATATATATTCCAACAGAAAAAAATCATACCGATGTTATTCATATGAATCAAAAGGTACATGGAGATACATGTCGTCCTATGAAAAAACGACATAGAATCAAAGATGTAATACATAGTCTCTCAAAAAACAAAAATGGATCTGCTGAACGACACACAGGAGGTCAGCCAAATCTATAAGCCAATAAAAACTTCCAAACTGAAAGAGCACATCAGTTAACAACATGGAGAAAAACATTACTCAAAAATATAGATAGAACCATGATCCACAATTTTCTCACAAATAAATTCTTCCCAAAAGAGATAGCCAACAGTCCCACCAAGGGCCACTTTTGATAGTTTATCAGCCAGAGAGTTGTGCTCTCTAAAAATGTGCTCGAAAGAGATATTTCAGAAGCCTTTGATTTCTTCTCTGATCCTTTGAAACCAGTGTACAAGTGATAGGACATTGAGGTTGTAGGCACCCTACGCCCACTTAATTGTAACCCGGGAATCCCCAAAAAAACTTAAGTCATCAATTCCAAACAGGTAGGCCACCTTCAAAACCATCCATAAGGCTAGTAGTTCTGCTTTCATATTAGTCCCATTATCGCAATTTAATCTCAAAGAGAAATAGTGAGACTCATTTAAAAAGTTTGCACCACCTGCAACAATAATGCCAAAATGTGCAGCACCATCAAAGAAAATGGCAGGGCACCTATACTATGGATCAAAAGCACCAATATGTCTGATCACCTGTGGCATACCTCCTTTAGAAGTGGACTTATAGATACTTAAGATTTGATCCTTTACAAGGTACCAGATTCTCAAAGACAACTTTGTTTCTAGTGAACCAGATCACCCAAGAAATGTAAACCGGTAACAAAGGATGTTCTTTACAAGATCTAAACCACTCCAGAAAATTTTGATAAAAAATCTCAAAACCCCATATAGATGCAATATTTAGTGCAGAAACAACTAATGACCAGATTTCGCAGGTGAATTTGCAACAAACAAGCAGATGGTAAGTTGATTCAGCATCAATCATATAGAGTGGACATCTATTGGGACCAGCCCAACCCAATTTTGTCAGAGCATCCCAGGTTTTCAATTTTCTGTTAAACACAAACTAGCCAAAACACTTGATTTTTAAAGGTAATTTCCAGCTCCACAGTTTCTTAAACCACCACTATTGAGGAAAAAAAATCTTGTGTTTGATGATAACCTCATAAGTCGTCTTAGCAATGATGACTCCCTCAGCTGGATTACCTGCCCACTTCAAAACATCTCTTTGTTGCGAGAGTCTGATACCAGCCGAATCCAGTCGAGAGAAATAAGTGTCCCACTCCTTTTCAAATTGTCCCGTAAGCCCCATATCAACACCTTTTATCCAATATGATGTACCACTCAGAGTGATATAGTTCTTCATCCAATCAAGGGTGGTAAAATCTCTATCTTTCAAATACTCAAGAATTTCCCAAGATAAAGAGAATTCCTTGTGTAAACACAGAATTGGATCAACTCCCACCTGGACTGGTCAGCCTGACCCAACGTGCCAAAAGAGGTCATTTCTCAACCAGCTAATCACGTTTGAAAAACCCTTCCAGATAACAGAGGCGTTCCATGCTTTTTTCAAAGGACTTCTGATCCACCTCATAGGATCCTGTTTGATGTATTTTTCTATAAGAACCTTGGACCATAATGAAGTGCTAAAAATTCCCCTCCAAAGGCTTTTGAGGCACAATGACCTGCAAAAAACCTCCATGTTTTTCAAACCCCAGGCACCACATTCAATGGGGGAAGTTATAAGATCCCACCTTGCCATGATCAGTCCCTTACGGTTAGTCCCTCCAAACCATAAGAAATTGGAGCAAATTTTCTTAATGCGGTGCAAAACCGAGCTGGGAGCTCTGAATAAAGAAAGCCATTATACAGGAATGCTAGTGAGCATGGCTTTAACCAGGATGAGCCTGCCACCCACAGAGAGGAGCCTGTTCATCCAACACTTAATTCTAGCGTCAAACTTCTTGAACAACCATGACCAGTCTTTAACCCTATAATTATTGGGTTTTAGATAATACCCCAAATACTGAAAACCTTCACCCATCAGATGAAAACGATAGGGTAAAATCCTCTGCAGGTCCATAATTCTTGACTCGGCCAAATTGTGTTGATACATAATAGACTTTCTGTCACTTACTTTCATACCAGAGGCACTACAGAACAGCTCGATATTTTCTGAGAAACACTTCCATTCTTTGATAGAATCAAAACCTACAAGGAGAACATCATCTATAAATAAAAGATGAGAAATAAAGATATCTCTAGACATCTTGATACCCTTGATTTGACCAACAACTTTGGCTCTAGTAAGAAGCCTACTGAAACCATCCATAATTAGCAAAAACAGAAGAGGAGACAATGGGCATCCTTTCCTAATGCCTCTCGAGCATTTGAAGAAGTTTGACGGGGCCCCGTTGATTAACACAGCAATATTGGTGGAGGTTACGCAAGCCATGACCCAATTTAACATTAAAGGAGATAGACCAATTTGAATTAGGATCCATCTTTAGTAGGCAAGCTTTAGATTTCCGGATCTTGATAGAGTGTATAATCTCCTGGGTGATACCAATAGAGTCCAAAATATTCCTATCATGGAGAAACCCAAACTGTTCAGAGGATATAAACTTTGACAACCCTGGCTTGATACGGATGGCAAAGTGCAATGGGCCTGTAGTCACCAAAAGTATGGGGTTTGCTGCACTTCGGGATCAAAATTAAAAAAGTAGAGTTGAGAGCACCAAAAATAAAACCATTTAACCTTGAGAACTCAACCATTTCCAGAATCTCCTCCCCCATAATGTCAAAAAAGGAGAGAAACAGCTCCACAGTCCAGCCGTCGGGTCGTGGACTCTTCTCCTTTGCGAAGAGTTTTAAAGTGTCTTCCACCTCCTTCAAGGTGACTTCCTTTTCCTTAGCAGGGTTGAAGAAAACAGGAAAGAGTTGAGCTATCTCCAATTGTCTTATGAGATCACAAGACCCAGGATCCTTGAAGATATTGTCAAAAAAACCAATAGCAGCCTCCTGCAAATGCTTTTTCCTAGAAATAGAATTTCCATCATCCCCCATCAAATCCCAAATTGCATTAGAGTTCCTACGCTTTGAGGCGAAAGCATGAAAAAACCTGGTGTTTTTGTCACCCAAATCCAACCATATAGCACGACTTTTGAGTCTCTAGTCAGCTTCTTCTTGTAGCAGAATGGCTTCCTTCTTCTCTTTAAGAGAACTAATCAACATATGGTCCTTCGGCTCCTCTAAAAGATAAAACTTTTGGTGATATATTTCTTGGACCCGAGCCTCAAGATCATTGTACTCTCTGAGGTCCTGCAGCTTTTTATTCTTAATCCATTTAGTGACCATCCCTTTCAGTTTCTTCAGCTTGATGATAAAGTTGTCCATAGGGTTGTCAATCCTATCAGACCCCGGCTCCAACCAGAATTGCCGAACAACATTGCAAAAATCAGCATTTTGAAGCCAAGAACAATTGAACTTAAAAGGGTAGTTCTTTGGAGCCTAAGAGTCATCACTTTGGAGAAATATAGGCCAGTGGTCTGAGAAAATGTTCTCCCCTATCCAAGATATGTACCGTTGGAAGCATTTTAACAATGACTATGAGACCAAAAAGCAATCTAATCTCTTATGAATTCCATCCATCCCCTCTCTGCCATTAGTCCAAATAAGCATTAAAGAAACAGGGGCTACATCCACTAGATCAAAACAAACCATAATTTCTGTGAAATAATCAGACAGCCCATCAGTCTGCGCTTGAGCTCCCCAAATATCCGAAGACCCTAGAGAAAAATTCAAATCACCTGCAATAATGAGGTTATTCAAATTAAGCAGACCAGAACTCGATAAGGTATCCCAAAAGACAGATCTATTGGAATAGGGCCCATAACAATTTAAGATGGAAAATTGCAGATTTTGGAAAAGACTTCTGCCCTTCATGAGAATTCCCCATTTAGTCTTGAAAGTAATAAAATCAAATAAACGAGGGTTCCAGCCGACCAACAGACCACCCGACCTCCCATCAGCACTTGTAGCAGAGAAAGCCCATCCAGGGAAAATGTTGGATAACTTCAAAATTGCAGATGAAACATCACACATAGATTCCTATAAAATGATAATATCCGGGCTAGTAGCATTGAATAATTTAGATAAATCCCTACCCCGGGTAGCTTTACCTTAACCACGCACATTTAGAGAAAGGATAAACATTAATCAATAACAATAGTGGGATGCACTGCTCTAAGTGTCGTAGAGTTATCTGAACTGGGTGAGGCCTCAATAATGCGAACAGACAAAGGAGTGAAAGAGTCAACTGCTGGTGCATCCAATTTCCCAGGACCCCCCTTTTTTCCTTTCCTTATGGTCACGTTCTGAAAACGAAGGCTATCAGAGGGTTTGATCATCGAATCTGGTGGAGGATTTTTGGAAAAGACATCAAGGGGCGAGAGAGAAAGATGTTCAGAACTAGGGTCATATCCACTTTCGACCAAAACAGCCTCATCCTCAAAGGAAAGAACCCTATCCACTTTAAGAGATGTATCTAAGGTAGAAATAGCATTTTCCAGAATAGGTCCTTCCTCCATAGGGGTAGGAGGAGGCCAAGACAAATGACCCTTAACTATATAAGGACCCCCTACAGAATTTAAATTCAAAGAGACCTACCCCCTCGAAATTCTCTTATTTAGAGATTCCTCCACATTGACATAAAAATTCAATTCATCTTTAGATATGTCGATATAGGGGGTTTCGTCTTTGAGCTTACCTATAGAATACTTCAATGGAGAAGAGACTTTAGATATCAGAGTATTAAGGAGTAGAGAGCCATCAATGGCCGAATCCAAACCCCCTTAAGTAGTCCTGCAAGTCGAATACAGTGAACATTTTGCCATTATATGACCAATCTGCCTACACCGAAAGTAGCGGAAAGGGATTTTAAAATAATCCAGATGTTGGCAGATGATCCATGAGCCCCAATGAACATCAATTTATGCCGGTAATCCACGGGACAAATCAAATTCTACCATTATTTTTGCAACCCTACGGTCAAAACCGAAAAGGGTTTTTTTATCCAGTCTTATAAATTTCCCAACCGAATTGGCTAATGCAATGAAGATGCTTTCCGTCCAAAATTTGATTGGAAACCCTGGAAATAACATCCAAAGATGGTGAAATTTTGGTCGTTCTTTGGTAGGATCAAACCCAATGTGCCATTTCTTGAGACAAAGAGAACCTTCCTTGAATAACCAGACCTGCTTTAAAACTGCATCCACAAACTCACTGGATGGGAGAATGAATAGAATCCATCGGTTAACAAGAAGATTGACTCGGGGTGCTAACCCCATCATCGGCATCCAGTGCAAATTAACCCAGGCCAATATCTCCTCGTGGCTCCCACCCATAAATTCCATTCAATCGACTACAGCTCTCTGAGCCAGTTGCTCAACCCTATCTAGGTTGTGGTCAGGGTTAATAACGAACTTCTCCCAGCCCTCCCTAGCCTTAACAATTTTCAGCTGTCGGCGAGACTTAGCACGGGCACCAACAAGGTCAAGGTTTAAGGTTTTATTCTCAGAACGATCCGGCTGCGACCCATCAAGTCTAAAACTGCAAAAAGGGGAAGGGCTAGTGGGCAAGGCCATAAGGACAAAAAGGAACCCTAAAAAAGAAGAAACCACCTGTCCCACACAACATGACAAAGTCGCCACCTGTCAGAGAGGGAAGAAGAGGAAACCCTAATCGGAGAACGACAAAGACCAGAAATACAACAAAGACCACCAAAAAGATAACTTGAAAGGTAAGCCAGAAGACAAATGACCGCAAAAAAGCTAAGTTTGGAACTGCAAAAAAAAAAAAAATCAAATTCAATTGCAAAAACATTGTTTTTGCCATACACTAGCTCATATGGGGAAAAACCAGTGGTGTTACGCCATGTAGTACGATAGGCCCATAGTGCCTCTGGAAGCCTTTTAGCCCAATCTTTACGATGGCTCTTCACTGTTTTTGTCAGAATGGCCTTGATCACCTTGTTTGTGCTCTCCACTTGGCCATGGGCCTGTGGATGATATGGCGAGGTTATTCTGTGCTGAATATGAAATTTCTGTAGTTGTGATTCCAGCTTGTGAGACACAAACTGTGGTCCACCATCCGTAATGATCTCCTTAGGTATTCTGAACCAAGTAAAAATCTCTTCATATAGGAAATCAATCACAGCCTGATCATTGGCCTTGACCAAGGCTACAACTTCTACCCATTTGGTCATGTAATATGTGCAAACCAAGATGTGAACTTTCTGCTTTGAGGGAGGGTTGATAGGCCCTACAAAATCTAGAGCCCACCTATGAAATGGTTCAACCACAAGTTGTGGTTTCAAAGGCATTTCATCTAATCTGTTGGGTTGACCCATCCTTTGGCAGCTATCACATGACTAAACATACTTCTTCACATCCCTAAACAATGTAGGCCAAAAATAGCCCATTCTCAAAACTTTATGACCTGTCCTTTTGTCAGCAAAATGTCCCCCACAGGGCTCATCATGGCAAGCTTTAAGAATGCTAAAGATTTCATCTTCTCTAACACATCTTCTTATTTCTAAATCAAGACCTGTGTAGAAAAGATGGCCATCAATCCAGCAGCACCTAGCACTCTGTTGCATGATCTTCCTTTTTTCTCTCTTTGACAGATGTGCTGGAAGCTTACCTTCCTGCTGTCCCAAAACTGCTCCAATGGCAGTGTCTGAAGCATCTGAAGAAATGTGAAAAGGCAGAGCCCAATTAGGTCCTCGTAAGATGGGTGCTATAGACAGCCTTTTCTTTAGCTCAGTAAACACTATTTGGCATGCATCATTCCATACAAATTGTGCATCCTTCATCAATAGAGTGAACAAAGGAGAAGCCAGTTTGGAAAAAATTTCTATGAACCTTCTGTAATATCCAGCATGCCCCAAGAAGCTACGTACATCCTTCTGTGTCCCAGGAGTTGATATCTTTTCAATTACCTTGATTTTGGATGGATCTACATGGATACCATCAAAAGAGATGAAGTGCCCCATCACTATGCCTTCACTCATCATCATGTGGCACTTTTTAGTGCTCAAAGAGAGCTGGCTTTGTTCACAGTGTTTCAAGACCTTTTCTAAGTTCTTCAGTGCTTCTTCATAACTATCACCATATGGAGTAAAGTCATCCATAAAGATTTCCATGCAATCATTCACCATTTCTGAAAAGATTCCAATCACTGCTCTCTGAAATGTAGCTGGTGCGTTGCACAACCCAAAAGGAAGTACTCGGTATGCAAAAGTCCCCCAGGGGAAAGTGAAAGTGGCTTTATCTTGATCTTCTGGAGCAATCTGGATCTGGTTATAGCCACTAAAGCCATCCAGAAAGGAGAAATACTTTTTCCCAGACAAGGTATCAAGGACCTGATCGATGAAAGGTAAGGGGAAATGGTCCTTCTGCATTTCCTTGTTCAATTCTCTGTAATCCACGCAGACTCTTCATTTCCCATTCTTCCTTGGCACAATCACAAGTGGAGAAACCCACTCACTGTCTTAAATTGGATATATGAATCCTGCTTCCAAAAGTTTCTGGATTTCTTCTTTCACTATGTCTCTCAGGTTCGGGTTCATCCTTCGTTGTGGTTGACATACAGGCCTGGAGTCGCTCTTAATATAAATGTGATGGGTGCACAAATGAGAAGGAATTCCTTTCATGTCTGTGTACTCCCAAGCGAAATATCCCCTACGTTGTTTCAGCAGAGTGACTAGTTGTTCCAGCTCATTAGGTGCCAGATTAGGATTGATATTCAATGTTTTTCCTGGCCCAATTTCTACTGGAACACTCTTCGAATTCTTAAATACTGGAATTATATTGTCGTCACCGATTAGAGTTTCTTTTGTAAGCTTTTCTTGTTCTGTTGCAGCTAGAGTATTGTCCAATATCTGATAGACACTTTGATTGACTGACGTGGTCTCACTGATGAAACTATTAATGGCATCATCCTCTGTTTAATCCTCAAACATTAAGGCTCTCCCTATGGTTAGTAGTGGTTGCACACCCTCTTCCTCCTCCAAATCTTCCCATAATGGAGTCTCAGCTTCTGTGCTTGGTCGAGCTAGAGGGTACAAGGTTAGGCTCTTGATCTCAGTTCCATCTAAAATGGTCATAGATCCTGACCAACAGCTGATACAGAAATCTGTTGTGGCCAACCACGGTCTTCCCAGGATTAGTGAGTGTCCCCCCAAATAGGATTTCGGATGTAACACCAAGAAATCCATAGGGTATTGCCACGAGTCGACTGAGATCACGAGGTCATCTAGGATCCTTTCAGGCTTGATCGTTGATCTATCAGCAAGTTCCAAAACGGTAGGGGTTGGCTGAAGATTAGTAAGTCCCAATTTCTTCACGATTTCTATGGTCATAACGTTAATAGTTGCGCCTTAATCCACCAAGACATTTGGAATTTCTGTGTTCCCTGTGTGAACTATAACAGTCGGGTTCCCAGGGTCATTGTATTTTTCCACAGGGTCCTTCCCCATTATTAATTCTGAAAGCTTTCCCAACACGTGGACAGTGGGGGGATCCTGTTAGGATATTTAGATACTTAGGAGTTAGTTAAGATCAACTTGTGTAATAGATCTGTTAGGGATAGTGTGTTTCTTTAGTATGCATTTGTAAATACTTAATCCGACGGTCACAATATGTTCCCAACATAGAGTGATCCGACGGCTCAACTTCTCTTAGATCAAACCTAACCTTGATCCGTGGCTTAACACCCGATTGGTCCATGATCTCTATTTAAAGAGCATGGAGGGTCATTGTTTAGTTGATCGATTATGAGAATCTCATTTGTAACTTTCTTTCTTTGCATAATAAATTGTCCCGTAGAAGCTATTTGGCCGGGGCCGTGGAGTGTTTCCCTCAAGAGGGTTTAAACCACGTCAAAACATCGGTGTGTTGATCTGTGATCTGCTTGTGTGAAGTGGTTGCTCTTGGTGTTTGGTCCTTTGGCAGTACCCTGTGTACCCGAACATGGTTCAGAGCTAGAGGTCACGAGTTCGATACACACTCGGCTCGCGTTGAGGGGGAGATTGTTGCACGAAATTGCAAGTAGTTAGCGCTCCCCGGTGTATCGTGACAAGGGACTAATCACCTCTCGTGGATCCTTGAAATCTGGCGGTGGTGAGTTTACCAATCACCTGCGGGTTTTGGTGTAACGGCAGCCGTACTACCAACAATTGGTAGTACGGAAGTCCATCAAATGGATGTCAAGTCTGCCTTCTTACATGGTGATTTACAGGAGGAAATTTACATGGAACAACCTCCTGGATATGTTCAGAATAACTCTAGCCTTTTCTGCCACCTTAAGAAATCCTTATATGGCCTTAAGCAAGCTCCTAGAGCTTGGTATGCCAAAATGGATAACTTTCTCCTTGACACTGGTTTTTCTAGATGCCATTCTTACCCCAATGTCTATACCAAGAAAGTAGGAAACCATCTCATCATACTTGTTCTATATGTTGATGACCTTATTCTTAGTGGTAGTGACCCTAAGCATATAACCCATGTGAAATCCAGTCTTAAACAAAATTTTGAAATGTCAGACCTAGGACATTTGCATTATTTTCTTTGTCTCCAAGTTCTGCAAACCAAAGAAGGAATCTTTCTTTCTCAATCTAAGTATGCTTGTGACCTTCTTCGTCGCTTTCACATGGAAGATTGTACACCAGCCCCTTCTCCCTTCCAGTCTGGAGTCAAACTTTTTGCCACTTGTACTTCACCTGAAGTCGATACCACCTTGTATCGTCAGCTTCTTGGTAGTCTCTTATACTTGACTCATTCCCGTCCTGACCTTTCCTTTGCCGTTGGTCGTGTTGCCCATTATATGCAGACACCTCATGAAAGTCACTGGAAAGCAACTAGAAGAATACTTCGATATATTCCAGGTACAGTTCAGTTTGGGATTCATTACAGTACAGGGGGGGAACCTTTGTTGGTTGGTTTCACTGATTCAGATTGGGCCGGCGATCCTAATGATCGAAAGTCTACTGTAGGTTATGTTTTCAGTCTGGGATCTGGACCTATTACTTGGGCTTGTAAGAAACAACAAGCTCTTGCTCTTTCTTTAGCAGAGGCAGAATATCGAGCAGCAGTTAATGCCAGTCAGGAAGCTTTATGGCTTCAACAGATCCTTTCAGATTTTGGATTCGAGCAGTAGCAACCTACTCCACTTTGGTGCGACAATCAAAGTGCCATCAAGCTTGCCAAAGATCCAGTTCTACATCAACGCAGCAAACACATTGATCTACATATGCACTTCATCAGAAATCTTGTTCATGATCGTGTTCTTGAAGTGCTCTTTTGCCCTATAGATGATCAAGTTGTAGACATCTTCACCAAGTCTCTTACAGAAGTGAAGTTTTCTAAAATTCGATCTATGTTAGGAGTTCAAGAACTTGTCATTAAGGGGGGATAGGCTCTAATGCCTCCTTCCTTCTCCTAATAGTGTCACTTTTGTAAATCCTTCAATCCTATCCCAAGTTGTTCTTAAGGGGGTATGTTAGGATATTTAGACAATTAGGAGTTAGTTAAGATCAACTTGTCTAATAGATCTGTTAGGGATAGTGTGTTTCTTTAGTATGCATTAGTATGCATTTGTAAATACTTAATCCAACGGTCACGATATGTTCCCGACATAGAGTGATCCGACGGCTCAACTTCTCTTAGATCAAACCTAACCTTGATCCGTGGCTTAACACCCGATTGGTCCATGATCTCTATTTAAAGAGCATGGAGGGTCATTGTTTAGTTGATCGATTATGAGAAGCTCATTTGTAACTTTCTTTCTTTGCATAATAAATTGTCCCGTAGAAGCTATTTGGACGGGGCCATGGAGTGTTTCCCTCAAGAGGGTTTAAACCACGTCAAAACATCGGTGTGTTGATCTACGATCTGTTTGTGTGAAGTGGTTGCTCTTGGTGTTCGGTCCTTTGGTAGTACCCTGTGTACCCGAACAGATCCTTGGGCCTTCTTCCTGGTTTCTTGACGCATAAATCTTTAACAGTCTTGACATAGATGGGCACATCATGGAGGGCCTGTAACAATGGAATTTTTAACATACAAATTTTTCAACTCTCCCACGAGATCAAATCGGGGTTGTTCCAATGTTTTCTGCAGTTGCAATCGTTCAGGGTATGGTGGTTCTCTATTCAACTGTGTAGGCTGTGACACATCATGTGTTTCTTTCTGAGTTTCAGCTGTTGCTTCAGTAGGAGTATCAGCATCCTTAATAATGGGGCTTACTGAATTAACCATGTTCTCATACTGTTGATTTACTCTAGTTTCAATCACTGGGGATGAAACATCCTCAATGATAATAGGTTCCACTACCCTCCTTTATCGTAATTGTATATCATTGCAGGGAATCTAAGTGATGGAATACGCAGGCATGTTGGCAGTCTCAAATTGATGGACTGTTTTATTGTTTGGGTTCGGGTTAGGTTGTGCAGGTAGCTGTGGTCGAAGTGGTGCATTCATAGGTGCGGCATTGTTTTGGAAAGGGAGCTGTGGTTGCTGATACTGCTGATGCTGATACTATTGAGGAGGGTATTGTTGATACTGAGTCTGGTGATGGGGAAAGTTATTTCCTTGGTAAGAGTTTCTCCAGTTGGAATTTCAAGGAGCTTGGTTCGACTGTTGTTGCCATGGTGTCCATGAATTAGGATTTTGCATTGGATTCTGAGATGGATGCCACTGGTTGCTGGAATAATGTGAAGGAAATTGTGTATTCATATTATGCATATTGTTCATTCCATTCATATTATGCGGAAAAAATGTTGGATCTAGATTCATACCTTGATTTCGAGGCTGCCATGGTTTCTTCTGTGCCATGAAGTATGTTGGCTCCACATCTGGAATAGATGCCTGCAGGACTGCTTTGACCTTAGGTAAGGAAGGACATTCCTTAGTATCATGCTTGATTTCGCATATCCTACATACCTCTTCCTTGTCCAACGAGCATTCCTTCAGTGGGTGCTTTTTTCCTACATTTAGGGAAGATTACACCAAGTGTAAGCTCTTCTACCACTTGCTTCTGCTTTGATCTCATGACATCTAACTCTGATGAAATGGAACTCGTCGTGTCTGTTTTAAAATTCTCCAGTAATTTTCCTATTTCTGCTCGAGTGGCTCCTCCACTAGATGACTTCTGAGTCCTAGTGAAGACATCCTGATCTCGGTCTTTGTCTTGTTTGTTGGTTCTAGAGGATCCCCTGGAATACCTTCAACATAATTCAACAATCTTTTCAAAAGGTTCCTTCGAGATATCCCCCTTTCCCAACAGATTCAACATATCAAGGCAATCTTCTCTAATTCCTCTTAGTAAGATAATCTTGAGCACATCCTTGCCAATCTCAGCATGACCAGATCTTTGTAAATTGTACAGCAATCTTTCCACAAAGTCTTCCAAACTTTCTTCATCCTTCTGAACCATTTTAAACAAATCCTCCTTTCTATCTCTAGTTCTGCAATATTCTTGGTACTTAGAAAGAAAGGTGTTTTTCATTTGGTCCCAAGTAGTAATGGTCTCACGACCCAGACTCGTGAACCAGCGCAAAGCATTTCCTTTCAAGGTGGCTGGGAATAACTTCGGCTTCTGAGCACTAGAGGTGTAATCATAGCTGCGACAGAGGATATCAAACTCAAAAAGGAACTCATCAGGATCCTCAGAGGACTTACCATGAAAGTACGGGAGAACTGATGGTGAGATGTTCTTCATAGGAGCTGCTCGAGGTATCTGTAGGATAGGGAATTCTAATGTAGCCACAGTATTACTAGGCTGATTATTTTCTCCTTCTTCCTCCGCGTGATTCCCATGTTCATTCTCGCCCTCCTGTTCTCTACCAGCCATGGTTCTAGTCCAAAAATCAACAGCTTCCTTTATGCATTCTTCCTCTGCTTTAGCTTATTCCTCTCTTCTCCTCTCTTCTTCTCACCTTCTTTCTTCCTCTACTATTCTACGAGTCTCCAACCACACTTCTTTGGTAACTCTGGTTCCATCAATATGATAAATCTCCTCTCTATCTGGTGCACCTACAATGCTTCCCTTATCTTCAGGAGGTTTACTTTCTGCAAAAGGAGTTGAAGGTCCCGTTGTATTCTCCACTGTGGATGTTGAATGTTCAATATTGGGAGGAATAGAATTTTCCATGCCTGTAGAGTTCAGCGGTGGTCTAGTGGAAGAATCAGCTCTAGCAATTATCTCATCAATGTATGTGTGTCTTCCCTGACCTGCATTACGACCTCGACCTCTTCCACCTACAATGTTAGTATTCCAAACGGGTTCCCGATTTGTTTTTCTTGTATTCATGCATGCTATAAATAATTTAACTAAAATGAAATCAAATGAAACCAACTACTAACTCTGTCTATCTATTACCATCCCCGGCAACGGCGCCAAAATGTTGGTCACCCTATATGTCAATTAATTAAAGTTAACACATAGGATGGTCAATATAAATTGTCAAGCCCAGGAAGGTCTTTTATTTCAAAGGCAATAAGCAAAATCTATGCATAAACAGATCAAGCAGTTGATTTACTAAATGTAGATGATGACCCTACCTATATGTTCAGCCCACTCATTCCATAAGAAAACTAATCTAATTCATACATCTAAGAATCCAAAGTGCGACAACCTTCCTACAGAAATCAACCCAGCAAGTTAATGACATAATAATGAAATGGAACTAGACTGCTTTTGCAAGAAGTTAAATCCTATAATTTTCAAACAACAGTATTCAATCTTTACCAAAATGAGCTATCCAGTGGCTACTGTAACTCTACCATTATCTGTCTAATCTATGCATGCAATTGAAGATACAACAACAACCAAAATTAAAATACAAGCTTGAATCCTAAACTGATAATTACTGGAAATCCTAGAAAGCATAAACAACTGAAAGATATTGGAATTGAGCTTGGTTGTCACAGCTGATTAAAACACACATCCAATTAAATAAATTATCCTACATAGTCGACTGTCACACCAATCTGCTATAGCTATTCGAGATGCAATTATAAACTACCAAAAGGAAATCTAATTCTCTGTTGCAGCTACCAATAATATCTGCACTAATTCCACACCACACAACAGAAGTAAAACTAAACTACTCTACCTACTTATACCGGCTATCTCTGTGAGAAGGCGGGCCCTGGCCTTCTAACAGAGACGCCGAGAGTCACAACAAATTAAGACACAGAAATGAAGAACTATGCTCTCATATTAATGAAGGAAAATCGTAGTGCTCTATTACAGCTTATGTAAAATGGTAATTGTCGAACCCCAGGCTACAAGAGCCTTCTGGAATTTATACCAAGAAAATACAGTTTCAAATCCACTATAATCGTGCAGCAAAGAAGATCTATGATCTTCATGCTGCAGAGTTACATCTAACTGATACAGTTGTATTAAAAAAGGCTGTTAATTGTGAAGGATGATGTTGCTCTGATAATTAATGGATCAACAGACTCAGCAACTGGAATGCAACCTGTCTGTCGCAGCTAGGATCTGTTTCAATGGAATCTGTTACAGTGAGGATCTGTTACAGCTCACATGGAAGATGTGTTGTTCCTTGGGGTATGAGGATTTGGTGCTTTGAAGAGTAACAGTTGGCGCCACTTGGTTGATACACCTGCGCTTTAGACCTTTGCTAAATGAAATCACAAAGATCAGTATAAACCAAGGACTAAGATCCATAATCTTTAACAATATTAGGCATAAAATAAATAAAGCAATCACAAATTATACCTGTCAATATTATTGATTGGTCTGGAGAAAGACATGGATATAGCTTATAAAAGTAGGATGAAATCAGGGCAAAATGACGTAATCAGGATGACCAAAAAGGGAATTTCCTAGACCCAACATCTCCCCCCAACTATCTGATTGCATGTCCTCATGCAACAGCCTCCCCTAGTCCGAATCTGAGTTTGAGTTGAATCGGTGGAGATTTGTAAGATTATAGGCAAGTTCTGGTGTCTCCCCTCGAGGCACAAACCCATAGCAGGATATCTAATGCTCCCACCACAACTCTTCTTCTTCTAATTTCAAAGCATAGTTGTTTCTGTGAGAATTGCTCACATGAAACCAAATGAGATGGAATTTGAATCTTAAACCAATCCACCAAGACCCACACCTTTTCATGCACTGCACATATCTAGGAATCCTTGTCAAAGCTTGCCTGAAATTTTCAAAGCCATATGGATCCATTTCCTTCAAAGATGATGAAGAGTACAGCCATCTGTATTCACTACCTTCCAGGGCATCATGCTGCATATTAAGAATCATTGGGACACATGTGGTAAGGAGTTTATCTCGCAGGCTCTCAAAATATCAGGCAATTGAAGGAACCCTGAGAGATCTAGCATGATTTTCCATGAATGCTAGTGGATTCTGAGGTTCCCCCCTAATCCAGAGAGTAGAATTCTCCTCATTCCTGAGGATGGTTTGGAAATCATCTCAGCATCTTACATGGTTAATGACAAAAGAGGCAAATTCCCTCAACTGAACATCCCCTAGAAGAGGTAAAGGATTAGATGGAAAGTCAATATAACAAGCCCTGTCATGTAAATACAATTCACATAACAAATGATGATCCTCAAAATCTCTCTTCAGAAAAGTCTCCAAAAACTCAGTAGTTGTTGCCAAATCAAATGATCTCCCTTCCTTGAGAGCTCTTAATTGAAATAAAGTTGTCTGCTCATGGAGAAAGACAGGGTGAGAGGGGGATGGAGCCCTGCAACTCAACAATTCTATGGAAAGAGTGTACATTTTGTCTTTTTCTTGTTGCAGGGACTTAAGTTTCTTCAATGCTTCCAATTTTTCTTGAACTTTCTCCCACCGGAGTTTTTGGAAGAATAACTCCTCAGCCCACTTTTCTCTCAGTCCCTTAATGGCATTCCTATGTTCCTAGAGAGAGATCATACCTGTTCTGAACTATTCAATCCACTTGAGCCATTTTTCCAACTCGAGATTTAACCAGAGAATCTTCTTTTCCAGCCGTTGAATTCTTCTGTCTTCTACCTCTAATTAATGGATCAACAGACTTAGAAACTGGAATGCAACCTGTCTATCGCAGCTAGGATCTATTTCAGTGGAATCTATTTCAGTGAGGATCTGTTACAGCTCATGTGGAAGATGTGTTGTTCCTTGGGGTATGAGGAGTTGGTGCTTTGAAGAGTAACAAATGGCGCCACTTGGCTGATACACCTGCGCTTTAGACCTTTGCTAAATGAAATCACAGAGATCAGTATATACCAAGGACTAAGATACATAATCTTTAACAATCTTAGGCATAAAATAAATAAAGCAATAACAAATTATACCTATCAATATTATTGATTGGTCTGGAGAAAGACATGGATATAGCTTATAAAAGTAGGATGAAATCAGGGCAAAATGACGTAATCAAGATGGCCAAAAAGGGCATTTCCTAGACCCAACATCTCCCCCCAACTATCCAATTGGATGTCCTCATGCAACAGCCTCCCCTAGTCCGAATCTGAGTCTGAGTTTAATCGGTGAAGATTTGTAAGATTATAGGCAAGTTCTGGTGTCTCCCCTCGAGGCACAAACCCATAGCAGGATATCCAATGCTCCCACCACAACTCTTCTTCTTCTAATGTCAAAGCATAGTTGTTTATGTAAGAATTGCGCACAGGCAACCAAATGAGAGGGAATTTGAATCTTAAACCAATCCACCAAGACCCACACCTTTTCATGCACTGCACATATCTAGGAATCCTTATCAATGCTTGCCTGGAATTTTCAAAGCCATATGGATCCATTTCCTTCAGAGATGAGGAAGAGTACAACCATATGTACTCACTACATTCCAGGGCATCCTACTGCATATTAAGAATCATTGGGACACATGTGGTAAGGATTTTATCTCGCGGGCTCTCAAAATATCGGGTAATTGAAGGAACCCTAAGAGATTTAGCATGATTTTCCATGAATGCTGGTGGATTCTGAGGTTCCCCCCTAATCCAGAGAGTATAATTCTCTTCATTCTTGAGGATGGTTTGGAAAGCATCTTGCCATCTTACATGGTTAATGACAAAAGAGGCAAATGCCCTCAGTTGAACATCCCCTAGAAGAGGTAAAGGATTAGATGGAAAGTCAACATAACAAGCCCTGTCATGTAAATACAATTCACATAACAAATGCTGATCCTCGAAATCACTCTTCAGAAAAGTCTTCAAAAACTGAGTAGCTGTTGCCAAATCAAATGATCTCCCTTCCTTGAGAGCTCTTAATTGAAATAAAGTTGTCTGCTCATGGAGAAAGACAGGGTAAGAGGGGGATGGAGCCCTGCAACTCAACAATTCTATGGAAAGAGTGTACATTTTGTCTTTTTCTTGTTGCAGGGACTTAAATTTCTTCAATCCTTCCAATTTTTCTTGAAGTTTCTCCCACCGGAGCTTCTGGAAGAATAACTCCTCATCCCACTTTTCTCTCAGTCCCTTAATGACATTCCTATGTTCCTGGAGAGAGATCATACCTATTTTGAACTATTCAATCCACTTGAGCCATTTATCCAACTCGAGATTTAACCAAAGAATCTTCTTTTTCAGCCGTTGAATTCTTTTGTCTTCTACCTCCTTTTCATCATCAAAATCTAGAAATATGACTTCCTTATCTTTCTTTGGCACTGTGACAGTTTCATCCTCTATTGGGGTTGCAATGGTCTGTGCATGTAGTGCAGTCTCAGCCATGGGTTTTAGGGATGCTGGTTCTTGTGTAACAACATTCATTATTTCCATATCCACCTCATCCTCCTTGGTCTATGTTACAGTCTCAACCAATATTTTTAGGACCGTTGGTTCTTGTGTGATAGCATCCTCCTTCTCCATTTCAATCTCAGCCATCTAAGTTTGTGTTGCAGTTGTAGCAAATGATTTTGGAAACACTGGTTCTTCTGTAACAGTGTTTTCTTCCTGGTCCTTGATATCAAATGTTGTTGTCTGAGTTGCAGCTTCACTAAAAAATTTCAAGGGTACTGGTTCTTGTGTAACAATCCCCTGTTCCTCAATTTCTTAGAACTGCTGAGATTGTTTCTGGGTTATATCAGGTTTTTCTTACTGATGAGACTAGTCCTGAAGAAGCTCAGTATCCCCTAATGGTTGGGACTGTATTGTTTCATCTCCTAAATTCAAATTAGGGATCTCTTCAATTCTTGGCTCATTTTCCCCCATTAATTCGATTTCTGGCATTCCTTCTTCCACCTCCTCTATCTGTACATGCTTTTGTGATGCAAGTCCCAACAAAACAACTCTGTGTCCTGCTACAGAAAATATATCTCCACACTCTGGACAAACAGTCTCCCCATACTTCTCATTTTCAAATGCAAAAGATGGATTTTCCAATAAGTTTGCAACATTTGATAATGTGTTAAAATTTTTCTCTGCTTGTTTTCCAACTACTCCCTTCCATCTTTCCAGCTCATTTCGCAATATCTGCACCTCCTCTTTTAATAATTCATTTTCAAGCTGGATATTTTCGATTTGAGGTTCTTCCCTGGAAGGTTCCTGCATAGCAGCAGACAACTTGGGGTTCAAAATGGGAATCTCTATATCTACCCCTATTGCAGGTGCTTCTTCTAACACAGGTGACTCCCTATTCCCTCTGACTACTCATGTTATCTCTGATAAGGGTGCTTCAATATTACCCCCAATTGCATCCACTATCTTAGCTTCTTATGTTGTCTCTGCTAACTCTACTGCTATTGCAGCTACTTCTGTTGTTGCTACTGATCGAGTCCTTCTTTTCCTCGCCATCCCCATTGGGTGTTCCTCACTGCTTACTGCTAATGACGCTTTGACAGTTCTGATCCTCCTTTTCTTTGCTACAGTGGGTGTCTGACCTCTATTTCTTGATCCTTCTCTTCCTTTCTTTGACACAGGGGTTTTTACGTTGGTCTTCTCTTCTTCAATAATGGTACCCCTTATCTCTGGAGAGGACGCAACCTCCAAAATTTCCACAGTCCCTTCTTCTACTATCTGATATCTTTCCTCCTAAATTCTTATTTCTGCAATTGCAGCTTCTACTGTCATAGATTCAACAACTGCTCCAGTTTCAGCTTCTTTTAATTGAATATCTTCTTCTGTAGTTACAGCTTCTGATTTTTCTGCCTCCTGCTCCATGGTTTCCATCATAATTTCCTCAGCTATAGGGTTTTCTGTTACTGTTGCTTCCCCTTTGTTTACTTCCCCTTCGTCACTCGCCTGGTTTTATAATGCTCCAACCTCCCCCCCAACTGGATTTGAGGAACGCCGGTCCTCACTATCTTCACCAACACCTTCCACTTCTCATACAGGTTGTAGGATTGCACATCTCTAGCCAAAAATTGCTCCCAGGTTAAATTATGATTTATAATGGCTCTTAACACCAGTAATTTAATTAAGCCATGATTAGTAAGGGAGGAAACTGGGTGTTGGGCGGTTCTTGCATATCCAGCCATGGTTTGTAGGGCTTTGAGCAGATAGAATGGTATATTCACTAAATTACCATGGCGTAAATGAGAGAGTAAGGGAAGTTCAGAGACGGAAACAACTTGGTACCTATCTCCACAAGAAATATATCTTTTCACAAATATTGCCACTTGATTCCAGGGTGGTAGTAAAGATGCCAGTTCCAACCCACGGCGCTTTGGAATAACCTTCTCGCCAACTGCCAAAAATTCTCGTACCGCATTTGCATTATGTCCCTTCTGTCCAAATAACTTCTTGCCAAACAGGGGTAAGCCAGCAACTTCGGATATGATTTCTTCTGTAACATTCACACGCAGTGCCCTGACCTCAGAGTGAGTATCAGTCAGGTTGAGGGCAAGTTGCAATGTCGTTTCTGTGTGGAAACCGTTCAACCATTCAAAGTATGCCATCCAACCTGTTGCTGTAAAAATATTAAGGACTACTGCATTGGCACGTATAGCTTCTGTATTTACTGGCTCTTGTCGGACTGGGTTTCCCATTTTAATCCCCCCTCAAAGTTAAGAACAAACACAACAATCTCCAGTCTGGACGTGGAAGCTGAAGCTTTATGATCATGCAAAGGGTCGTTGCGGTTAAAAAAAAATCAGGTCTTAGGCAAGTTTGTGCCAGTATGAACATTCCGTTGAAATAATGAAGTTGGCAGAATAGGAGTAACAGTTGCAAAATCGGGTAAGGTGACGGAATATAATTACAACTATGACCTTGACATAGTCCCTAGAGGTTAATTCGCATGGTTTCGTTAATCGAGGTTGCGATAGTACATAATCGTTATTACTGTATTTAATTTTTCTTCCAAATCATGTAAAAGATGTGATCCGTACCTTTGCGTTTATGAGCTTGAGCCATGGATTAATCATTACAGCCGGCCGTCGTCCTCGCGGGTATGAATGCACATGTCCTGAAGTGATGTGGCCACTGCCACTTAGGCTGACAGCTACTCAAAGCACCCGAAATTTTCCTTCGTGGAAAACCATGTGTTAGCACAGTATTTTTCCAATGTGAATGAAAGATTGCCAATCCAAAAAATTGGTTGTGATATCTCCTAAGTTCGGTGAGGAAGACACCAAGTCCCCCCCAAAAAAAATGATCCATATGACCATTGGCCACGCCAAAGAAGAGCTAAAGAATTAAATAAAGTACCTTGTAATAACATATAAAGTAATCAACGGTCACAATCAAGGCAGAAAAAGATCAAAGGCTGCGACCAGGAGCTAGTGGAAAAATTCTATATTTAGGAGAGCATATAAATGAATTGACAGGGCTTCTAAATTTGGCCAATATGGTAAATTAGGCGGATAAAGCACTGGTGAATCTCTAAAATAGTTAGTGAAGCTCTAAAATGGTGGAATGGCTAAAAGATGGCGGATCTCCAAAATGCCCAAGTCTTTGTTTAAAAATTTAAAAGTTCATAGTTATTAATATAAATATTTTATATTAATATTCAAACCCAATCACCAAAGTCTTGGCACGAATCTCAAAAATGTCAAACTAAAACTTTGAAAAAGACAAAGTTTGGATAAGCGGCTACCATTCATTCCGCTCACTCAACTAGATCGAGGGTTAAAATGATGAGGGTGGTGCAGAATATTTACCGTGGTTTTTACTTTTACCACGTGTCACTAGCATATTATTCCGCTAGTCGGGGAAGTGGTAAGGTAAACCACTACCTAATGGTTGCGGAGAGAAAATAATACATTGCCCAAAAGTTTAAAACATATGTTATAACATTGGATTTTTGGGTAATTTATTTGGAAAGAAATCATGTAAAAATAGGAATGGAAATATTTAAGATGAAAATATTTTCCAAGATTTGAAAATCCAAAACCACGAGGAGCAATCAAAACCATGGGGAAAAAACCAGTGGATTGTTTTCACAGGAAAATTGTTTATGAAATTTAATTTATTTCAGGAAATGATTGTTTTAGTCACCATTTTCTAGCAGTTGTTTCTACCAAACCTGGAGGAATTTGAGGAAACCGAGAGAGGTTTTTATTCAAAACAAGACATTCTCCAATAACCTCTCTCAGAATTTGCACAGGTGTTATGGGTTCATAGAATCGAAGTCATCTTTAGGGGGCAATTTTCCAGAATTTCAATTTACTGTTTTAGTCATTAACGTCAAAGAGCTGTTTCTTCCAAATGAAGAAGAATTTTCAAAAACTGAAAGAGTCTTTTCTTCAGAACATTCCCAATTACAAAAATCTCTCTCAAAATGTACACAGATATCTCCATCTGAGATATAAAACTAGGGATTTGAAGCCTATTTTTCAGCAAATTTACTTCTTGAAATAAAATAAAATAAATAAGTTGTAATTGTTTCTATTTTTAGAGTTTAGTTAGGTTTTGAATTCAAGATTAGGTATAGGCCGTCTTTTTATATATTGATATGTAAAAAACATGTAAAGGGGGATTTTCCGTAGTAAGGAGCCCGTTCTGGGTTTTCAAAGTTGTCTCCAGAAATTAATAAAGATCTCAAAACTGAGCAGATTTTTTATCAAAGATTCATGTGTTGTTTCAAAATTACAGTCTGTACCTTTTCCTTTCTCTACATGTGCATGTTTACTTTCTTTGTCATGCTTTTCATTATGTCATTTTCTTCTATGCTTAGATGAACGTTCATATAGATTGAGATTCATGTTCTATGCCTCGATTTATCCGCATCTGAGTATCCATTTATTTCTCCAAAATTAACAATGGATTCATTTGAAAATTGATGCCCGTTGTTAGTGGACTGTCTTTATTTATTTCCTTGTCACCTGCAAAATCTTATTGACTGTGATCAAATAGCTATCTTGCCTTTGTATGAAACATTTGTTTGGCTGCTGATCTATTATTTTTCTGTTTCTCAACTCCATTGCCCAATGGTATCCCTTTCCTGTTTATCTAACCACCTCATTAAAAATACTTAAGTTTTTATTTATTTTATACATTTGGCCATTGAGTTTATTGTCAAACTGCTGTCGTTGTGACATTGGATGGTAGATTTGCTGAGAGAACCCTCTCTGGCTGAAGGAGGCCAACTTTCAGTCTAAAGATTGGTTTGAGGTTACCTCGAGGTTTCCTTGATACAGCCCAAGGAAAATCTGAGTGCTAACATTCTGGTGCCGTTTCCGGGGATCGAAGGTTTCATTTTCCCTGGGTATGAACGACAAAGTTGCAGATTTGATTGTTGATGGTGAACAACGGTCAGATATCAAGCAGGCTGTGCATATTTCACTTGGTGACTCCATCTTCAAAGAATCCAGTCTTCAGAAATTCATGGCAACTCCACATTAAAGAAATCCAGTGTTGCATTGTTTCACAGGCTGGTCTCTTCGATTTTCAAATCAGAATTTACAGCTCCAGTATTTCGAAATGGCCTCATTGTTAAGAAGGTATGCTCCTATGAACAGGTCTCATGTTCCTGGTTTTCTTAATCAAATTCCCAAAATAGATTGGAAAACCTACTTGCCCAAATTCAGAGATGAAAACAATGATAATGTTGCTTTACATTTAATCAAATTTCATGTACATGTACACAAGCTGAAGATTAGGTTTCATGAGGACTGTCTTATGAAGATGTTCATGGCTTCTTTAGAAGGAAAAGCAAGGGATTGGTATGAAATTTTAAGACCTAGCAGCTTGTTTTCTTTAAAAGATTTTCACATAGCATTTTATGAGCATTATACATTAGATTTTCCAGCTTTGTCTTTAGTGGAAAATTGTTGTGATCAGTTTGAGGGTTTCATACAATACCTTGAAAGTATTGATGAAGATCTAGAAAATATGAATGATGAAGACCTATCTGAAACACTCTATCATTTCTCTTCACAAGTCCATGGCCTTGACGATCGAGAAAAGCTTGTTGTAGATGAGATAAATGAAGAAATGATAGTAGTATCCCATGATCCCTCTTTGGAAACAAAGGTTGATTCATCTACTCCTTTGTATACAAATGAAGAATACATCCAACATCATGATCAATCTGCAGAAGAAGAAGAAAACAATAGTTTTTTAATTCAGGAAATGCACAGACCACCTCCTCTTTTAACGGAAGAAGAAATAGATCAGCTCCTGTAGAATCATGTTACAACCCCTGCTTATACAGATTTGCGCTCTTCACATAGTCCGGTATATGTAAGTGAAACTTTTTCCATTTTTGAGCATGAAAATTTGAATTTAAGTAATGACAGTTGGGATGGAATTAGTCATGACGATCTTTTGAAGGAACCCATTTGTGATAATAATTCTCCACAAGAAAATCAGCTATTAGACACCAGTTTCTTTCATCAAGAACATAGAGCTGTCATGTCTAATGATCTTGAAGTCTTAGAAGGTCAAATTCAATCCCAGGATGTTCATTATCAAAATTTATCTTTTGAGGATCATTCTCGACGACCTTTAATTGTCAAAGAAGAAGAATGTTTTAATATTGAGTATGAGGTTAATCGTTCATTGCTGGAAGAATATGTTGAAGAAGAAAGAACATTTCAATTCTCTCATCAGATTGCAGGAAATTTCAAAGGACATCGAACACCATTTATCTTTTTTGATCCTATAGTTGAGTATATGGAAGATTTTCTCGATTTAAATTTGCAGCAAAATTTTTACTATGAGAATAAAGAAGATTGTTGGTCACCGGTGCTATCATATTTTCTGTCAGTGGCTTATTTCAGACATAGTGAAAGAGTCAGATTCTTTGAGCATTTAATGGATTGGCTTCATTGGCGTTTCCGAATTACTTGATCAGATAAAGATTTTGGTATATCAAGAGTAGATAGGTAGGAGGAATAAGTTTGCTCGGCAAGCATTTTTCAATATGTACAGTGTTGTTTTAAATACAGTTTGCAGCTTTTTTAGTTAGCAGTTTTCAATTTTAGTTTTTGGATTAAAGATCAGTTACAAAGTACAGGTTGCAGGATGCAGTTGTCAGGATTGGGAGCCGCCCAATGGATCAGGCACTTGGTCTACCAGGGGTTCTTTGCTACCTCGCAGGGAGGATAGCATCCCCGGTTGGAGCCAGTTGTTAGCACAGTATTTTTCCAATGTGAATGAACGATTGCCAATCCAAAAAATTGGTTGTGATATCTCCTAAGTTCGGTGAGGAAGACACCAAGTCCCAAAAAAAAATGATCCATATGACCATTTTGTTGATGTATATGTAACTTCGGAATGTATTTCATATATGTATGTTGTATGTACTCCTATAGAGATGGTATTATTCCTCTATACGGAAGTGTCGTCATTTATATTGTAAATGTCGTAACTTATACTTGATGGGCTATTAGACCACCTTGTTGGGGTCGGCCCTGTATAAGTCATGTGGGTCAAAGGGTTATTAGACCACCCTATTGGGGGTCGGCCATGTGGGTCGAAGGGTTATTAGACCACCCTATTGGGGGTCGGCCATGTGGGTCGAAGGGTTATTAGACCACCCTATTGGGGGTCGGCCCAGTCAGCATTATGTTATGTGGTTAAGTTCGAGCCTACATGTTTTATGTAAAAGGCAAGTCAAGTCAAGTATAAATAGAGTGCGGGAGGCACTCTATTTGATCACTCACTTCTCACTCATGCACTCAAGGAGGAGTGGCGCACTTGTGGAGGAGGAGGATCTGCTGCTAGGTTATGTCTATCTCTCATGTTTGGGTTGTATCATTGCTTTATCCATCTCTGAGGAAGTTATTGGGGTTTTTCACCTTTATGGTTTTTCCCAAGTAAATCTTTGTGTCTCTTGTGTGCTTGCATTATTGTCTCCATGATTGATATGATGTAGATATGCTGTACATGTTGTTCTCTCAGTTAAGATCCTAGATCAGATTGAAGTAAATTCTGAAAATTTAACATGGTATCAGAGCTAGCCTGAAAGAAGGCATGATATGGCATGTATGACACTTGTTGCACTTACGATGCTAAGGCTTGATATAGCAAAAACCAGTCATCGTAGCACTTTCGCTATAAATCCGTTTTGGAGAAGTTTTCGGATCTGAAATATTTACAGGTCAAAGATTAAATTCCCATGTACCTTGTGTCCAAAGGAAAACCTCTAATTCGTTGTACTTTGTGATTTATGATCTGTACAATATAGGGTTTCTACCTCTTCCAGACCTGAGTCAAAATCAGGTGACCTTGGGAAAAAGGTCATAACTTGGGCTAGGAAGCTCCAAATGAAATTTCGTAAAAAGTGATAGGTAGTACATAGACTGTAATATCTCAAAAAAAATTTGCAGAGGTCGAAGTTGAACCAGTGACACGTGGAACGCCGTACAAGTGCACTCTCCTGTATTATCCCATAAACAGGTCACGTTGCGACACTTGGCATAACTCTCTCTCAAAGAGTCCAATTGAGGTCAGACCTGACAGGATGGAAAGATAATAGGTTGGGCTATCTCAGGAAAAAATTTCAGAGGCTGAAGTTGAAACACCGACACGTGGCACGCCGTACAAGTTCGCTCTCTTGTATTATCCCATAAACAAGTCATGTTGCGACACTTGGCATAACTCTCTCTCAGAGAATCCAATTGAGGTCAGACTTGTCAGGATGGAAAGATAACAGGTTAGGTCATCTCAGGAAACTTTTTCAGACCCTGTGGATCAAAAATTTTGGAGTTACACCAGAAACAATCAGGTACATATTTCTGTCAAAACAGAATTATTTTTGAGTACCTTCATTCATGGCTTCCGGAATTTAGGGCTTCTGAGAAAGTTGGAATTTTTGTAATCGGAGACCACGGCTGGATGCTACTCATCAAAATAGAAATTTAGAGACCAAGATCAGAATTTTTGGTTGGGCAGAAGGCCGGGCTTGATCAGACCCTAGTTCGGGACTTTGATCAGAAAAGTGGAAAATTAGGGCTTCTGTAAAAATGGGAATTTTTTGAAATCTGTGACCACGGCTGGAAGCTCCTCAAAAAAATAGAAGCTTAGAGCTTTGGATCAAACCTTTTGATTGGGAAAAAGAGTGGGCTTCATCAAACTCCAGTTCAGGGTCACGTCCAGTGAATCCGGAAGTTTCAAAGGAAAAATTGAGGAGTGAAACTTTGCAGTTTTCAAATTCTGAATATACCAGCTTGATCAGCTCATCAAGACGCGTATTTCTATCCTTTCAGAAGTTTGAAATTCAAAGTTTGAATTTTTGGGGTTTCTCTGACAAACCCTAATCTAGCTCTAGATCCAGTTCTTGCAAATCAAGTGGATTGGGTTAATCCTAGAAGAAGATGGATTGGGCGCCTGCATAAGTGAAGAAGTTCCTGTTTCAGAGGGAGATGAGGCTAAGGCCTTACATAAGAATATTACAAGCGATCTCGACAAGTATGACTCATCAAGGTATGTTTCGATACTTGTTCATGATTAAGTTTATGGTATGTTTGTCTTCATGTTATTACGGTTAGTACAATCTTGATTTTAGATTTGTCTTATCACCTTAACAAAATTTTGAATGCAAGATAGAAGATATTCATTGGTTAGGGTGTTGACACTTATGATTATACTAATGCATTATGGTGTTGTATGAGGTTTATGTTGTCTTCTAACATAAAAGGTACACCAAGAAAGACAAATCATGTTCTACTTCAAGAACGTATGATCATGGTGACATGAAGACAAGGATTCATCCATTGTCATGGATCACATAGAAGATCTAATTTCGAGGTATGTATAACTTGTTTCTACAATGGTTAACTTATGAGACATGCAGGTTACTAGCACAAGTCACTAAAGAGAACCAGAAGACATTATGCGGGTATGTTAGACATAAATAGCTAACATACTAATCCAGTTATGTTTTTCCTATATCAAGCTAGAATCCTACCTTGTGTTAGGATCTTATACTATTGTTGATAATGATTATTCATGAAGTCATAGGTTTGAATAATCATGGTTGTATACATATTATGTTTCTTACCATAATTGATGATATGACTAACCAGAAGAATCATGAAGGTATAGGTTTGAATAATCACAGGTTTTATGCATATTATATCTCTTATCTTGATTGATGATTCAACTAACCCGAAGAGTCATAGGTTTGAGTAATTATAGGTTTAGACATGTTATGTTTCTTATGATTTGACTAACCATAAGAATCCTTCATAAAACTTGAATGCTAATGCTTATTATTTCTGTTTGAAATTATCATGACTATACATGCTTGAGATTATTGTGTTTTAATAGTATACTAATGAATGTATGATTTTATATGAGATCACAAGGATAACACAATCATGATACTAATAAGCATGCATAGGGACCAAGGATGAATATGAGTTCAAGAACAGGTAATTCAGGAAGCAAAGATCAAGAGGGAGTACACTCCAGTGGTTTATGCAAGGATGCAGATATTCAGAGGGAGTTGACCATCTCTCTACATTCCACAACAGAAAGGTGTAGAAGAAGCTACTTCAGATTAGGACTCCAGCAGCTCCTGCAAGGAAGCGAAGACTCAGAGGGAGTCCACCCAACGAACAAAGAAAGATAAGTATTTTAATCATCATTTCTTGCATATTTGTTTAAATAAAATTGTTCAATGATGTATATGCTCATGTTCCTAGACTTAGGATATGTATTATGCATAGTAGAATAGTTGCATTGATGAACAGTATACTACTAATATGCATGGGTAAGTATCCTATGGCACTGTACAACATTCCATTGCTACTTATCTAGAAAGAAACCTCTTTGCTGACATGTTGGGAGTTGTGCACACTCTTAAACAATGTTCTGGTAGAGATTGGAAGGCATCTAGAAAGTTACGGGATATGGATAAATGTTGTATTGAAGCATTGGCTAAGATAATTACATGACTGTATGACATATTTCTTTATGTGTAAGAATTTGTTCTGAAAAAACTATGAGATGTTTTCTAATCATGCAATTTAACTTGTTGTGTAGGAAAGATCATATGCCATCTCCTACAAAAGAAGAACTACAACATTTGTTCCAGCAACAAAAATATCTATTGAAGATATTGAAGTTCCCGGGATCTGGGATGAAGAAATGGAATGCCATGATCCGTCGATCATGAAGAATTATGTTTGGGATGTAGTCCCAAGACGTGAAGGGAAGTTTGTTATGACTTCCAAATGGAACTATCAGATCAAGCATGTTGCAGATGGCAGCATTGAGAAATATAAAAGTGATGAAATAGCAGATGCACCAGATGGATTTCAAGACAGCATGGTGTAGTCATATATGTGTGCAGAACTTGGTATGGTAGGATAGACAGCTTTCTATCCAGTTTGGGCTTTACCAAGAATAAAGCAGATTCCAACCTTTACTACAAGGTTGAGGAAGGCAATCCAATGATACTACTATGTGGATGACCTGTTTGTATCAGGAGAGGATAGATTGATTGCCGACACACAGTAGAAGCTTGCTGCCGAGTTCGAGTTAAGGAACTTAGGGATGATGCACTATTTGTTTTTGGCATGGACGTGTGGCAGAGTGATGGAATCTTCCTTGGACAAGGGAAGTATGCAGTAGAAATCCTGAAGAAGTTTGGGATGATGGACTGCAAGGCCATGGCCACACCTATGGCATTGAATCTGAAGCTTCTATGTGATGCTTCATTTGAGCCGGTTGATGTCTCTATGTATTGTCAGATGATTGGGTCGTTGATGTACCTGACGAACACGAGACCGGATATTTGCTTTGTGGTGAACACATTGAGCCAATTCCTGATAGATCCGAGGAGTGTTCACCTGGTTGCTGTAAAGCATATTCTGAGGTACCTGAAAGGTACAGTGGATTATGGGCTCAAGTATGAAGCGAATCAAAAGTTTAACCTGCAGGGTTATGTTGATTCAAATTGGGCAGGCAGTGCTGCAGATAGGAAGAGCACATCTGGGTGCTGCTTCAGTATGGGATCAGGTGTGATCTCTTGGTTTAGCAGGAAGCAGTCCTGCATAGCACTGAGTACAGCTGAGGCAGAGTATGTTGCAGCCTGTTCAGCTAGTTGTGAGGCAATATGGCTATGGAAGCTACTGTCTGAGTTATTTGATCTCCCGTTGGATGCTACTGGTATCTTCTGTGATAACCAGAGTTGTGTGAAGCTGTCTGAGAACCCAGTGTTTCATGACAGGTCGAAACACATAGAGATCAAATATCACTATATCAGGGATATGGTGCAGAGAGGAGACGTGAAGCTCTTGTATGTTGAGACGGACGAGCAGACTGCAGATGTGCTGACGAAGCCACTAGCCAAGGTGAAGTTCGAGTACTTCAGAGAGAGGCTTGGCATTCTTCAGATCGAGGACACTTTGAGGAAGAAGTGATGGACACATTTGTTGAATCCATTCCAAGCATGTTGGAAGGAGGATCCTTCACATGGCTGTGGATGTAAGCACTGGATGATGAACATCAGGATGATGTTCTGGTTTCTGCTGGATATGATCAGTTGGATCATTTTTATGTATGTATGTAAGCATCATGTTGGATGCTGGATATGATCAGTTGGATCATTTATATGTATGTACGCATCATGTTGGATGCTGGATATGATCAGTTGGATCATTTATATGTATGTATGCATCATGTTGGATGTTGGATATGATCGGTTGGATCATGTGTATGTATTTTTGTATATGCATCATGTTGGATGCTTGGACCATGTATCTGTATATGTATTAGATGGATACATTGTATGATCAGGTGGATCATGTATGGTGATATGTATCATGTATTTGTATTTGTATCAGGTGGATACATTGTATGATCAAGTGGATCATGTATGATGATATGTATCAGGTAGATACTTGGTATGCATCAGGTAGATGCATTAGATGATCAGGATGATCATGGATGACGAGCTTCAGGATGTTGCTCCAGATGACATGCAGCAGGATGTTGCAGTGATGATGATCAGGATGATCATGGATGACGAGCTTCAGGATGTTGCTCCAGATGACATGCAGCAGGATGTTGCAGTGATGATGATCAAGATGATCATGAGTACATCAGGATGATGTATGGTGAGTATCAGGTTGATACTCTATGGCTGTGGATCAGGTTGTGCAGATGAGCATGTAATTCGGTGCCCTGGGAGATTTGCAGATAGTCTTTCGAGGTTTTTCCTATGGCATGTAATTCGGTTCCCTAGGATATCTGGCAAATGCTCTTTCGAGGTTTTGCTCTGGAAGGACATATAATTCGGTGCCCTGGGAGATCTGCAGATAGTCTTTCGAGGTTTTTCCTATGGCATGTAATTCGGTGCCCTGGGATATCTGGCAAATGCTCTTTCGAGGTTTTGTCTTATGGCATATAATTCGGTTCCCTGGGAGATCCGATAGGTTGGGCTGTGTGCCCGTAATCAGTCCTGGGATGCTCTTGCGAGGTTTTTCCATGACCACATGTAATTCATTGCCCTGGGAGATCCTATAGGTAGAGTTGTGTGCTCGTAACAGCCTGGGATGCTCTTGCGAGGTTTTGTGGTGAGGTCACATGTAATTCGTTGCCCTGGGAGATCTTATAGGTAGAGTTGTGTGCTCGTAACAGCCTAGGATGCTCTTTCAAGGTTTTGTGACGCACGTAATAAGTCTTGAGGATTCCACAGTATGGCCAGTGATGATGAAGACCTCCAGGTGGTGGGCCTACATCCAGTATGAAAAAGGACTGGCTCTGTAGAACTTCCTATGACGAATAGATTCAGAGATTGATTGAGATAGCAGCAGCAGTGATGATGATGATGTCTCGATGACGATTATCCAGTGACGATGATCCAGAAAAAAAAGACTTGTGCTAGAAGACCTGTGCTGAGAAATACCTTCCTAGTTAAGAGGGAGCGTTGATGTATATGTAACTTCAGAATGTATTTCATATATGTATGTTGTATGTACTCCTATAGAGATGGTATTATTCCTCTATACGGAAGTGTCGTCATTTATATTGTAAATGTCGTAACTTATACTTGATGGGTTATTAGACCACCTTGTTGGGGTCGGCCCTGTATAAGTCATGTGGGTCAAAGGGTTATTAGACCACCCTACTGGGGGTCGGCCATGTGGGTCGAAGGGTTATTAGACCACCCTATTAGGGGTCGACCCAGTCAGCATTATGTTATGTGGTTAAGTTCGAGCCTACATGATTTATGTAAAAGGCAAGTCAAGTCAAGTATAAATAGAGTGCGGGAGGCACTCTATTTGATCACTCACTTCTCACTCATGCACTCAAGGAGGAGTGGCGCACTTATGGAGGAGGAGGATCTGCTGCTAGGTTATGTCTATCTCTCATGTTTGGGTTGTATCATTGCTCTATCTATCTCTGAGGAATTTATTGGGGTTTTTCACCTTTATGGTTTTCCCCAAGTAAATCTTTGTGTCTCTTGTGTGCTTGCGTTATTGTCTCCATGATTGATATGCTGTAGATATGTTGTACATGTTGTTCTCTCAGTTAAGATCCTAGATCAGATTGAAGTAAATTCTGAAAATTTAACACCATTGGCCACACCAAAGAAGAGCTAAAGAATTAAATAAAGTACCTTGCAATAACATATAAAGTAATCAACGGTCACGATCAAGGCAAAAAAAGATCAAAGGCTGTGACCAGGAGCTAGTGGAAAAATTCTATATTTAGCAGAGCATATAAATGAATTGACAGGGCTTCTAAATTTGGCCAATATGGTAAATTAGGCAGATAAAGCACTGGTGAATCTCTAAAATAGTTAGTGAAGCTCTAAAATGGTGGAATGGCTAAAAGATGGCGGATCTCCAAAATGCCCAAGTCTTTGTTTAAAAATTTTAAAGTTCATAGTTATTAATATAAATATTTTATATTAATATTCAAACCCAATCACCAAAGTCTTGGCACGAATCTCAAAAAATGTCAAATTAAAACTTTGAAAAAGACAAAGTTTGGATAAGCGACTACCATTCATTCCGCTCACTCAACTAGCTCGGGGGTTAAAATGATGAGGGTGGTGCGGAATATTTACCGTGGTTTTTACTTTTACCACATGTCACTAGCATATTATTCCGCTAGTCGGAGAAGTGGTAAGGTAAACCACTACCTAATGGTTGCGGAGAGAAAATAATGCATTGCCCAAAAGTTTAAAACATATGTTATAACATTGGATTTTTGGGTAATTTATTTGGAAAGAAATCACGTAAAAATAGGAATGGAAATATTTAAGATGAAAATATTTTCCAAGATTTGAAAATCCAAAACCACGGGGAGCAATCAAAACCATGGGGAAAAAACAAGTGGATTGTTTTCACAAGAAAATTGTTTATGAAATTTCATTTATTTCAGGAAATGATTGTTTTAGTCACCATTTTCTAGCAGATGTTTCCGCCAAACCTGGAGGCATTTGAGGAAACCGAGAGAATTTTTTATTCAGCACAAGACATTCTCGAATAACCTCTCTTAGAATTTGCATAGGTGTTATGGGTTAAGAGAATCGAACTCATCTTTAGGGGGCAATTTTCCAGAATTTCAGTTTACTGTTTTAGTCATTAACTTCAAAGAGTTGTTTCTTCCAAATGGAGAATAATTTTCAGAAACTGAAAGAGGCTTTTCTTCAGAACATGCCCAATAACAAAAAACTCTCTCAAAATGTACACAGCTATCTCCATCTGAGATATACAGCTAGGGATTTGAAGCCTATTTTTCAGCAAATTTACTTCCTAAAATAAAATAAAATAAAATAAAATAAGTTGTAACTGTTTCTATTTTTAGAGATTCAGTTAGGTTTTGAATTCAATATTAGGTATAGGCCATCTTTCTATATATTGATATGTAAAAAGCATGTAAAGGGGGATTTTCAGTAGGAAGGAGCCTGTTCTGGGTTTTCAAAGTTGTCTCCAGAAGTTAATAAAGATCTCAGAACTGAGCAGATTTTTTATCAAAGATTCATGTGTTGTTTCAAAATTATAGTCTGTACCTTTTCCCTTTCTCTACATGTGCATGTTTACTTTCTTTGTCACGCTTTTCATTATGTCATTTTCTTCTATGCTTAGATGAACGTTCATATAGATTGAGATTCATGTTCTATGCCTCGATTTATCCGCATCTGAGTATCCATTTACTTCTCCAAAATTAACAATGGATTCATTTGAAAATTGATGCCCCTTTCCTTGTCACCTACAAAATCTTATTGACTGTGATAAAATAGCTATCTTGCCTTTGTATGAAACATTTGTTTGGCTGCTGATCTATTATTTTTCTATTTCTCGACTCCATTGCCCAATGGTTTCCCTTTCCTGTTTATCTAACCACCTCATTAAAAATCCTTAAGTTTTTATTTATTTTAAACATTTGGCCATTGAGTTTATTGTCAAACTGCTGTCGTGGTGACATTGGATGGTAGATTTGCTAAGAGAGCCCTCTCTGGCTGAAGGAGGCCAAATTTCAGTCTAAAGATTGGTTTGAGGTTACCTCGGGGTTTCCTTGATACAGCCCAAGGAAAATCTGAGTGCTAACACCATGATTGGATCTTGTGGAGCGAGCGACAAAACCGATGTCTAATCACATCATTATTGGCATCATCAATTGGAGAGCAGACAAACTGGCAGAATCACAGCTGCTAGACTTAGCAAAATAAGCGAAAGTGGTGGAGTCGTAGCTGTACGGAAGGAGCGGGAATGAAGTGGAAAGAACGGAGTTGCAGCTGCTAGATTTAGCAGAATAATCAAGGATAGTGGAGTCACAGCTGCTAGGTTTAGCGGAATGGACAAAGGTAGCGGAGTCGCAGTTGCTAGGTTTAGAGGAATGGACAAAGGTAGCGGAGTCGCAGCTACTGGAAAGGGGTCAAAATGAAATGGAAATAGCAGAGTAGCAGCTACGCAATTTGGCAGAACGGGAAAAAGTGGCGGAGTCGCAGTCGCGGAAAAGTGAAGTAAAGGGAAAATCGTGGAGTCGCAGCTGCGTCAGAGTGAAGTAGAAGCAAATTTTAGCTATATGTGGACGACTACAAATTATCCATCTTTTCAAAGAGCATTATTACATCAGGAACAAATGTGGGGTGTCTGCAGTCGTCTGGCCCAGTCACGGCTGCTGCTCCTCCAATTAGTTCCTGCACACAATTCTTCAAAACAAACTGATCAAATGCAAAAATAAAAATAGATAAAATAGAGAATGAAAGAAAAACCAATTATTTATGTACAAAAATATGTGTGGAAATTGCAACTTTTAGGAATTCACAGGGTTTAAGGAAGATCCCTGCCCTCGCGTTAACTGATACTCTGGATCAGCTGCAACTTGTGAAATAAAAGCATCCCTTGAGATCGGCTTGTGATACAGTCGCAGCCGATGACCATTTGCGAATAATGGTACTTTGTTCTCATCAATGGTGATCAACCGGACTGTTCCATTATCAAATACCCGATCTATTTGATAGGATCCCAACCAACGGGTGCGCAATTTGCCTTTAAATTCCCTCTTAAACCGTGAATCATACAACAGGACCCAGTCTCCTTCCTGGAAGACCCTTTTTTTATAAATATGTCATGCCATTTAGAGCGTTGTTATTGGATTAAAGCTGTATGATGTACTGCAGTTGTGCGCTTCTCATCCAATTCATTGAGCTGATTCAGTCAATTCCTCTATGCCTCTGATAAATCTAGGTTTGCTTCCACAACTGTTTTCAAGGTTCTGATTTCAAATTCAATTGGAAAAACAACATTTTTGCCATACACTAGCTCATATGGGGATAAACCAGTGGTGTTACGCCACGTAGTACAATAGGCCCATAATGCCTCTGGAAGCCTTTCATCCAAATCTTTACGATGGCTCTTCACTGTTTTTGTCATAATGGCCTCGATCACCTTGTTTTTGCTCTCCACTTGGCCATTGGCCTGTGGATGATATGGCGAGGTTATTCTGTGCTAAATATGAAATTTCTGTAAGAGTGATTCCAGCTTTTGAGACACAAACTGTGGTCCACCGTCCGTAATGATCTCCTTAGGTACTCCGAACCGAGTAAAAATATCTTCATACAGGAAATCAATCACAGCCTGATCATTGGCCTTGACCAAGGCTACAGCTTCTGCCCATTTGGTCATGTAATATGTGCAAACCAAGATGTGAACTTTCTGCTTTGAGGGAGGGTTGATAGGCCCTACAAAATCTAGAGCCCACCTATCAAATGGTTCAACCACAAGCTGTGGTTGCAAAGGCATCTCATCTAATATGTTGGGTTGGCCCATCCTTTGGCAACTATCACATGCCTGAACATACTTCTTTGCATCCTTGAACAATGTAGGCTAGAAATAGCCCATTCTCAAAACTTTATGACCTATCCTTTTGTCAGCAAAATGTCCCCCATAGGGCTCATCATGGCAAGCTTTAAGAATGCTAAAGATTTCATCTTCTCTAACACATCTTCTGATTTCTAAATCAAGCCCTGTGTAGAAAAGATGGCCATCAATCCAGCAGTACCTAGCACTCTGTTGTATGATCTTCATTTTTTCTCTCTTTGACAGATGTGCTGGAAGCTTACCTTCCTACTGTCCCAAAACTGCTCCAATGGAAATGTCTGAAGCATCTAAAGAAATGTGAAAAGGCAGAGCCCAATTGGGTCCTCGTAAGATGGGTGTTGTAGACAACCTTTTCTTTAGCTCAGTAAATGTTGTTTGGCATGCATCATTCCAGACAAACTGTGCATCCTTCATCAACAGAGTGAACAAAGGAGAAGCTAGTTTGGAAAAAATTTCTATGAACCTTCTGTAATAGCCAGCATGCCCCCAGAAGCTACGTACATCCTTTTGTGTCCCAAGAGTTGGTATATTTTCAATTACCTTGATTTTGGATGGATCTACCTAGATACCATCAGAAGAGATGAAGTGCCCCAGCACTATGCCTTCACTCATCATCATGTGGCACTTTTAAGTGCTCAAAGAGACCTGGATTTGTTCACATCGTTTCAAGACCTTTTCTAAGTTCTTCAGTGCTTCTTCATAACTATCACCATATGGAGTAAAGTCATCATTAAAGATTTCCATGCAATCATTCACCATTTCTGAAAAGATTCCAATCACTGCTCTCTGAAATGTAGCTCATGCGTTGCACAACCCAAAAGGAAGTACTCGGTATGCAAAAGTCCCCCAGGGGCAAGTGAAAGTGGTTTTGTATTGATCTTCTGGAGCAATCTAGATCTGGTTATAGCCATTAAATCCATCCATAAAGGAGAAATACTTTTTCCCAGACAAGGTATCAAGGACCTGATCGACGAAAGGTAAGGGGAAATGGTCCTTCTGGATTACCTTGTTCAATTCTCTGTAATCCACGCAGACCCTCCATTTCCCATTCTTCTGTGGCACAATCACAAGTGGAGAAACCCACTCACTGTCTGAAATTAGATATATGAATCCTGTTTCCAAAAGTTCTTGGATTTCTGCTTTCACTATGTCTCTCAGGTTCGGGTTCATCCTTCGTTGTGGTTGACATACAGGCTTGGAGTCGCTCTTAATATAAATGTGATGGGTGCACAGATGAGAAGGAATTCATTTCATGGCTGTGTACTCCCAAGCGAAAGCTCCCCTACATTGTTCCAGCTCATTAGGTGCCAGATTAGGATTGATATTTAATGTTTTTCCTGGCACAATTTCTACTGGAACACTCTTCGAATTCTTAAATACAAGAATTATACTATCGTCACCGATTAGAGTTTCTTTTGTAAGCTTTTCTCGTTCTATTGCAGCTAGAGTACTGTCCAAGATCTGATAGACACTTTGATTAATTGATGTGAGCTCACTGATGAAACTATTAATGGCATCATCCTTTGTTTCATCCTTAAACATTAAGGCTCTCTCTATGGTTAGTAGTGGCTGCACACCCTCTTCCTCCTTGAAATATGCCCATAATGGAGTCTCAGCTTCTGTGCTTGGTCGAGCTGGAGGGTATAGGGTTAGGCTCTTGATCTCAGTTCCGTCTGAAATGGTCATAGATCCTAACTGACAACTGATACAGGCATCTGCTATGGCCAACCACGGTCTTCCCAGGATCAGTGGGTGTCCCCCCAACTAGTATTTCGGCTGTAACACCAAGAAATCCACAGGGTATTCCCACTAGTCGACTGAGATCATGAGGTCATCTATGATCCCTTCAGGATTGATCGTTGATCTATCAGCAAGTTCCAAAATGGTAGGGGTTGGCTGAATATTAGTGCGTCCTAATTTCTTCACAGTTTCTATGGTCATAACGTTAATAGCTGTGCCTAAATCCACCAAGACATTTGGAATTTGTGTGTTCCCTATGTGAACTGTAATAGTCGGGTTCCCAAGGTCATCGTATTTTGCCACAGGGGCCTTCCCCATTATTAATTCTAAAAGCTTTCCCAACACGTGGACAGTGGGGGGATCCCTGGGCCTTCTTCCTGGTTTCTTGACACATAAATCTTTAACAGTCTTGGCATAGATGGGCACATCATGGAGGGCCTGTAACAGTGGAATTTTAACATACAAATTTTTCAACTCTCCCACGAGATCAAATCGGGGCTGTTCCACTTTTTTCTGCAGTTGCAATCATTCAGGGTATGGTGGTTCTCTATTCAACTGTGTAGGCTGTGACACATTGTGTGCTGCTTTCTAAGTTTCAGCTGCTGCTTCAGTAGGAGTATCAGCATCCTCAATAATGGGGCTTGTTGAATTAACCATGTTCTCATAGTGCTAATTTACTCCAGTTTCAATCATTGGGGATGAAACATCCTCAGTGATAATAGGTTCCACTACCCTCCCTGATCGTAATTGTATATTATTGCAGGGAATCTGAGTGATGGAATACGCAGGCATGTTGGCAGTCTCAAATTGATTGACTGCTTTATTGTTTGGGTTCGGGTTAGGTTGTGCAGGTAGCTGTGGTCGAAGTGGTGCATTCATAGGTGCGGCATTGTTTTGGAAAGGGAGCTGTGGTTGCTGATACTGCTGATGTTGATATTGTTGAGGAGGGTACTGTTGATATTGAGTCTGGTGATGGGGAAAGTTATTTCCTTAATAAGAGTTTCTCCAGTTGGAATTCCAAGGAGCTTGGTTCGACTGTTGTGGCCATGGTGTCCATGAATTAGGATTTTGCATTGGATTTTGAGATGGATGCCACTGGTTGCTAGACTAATGTGAAGGGAATTGTGTATTCATATTATGCATATTGTTCATTCCATTCATATTATGTAGAAAAAATGTTGGATCTGGATTCATACCTTGATTTCGAGGCTGCCATGGTTTCTTCTGTGCCATGAAGTATGCTGGCTCCACATCTGGAATAGATGCCTGCAGGACTGCTTTGACCTTAGGTAAGGAAGGACATTCCTTAGTATCATGCTTGAGTTCGCATATCCTACATACCTCTACCTTGTCCAATAGGCATTCCTTCAGTGGGTGCTTTTTCCTACATCTAGGGCAGAATACACCAAGTGTAAGATCTTCTACCACTTGCTTCTACTTTTCTCTCATGACATCTAACTCTGAGGAAATGGAGCTCATCATGTATGTTTTAAAATTCTCCAGTAAGTTTCCTATTTCTGCTCGAGTGGCTCCTCCACTAGATGACTTCTGAGTCGCAGTGAAGACATCCTGATCTTGGTCTTTGTCTCGTTTGCTGGTTCTAGAGGATCCCCTGGAGTACCTTTGACATAATTCAACAATCTTTTCAAAAGGTTCCTTCGAGATATCCCCTTTTCCCAGTAGATTCAACATATCAAGGCAATCTTCTCTAATTCCTCCTTAGTAAGATAATCTTGAGCACATCCTTACCAATCTCAGCATGACCAGATCTTTGTAAATTGTACAGCAATCTTTCCACAAAGTCTTCCAAACTTTCTTCATCCTTCTGAACCATTTTAAACAACTCCTCCTTTCTATCTCTAGTTCTGCAATATTCTTGGTACTTAGAAAGAAAGGTGTTTTTCATTTGGTCCCAAGTAGTAATGGTCTCACGACCCAGACTCGTGAACTAGCGCAAAGCATTTCCTTTCAAGGTGGTTGGCAATAACTTCAGCTTCTAAGCACTAGAGGTGTAATCATAGCTGCGATAGAGGATATCAAACTCAAAAAGGAACTCTTCAGGATCCCCAGAGGACTTACCATGAAAGTTTGGGAGAACTGATGGTGAGATGTTCTTCATAGGAGCTGCTCCAGGTATCTGGAGGATAGGGAATTCCAATGTAGCCACAGTATTACCAGGCTAATTATTTTCTCTTTCTTCCTCTCGGTGATTCTCATGTCCGTTCTCGCCCTCCTGTTCTCTACCAGCCAGTGTTCTAGTCCAAAAATCAACAGCTTCCTTTATGCGTTCTTCCTCTGCTTTAGCTTCTTCCTCTCTTATCCTCTCTTCTTCTTGCCTTCTTTCTTCCTCTGCTATTCTGCGAGTCTCCAACCACACTTCTTTGGTAACTCTGGTTCCGTCGATATGATAAATCTCCTCTCTATCTGGTGCACCTATAGCGCTTCCCTTATCTTCAGGAGGTTTACTTTCTACAACAGGAGTTGAAGGTCCCGTTTTATTCTCCACTGTGGATGCTGAATGTTCAAGATTGGGAGGAACAAAATTTCCCCTACCTGTAGAGTTCCACGGTGGTCTAGTGGAAGAATCATCTCTAGCAATTATCTTATCAATGTATGTGTGTCTTCCCTGACTCGCATTACGACCTCGACCTCTTCCACCTACAATGCTAGTATTCAAAGGGGGTTCCCAATTTGTTTTTCTTGTATTCATGCATGCTGTAAATAATTGGACTAAAATGAAATCAAACGAAACCAACTACTAACTCTGTCTATCTATTACCATCCCCGGCAACGACGCCAAAATGTTGGTCACCCTATATGTCAATTAATTAAAGTTAACACACAGGATGGTCAATATAAATTGTCAAACCCAGGAAGGTCATTTATTTCAAAGGCAATAAGCAAAATCTATGCATAAACAGATCAAGCAGTTGATTTACTAAATGTAGATGATGACCCTACCTATATGCTCAGCCAACTCATTCCATAAGAAAACTAATCTAATTCATACATCTAAGAATCCAAAGTGCAACAACCTTCCTACAGAAATCAACCTAGCAAGTTAATGATCTAATAATGAAATGGAACTAGACTGCTTTTGCAAGAAGTTAAATCCTATAATTTTCAAACTACATTATTCAATTTTTACCAAAATGATCTATACAGTGGCTACTGTAACTCTACCATTATATTTCTAATCTATGCATGCAATTGAAGATACAACAGCAACCAAAATTAAAATACAAGCTTGAATCCTAAACTGATAATTACTGGAAATCCTAGAAAGCATAAACAACTGAAAGATATTGGAATTGAGCTTGGCTGTCACAGCTAATTAAAACACACATGCAATTAAATAAATTATCCGACACAGTCGACTGTCACACCATTCTGCTACAGCTATTCAAGATGCAATTATAAACTACCAAAAGGAAAGCTAATTCTCTGTTGCAGCTACCAATAATATCTGCAATAATTCCACACCACACAACAGAAGTAAAACTAAACTACTCTACCTACTTAAACCGGCTATCTCTGTGAGAAGGCGGGCCTTGGCCTTCTAACAGAGACGCTGAGAGTCACAACAAATTAAGACACAGAAATGAAGAACTCTGCTCTCATATTAATGATGGAAAATCGTAGTGCTCTGTTACAGCTTATGTAAAATGGTAATTGTCCAACCCCAGGCTACGAGAGCCTTCTGGAATTTATACCAGGAAAATACAGTTTCAGATCCACTATAATCGTGCAGCAATGAAGATCTATGATCTTCATGCTGCGGAGTTACAGCTAACTGATACAGCTGTATTAAACAAGGTTGTTAATTGTGAAGGATGTTGTTGCTCTAATAATTAATGGATCAACAGACTTTGCAACTGGAATGCAACCTGTATGTCGCAGCTAGGCTCTGTTTCAGAGGAATCTGTTAAATCGAGGATCTGTTACAGCTCGCGTGGAAGATGCGTTGTTCCTTGGGGTATGAGGAGCTGGTGCTTTGAAGAGTAACAGCTGGCGCCACTTGGATGATACACCTGCGCTTTAGACCTTGGCTAAATGAAATCACACAGGTCAGTATAAACTAAGTACTAAGATCCATAATCTTTAACAATCTTAGGCATAAAATAAATAAAGCAATAACAAATTATACCTATCAATATTATTGATTGGCCTGGAGAAAGACATGGATATATCTTATAAAAGTAGGATGAAATCAGGGCGAAATGACATAATTAGCATGGCCAAAAAGGGCATTTCCTAGACCCAACACGCAGTAACAAAACAAGACAAAGGTTATGATAGTCAAATCTAGAAATATCACTTGTGCTAATTTCGTTTATGACAAAAATAGTTTGGAGGAAATTACTTGAAAGCAAATGTAAATCAATGGACCTTTGGCTTTGGGATAAGAAGAAACTCCTCTTTCAAACTCTCATCACTCTTGTTATCTTATATGGTTGTGAAGTTTGGGGTTGCAACATCTCTATAGAATGAGCAAATAGAAACGTGTTTTATAAATTATAATTTCAAAATTAAAAATCATACACACCATTCTCTCCTCCTCATAGAATCAAGTATCTCCCCCATTTAGATCATGGCTATGATTAGGTACCTAATGTATAGGAATAAGAGAAATAACATGCCATACAAGAGGCTTCCTAAGATTGCTTCAAACTCTAGTCAAAATGACGCAAGGGCGGGTCGGTCGGACCCTCTTACTTAACTATAACACACAGTCAATCACACAAGTGCTCACATAGACTAGACATGAACTGGAATTCCAAGAAGTTGGATTCTATTACTTGAAATTATTACAATGTTACATACAAGCAATAAACAAGTCGGCCATAGCCTGTTACAATATACATAATTAAATCTCTGTTTTAGTAAGTGTGTTTCTACCTGTGTGTGATCCTCTCCTTCTTCCGATCGTCCGTTGAACAAAAGAATGATTGATCCCCTCCTTTGTGCCTCTGCACCATTCTTCCACTCTGCTCTGTTGTTGTTCCTGAGGTCCATTCCGACTAACTTTCCCAATACATCCTTCTCTATTCACCGCTCGACTTCTAATCCGACAAATCCTGCAGTTGTCAGTGCCCCCTGACCGTCCTGCACAACCTTTTCCTATGGCGACACCTGGCCTGGTCTCAACCACCAACGGTTGTAGGTATGTTGCCTTGAATTCTGCACCTCTTTGACTTCGCTACAGTTTTTGGTCTTATCACTATCCTCTTTGACATGTCGACCATTTTGTGCTTTGTCAGTCCTCAACTTAAATTGTCGGCTTCACTTAGTCTCCATGGCTGCCAATCCACCCCATCTCCCATGCTTGGCCTTTGTCGCTTTCATCGGTGTCGATTTTCGACGTGTGTTCGACCTCTTATCGATTTTCGACTCCTTCAACTTTCACTCCTGTCAACCATACTTCGACAACTTCCTGCTCGACTACATGGCTTCGACTACCAGTCTCCCTTGCACCAGTGGTCGTCGGCAATCCCCCTGGTCGACCCTCTTCTGTCAATCAACTTCGACTGTTTCGCCTAGGTCCCAATGCCCTTGGATTAGTCTCCCCAAGTAAAAAAAAAACTTGATTGCTTTGTCAGTCTCCCGTATTCTTATTCTGAAATCCATGTCGCCTCTTTCAATTCATCATCCCTCAATCGAACTAAATATTCTTTCTTCCGCGAACTCCTCGTGCGTCCGACTTCGCGCTCATCCACTACTTTCGTGATCTCTTCTTTGTGTCGACTTGGAATTTGTCTTGTGTAGTCGATATTCAACACTTCCGCGTTGTTGCTTGTTGAACCTTCTTCATACTTATACATATCTGAGACATTGAACGTAGGAAAAATGTTCAATTCCTTCGGTATCTCCAACACATAATCATTGTCCAAAATATTCTTCAGGATCTTACATGGTCCAATATTCTTCAGCTTCAGATTGTTGTATGTTCTTGTAGGGAACCTCTCTTTCCTCAAGTGGGCATAGGCTAAGTCTCCCTCGTTGAACGACTATAGCCTCTTCTTCATGTTGTCTCTCAACTTGTATGTCGTGTTGCTCTTTTCAATGCGCTTACGTACATCTTCATGTACTTCTTTCATATGCTCCACAAATGTTTATGCATCTGCACTATTTCTGATCTCTGTTGGTATTGCAACCAAATCCATCACACCATGTGGGCTTCGACCTTGAACAATCTGGAATGGGCTCATACATGTCGACCGATTCACAAAATTGTTGTATACGAATTCCGCTTACACCAATACATTCTCCCACTACTTGGGTCTGTCGGCCGTCAAACATCGTAGAAGGTTTCCCAAACTTTTGTTTACTACCTCGGTCTCTCCAATGTCCATCAGTCTATGGATGATATGTTGAGCTAAACTGCAACTTTGTGTCCAGCTTCTTCCACAGGGTTCTCTAGAAATGACCGATAAACTTGGTATCCCTGTCCGATGTTATACTCTTTGTCAACCCATGCAATCTGACTATCTCCTTGAATAATAGTACAACAATTCTTGTAGCATCACTTGTCTTCCGACACAGAATAAAGTGTGCCATTTTAAAAAATGTATCGACTATCACAAAGATTGATTCGTTACCTTGTTGTGTCTTCGGCAATCCCAGTACGAAATCCATGCTCAGGTGCTCCCATGGGTTGTTTGGCACTGGCAATGGTGCATATAGCCCCGTATTTCGACTTTGTCCCTTCGCTAATTGGAAAATTCGACACTGTTGTACCCACCTACCGACATTTGTCGTCAACCTTGGCCAATAATACTTTTCTTCAACCAACGCCTTGGTCATGTTGATGCCAAAATGACCTGCTAATCCGCCACTATACAGTTCTCGGATTAGGTTCTCTCTTATGGATCCCCTGGGAATACATAATCATTGTCCCTTGAATAGGTATCCTTCTTGGATAAAATAATCCAAGTATGGAATTCTGTCGACACTCAATGGTTCGCAACTAGCCTTCCATGCTTTCGCAAAATCCTCGTCGGTCTCATACTCTGTCTTCACCAACTCTATTCCCGTCGCCTAAACTGTTTTCGAGTTCAACAATGTAACTCTTCTACTCAGTGCATCAATAGCCTTGTTCGACTTGCTGGACTTGTGTCGCAACATGAAGGCATATCCCTGTAAGAATTCAACCCACTTCATGTGTCGTTGATTCAACTTCGACTGAGTATTCAAATACCTTAGCGCTTGGTGGTCTATGTATAACACAAATTCCTTGGGCAGCAAATAATGCCTCCACTTCTTCAATTCTTGGACAGTAGAATAGAACTCCTTGTCTTAGATCAAATATTTCTGCTTCGCTTCATCCAACTTTTCGCTGAAGAATGCAATTGGTCGACCTTCCTGGCTCAACAATGCGCCAATTGCCATTCCACTCGCATCGCAATCAACTTGGAAAACTTTGTCGAAATATGGGAGAGCCAACACTATGCTCTCCATTACCTTTTGCTTCAAATTTTCGAAGGATTTTTGGGCAACTTCCATCCACTTGAAATCTCCTTTCTTCATGCACTATGTCAATAGTGCACATATTCGACTGAATCCTCTGATGAACTTCCTGTAGAAACTAGCAAGTCCATGAAAAATTCACACTCCTATCGTGCTTGTCGGTTCTGGCCATTCCAATATATCCTTCACCTTTTCTGGGTCCATCACTAACCCTTTACTCAAGATTACGAATCCCAAGTACGCCATTCTTCCTTCATGAAGAAGCACTTCTGCAGGTTCACCATCAGCTTCTCTTCCTGCAGCTTCCACAACACTTGTCAAATGTGCTCAAAATGTTCGGCTTTGGTTCGATTGAATATCAAGATGTTGTCGAGGTACAGTATGATGAACTTTCCCAAGAATGGCTTCAGTACTTCGTTCATCAATCGCATGAACGTACTGGGTGCATTAGTCAATCCGAAGGGCATGACTAACCACTCATATAGTCCTTCCTTCGTCTTGAAGGTTCTCTTCCATTCATCGCCTTCTCTGACCCGGATCTGGTGATACCCACTCTTTAGGTCGATCTTGGTGAAGTATCTTGCTCCACTCAAGCAATCCATCAAGTCGTCCATTCTTGGCAATGGAAACCTATATTTGATCATGATCTTGTTGATAGCTCTAGATTCTGTACACATCCTCCATTCTCCACCCTTCTTCGGTGCTAGTACAGCCGGTACTGCACACGGACTTAGACTTTCTCTGGTCAATCCTTTGTCCAACAACTCCTGAACTTGTCGATTGAGCTCTTGGCCCTCTGTCGGATTCATTCTATGCAGTGCCTTGTTTGGAAAACGCAATCCTGGAATAAAGTCGATCTGATGGGATATGATCCTCGTCGGTGGCAATCCCGTCGGTGCCTCATCGACCCTTATGCTCTTAAACTCGTCGAGCATTTCTTCGACCTTGACCGGAACTCTCTCCATTGTCGACCTTTCGACACATGGTCCTTTCGTAATGATGGCGAAACATCCTGAATGTTTCTCTTCCTCTGCTAGGAATTCCTTCGCTGAGCACATTTGCACTCGCTTCTCCCAATAGTTTCTTTCACCCTACTTGCAGTCGGCATGATCCTCCTACTTTGGCTTCATCATCCTTCGCATGCCATATTTCCACACTATGACTGTGTTGGCTTGAACATCATAGATAATCTTCCAATCATATTTCCATGGCCTCTTTAACAACACATGACAAGCATCCATTGGAATTATGTCGCACGGTACACTGTCTTCAAGTTTGCCAACTTTAAAGTTGATCATGCACTGTCTGGTTACCTTCACATGATGTCCTTTCTGTAACTAGGATATCTTGTATGAATTTGGGTGTTGTTGACATCTCAAACCCAACTTGTCGATGACCTTTGTTGACACTAAATTCTTTGTACTTCCACCATCGACAATGGTCTTGCAGTACCTATCAGCGATCATCACTTTGGTTCGAAAGATGTCCTTTCGTTGTGATGACTCCTTCTCTTCACGTTGGTTTTCTTGGACCAACGTTCTCCTAGCCATCATGTTTCAACCTTTTCCTTTGCCATCTTCACCACTATCGGATGTCGAATCCATCTTCTTGTCGCACTGGTCATCTCGTCGACGTCTGGGTTTCGATTCCTCCACCGCATGTAGATTCTTCGGGAATTCATAAGCTTTTTGTCCCACTCTGCGACACTTATAACAGACTATAACTGGTCTGTCGGCTCCTTTCTTTTATGTTGGACCATTCCGACCAAACGCACCCCGACCACAGGTCTCTCAACCTTCTCGTAGGTTTCCCTATGCTTTCTCTCTGGTCGTTGTCCCTTCCGCACGTCGGTCATCTTCGACGGCTTCTCTCTTGGTTCTAATACTTTGTCCCTTCGCACCTCAACAAGTCATCCTTCCCCTGGTCGATGCGATTCTGGTCGACAATTTTTCTTCTGCCTTTAAAGCTAACTGGTAGACTTCATCAACCACTCTAAACCTCGATAGGATCAACTCATCCTGTATAACATATTTCAAGCCATTCACATATCTGGCGACTGCTTCTTCACCTTCATAGTTTTGACAAGATCTAATCGATAGTCTTTAGAACTCTTTCGCGTATTCCTTCACGGTCATCTCTTTGCGTCGAAAGTTTTGTAACTTCCTAAACAAGGAAATCACATAGTCACTAGGCAGGAAATTCCCTTTCAGCTTGGAAACCATTCTATCCCAAGACTTGATTTTCTCCTTGCCTTTATTGACTCAGTCAGCCTCTACATTGTCCCACCACAATGAGGCATGACCCTTCAACCTCAGACATGTAGTTTTAACCCTTTTTGGATCCTTTATCTGCTCTATGTCAAAGTATTTCTCCATCTCTCTGAACCAGTCTATCAAGTCTTCTAGATCCAGAATTCATGAGTAGGTATGTACATCCATATTTTCCTTACCCCTCATCTCTATCAGTAGCTTGATGAATCTATCTTCTGGTTCTTCTTCCACTGCTTCTCGAGCTTCCACTTCTTCAACTTCTTCGTCACTATGGTCAAGTGCATCGGGAATGCATCCACGTCTCTAGATTTCTTTGATCGTTGCAACCTCATTGGTCAAACTTCTCATTGTTCGCATGCACTCGTCGAACATTCTGCGATCAACTGTAACTCTTGCGCCTCGTGCTCTTCGTCCTACACCATGGACATTTACACCTCTTTGTGCCATCCTTTCAACCACAGCTCAAATCTCCTCTCGTTCAATCGCAACCAGACTTTCACCACTCACACACAACTCTACCCAATCATAGTTGGAGCTGTTCACACACTCGCAGGCTCTTCCTGTTCAATACCACTTGACGTTATGCAAGTTGGTATCGAGTTCTCTACCATTCACTGGATTCCTCTCCTACTCATAGGATTCAACCAGTTCTCAGGATTATGCCGCTCTGATACCACCTGACACAAGGGTAGGTCGGTCAGACCCTCTTTCTTAACTATAACACATAGTCAATCACACAAATGCTCACATAGAATAGACGTGAACTGAAATGCCAAAAATTTGGCTTCTATCACTTGAAATGATTATAATGTTACATAAAAGCAATAAACAAGTCGGCCTTATCCTGTTACAATATACATAAGTAAATATCTATTTTACTTAGTGCGTTTCTCCCTGTGTGTGATCCTCTCCTTCTTTCGATCCTCCGTTGAATGAAAGAATGATTGATCCCCTCCTCTGTGCCTCTGTAGAAGTCTTCTACTCTGCTCTGTTGTTGTTTCCAAGGTCCACTATGATTGGCTTCCCCGAGATGTCCTTCTCTATTCGTCGCTCGACTTCTGATCCTGTTAAATTTTGAGCATTAATTCACAATACTCTAGGATCTTTACTGAGAGAATAACATGTACAGTATATCAATGCATATCAATCATAACAAGCATGTCAATCATCACAAGAATCAAAAGCATGAGAGACAAGAGACACAGAGTTTCCGTGGGAAAAACCCTAAGGTGAAAAACCCCACAACTTTCTCAGAGATAGAGAGAGCAATGGCTCAACCAAAGTACAACCAAAATACACAGAGATAGTCTCCTAGTAGCAGATGATCCTCCTCCTCACTAGTGCACCACTTTTTGAGTGAGAGAAGTGTGAGTTTTCGAATGATCCAAATAGAGATCTCCCAATCTCTATTTATACTTAACTTGTTTGCCCAATATCCTTATGGGGTCGACTTGTCTAGTTAGGTACATCAATTACATATTACATAAAATAGGGTCGACCCAACACATGGTGGTCTAATAAGCCATCGGCAAGTTAACATACTTGTGACACTTCTCAATACACATGACGACACTTCCTTATAGAGGAATAACACATCTCTTATAAGGGTACAATAAATATATATGAAATACATAGATGAAATACATTCCGAAGTTACATATACATCAACACTCCCTCTTAACTAGGAAGGTATTTCTCGACACAGATCTGCTAGCACAAGTCTTCTTCTCTGGATCATCGTCATCGATGCACCGTCACTGCTACTTCTATCTCAACCAATCTCTGAATCTACTCGTCATAGGAAGTTCTATAGAGATAGTACTTTTTCATACTGGATGTAGGCCCACCACCTGCAGGTCTTCATCATCACTGGCCATACTGTGGAATCCTCAGGACTTATTACGTGCGTCACAAAACCTTAAAAGAGTCTCTTGACTTGCAAGAACCCTAAAGAGCATCTGAGGCCTTTTTCATCCTGTCCAGATCTCCAGGACTTATTACATGTGACTATCACAAAACCTTAAAAGAGTGTCCCAGGAACATTTATGTGCATAGCACGACCGGCAAGAACTCTAAAGAGCGTCCCAGGAACATTTATGTGCCTAAGCACGACCAAAAAGATCTCCAGGACTGATTACATGTGACCTCTGCTACAAACCCTCGAAAGAGCATCCCAGGACTCATTACGGGCACACAGCCTAACCTATCGGATCTCCCAAGTCTTATATGTAGTAGCCCACCACAAACCCTCGAAAGAGCATCCCAGGACTTATTACGGGCACACAACCCAACCTTTCAGATCTCCCAGGTCTTACATGTGGTCCATTATCATAAACCCTCAAAAGAGCATCCCAGGCTATTACGGGTACGCAACTCCAACCTATAGAATCTCCCAGGTCTTACATGTGATACACAGTGCCAGTCCTTTTTCATACTGGATGTGACCTAGAACAAATCTAGGATTTCCTTTGCACAACCTGTCCACGGCCACAGAGTATCAACCTGATACTCAACATACATCATCCTGATGTACACATAATCATCCTGATCATCATCACTGCAACATCCTGCTAAATGTCATCTGGAGCAACATCCTGAAGCTCGTCATCCATGATCATCCTGATCATACACTGCATCCACCTGATGCATACCAAGTATCTACCTGATACATATCATCATACATGATCCACCTGATCATACAATGTATCCACCTGATACATAAATAGATACATGATCCACACAATGCATCTGACTGATATATATCAACATACATGATCTACCTGATCATACACAGTATCCACCTGATACATATACAGATACATGGTCCAAGCATCCAACATGATGCATATACAAAATACATATAAATGATCCTACTGATCATATCCAACATCCAACATGATGCATACATACATATACATATAAATGATCCAACTGATCATATCTAACATCCAACATGATGCGTACATACACATACATATAAATGATCCAACTGATCATTCAGAGCAGAAACTCGAACATCGTCCTGATGTTCATCATCCAGCGCTTACATCCACAACCATGTGAAGGATCCTCGTTCCAACATGCTTGGAATGGCTTCAGCAAATGTGTCCATCACTTCTTCCTTGAAGTGTCGTCGATCTGAAGAACACCAAGCCTCTCTCTGAAGTATTCGAACTTCACTCTGGCTAGTGGCTTCGTCAGCACATCTGCAATCTGCTCGTCTGTCACAACATATAGGAGCTTCACCGCTCCTCTCTGCACCATATCCCTGATATAGTGATATTTGATCTCTATGTGTTTCGACCTGTCCTGGAACACCGGGTTCTCAGACATCTTCACACAACTCTGGTTGTCACAAAAGATACCAGTAGCCTCCAGCGAGAGATCAAATAACTCAGACAGTAGCTTCCAGAGCCATACTGCCTCACAACTAGCTGAACAGGCTGCAACATACTCTATCTCAACTGTACTTAATGCTACGCAAGACTTCTTCCTGCTAAACCAAGAGATCACACCTGATCCCATACTGAAGCAGCACCCATATGTGCTCTTCCTATCTGCAACACTACCTGCCCAATCTGAATCAACATAACCTTGCAGGTTAAACTTTTGATTCGCTTCATACTTGAGCCCATAATCAACTGTACCCTTTAGGTACCTCAGAATATGCTTTACAGCAACCAGGTGAACACTCCTCGAATCCGTCAGGAACTGGCTCAATGTGTTCACCGCAAAGCAAATATCTGGTCTCGTATTCGTCAAGTACATCAAGGACCCAATCATCTAACGATACATAGAGACATCAACCGGCTCAAATGAAGTATCACATAGAAGCTTCAGATTTGATTGCCATAGGTGTGGCCATGGCCTTGCAATCCATCATCCCGAACCTCTTCAGGATATCTATAGTGTACTTCCCTTGTCCAAGGAAGATCCCATCTGTACTCTGCCACACCTCCATACCTAGGAAATAGTGCATCATTCCCAAGTCTTTCATATCGAATTCGGCAGCAAGCTTCCTCTTTGTATCTGCAATCAATCTGTCATCTCTTGTTACAAACAGGTCATCCACATATAGGAGTAGAACCACAGGATTCCCTTCCTCAACCTTGTAGTAAAGGTTGGAATCCGCTTTACTCTTGGTAAATTCAAAACTAGATAGGAAACTATCCATCCTACCATACCAAGTTCTGGGAGCTTGCTTCAAGCCATACAAGGCTTTCTTCAATCTGCACACATATGACTCCCTGTCATGTGTTTCGAAACCAAGTGGCTGCTCCACATATACTTCCTCTTCAACTACACCATTCAAGAAAGCAGTCGTGACATCCATTTGGTGTATTTTCCATTTCATCGCTGCAGCCAGGGCAAGTATTGTTCTGATGGAAGTATACCTGGATACAGGTGCAAAAGTTTCTTTGTAATCTATTCCCTCTTTCTGAGAGAAGCCACGAGCTACGAATCTTGCCTTGTATTTTTCTACCCTCCCATCTGCAACATGCTTGATTTTGTAGATCCATTTGAAAGTCACAACAGACTTCTCTTTAGGTCTTGGGACAACATCCCAAACATCATTCTTCATTATTGATTGGTATTCCTCGACCATGGCATCCTTCCATTCTTTCTTTTCCGCTGCTTCTTCATAGCCGGAAGGTTCTTTATTCATGATGTCATAGAGTAAAGCAACATAGCTGGTATGTGATCTGGTTCTCTTCTTTGCTCTGTGTTCTTCTTCTAGAATGCCAAATCTTTCCGCATCTTGAATGAGCTCTCTATCCCATGCAGGTTTCCTCTTGTGAGAGTTATCCTCACGGGGTGGATCTGCAGGTTCTTGCAGATCTTCAAACTCATGAACAACTTCTGGAATTGCTTTAGTCATGGTAGTGTCTTGAAATCTAGTTTCTTTAGGTTCTTCGTAAACTTCGATAGGTGCCTTCCTTGATTTGATAAATGTTGAATTTTCATCAAATGTTACATCCCTGCTGACATCAATCTTCTTGAACCCTGGAAAGTATATTCTGTAAGCCTTCGAGCTTTCACTGTAACCCACAAAGATACCCTTCTTTCCTGAAGGATCTAGTTTGGTCCTCTTTTCCTTTGGGACATTAGTGTATACTGGACAACCAAATATTCTGAGATGGCTGACTTCAGGTTTCTTACTAGAAAAGACCTCTTTTGGTGTTTTGTTATCCAATATCTCGTGGGGTGTTCTGTTCTGCACATATACAGTTGTTCTAGTTGCTTCTGCCCATAGATGCATAGGTAGATCCTGGTCATGCAGCATTGCCCTTGTTGCTTCCATGATTGTCCTATTCTTCCTTTCTGCAACTCCATTATGTTGTGGATTGTAAGGAGCAGTCAATTCCCTCTTAATCCCTGAATCACTGCAAAGCTTCTTGAAGTCACCTGAGGTGAATTCTCCACCATTGTCGGATCTGAATGTTTTGATGTTCTTATCAGTTTGATTCTCCATCAATGTTTTGAATTCCTTGAACTTATCAAATACTTCATCTTTGTTCTTCAAGAATTAAACCCAAGTCTTCCTGGAGAAGTCATCTATGAAAGAGACATAGTAAACATACCCACTTAGAGAACTGGATGACATAGGACCACATACATCTGAGTGGATGATTTCCAAGATACCTTTTGCCTTGATTTCACTGCTTGGGAAATCCTTCTTAATGTTCTTACCTTTTGCACATCCTTTGCAAACACCTTCATACTTGTTCTTGATTTCAGGAAGACCTTCTACAGCCTTACTTGCAATTGGTAATGCCCTGTAGTGCATATGTGCAAGTCTTCTATGCCAAAGTTCAATTGGCTCTATGGAATCATGCACCATGGCATGTTCAAGTTGTCCTTTCAATTTATACAAACCTCCCTTTTGCTCTCCAATCACTACTGCATCATTGAATGATTTACCCTTTGGCCACATTAGGACTTGGCCATCCACAAATGCAACCCTCATACCTTTTGCATCCAATGCAGAGATGGACGGTAGGTTCTTCTTGAGCCCAGGTACATAAAGGACTTCCTTCATCTTCAAAGATTTTCCAGAATCTAGGTTGTAGGAGGCTTCACCACTTCCTTTGATGGGATATTGATAATCATCCCCAAGTTTCACTTTATGGGGTGATTCATGTTCAGACAGATTTACAAAAGATTCTTTAAACCCAGTCATGTGTTTAGAAGCCCCACTGTCAATTAACCAATCATTACAACCATGGGAGATAGTACCTGTGAGAGCAGGGATTAGAACATACTCTTCTTCACTTGATGATTCATCATCACTTTCTGCCCTGGCTTTCTTCTTTGGAGGTTCATCATCTTCAGGAGCATGAGCATGGTACCTTCTTTTGTTACCCTTCTTCTTCTTGCTGGAATTGTTGTTGTTGTTGTTATCCCTTTTGTTCTTGGGACATTCTGCAGAAAAGTGACCCTTCTCATTGCAAGTGAAGCATCTAAGATTTTTCTTATCCTTATGAGAATGGTGATGTGAAGATCCCCTGAAGTGCGATGGCTCTCTTTTAGATTTTCCTTTCTTGGTGTGTGTTGTGAGAGCTTGATCTTCATTCCCCATCTTTTCTTCTCTTGCCACAAGCCTTGCTTCTTCTTGAGAACATTCCTCCCACAGTCTACTAAAGGATATTAATTTCTTTCTTGCACAGATCCCTTGGATAAAAGAGTCCCATGACCTAGGTAGGCCATTCAAAGTGGTCATAACAATTTCACCATTCTCCACCATTTCATCTACAGCTTCAAGTTGTTCCTTGATCTGAGAGACCTTGGAGAAATAGGATTGAATGGTTTCTCCATTTGACATCTTGACCCCTTTCAATTGATTTCGCAGGGTCATCTTCCAATTTATGTTCTTCCCTTCAAACAGCTTGGTCAAAGAGTCAAACATAGCCTTGGGTGTCTTTAGAGATGACACATGTGGAATAAGATGGTCCTTGATAGAATCAACAATGATTCTCTTTGCCTTGACCAAGTTCTTCTTATGCAATATTTTAGCCTCTTCATCCCATGGGATAGGGTGTGAGGCACCTGCAACAATTAATTAACAAGAATACGCGAAATAGCAGAAATGACAGAACTCAGAATCACTTTTGTATTGATCACAGGCCACTTCGAGGGGGCAACCTCCTTTGAGCAAGCTCAATACAATTAACTTCACGGTGCCTTCATAGGTCTCAACACCCACTTATATACTAATTCTAGGCGCCAATACTATGGGTCGAAACCATGGGCCGTTACAAACTATGGATTAACAATACTACGGGCGACTTACAAAGCATATGCGCCAACAACAATAACACAAACTATTGATTAACAAATACTACGGGACGACTTACAAAGCATATGCGTCCAATAACAACCTACTAACAAAGTAAAGACATGGGTTCCTAACATCCCCTCCCCCTTGAAAAAAAGCTTTGTCCTCAAAGCTTTAGATGTGGAAATTATTGTTGAATCTGAAGGAGTGGTTCCCATGTAGCATCCTCTGGTTGCATGCCGTGCCACTGAATTAAGACCTCTGTGATAGAGCGAGAGCGAAGCTGACGCGTGCGCCGATTGAGGATGGCCTCTGGCTCCAAAAGGATGGATCCTTCATTATCCAGTTCAGGTAAAATCGTTTGGCCGCTGATGTTGGTGCCAAGAACTTTCTTCAGACAAGAGACATGAAAGACTGGATGAATGCGGGAAGAAGGAGGAAGTTCCAATTTATAAGCGACGGACCCAATCTTCTGAAGAATCCGATATGGCCCATAGAACTTTGGAGCGAGCTTATGACGTCCTTTGAGTTTCAAAGAGGATTGCTTGTACGGCTGGAGACGAAGAAAAACCATATCGCCGACTTGAAAGGTGCGCTCTGAACGGTGTTGATCAGCTTGTTGCTTCATGCGATTCCTTGCCATGTGAAGATTGTCCCGCAAAATGCGAAGAATCTGATCTCGATTGCAAAGGACCCTGTCAACTTCCTGAACTTGTGAACTGGTGGGGGTGTATGGAAGAAGAGCCGGAGGTGCCTGACCATAGACTGCTTCATATGGGGTCATTTTGGAGGCAGTGTGGTAAGAGGTATTGTACCACCATTCAGCGAGAGGAAGCCACTTTGCCCACTGATGTTGTTGTTCCGAGGTGAAGCAACGAAGATAAGTTTCCAAGCATTTATTAACAATTTCAGTCTGACCATCTGTTTGTGGGTGATACCCTGAACTCATCTTCAGTTTGGTGCCAGTGTGACGAAATAGTTCTGTCCAAAAATGACTAGTGAAAGTCGCATCACGATCCGAGACAATGGAAGAAGGGATGCCGTGAAGACGAAAGATCTGGTCCATAAAAATTTGAGCGACGGAGGAGGCTGTATAGGGATGGCTGAGAGCACAAAAATGACTATATTTGGAGAGACGATCAACCACAACGAGAATCACTGTCTTTCCGCCAGATTTAGGGAGCCCTTCGATGAAATCCATAGAAATATCTGTCCAAATCCGTGTAGGTATGGGCAAGGGTTCAAGCAATCCTGGAAGGAGTGTTGTTTCACCCTTATTGCGCTGGCAGGTATCACATTCGGCCACCATCTGTTGAATTGTCCTTTTCATGCCTTGCCAAAAGAAGTTACGCCGTGCTCGTTCATATGTTTTGAGGAACCCAGAGTGCCCGGCTGATGGAGAAGCATGGAGTTCATAGAAGACAGCCTGTTGAAGATCTGTGCTCTGGGGAAGCACCAGACGACCCTTGTATCGCAGAGAAGCACCATCCCAAGAGTAATGTGGGACCGCAGAAGGATTGTTGGTCAAGCGCTGGATGATCTGAGATAAGGAAGAGTCATTGACATAACCCTGTTGAACAGATTGCAACCAATTTGGAACAGGCATAGAAATAGCTGAAAGAGAACCTTGGGCATCAAATGTACGAGAAAGAGCATCTGCCACAATATTGTCTTTACCCTTCTTGTAAGTGATCTCATAGTCATAACCCATGAGTTTGCTAACCCATTTCTGTTGTGCTGGGGAGGAGACACGCTGGTCCAAGAAATATTTCAAACTCTGGTGATCGGTCTTGATGCAGAAATGATTCCCTAATAGGTATGGCCGCCACTTCTGTACTGCATGCAAAATAGCCATCATTTCCTTCTCATAGGTAGAGGCAGCTAAATTCTTACCGGAAAGGGCTTTGCTGGTGAATGCAATGGGGTGTTCATCTTGAAGGAGAACAACACCAAGTCCATTGCCGCAAGCATCACTCTCAATCGTGAAGGGCTTGGAAAAATCGGGCATAGCTAGCACAGGTGTAGTACACATAGCTTGTTTTAGTTTGTCAAATGCACACTGAGCAGCAGGTGTCCATGTAAAAGCATCTTTTTTCAATAGGGCAGTTAATGGAGCAGCAATCTTCCCATAATCCTTGACAAACTTGCGGTAGTAGCCAGTCAACCCCAGAAAACCACGAAGGCTCTTGAGTGTCTGAGGATGTGGCCAATTGTTCATGGCATTGATTTTGGCAGGATCCACGCGAACCCCTTGTGCTGAAATAATGTGCCCGAGATACTCAACTTCCTTTTGTCCAAAAACACATTTAGACTGCTTGGCATGGAGATGATGGTCAGAGAAAAGTTGCATGACAAGATCCAGATGCTGGAGATGTTCATCCCATGTTTTACTGTAGATGAGGATATCATCAAAGAATACCAGAATGAATTTCCGCAAGTAGGGTCGAAATATTTTATTCATTAAGGCCTGGAATGTGGAAGGAGCATTAGTGAGGCCAAAGGGCATGACCAAAAACTCATAATGGCCATCATGTGTGCGGAAAGCTGTTTTAGGAATATCCTCCTCATGAACCCGAATTTGATGATACCCAGAACGAAGATCCAACTTGGAGAAAAAGTGAGCCCCATGAAGCTCATCAAGAAGCTCATCAACAACAGGAATTGGAAACTTATCCTTGATGGTGAGGTGATTAAGTGCTCGGAAGTCAATGCAGAGGCGCCATGACCCATCTTTTTTGCGGACAAGAATAACTGGAGAAGAAAAGGAACTAGTGCTTGGGCGAATAATACCTTGCTTCAATAAGTCCCGCACGAGCATTTCAATCTCTGTTTTTTGGTGAAATGGGTAGCGATAGGGCCTGATGTTGGGAGGAACGCTGCCAGGAAGGAGCTGAATACGATGGTCTTCTGGCCTGGAAGGTGGTAATCCCACTGGTTCAGCAAAGACACCTGTATATCGATTCAGAATTTGTTGTAGATCCAAGGGAATAGTGGAGACCGCGGAGGGTTGCATCTGGATGGAACTGATCTGAGCGATGACACCATGTGAACTCTTCTTGAGGAGTTTCTCCATGCGATGTGAACTGATGATGCTGAGAGAACCTGGTTGTAATCCTGTCAATGTGTGTTTGTGTCCATTGAGGGAAAACTGCATCCAAAGTTCGGCAAAATCCCATAAGATAGGGCCGAGTGTGCGTAGCCATTGAGCGCCCAAAACCACATCACATCCGCCTAAGGGCAAGGCAAACATGTCAGAGCGCAGGATATAATCTCCCATGGAGATACGCACATTTCGACACTTCCCTTTGCAAGGTAAGGTGCCCCCATTGGCAATCATGACTTCAAAGTTGGAGCACGGATGGATAAAACAATCAGCTTGTTTGGCGATCCGAGGATCGATGAAATTATGAGTGCTACCCGAATCAATGAGGATTGTAAGAGGAAGCTTCTTGAAGTAACCCCTGACCCGCATTGTTTGGGGGGTGGTGATTCCAGCTAAAGCATGGAGAGATATCTCTGGCTGGTCATCTTGAGACGGAGGGTCAATAGGCGGTTCCTGAATGTCGACCGGAGCATCCAGTGTTTCTGGATCTTCGTCACCCATTTCAGAGGCAGGTGGAGACTCCACATCCAGGAGATAGAGCTTTTGCTGAACACATCGGTGTCCCCGAGTGAATTTCTCATCACAATTATAGCAAAGCCCCTTTTCTCTGCGTGCTTGCATCTCTGCTTCAGATAAACGCTTGATAGGAGTCGGTCGAGGAGCCTGCGGTATAGGTGGTCGCTGAGAACCCATATTTCTGAAGGGAACAAAAGTGGGCTTGGAGCGTTGCTGGGCTGCAATCTTGTCTTCTGCCAACTTAGCCAACCCGAGTGCTTCCATCATTGTGTTGGGACAGAACATTTTGACCTCAGAGCGAATGGCATCCTTTAGACCACTGATAAAACAACTCCGGTAAAATTCATCAGTCAATCCTTCGGTGTGGTTGGCTAGATTCTCAAATTCGGTTTGATACTCTCTCACAGTGCCAGTTTGGCGAAGTTTAGTGAGGGCTCCTGTGAAGTCATCAAAAGCACTAGGACCAAATCGTTGCAAAAGGAGCTGACAAAAGTCTGGCCAGTTGGGCTCTGGATGAGCCTTGATGTACCAACGGTACCATTGAAGAGCTTCCTGTTCCAAATGAAAGGATGCCAATTGAACTTTGTTGACATCAAAAGTATTATGCAGACTGAAATACTGTTCTGCACGATATATCCATCCAGTTGGATCAGTACCATTGAAGCGAGGAAAATCAAGCTTCGGACCACGGAAATTGCTGGAAGAAGAGAACCCATTGTCTACTGAAGACTCGGACTGCCGTTTGTTGTTCATAGCTGAATGTTCAAGATGGAGACCAAGAAATTTTTCATCCAGATCTTGGAGTTTGGCTTGGATGGCTGCAAGGGCTTCCTCCATGGTTTTTGCTCCTGCACGGGTGACAACCATAACCAGGGATTTTTTTTTTTCTTTTTTTTTTCTTTTTTTTTTCTTTTTTTTTCTTCCTTCTGGGTAGGAAAACAAAAACATGAACTACTTCAGTAAAGGAAAATTTGGATTTGAGAAAAAATCAGAAGGGTAATTGGGGTTTGACTCGTTTTTTGGACACAGTTGGATAGATAGGGAAGCAAAAATGAGGATTTTAGCAGCGGGGTGAAAGGATGGAAAAATTTGGCAGAGGGGAACAAAGAAGCAGAATTCAGAAAGGAACTCTGTGGTAAAAATTGAAGGTGATTGGGTGAAATCTGAGGAAGTTATGGCAAACCCTAAAAATAGACAAATGTGGGATTTCGGGCTGTAGGAAAGGAAATTGAGGATAGGGTCCTCAGGGATGAAATATGCAGAATGGAATGACAGGGGTTCCCTGAAATTTTCAAGGAAAACAGAGGTAAAACAAGGGAGATATAGAGAAAAAACGGAATTTATTTTTTTTTTTTTTTTTTTTTTTTTTTTTTTTTTTTTTTTTTGTCAGACTAGAGCGGCTAGGGCTCGGTGTTTTTTTTTTTTTTTTTTTTTTTTTTTTTTTTTTTTTTTTTTAACAGACTGGAGCGGCTACGGCTCTGCTTGCAGAATGGGATCTCTGGTTCGAAGGATTCTGGAACAACGCCGAACGGCTGGACCTGGAACGGTTTGCAAAATGAATCTGAAACGGCGCAGCAGTGATCGACAATAGTTCAGCTGAAAGTAGATATGGACCCCAGGTATGTGCGGCTTCTTAACAGTTCAGGGTTTTCACTCGGCCACCAATGCTGTCTGACGGCTTGCGTATTGGGGCAGTACCCCTCACTCCACGGCTCAGGTAAAACTGATAACCGCTTTGCCACAAACGACAGCTCTTGGTTTACCTCACGGGTGGGAACTAGTCAATCAGGTAGGGGTCGTTGCCCTTTTCGCCGGCAGGTCCTCTCAATGGGCCAGCTACTTCGGGGTTCCTGTGGTACTCCTCACAATGAGTTTTAGGGCTTATGCCCAAGTACTTCCCACAGTTAAACGGATAGGGATTATTCCCAAATCCGAACCTGCAACAGATGTGAAAAAAAAAAAATTTGGCAGAAATTTCACCCAGCGAGCCCAAGAAAGTGCTCTGATACCAGATGTGAGGCACCTGCAACAATTAATTAACAAGAATACGCGAAATAGCAGAAATGACAGAACTCAGAATCACTTTTGTATTGATCACAGGCCACTTCGAGGGGGCAACCTCCTTTGAGCAAGCTCAATACAATTAACTTCACGGTGCCTTCATAGGTCTCAACACCCACTTATATACTAATTCTAGGCGCCAATACTATGGGTCGAAACCATGGGCCGTTACAAACTATGGATTAACAATACTACGGGCGACTTACAAAGCATATGCGCCAACAACAATAACACAAACTATTGATTAACAAATACTACGGGACGACTTACAAAGCATATGCGTCCAATAACAACCTACTAACAAAGTAAAGACATGGGTTCCTAACATAGGGATGTCTTCTTTTACATATGAGTCCAACTCATCCTCTTCCAGGATTAACCCAATGCTATACTTCCAGGCTCAGAAGTTATCAGCCCCTTCAAGCTTATCCTCAAGCTTGGTGTGGTGATACATCTTAAAGAGTACTTCAAATGGAAATAGAAAAGATTTAGTTCTTACCACTTGAATTGCTAAAAACTGGATCTCGTCCCGGATTAGGGTTTGTTGGAAAAACCCTAAAAATTCAAAATGTAATTGTCAACTTTCTGAAAGGATAGAAAGATGCGCCTTGATGAGCTGATCAACCTAGTGTATTCAGAATTTGAGATCTGCAAATCTACACCCTTCAAAACTGCCTTTCTGTCTTCTCGGATTCACTAAGGAGAGCCCTGAATTAGGGTTTGAGTTTCTCGGAGATCTACGCAGCCAAAAATCTCGATCCAAAGCTCTAAACTTCGATTTTTGCAAGGAGCTTCCAGCTATGTCTTCAGATTCCAGAAATTCCCATTTTTGTGGAAACTCTCATTTTTAGGGCCAAATCTGAAAATGTTCGGAATTGAATTCTGATTGGACAGATAGATTCTCCTTGATGAGTAGAGTCAATATACTATACTTCTTTTCCAAAATCTGTGGAGAGAAACCCAATAAACAAGAAACCCTATTTTTCGTCTCTGCACAATGTCTTCTTCTAAGGTTAGCTCTGATACCATGTTAAATTTTGAGCATTAATTCACAATACTCTAGGATCTTTACTGAGAGAATAACATGTACAGTATATCAATGCATATCAATCATAACAAGCATGTCAATCATCACAAGAATCAAAAGCATGAGAGACAAGAGACACAGAGTTTCCGTGGGGAAAACCCTACGGTGAAAAACCCCACAACTTCCTCAGAGATAGAGAGAGCAATGACTCAACCAAAGTACAACCAAAATACACAGAGATAGTCTCCTAGTAGCAGGTGATCCTCCTCCTCACTTGTGCGCCACTTTCTGAGTGAGAGAAGTGTGAATTTCCGAATGATCCAAATAGAGATCTCTCGATCTCTATTTATACTTAACCTGTTTTCCCAATATCCTTATGGGGCCAACTTGTATAATTAGGTACATCAATTACATATTACATAAAATAGGGCCGACCCCACACATGGTGGTCTAATAACCCATCGGCAACTTAACATACTTGCGACACTTCTCAATACACATGACAACACTTCCTTATAGAGGAATAACACATCTCTTATAAGGGTACAGTAAATATATATGAAATACATAGATGAAATACATTCTGAAGTTACATATACATCAACAGATCCAACGGATCATGTAGTTGTGAGAGCCCCCTGACTGTCCTGCACAACCTTTTCCTGTGGTCACACCTAGCCTGGTCTTAACCACCTTCTTAATTGCCATTAACTTCCTCAACAGCCCACAACGGTTGTAGGTATGTTGCCCTGAATTTTGCACCTCTCTAACTTTGCTACAGTTGTCGGTATTATCACTGTCCTCTTTGACATGTCGACCATTATGTGCTTTGTCAGTCCTCGACTTAACTTGTCGGCTTCACTTAGTCTCCATGGCTGCCAGTTTGCCCCATCCCCCTCACTTGGACTTTGCCGCTTTCGTCGGTGTCTATGTTCGACCTCTTGTCGACTTTCTACTCCTTCAACTTCTGCTCTTGTCGACCATACTTCGACAACTTCCTGCTCGACTACATGGCTTCGTCTACCAGTCTCCCTCGCACCAGTGGTCGTGGGAAACCCCCCTAGTCGACCCTCTTTTGTCGATCAACTTTGATTGTTTCGCGTAGGTCCCGATGCCCCTGCATCACAAAACCACCCGCAGCTCAAGCAAGGTTGGCATAAAGATTCCAAGTCTTGTCTAAAACATTGGGAAATCAAGGAAGAGATCACTTTGTATAATAATGATATTATTTAAAATACTATTACATCAAAATTCAAGGAGAGATCGTGGTGTGATAAAAAAATAGAGGATGAGAGAAAATTATCAGTAATATAAGGTGGTGGTCAACCCTAATCTAGAAAATCAAAAGTATCACTTTGTTTTAACTCGTAAAGAAGAAATTCAACATTACTAAAATAAGAACAAACTTTCACAAGCTCCATAGTGAATCAATCCATTGGACAATTTCTAAAATTTCATGGATTGAAAGAATTTTTACATCTTTGTGACACTAGGAGAGCTAAAGATGAAAATTGCTTTTTCTTAGAATGTCCTGTACACCCATATTGGATCACAATCTCAAAATATTTGTTACAATATTGACCTTCCTAACCTTTTATCTCATCAAAACTATGGTAATTCACAAATGCTTCTCTTAAAGTTTTTTGAGCACATAAATACAATTCTAAAGCAAACTATGTGATTCCTTACTTTTTAAAATGTCCAATCAACCAAATTTAATCTCAGTGGATGTTAATAAGCATCATTTTTTTTCTTTTTAAGGATAAAATTTATATTACCAAAACCAACAGTTACATATAGGGAAAAATTGGTCGGCCCCAATGGAAACCCGACCATAAGTAAAATAGTACTTTGCCAATAACACCATTAAAAGCCTTAACTAAGTTTTTCAATCTGCTAACTAGTTCTTAGACCTATTAACAAAACTATAATAATTGAAAAAACAAATATGACAACAACCATAACTATCATGTAAACTCATCATGATATATGGTAACGGGAGCCACCTCACAAGTAGGAGGTTTAACCTCAAGAATATGATCTTGGCCTAATCAAGAAATTCAGCTTTTGGTTCAACTCATCCATTGGAGAATTGTATTAGTATGTGTCATGTGTTTGCATGTAACCAACATCCTCTACCCAAGGGTGCATCTCCTTCGTGATGACCTCTAGGTTCGTTACCTTTTTCTCGTCCTTCAACCACTCTTTCACCCTATAAATATGAGCATAGATTTCAGGGGAATGGCATGGTAGTACAAGTTCTCTGCATCTAGTGCCTCCTACTATGCCCTCGTTGGGCCTCGACTTTCGCTCCCATGATGGATTCTCCCTCAATGCTCCTATCATGTCATCACTTTTAATTTAAGATTTATCTCAATAGGTTGAGCTCGGAACCACCCTATGAGCAAAACCATCGAGCGATGTTCATAGACTGACCCAACAAACCCCAAAAACACAGTTGCAGAGATATTCTCAAGAACACCATGGCCTCCTTGACAACTCAAAATGACCAGCTCCTAGTTATAGATGTTTCTAAATGTCAATTCAAGCTGATTTTAATGGAATTTCCCCTTTGACACCTACACTTGTCAATTCCCATAACCCATTGTTGTTTATACAATGGTTGCATCATTCCTATAATGGATTTGTCCTCCATGTACTGCACCCACTCAATTACTAGATCAGGCATATCTTGTTTCAATTACCTACAAACTGCATTGGCGTTTGAGGTCTTGTAGTTTAAACTTGGGAGGGGATGTGCCAACCGCCCCTCCCTCTCCTTGACATTTATTTGCATGCATGTCCCACGCTAGGTGGTGGCTCCTCATCGTGTATGAGTCATATAGGGTGCCATCACTTAGATTCCTTTCGATCCCTAACACCCCATCTATGGAATGTTGATAGCCATCATCATCATTATCATTATCATGATATTTATAGGGTTCCTCCAAGGGTAGAAACATTCATAGTAAATTATAATATTCACATAACTTGCACAACCTCCCAAATAAACAATTTTTTTCCACACACACACACACATATATATATCCTTTGTTGTAGTATAAATGTTATATGAATTATATCTTTTCTAAGCACTCAAAATAATGGGATGGGAAATCAATATTTTTTGTCTAAAATTTGGAAAGAACCATATTAAATTAATGGAATCACTGATATCAATTGTTAATGATATGAAATGAATCAATATATAATTTGGCATCTATTTTGGTTTTTATTGGATGTAGAGAGTGCATGAATTTGCTTGTAGGTCCCATTTTAAGGGAAGGTCTCACTTTGCAGATTTGGGGTCCAGAAACTTCTAGGGCCTATTTGAGGGTCTAAGTGATGTTTTGGGGGGTCAAAATTTTGTCAATTATGTCATTCCCTTGATACGATTCTACACTTTGAGATATTTTGAATGGTCCAAGAATTGCCTCAAATGGAGCCTATAGGAGGAAGTTATGCCTCCCACAAGTTGACCTATCCAATTGGCCACCATGGTACTGAGTGGATTCCATGTCAACTCTCATTTATCACACATGTGGAGCTAGTCCCATGTGGACATTCAATAAAATTCTAGGATTTCCAAAACCCTAACCTTAATCAAGAATCAAGGCATGAAAAAACCCTAAAACTAGTCCTAAGCAAATATCATGCTATGTTAAATATTGGGTCGTTAGGAGAGGAAGGGGTTCCATTCTTATAATGTTATTGTATTTTTCCATAGTTGATCAACTTCACAGGAGTGGATATTAGAGCATACCATACGAAGAAGGAGATCCCGTAGTATCCATTTTGGCAGCAGAGTCATAGGTAACTCCATAGGGAGTACCATTTCCTTTATATTTGCATACTATATAAAAAAGCAAGGCATAGTCTTAATTTCTTATTGGGTTTTTACCCATAGTGGGTTTTCTTAGGGTATATCTTGTGTTGTTACATGGATTTTGTATTTATTTGCTCTATTTATTCTTGTTTTAGTTCCACTTTATATAGCATTTAATGGAAATAAGCTAATAAAAAGAACTAAGTTGTAAAATCTATTATGATGAACTGTTCTAGTGGAATATCCGCGACAATTTACAGATCAGTTAACATTATAAAATCAGGATGCAACAGGGGTATTTGAGGGTGTTGAATACATTTATGCATTAAAAACAACTTTCAACAATCCAAAATTGCAATTTCAACAAATATTTCATGGTTAGATTCTGGTTATGGAAAACCAAAAACCGTCAAAATCGTAGAACGCTTATCCTTATTCTATCATTTTGTCGTAGTTTAATGTTCTATGAATTTCATCTTTTTCTTACTACTCAAAATAATAGGAAGGGAAATCAACTTTTTTTGTTGAAACTAATCTACAATCATTTTGGATTGATGGAATTGCAAATATCAATCGTTATTATTGCAAAATCAAATTGTTGTAGGGGTATTTGAGGGTGTTCAACTATTTATGCATTAAAACCAATGATTTCAACAATCCTAAATTGAAATTTCAAATATTTTGGTTAGATTCTAGTGATGGAAAATTAGAAAAGGGCGAAATCATAGAATGTTTAACCTTCTTCTATATTTTTTCCATAACCTAAATGTTTTAAGAATTTGACATTTTCCGACTACTCAAATAGCGGGAAGAGAAATCAACATTTTAGGTCAAAATCGTAAAACATTTAAAATTCTTCTATATTTTTACTTCTTTTTTGGTAAGCTAGCAATATTATATTACTTTTGAATAAAACTGTACATATCAAAAGTGGGTTGGTTTGCCACTAGGGAAACCAGACTAGCCACAAAACAGAACAATGTCCTTGCTCTGTCTTTTACTTTGAAAGTACATGTCTGCAGAAAGTACTATACTATAATAAGACTTGTTATTATTGCTTATAATCGAGCATATCTGGAGATAACAATAAATAACAAAAATGAGCAAGACTTAAAGTCCAACCTAACTAGACATATCAATATCAGAAGTGCAGATGGGAGAAGCTTCATGACTAGCTATAGGCTTGCTTGGTGCTTCAACAAACTATACGCCTATAGTGGCCTTGATGATAATATTCAACTTAAATTCCACCTTATGAATTTGTTCTTCGACCTCATTGACGTGTAATAATACCTGATTGTGATCCTCAATGGTGGCTTTTATATCTTTCCCTAGAAGTGCCTTCATGTGCAATAAAAGAGCTGGGTTTTATAGTATTTGACCTCCTAGACGTGGTTGAATCGGCGTCCCTCACTCATGGACGCATTTCTTATGCAATATCATCCCTTCTAACATATTCATGCTCTACTTTTTACTCAAGTCTTGACCCTTTTTTCTTCTTCCGTCGAGGCGTCTCTCTAATACAACTCCTCTCCCTCACTTACTTCACACATAGGTCTATTATGCAGGATTGCTTTGGAGTCCCTTCCACCTTTTCCCCCATTGTGATGCCTTATCCACCTGGCCATGATGGTATAGGTCCCCAGATAAAGCGATGTATCAGAGTTGGAAACCCAACTCTTTCCCTCAATGCTATGAATAACCATAGGCGCTTCTCCAAACTATTGAAATTCTTAAGGATAGAGAATGAACCAAAAGATGAAGTGCTTGAACCTTAATGCGGAGAGTAAAGTAAAAATACCTTCAAAAGTCAATCGTCATGAAAGAACCACATGAACAATCCATCAAGTCTAGGTCGTAAATCTCATTAACCGAATGCCTATTCACCATGAGCCACCATGATACCTTCTGCGAAATCATCATGGAATTTCTTATTAGAGTTTCCTCCTAGTCTCCTTGCCATCGCATCAATCTAAGTTATCATACCAGGACATGAATCCTACTAATTGTTATGCCACCAGATGTATGGGGTGATATACCCATATTTTTGCAAAGCATAGCAGGCTAGATTAGTTTGTAGGAGTAGGTAAGATGTGTTAGATCAGGGATGCCTATGTGATCTTTGAGATTTATGTACGAATTTCCAAGTGATTTCCTTATGATGCTTCATTGTCATTTTAGTTATTGTGTTAGATTGAATGCCTAAAGGATATACTTATGGATTATATGATATTTATTGATTGGTGTAGTAGGTGTCCGTAAGTTATACCTTACACTTGCGTTTTTATGAGCTTGGTGAGTAGGATTGATGTATAGTATAATATATAGAAGTAGTTTTTGTTTTATGTGCATACCATTATTTAGTATGACCTCTTGATGATTTAATGGATCACACCCATCCTCTTGGCTCCATCATTGGCCTTACCATCCTCCATCCCATGTTGCCCCTATTTGTTTTAGAACCCTGGATTGGATAGAGTGACTTGAGACCTTCCCTTCGTGACCTCTTTGTTAGGATGGCCTCCATGTTATCCCCCAGTGTCTCGACTCTAATGTGTGAAACAAAGTTCTCCAAATCCTTATCCTTTTCTTCTTAGAAATATGCTTGATTGGCTCTTATTGCCTAAGAGAATTGGATTTTCGATGCCTTATTCCTTTCTACTTAGAAATACGATTGATTGGCTATGTACTACCTTTGATCCCATATTTCGTTCTTCTTGTAAAACCATGTTGATTGATTGCATCATGTGGTTGTCCAGTTACTAGAGATGTGCTTCCTAATCTTGAAGAATGGAAGGTTTCTTCTCCTCTTTAGTGCCTAAAAAGGGCATGTGAAGTATTTCCCAATTCAAGACTCCTTGTACCTGCATGAAGAAAGAAATGAAGACCAAGTAAAAATGAAAGATAAAGAAAAGAAAGAAAAGGAATCAAGTCTAAACTTGCATGGGCCTAAAAAGAAAAATGAAAGGCTGTGGTCTTAGAAAAAGTAAAAGGAAAAGAAAAGTTTGAAATGAAGAAGGAGCTTGAAAAAGTTAAAGTCAAAGATTAAGGGGGGTTGATTTTGAGTGTTAAGGTCAAAGGGGTGTCATCCTCTAGCACATTATCGACTTGTGAGATACATGTTCCCTGGTGTTTGCTTGACTAATAAATGTCACATAGTTCCCTACTTTTTCCCTTCTCCTGGGTTACTAAAGTCTTCCATGACTAATCTTTCAAATTGACTAGCTTTTGATCTTGACCATCCACTCCATCCAAGAAAATAATGATCTTTTGATGGTAATCTATATGATGGCATGAATATAAAACACTTACTTCATGCTATATGCTATGTTATGTATTTTTCCTATGATGAAGCTATGTAATGACTCTCATGTATCACTTGTGTAAAGTATGCATTTGTAGCTCTAGTTCTCTGTCAATATTAATCATTACAAGCATTGTTTCATCATCTACTAGGCTTTGGTTGAGTCCTTTCATCATTGAACTTCATTGGAAAATTTTGACCAAAGTTGACCTTTTGACTTTGTCAATAGAACCAACCAACGGTATGGGGGTTTCAAGTCTCATCATTCATCATGCTTCAGCATTTGTATGCTAATTGGACACCTCCAATTATCATTTTCAACTTAATTGAATTAATTGGCTTTAATAATGGAATTTTCCTAAGTTAAAGATTAAAAAGCCTAAGTTGAATATTAATTATTTGGAGCAATAGTTTATTGAAGAATTCATATTAGTTTTGGGCATGGATTTGATTGGTATAGCTTGTTCAAGCATCAAGGAATCCATATAAGGCCTAAATGAAGTGATTTGAGCAAGAATTCACTTTAAATGAATTAATGAGGATTATTAATAGGCTTTCTTAAGATTTGATTTTAAAATTCCCTAAGTCTAACAATGAATTAATCAACTAAGAAATGGGCAACCTTAAAGACAAAGTGGCAAATTGGGTCCTAGTAAAATCATGTTTTGAACAATACCCAAATCTCATAATTATAATTTGGCATAGTATATGTGGGCCTAGAAAACATGTGGCTTAGGGGGGCACACCAAGATGAAAACTCAACCATTTCTCACTATCTCTCTTTCCAAATCAACAATTGAGGTGGCAAGGGGTCCCACACAAGGATCCAACTCAACTTATGAGCTAATAATTTGTAATTTTTATAATGAAAATGGGCATTTTTTAGGCAATTTCCCCTCCTCTCCTTCATTATATTTTCCAACAAATTTTGTAAAATGAAATAGCGAGATTAATCTTAGCCATTGATGAGGCTTGAGAATGTTTTAACCTTAGCCCTCCATCCTTATGGGATAGGGATTGTGTTCCTCTCTTATTCTATAAAGGAGAGTGAGATGCATTTTGTAAATGACTTTTGGAGAGTTTGCTACAACAATAGAAACTAGAACTTCAAGAATCAAATATCTTGTGTTCTTGTGTTTCCTTGGACAAAATTTACTCTTTTCCATCATCTTTGATCGAGTGTATGATAGATTTACTTGTTTGAGGAGCTATTATTCATAAATTTGCATATAGGATTAAGCTACGATTTTTCCCTGTGCGCCTTGGTGACTTCCGGTGAAGGGGGTTTTGCCACAATAATTTGTTTTGATTGTTGTCTTCAATTTCTTAGCCTCTCTCTTTATTGATCTGCATGTTTTCTCTAGTTTGTAATTTTGTCATCATAAGATTCACATTTACTTACTCGGTTTCTTATTTGCAGGTTGGAGGAGCAAGGACCTACAAATGCACCCATCAAGTTCTTGGACATTTATAGGCCATCATTTCACTAAGATCATAGCTAGGAAGGGTGGAGTGACTTCACCAAGCAACTAGGGCCATATAAGTACCTATCTTTATGTTCTAGTTCATTGTTCTTCCATTAGCCAATCATTTTTCTCTTACTTTCAACCCATTTTGTTAGCCATACGTTGGGTTTTCTTAACCTTTCATCTTAGATGAAACTTAATATGTTTTCCTAGTTTGGCAAACCTTAATATCTCAAGTAAATGAATCCATTCAACCATATGATTAGGCACTAATCTTTTATGTTGGTCATATTCAACTGTTTGGGGTAATTTTAGCTTAGTATATGTCTTTTACGCTTGTTGTTATATGCAGTTGAATCTCTTATCTAAGAAAGCCAACAAGTTGTTTGTGCTAGGAAGGCACTCAAATTTCAACCAACAACAAGATCTAACCCTTGCACTTCATTTTTAAGACATTAAATGATAAATAACTTCAAGTATAACTTGTTATAAGTGCCTGTATGTTTTCTCTCCTAACAACGAAACCCCATGGGCACCATTATATTCTAAACTCTAGACTCCATAATCAACTATTGTATTTCTTCATATTAATTAATCAATAGGGAATCCATCATTAATTTGAGTCTAGTTATCATTAGGTGCCTTTCATTTCAAGAGCAATTTGTGCATTTCATCATCCATCTATTTGGTTGCTTATCTTTAGCTTCAGGGGCCATCTTATTTCACTCATTAACCTTAAGCTCCCTTTAGCATTTTCCCCAAGGGTGTCAATTCCTCTAAATGTTAACCTTTAAGGTACTTCCTTCCCTTACAGATCCATCTTGTGACAATTGTGGGAAAGTCGATTATCTTAGAAAGATTGATTGGGGACACCTCTCGTGGTTAGTCTAGGTATACTTCTATGGAGTTGGGAAACCTAAAGAAAGGGTAGCATACCTGTGTGACACTTTGGGGAAGTGTCCCAAGGTTCCACCGATCTAGCGATTGTTTATTCCTCGGAAACCCTAGTGTGACAACATTTTTTGTGTTTTTTGTTGGGGAACAAGGAGTTTCCTGGTAAATTGAATGACATCTTTGGTGAAGCCTTTTTCTCTTCACCTAATGACTCCATGACATGACTATGCTGGTGAGTGATCCTCTCATTCTTATAACCTGAGAAATATTAGAAATGATCCCATTGTTTATTCTAGAAACCCTAAGTCGAAGAGGAAGATTAAACCTCCAATTGAAACATCTAATCTGCAAGTTAAACCTTCTAATATTCAAATTGAATCTTCAAAACTTTAATAGTCATCAAGTGATCATCTAAATCCCTCTAATCTACAATCTTAGAATCACACTCCTCAGCCATTAAATATTCAAACAATAAACATGACTTGTGCAAATCAAGGGGTAATGTGAATGAACCTCAACCTAGAACTTCCAGTAGGATTCTTGGTTCTCCATTTGAATTTAATGCTATAGTTGGCGCTCCTCACTCCATTCCAAACAAGGCTTGTGAATGGTTACCACTCTTTAGTGGTACCAACACCATTTCCATTGAATAACACTTGGACTTTTTCCGGAAGGTGATAAGCGAGCTTAATATTGAACATGAAGATATATGCATGAAGTTGCTTGCCCAATCCCTTGAGGGATATGGCCATAGGTGTTTTAGGAATTTAGCCCCAAACTCTGTCACTAGGTATGACATGTTCGAAAATAGCCTAATTGTAATGGGGATTCAAATATGATGAAAAGTTCCTATTAAATATAATCTTTGAAATTCATAAAAATGATAATGAAACCATATAGGAATTTAACATCATATTTGAAAAGATCCCTAGCAAGATCATGGATTCCATTAAACCTACATATCGGGTTGTACTACTCCACTACTTAAATGCCTTTGAGGGAACCTTCGGTTTCATGCTGAAAGAGAAAGAGCCAATTGACCTCAGAGATGCTCAAGCTAGAGATAACATCATGAAAATGAATGTCTCATCTACTAGGAAGATTAACTTATTAGAGTCCTCTTGGTCCTCTTCATCCAAACCATAAACTAAAACGAGAGGTTCCTGGGGCAAGGAACCAACCCAAGAATAAAATTCCCCTACCCCTGACTCAATGCTGGAATGATGAAATACTTGACCAGTTTTACTCAAGAGGTATCTAAATTGACTAGAGGCTAAGACAGGACCAGGGTGCCTTATCCCCAAAATCCATATTGGAACCAGCCTAAGAGGCCCTATAATGAGGAGCCTAAGGGTCCACCAACCCCTGCACAATCCATAAAGAATTTAGTTGGTCGGTGTGATTCCTGTAATGTAAATCATGAAGACGGTGAGTGTCCCTTCCAAGTTGATAATCAAGATTCCAACCCTAGTGAGAGCATCCATTTTCTAGAGGAATGTGAGGCCCATGGTATGTGTAGTAGGGTGTTCCATGTATTAGCCCGATATAAGGAAATCATTTAAAGGAAGAGTAAAAATCTAACCAAGGTAGACCCTATCCAAAATAAAATGAATGAAGCCTCCCAGAGATACAAGTGGTAGGTCTACTAGAGGAAGAAACCAAATCAGACATTAGACTCCACCCAAAATAAGACATGGGGTGCTCCATCTCTTCCAATAAAGCAATCAATTGAAAAACCCCATGAATATCAGAATCTAGAAGACATGGTGTTGAACATCGATCTTGAGGGAATGTTGAGGAAGGTTACATACCATGTCCCCTTAACTAAGTCGATCAAACTATCTCCAGGAAAGGAAAAGGTCCTAAAGTTTTGTGAAAGTGTCTCCTGTCCCAAGCCGATGAGTGTCACTCGTATTGTGTCACAAAACTCAGTCGAAGTTGAACCCAAAGAAAATACAACTAGTGACCCTCCCACTATCTTGCAAAGTGCAATTTATGAGAGGAGGAATGGAGTACATCAACCTTTCTATATCACATTAATGGTGCAAGGGATGCTTTTATATAATTGTATGCTTGACTATGGAGCATCAATGAACATTATGCCATTGAAAGTAATGCAAGCCTTAGGTTTGGAGGTGATTAGACCATACAAAAAAATACATGGAATTGACTCTATGCAAATTAAACTATACGGTCTAATAAGAACCTTTTGGTTGACCTTTTTGTATGTCCTAATATTTCAACAATGATGGACATGGTAGTAATTGATCTACCACCGGTGTATGGGATTCTTTTATGCTGAAAGTGGTCTACAAGACTTGAAGGGATACAGATGGATCTATCATATGCCTCTATTCCAAATGTTGAGGGTTTGATGATTAGGATTTATAGAGAACATTTTATGATTGCCATTAAGAGGACATTAATGAGGGTTTAAACAAAACTTTTGGTTCTGAAGAACCTTTAGTGGAGGGGATGTTCATGGTTATAAATGCCCCTGAGGATGACGATGGAGTTTCTCCTGGAGATATAGAGACAGTTTCCTATAGTAGTCCACCACACATTTCAAGAGTAGAAGTAGAGGCAAAGAGACTTGGGCATTCTACAAGGATTCGATGCATACAGAGGTGAAGATGGTGTTGGTGAAAGAGACACACATGTAATCACCCCTCATGAGATCCTCGTGCAAATGTTGCTTCCCAGAGAGGTGGCCCTAGGAGAAGAGGTTAGCGAAGAACAAGAAGAGGTAGTCCAACCTTCACTTGAGCCCAAGGTGCAAGATGAAAGACCAAGGATTTTTTGGATTGGCAATGAAATTCCTAGGAAAATTTTATCAATGCAGTTTGTAGAGCAAGTTGTGTTAAGGGGAATGTAACTTGGTTGGAGGTGAGGAGAGAAGAAGTCAGAGAAATTTTGGTTGGAATAGTTGCTCTCCTGTTAGATGGTGGACAGCCTAGGTTTGATCAAGACACTCATATAGGACGACATAAATGAGCTTAATTGAAAATCATATTGCTTAGGGTAACTCAGATATTGACTTGATCCAATTTCAAGACATTGAATGTATTTTTATGGCTATCAATTGAAGAAGATTTAATTATAAGGATCAAGTTGTTATATGGAACCTTTCCTATTGCTTCAAGTCCAAGCCTTACGAAAAGCTTTGGATTGGTTCGTTTGTGGTGGAAAGGATTGAAGGACATATGTATCATTCATCCTCCAAGAATGGATATATGTTTAGAACACTTGTTCAAGATAACTTTTCGAGACATTACATACCTAATCAAATGTAGTCACATGTTCATCATTTGATTCGTTAGTGTTGGTCTAAATTTTGTGCTTTTGCTTTCCTAGTTTTAGATTTGATTTCCCTTGCATTTGCTTTCACATTTTTTAGCATGTTCTATTTAATCTTTCTTACCTTATATTTCATTTATGTTCTTAGTTATAATTTTTTTGATCATTTGATCTCTTCCTTTAGTTATTTTATTTCATATTTATATCTGATTACTAACGACTGGTCTGTGGAGAGGGTATAGCATTTTGTTTTGTAGGTGTCTTGGTTGTTGATCGTTGTTGTGGACTAGAGATTGAGTAGTTCTCAAGTATTCTCTCCCTTAGAGCACTTGTTCCCCATGGAGCCAAATGCTATACCACCATATGTATGGGGTGCTACACCCATATTTTTGCATAGCAAAGCAGGGCTGGATTATTTTTGTATGAGCATGGAAGATGTGTCAAAGCAGTGATATCTATGCAATCTATGAGATTTATGTGTCAGTTTCCATATGATTGCCTTATGATGGTTCCTTGTGATTTCAATTATTGTGCTAGATTGCATGGCTAGGGGATATACTTATGGATTATATGATTTTTATTTACTAATGTACTAGGTGCCTGTAAATTCTACCTTACACTTGTGATTTTTTATGAGCTTGGTGGGTAAGATTGATGCATAGTATAGTATATAGAAGTAGTTTTTGTTTTATGTGCATGCCATTATTTAGTATGACCTCTTGATGATTTCATGGATCACATCCTTCCTCTTAGCTCCATCATTGCCCTTACCATCCTCTATCCCATGTCACCCTATTTTTTTTAAAACCCATTGATCTGGATTGGATAAAGTGACTTAGGATTCAGTTAGGACCCCCCTTTTGTGACCTCTTTGTTAGGATGTCCTCCATGTTATATCTTGGTGTCTTGGGTCTGATGTGTGCAACAAAGTTCTCCAAAGCCTTATACTTTTTTCTTGGAAATATGCTTGATTGGCTCTAATTTCCTAGGAGAACTGTTTTTTTCGATGCCTTATTCCTTTCTTCTTCGAAATACGCTTGATTGGATATGTGATTAGAATTATCGCGTTCTAACCCCATATGCCTTTCTTCTTGTAAAGCCCTGTTCATTGGATGCATGCTAAGTTTGTCTAGTTGCTAGAGATTTCCTTCCTAGTTCTGAAGCATGAAATATTTCTTCACCTCTCCAGTGCCTAAAAAGGGCACATGCAACAGCTCTCAGTCCAATACTACTTGTACCTGCATGAAGACAGAAATGAAGACCAAGTAAAAATGAAAGATCAAGCAAAGAAATAACATAAAGCAAGTCTAAACTTGCATGGGTCTAAAAAGAAAAATGAAAAGGCCAAGGTCTTAGAAAAAGAAATAGAAAAAGAAAAGTATAAGAAATGTCCAAGAAAGAAATGAAGACAAGTCTAAGAAGGAGCTTGAAAAAGTTGTCAAAGATTAAGGGGGGTTTAGTTTGAGTGTTAAGATCAAAGGGGTATCATCGTCTAGCACATGATCCACTTGTGAGACACATGTTCCCTAGTGTTTGATTGACTAATAAATGTCACAAAGCCCCCTACTTTTTCCCTTCTCTTGAGTTACTCTGTGTTCCATGATCAAAATCCTTTACATTGACTAGCCTTTTGATCTTGACCATCCACTCCATCCAAGAGAATAATGATTTATGCAATGTTCTTGATGGTAATCCAAGTTATGGCATGGATATAAAATACTTACTTCATGCTATATGTTATGTTATGTATTTTTCCTATGATGAAGCTACATAATGACTCACTTGTACGATTTGTGTAAAGCATGAATTTATAGCTCTAGTTTTCTTTCAATGTTAATCATTCCAAGTGTTATTTCATCTTCTACTAGGATTTGGTTAAGTCCTTTAATCATTGAACTTCATTGGAAAATTTTGACCAAAGTTGACTTTTTTACTTTGTTATACCTGAGTTTGACTTGGTCAACAAGGCCAACTAGCAGTATGGAGGCTTCAAGTATCACCATTCATCATGTTTCAACATTTCAAGGTCCATTGGACCCCTCCAAGTATCATTTTTGCTGAATTGAATTAATTGGCTTTAATAATCAAATTTTCTTAAGTTAAAGATTAAAAAGCCTAAGTTGAAGATTAATTCTTTAGAGCAACAATTTATGGAAGAATTCATATTGCTTTTGGGCATGGATTTGATTGGTACAACATATTCAAGCATCGAGGAATACATCTAAAGCATAATTGAAGTGATTTGAATAAGAATTCACCTTAAATGAATTAATAAGAATTATTAATAGACTTTCCTAAGGTTTGGCTTAAAAATTCCCTAAATCTAATGGTGAATTAAGCTACTAAGATATGGTCAACCTTAGAGACAAAGTGGCAACTTCAGTCCTAGTAAAATCATGTTTTGAACAATACCCAAATCTTAGTATTTTAATTTGGAATATTATGTGGGCCCAACAAACATGTGGCGCGAGGGGGCCGCACTCTCTTCCAATGGGGGTGCACCAAGATGAAAACTCAACCATTTCTCACTATCTTTCTCTCCAATCAATAATTGAGGTGGATAGAGGTCCTACACAAGGATCCAACTCAACTTATGAGCTAATAATTTGTAATTTTTATAATGTAAATGGGCATTTTAAGGCAATTCACCCCTCGTGCTTCATTGTATTTTCTAGCAAATTTTGTTAAAGGAAGAAGTGAGATTAATCTCAACCACTGATGAGGCACAAGATTGTTTTAATCTTAGCACTCCATCCTTATGGGCTAGGGATTGTGCTCCTCTCTCATTCTATAAAAGAGAGTGAGTTGTATTTTGTAAAGGACCTTTGGACAGTTTGTTACAACAATAGAAACCAAAGCTTCAAGCATAAAATCTCTTGTGTTTTTGTGTTTCCTTGGATGAATTTTACTCTGTGCTACCCTCTTTAATTGAGTGCATGTTGGATTTACTTTTTTGAGGAGCTATTATTTAGAAATCTGCATACAATATTATGCTACCAGTTCACCTTGTGTGCCTTGGTGACTCCCAATGAAGGGGGTTTTTCCACAAGAACCTGTTTTGCTTCTTGTCTTCAATTTCATAGCCACTCTCTTTACTGGTATGCATGATTTCTCTAGTTTGTAAGTTGGTTAAGATTTGGTGTTTGTGTTATCATAAGATTCACACTTACTAACTCGGTTTCTTGTTTGTAGGTTGGAGGAGCAAGGAGCTACAAGTGCGACCAACGAGATTTTGGACATTTATGGGCCACCATTTCACTCACATCACTGTTAGGAAGGGTGTAGCCACTTCACCAAGTGACCAGGGCACAAGTAAGTACCTATCTTTTGGTTCTAGTCTGTTGTTGTTTCATTAGTCAATAGTTTTTCTCTTGCTATCAGCCCATTTTGTTAGCCATATGCTAGGTTTTCATAACCTTTCATCTCAATTGAAACTTAGTATGCTTTCCTAGTTTGGTAAACCTTAATATCTCAAGTAAATTACTCCATTGAACCCTAGGATTAGGCATTGACATTTTATGTTGTTCATATTCAAATGTTTGGGGTTATTTTAGCTTAGTATATGTCTTTTAGGCTTGCTATTATATGCACTTAAATATCTTATTTAAGCAAACCAACAAGTTGTTTGTGTTGGGAAGGCACTTAAATTTCAACCAACAACAAGATCTAACCCTTGCACTTCATTTTTAAGACATTAAATGACAAATAAATTCAAGTATAACTTGTTATAAGTGTTGGTATCTTTTCTCTCCGAACACCTAAACTCCATAGGCACCATTATATTATAAACTCTAGATTCCATAATCAAATGTTCTATTTCTTCATATTAATTAATCATTAGGGCAACCATCATTAATTTGAGTCAGGTTATCTTTAGGTGCCTTTCGTTTCAAGAGCAACTTGTGCATTTCATCATCCATTTATTTGGTTGCTTGTCTTAAGCTTTAGGGGCCATCTCATTTCACTCATGAACTTTAATCTCCCTTTAGCATTTCCACAGGGGTGCCATTTTCCCTAATTGTTAATCTTCAAGGCACTTCTTTCCCTAATAAATCGGTCTTGCGACTACTGTGGGAAAGCTGGTTATTTCGACAAGTTTAAGAGAAAGCTTGACTGGGGACACCTCCCGTGGTTAGTTTGGGTCTACTTCTATGGACCCAAGAAACCTAAAGAGAGGGGACACTGCCCGTGTGACACTTTGTGACAGTATCTGAAGTTCCACCAGTTTGAGGATTGTTTATTCCTCCTAGCCTCCTTGCCGTCGCACGTGCCGTCACATCGGGTTGAGTTCCCATACCAAAAACCCGACTCCTATTATCTACTATTGAATGCTCAAACATGACTCCTATTATCTACCATTGAATGCTGTAGACTCCACCTCCCCTGCTTCTCGCTTGCCATTAATTGTCATTACTACCATTTGTCCCAAGGACTCATACACCCATGTACTCTCCTTTTTATTCTCTAAAAATTGTCATAAAAACATATAAACCCCATGATACCTCCTTATCACCCCATTCCCATTCAAAAGTTTTTACATTTATATTTATATTTTATCATATTATTCTAATTTCCACTAAAAATGGAGATCCTTTCACTATAATGAGACAATATTAAAAGTAAAGTATCCCTCACTTCTTGTATGTATTATTACTTTCTTTTTATTATTACAATGATAATATCACCCAACCCCATTAAGGGGTGTTTAGTAATGGGAAATTTATAACCAAATGATGAAGCAATCTTTTTAATATTTTATTTGATCAACCAGAAAAGGCCCTTTCTTCATGGGTTTCTATTTTGCTTTTCTTATAACAATAATAAAGTTTGATTCATTTACAAAGTTAAAGTGAAAGTGGGTTCATTTATAAATTTAAATTTGGCTTATGGTTAAAGTTACAAAATTAAAATTATTATTTTTATTATATTTTATCTTATTTTAAAAACACCATATTAGTATCCTCTCATATAAGGAAATGAGATTGAAATTGAATATAATCTTTATTTATATATTGTTAATAAACTTTAATTCTTTAAATTAAATTAATAAAAAGTGATAATATTAATTAAAGTTTTAAGATTTGATAAGTTAAGTTATTATTTTTTATAAAGAAATGAGAATGAGATTGAAAGTAATTTTTATTTATATATATATTATTAATAAAATTTTAATTCTTTAAATTAATAGAAAGTAACAATATTAATTAAAGTTTTAAAATTTGATAAGTTAATAAACTTAAAAAATAATGATATTTATTTAACAATTAATTAATTATAAATAATATATATATATATATATATATATATTTTTTTTTTTTTCATAAGAAAAAAAGCATAATTCCATTCATCCAAAGAGATCAGAATTACATTCAGAATTCACTGTAAAAGTGAATTGACCAAAAGATATGGTTCATGTGATGAGACTGTTACGTCTTCTTTCAAAATGCAAAAGATTGTCGCTGCCCTGTTTTTCAACAAAAATGAGGTTCTGTCCCAAACGGACTGTCTAGCTTTAAAGCTTCAAATGACATCCATTCATGCTGGTGTAAACATAAACTGTTTTCCAAAGAAAGATTGTTTAAAAACATTAAAACATAGTTTTTCAAACTGATTATCAAATACATAAACTGTTTTATGCAATGTAAGGTCTGAGAATGAACTCAGTTTTCTGCCCTTCCTGTTCTTCTACTGCTTTCCATGTGCCGATAACCATATTCTGCCCTTCTTTGGATGCCTGGTCCGCTTTTTGGTTATTTTCCCTGTATACATGACGGCATATGAAATGATCAAAGGATTGTTTGAGCCTCTGAATAGTATGAAGTACATTAGCAAGTCTAAGAACTCTGCAGGATTGTGTATTGTTGGTCCAATTAATAGTATTCATGGAATCTCCATAAACTGCCAGCCTAGTAATTCCCCGCTCAGCAGCAAAAATGAGTAATAACTTTAAACTCATAACTTCTGCAAAGTTGTTTGTACCCATCCCAAGTCCCATAGTAATAGTGAAATAATGAGATTCGGTTAAGTAGAGAACAGCTCCCCCACCGCAAATCCCATTGCTGGCAGCTCCGTCAAAGTACCCCCACGGGGAAGATCTGTCGATTTCCACATCCATATTCCGACGCTGCTGTGCAGCCCTCACGTGTTCGGGGTAAGCCTGGTAGAGACCCACCGTCATAGTACCAATTATCACTGGTAAGCACGTTTTATCCAAAAAAATGACCCCATTCCTTGCCAACCATATCCCCCATATGATCAACAGAGGTAGGGTCTTCTGTTTTTTAGTGTGCGCCCATCTCCACCATCGCTCCCAGGCTTCACCAACAGAGTTTCCTTCCCATCGACATTCAAAACCCACCAGTTTTGAGCATTCATCCCAAACAGCAGTCGTGAAACGGCACTTGATGAAAAGATGTGTTATGGATTCCGATTCCAATTTACACAGGGCACACCAACCCGGACCCTGGAAACTCCTTTTCTGCAGATTGTCCCAGGTCGGCACCCGGTTTTCCAACGCACACCACATAAAAAGTCTGTTTTTCGATGGGCAATGCAGTTTCCACAAGGAACTCCACCACCAGGCCTCATCCCGTATAGCAGCTCCAGCGCTAAGCACTTGATATCCCATCTTTGGAGTGTAAAGCCCCGCCGGATCAGGTTCCCAAATCAAAACATCCTCCATAGCCGAGAGTTGTATGCCAGCAAGATTCAAACCATGGATATAATTGCCCAGAAACACGGCCTCCGGTGCCCCCAAGCCCAAATCATCCGCAGATTTCCAATGTTGGATCCACGGTGCATCCGGTCGCTGATCAGCCAGCTGATTAAGGGTGAAAATCCCCCGGTTTTCCAGCGAATGTATAACATGATCGGGCAGCACATGAGATTGATCACTTCCTATCCAGGGATCTCTGCCAACCCTCACCAATTCTCCATTACCTATATCCCAAGCCAGATTATTTTCCACCAATGAGAATGATTTGACCACAGCCTTCCATATCACGGAGCCCCCAGTATGTGATTTTCGAGGGTTCCTTATCCATTCCTCCAGACTAGTGTCTGAAATATACTTCCTTTTAATAACCCTGGTCCAGAGACTATTAGTCTTGATAAGACGCCAACCTCCCTTAGCTGCCAGCGCCTGAGCAAATAGAAAGATGTTTTTTAAGCCCCAGCCTCCAAGACCCTTAGGGGCAGCGATCTTCTTCCAATTAACCCAGGGTGTAACCTGACCTTCCTTCTTACCACTCCACAGGAATCTGAAACATAACCGCCTGATCTGTTCAAGGATTCCTTTGGGTATCCAAGATAAGGACATCCAATATACAGGGATGGCTTCTAAAACGGCCTTAACCAGGACCAGCCTGCCAGCACGCGACATCCACTTGTGACTCCAAACATTCAATCTTTTCTCCACCTTTCCAATTAACCATCTCCAGTCCTGCTTAAGATAAATATTTGCTTTAAGGGAGAAACCCAGATATTTCAACCCCTCATCAAGAGTAGTTAATTTGAAAGGAAAGTATTCAACGAGAGCCCGTTCCTCCTCCTGACGAAGCAAATGGGTAGTAAGGGTGGACTTTTCAGCATTTATGTCCATCCCCGTTGCAGTAGAGAACAAATCCAGGATCTCCTTCAAAGCCCGAGAATCCCTTCGATCTCCTGAGCAGAAGATGAGGATGTCGTCCACAAATAGAAGGTGGGTAATAAATAAGCGATCCCCAATGTTAATGCCTTGAAACCGCCCCTGTAATTTAGCATCGATGATAGCCCTGCTCAGACCCTCAGCCACCAGCAGAAAGAGTAGTGGGGAAAGCGGACAGCCTTGCCTAAGGCCTCTTTCCGCATGAAAGAAGGGGGTTGCAGCTCCATTCAAAAACACAGAGAATGATACAGTAGTTATGCAAGACATGATCCATCTAATAAAATTTATGTCAAAACCCAGATGTGTTAGGAGAAGTCTGATATAAATCCAACTCACCTTGTCGTATGCTTTGGACAGGTCAATCTTGAGAATAGCTCCTTTGATGTGCCGAGTTTTCATGCTGTGGAGGCCTTCCTGTGCCACCCCTATAGCCTCATGAATCTGACGTCCCTCAAGGAAGCCAAACTGTTCAGCTGTGATATGTTCAGAGAGTGTTACCTTGAGTCTCCGAGCAATGACCTTCGACACAATCTTGTAAATACAATTGCACAATGAAATAGGTCTGAACTCTGAGAGAGTAACCGGATTATCTGTCTTTGGTATGAGTGCAATAAAGGTAGAATTAAAACAGGCAGGAAGCCTTCCTGTCAACCGAGTATCCTCAACCACCTGAAGAAGATCCAGTCCCACAATCTCATACAGTGCAACAAAAAATTCCATAGTCCACCCATCCGGCCCAGGGCTCTTATCTTTTTGAAAGCTACCTAGGACCTCCTTCAGCTCCTCCTCAGTAACAGCCCTCATCAGTCTTCTATTATCCGCTTCCTCAGCAAAGCGAGGAAATAATTATGCAATCCTTATAACTTCTGCTATAGAGGCCTGTACAGGAGCCTTGAATAAATGTTGGAAATGACCCACCCCACATCTAGCCTTGCCTTCAAAATCAAAATGTTCAGAACCATCTTCATCTTTCAAGCTCCATATAGTAATGATTGCCTTCCTCCCCCTGGCATATGCATGAAAGAATTTTGTATTCTCATCCCCGCATTCCAGCCATACCGCCCTGCTCTTTAGTCTCCAGGTTTCCTCCTTCTCCATCAACAGTTTGTTTCTAATGCCTTCCAGCCTGACCATATCAGCCTTGGATTCCCCAGTCAGGAGTCCCCCTCCATCCCCCTCATATATCAGTAAAAGTTCATCCTCAATATGCTTCAGAGCAGCATCATCCCTAATGCGCTTCTCAAAATCCCACTTTTTAACAGCACCTTTTAACCGTTGAATGTTCTCAGCGAACTGGAAAGCCCCAGTACGAGCATGTTCCACATCAAAAGGTCTCCAGAGGTCCAGAAAGAGCTCTTTAAAAGATTCATCACTGAGCCAGTTCTTGTTAAATTTAAGAGAGCTAGGTGGATTATCAGGTCCATTCCTGATCTCAAGAAAGATAGGGAAATGATCAGAGTCCCCACCGCACCCCACCCACTGTCTAATCTGTAGACACCTGTCCACCATCTGTTCAGCCACCAGGAAACGATCCAGTCGTTTTGCCACCCGAGCCTCTCCACTCCTATTATTCCTCCAAGTGGGTTTCAGCTTGATAGGTTCAATATCCAGTAAGTTCTTAAGAACCAATTTCTGTTGAAAGTACCCTGCCAAAGGGTCCGCATGTGCCAAAGGTCCCCAGACTTCTGAATGCCCAAGTGTGAAGTTTAAATCACCACCCACCACAACCGATCCACCCTCAAAGAGCGGGTCCTGTAGAAGTGAATCCCAGAAAGGCGCCCTATTAACATAAGGCCCGTAGACATTAACCACATTGAAACAAATGCCCAAATCCACAGAAAGAAATTCAGCTCCCAGCACAGAAGCCATTCCCCAGGCATTAATCAATTTAAACGCACAATTTCTCCATCCAACTGCTAACCCCCCAGAGCGACCCCTCACATCCAGAGTCAGAAAAGTCCATCCCACCAACCAGTGTTCCAATTTCTCCTTAATGGTAGTACCTAAACCTAAAGTCTCTTGTAGCAGAATCACATCAGGGCGTTCAAGAGTAAGCACCCTCATGAAGGCTGATTTCTATTTTGGCCCAGCCAGACCCCGACAATTGTAGGACATGATCTTCATAACCGCACATTCGTCCGGGCATTCATTGCTCTAAGTGCCCTTTCAATAGAAACTTGTTTCCCATCCCGTAGATCCAAACGTGCTCGGCTTTGAGCCTTAGATAAATGAGACCTCCGGCCTCTGCCCCTCCGGGCCATCACCTTCGACTTACCCAAACCCCCCCCGGATAATTTTGAACAGGAACGAAGATTATACCCAGAAGCAGATGATTCGGGTGAAGAAGGCTCAGGGGACAAGTCCACCTTCCCAGGGTCCGGTTCAATAGAAGTCAAATTGTCCTCCAGAAGGATAGGTGTTAAGACAGGGAGGTGTGCATCAGGTTCTCCCACCGAAAATTTACAATCCCCACAGGATGACGGAGCAATAGAAAAAGAAGCATTCTCATTAAGACCCGACAGAGATAAATTCTTCAGACCCTCAACCCAATCAAAGCCGACCACAGAGCATCGATTGATAAAAAGATGTATAGAGGGTGAAAAGGAAAAAGAAGGAATACCCGGCATGGAAGGACCCGTCACAGCTACCACAGCCGACGAAACAGGCTCTGAAATGTCCACGGATGTAATAGGTGCTCCCACAAATAAGTCCCGTGCCGCTTCTGAAGTCGGGCCAGCAGAATCCACCTCACCCACAAACCGGTCGCCATCCAAATCCATCTGCTCAGTAACCATCTCTTCGTTCTGTAGTTCCGAGGGTTCTTCCAAAGTAGTCTGCTCCGGAGGGTTTTGGATCCCCCCAAAGGGTGTACGAGGCGGTGTATGACAGTCAGTCTCCGGGTGACCATAGACATGGCACCGCCGACATCTGAAGGGTAAGTTCTCATAATCCAGCATCTGGGTAATGCAAACAGGCCCCCATTCCAGATTAATATGCTCCGGCAAACCTTCACGCACATTAACATTAACCAAAATTCTTGCAACCTGTTTGTAATGCGTCTTCAAAAAGGAAAGATCAGCTTCCAGAAAATTTCCAAGGATATCCCCAATCTGACGAAAATGGCGAATATCCCAGAAGTGTAGAGGCAGTCCCGGTAGTCTAACCCACACTGGGGACAGGTCAATTCTCTCCCGACCCGCATCGAATAGAGGATGCCATGGCTTCAACAAAACTGGTTTCCCTTTTAAATGCCAATTCTTGTTCAAGATTTTGGGTATATCTTCCTCTGCACGGAGTACCACCGCAAACCAACCACGGAGTAGCATGTCCACCTCAGGAGTGTATCCCAGCACCTCGCGCCACTGTGACTCCACCCAGGCCATCACCGTAGGCCGAGCAAATATTCTGCCCATTACCCTTCCAACCAGCGTCATACAAGACATCTCAACTACTTGTTCCGAGGCAATGTCTTCTCCTACTGCATAGCTACCCACAGTGCGAGTTTTGACCCAGCTTCTCTTCCTCCGCCGGTTAGGTCCCTTACGTGCAGCCCCGGCCCCTGAAACAACCCCAACTCGAGCCTGCTGAGACCCAGCATCCGTAGCAGGGCTTCCAAACCCCCTATGTTCGTTTATATCCAGAGGCACCCGCAAAACCCCTCCAGATTCATCTTCATTCGTCCCAACCAGCTGCTGAACCTGACGAGCCACCCCTGCTTCTGCAATCTTCTCAAAACCTACCACAGCTTCAAATCCATCCTGTAACCCCGACACTTGAAAACCCAGATTCCTGGCAAAGTAATCATCAGCCTCTCTCCAGTCCGGACTACCCAAGAAATGTTCTTCCAAACCAACATTTTCCAGACATTCTGGCACCGAGACACCTGGGGTTCGATTCGAATATTCCGAGGTCGGTAGTTCAATTTCCGGCCTCAACTGCCCGCTCCCGGTTGTTACTGTACCTCCAGGCCCCATCAGAGAGACGCCATCCAGGCCCCTCATCAACCCTCCACCTGGCGTCCCCCATCCGTCAAATGCCGCCACATGTACGCCAGCGAAGCCATCCATACCTTCTTCGTTTCGCAACACCCAATCACCCGCAAAAAAACCCCTGCAGAAACCCTCGGCACCGTCACAGACGACAAAACCCTGACGCCTCAAAACAGAACCTCCCACAGCAAATATTAAACTCGTCCACGAGTGAAACCCACCATCGTTTTCAGTGCAAACATGGTAAAAGTGACAGTGAGGGGGTTGGCTACGGCCTCTCCCCAACAGCGGCCGTTAGCTCCCATCTACCAGTCCCCCAGACGAAACCCTAGCTCCATCGCAGTGCCCGCCGCCGCTCCCCCCTTCCAGAGTCTTCAGTCTGCGCATTCCCTACATACCCTATGTGTTATCGTTACCATGAAATGATCGGCTTGGCCTGCTACTTGTAAGAGAGTGTAATGCTTTTCATGGAAGGTGGCATTGTTTCTTGCGATCCATATTTCCCAGCCAATTATAAATAATATATTATAAAGTAAAAACATCTAATTAATTTTATTATAATTTACTTTATTTTAATAATAAATTATTACATAAAAAATTAAAATTTAATAAAAAATATATAAAAATATTTTTATTATTATATAATATTGTTTCTAATAGTATAATTCTTCACACATATGTTTCCAAAAATTCAAAATATACTTAAATAATATTTTAAAAACATAATTTAATATAATTTTTATAAATTTATTTTCTTAAATTGATCATTTAAATGTATTATTTATAAAATTCTAATTCTTTTTATTTAACTTTTATTTAATTTACTTTACATTTTTAACCATTTCAAAATTTTAATAATTTAAAATAATCATACATTTGTGTACTTATTCATTTTAAAATATAAAAAAAAACTTTAATGATTCATTACTTTTAAGGTAAATATCACTTTCCACTTTTAACCATCCATCTTTCTGATTACTATTAATAAAGTATCTTAATGATTTAAAATACTCACACATTTATGTATTTAATCATCTTAAAATACAAGGTAAACAAAATATACCTTATTGATTCATACTTTTAAGGTAAATATGTTGTGAATAATAAGATTTTAAAATATACCTAAATGATTCATACTTTTAAGGTAAATATGTTGTGAATAATAAGATTTTAAAGTATAATTTAAAAGGAGATCCTCTTTATTCATGTGAATGTAATTAAAAAGGTGATTTTTTTATATCCATATTATGATAAGGAATCCTTATAATTCATGTTTGCAAAGTAAATAATTTTTTTATTATTTAAATTGTGATTTACTAAGTTTATTATAATTTATTGTGATTTTCAATATTTTTTAAAATAAAACCTCTAAATTCTAATTAACAAAGTTAAAACTTAGTGAATAACAATTCTTTTACATTTTAGTAATTTTATCTTTGAAAAAAGAAGGTGTTAACCTAACTTTAATTAAAAATAATATAGGCTTTTCTAGAGGCATCTAATGTCAATGTGTATATAGACTTCTAAGATAATATAGGTTTTTCTAGAGGCATCTAATGTCAATGTGTATATAGACTTTTTTAGATTTTAGATTTATTGTTTTGATTTATTGGTGTTTAAAGAGAATCTTGGTACTTTCGTCTATGTTTTAATTTTTTTTTGGAATTTATGATTTACCAGTCCAGAAATAATGTAATTTGGGTTGACCATTTTGCTCCAACATCACTATTTCGCCGAATGATTTCAATTACCAAATTTTTCGGAGAAAAAAGTCCAAGTAGGTAAAAATGCATGAATCAGGCGGTGGTTATCACTGATCCAACTGGACCAGTTAAATGACTGTCCCACACAAAGAAGTGATCGTGAACAGTAGAAATCACGCCTTCCACTCAAAAGTAACTTTTTCTAAATGACTTACTTGACTTCAGTTCGAAGGGACAGATTAAAATTTAAAAAATTCACGCAGACCAATGAAATTTATGAAGCTGGCTAACTCGGCCTTCATGATATGAAAGTTGTGAACCACCGACGGAATGAGTGGTACATCACGCGACTTTTGTTGGCACCTGTTATTATTTTCAAAAAGGCTCTGATTATAATAAGATCTGTTGTATATTCCTCATGCAGATCCCCCGACTCAACTATATTTAATAGCGATTTGGGTATTTATAGGGACATGTTAGACTTCAGATTATCGAAGTTTTTGGGTTAATACAGAGTGATGGCGAAGATGGAGAACATTCTGGTCACTGGAGGAGCAGGTTATGTGGGCAGTCATACTACTTTACAGTTACTGCTAGGTGGCTACATGGTTGTTGTTATTGATAATCTGGATAACTCTTCAGAAGAAGCCGTTAAAAGAGTTGCTCAGCTCGCTGGCGAATATGAGAACAATCTCACCTTCTATAAGGTTTTTTAATTAATAATCCTCATAGCTTATATGATATTAGAATTTAAATGTTTAAGATTGATTTGCTGCTATATGTTTGATTCCGTGGCTTTTTAATCCATTGTGAAATTTGCTTGTATCCTTTCCCTTGGGCCAACCCTGAGCTGCCCTTTCTATTCAGGGACTAATTAGTGGGTTTTTATCATTTACTTCCCCTTCCACCTTCCAGTTCTTTTGATGATTTAGAAAGTGCCATGGGTCATGAGATCGTTATGAACACAAAATCACAGCTTGGAAGCTTTCCGTGCATACCACCTAGCCATTATAAGAACATGGTTGTCTAACATGTTCCGAGCCCTAAACTTTACCCACTCAAAATCAAATCAAAAAATTGTGGCCTAACTTTTTTCCATAATTGGTGTAATTGTTTCTTTTTGGTATCTGCTAGTTTATTTGTAATTGATATTTGATATGATAGTATATATCATCACTTGTGATCTCAGTTTCTAAAACAGGTTTCAATTTTGTCCTGAAATTGGAAATAGGATGGAGATGTGGTCACAATTGCTATGACCTTGTCTCTTGGTTCGAAGAACTCTTGTCTGACCAATATCCATTAGTCAGCCATGTTCATAAAAATTAAATATGTATAGTGTGGTAGCAAATTTTGGTTGAATTAGTATGATTGTGAGTGGATAAAGTGGTCATGGCAAAACTTTCTGAAGTCCAGAAACTTACAGAAAACATCACTCCAGACTTCTGGATTTGGAAGCTTATTCTTGAATGGTTTTCATTGACATGCATGGTTTCTTTCTGAATAACTGCATAAATATCAGGTTATTGTTTTTGAACCTTTACTTAGTGTCCATCCTATGCTTCAGGATCGTCAATAATGCGTGTTCTACTTTTGGTGGTGTAAAGTGTTGTTCTCTTCCATCTGTTTGATGCCTATCGGTTTATGGTTTTGGACCTTTTGCCTAATCTCTATCCTATGCTTCATGGACTATGATGATGTACTTTATTCTGATGTGTGTATAGATTGTCACTCTCTTCAATCTGGTTATCCTTGCATGTAATTTTTTCTGAGCCTTTCACTGAGATCCATCCTTTGCTTTAGGGACTATAATGGTGTAGATTCCACTCATAAGTGTGTAGATTGTTGGTCTCTTTAATCTTCCTATGCTTATCAGGTTATAGTTTTTGACCCTTTTTCCATATCCTTATCCTTATCCTTATCCTTTTGATGTACAGTCCAATTATGAGTGTGTAGAACGTTGCCCTCTGCAATATGCTTATCCGTGGCTGAACAACTACCAAGATTTTACAGTGGGAGCACAGTTCCATCCTCTTTCCTTGCAAGGAGGCCTGTTATCAAGCTTACAATGCCTCAATTGTTTCCTCTTTTATAGGCCCTTTTTGTAGCTTCTCTGACATTGGAGACCTCAGTGATCATTCATATGGATAAATTATTATCTGCTTTTAGGCTTAAGATTAATTCATATTGCAGAATTCACCGTGATTGTAAAGTGCATCTGGTTAGTGAATAGGATTTAAACACAAAATATTTTTTGAGTTTTCTAGAGCAGGAAGAAACTCAATATGCAAATTAGCACTTGGAAACTTAAATGTGATAGACTATAAATAAAGAACCGGAGTACAGCCAAAGATACATATAGACTGGATGGTTATGTAGTGATTCATACAACCGGAGTACAGCCAAAGCTACATAGAGACTGGATGGTTATGTAGTGATTCATTGCCAAGCATTTTACTCTAGGCAGCATTATTAGCTGATATAGTGTTTGACCTCCCTAGTTGACGCATGGGTTCATTTTGTTGTTGCTGTGCTTGTCTATGTTTAGTTCCTAGTAGTAGTGCTGCGTGCATGCCAGATAGCAAATAAATTGTTTCTTTGGCTCTAATTGTGCTTTCTAGACTCTAGAGTCTCTAAGGTCTTCTTTCTCTGAGGAAACTGGAGCCAAAGTACTTCAATTTCTGCTTGATACTCTGTTAAATGTTACTGTTTAACATTCTAGAATATTATTGATTGTTTTTGACAAATTCTAGTTCAATTCTCCATCACTGTGGGAGTGGTAGTCATCCTGTTAATTATCTCATCATTGGACAGTCTTTGCATGGTGACAACATCCTTACCTTAGTTTTAAAAATCGGTGAAATTGGTTTTGGAATCGGCCGATTCACCGAGTTGAAGGCAAACCGATCGGAATTGGCCTGGAAATCGGTTTGGTTGACCGGTTTGGTACCGAACCGGCTGATTCGGACACCGAAGCAGCCAGTTCGGTCCCAAACCAGTCAGATCGGCCGATCTATGTAAAACATCGCTGATTTTTTACTCTCTGTCATGTGGGGTCTGCAGACTTGAAAAACACAGAAATTTCCTTTTTTGCTTTGTTTTGTCACAACCTAGCCTAACCCTAGGAACTAAATCTACTTAATGACCCTCCCCCCCCTCCCCCCTTTTCCCTACACCTATTTCCTATTTTCATTGTGGAGCAGCGCTGCAGCAGTAGCAATTTGCAAACAGTGTGAGTGATGGACAGCCATGGGGACATTGGACTATGTAGTATGCAGTTGAATATGTAACATCATGTTTTTTGGACTCTACAGGCCATATAGCATATGGGCCTCATAGATTATGTATTTTGTTCCAGTCCCAGTTTCCTAGATATGTATTGCATAGTACACTTTGTGCCATTTTGATATATTCACTCTTATATGGTATATTTTTTTTTTTTTCAATGTGGTTCACGTACTGGTCCCACCGGCCGGCATCGCTACGTCCACGGAATAATAGTTGGCGGGCCCACCCGAAGGGGCCTTCACACCCTCGGCACATTTTGCGTACCTAACCCCAAGAGTGTTGAGGAGAATGGATCCCGCGACCTCACATGCTGGGAGGCCTAACTACGGGTGCTCGACCGATTGAGCTAACTCTTGGGGCTACTCTTATATGGTATATACATGAGTAGACTTTTGATATTTTGTCTCTAATGCTTTGGAATCATGGATTAGAATCTTGAAAATATTGTTTTTCTTTAAAATTTAAATATATTATGTATTTTTGAGTAAACCGAGTCATTAAATTCAAATTGGCTGAGTCATGACCGATTCATTACCTATTCCGATTCCGAGTCTGAGTTGACCCTCGACTGATTCCGATTTTTAAAACCCCTTACAAGATTATATTTATCCTTAATCTGTTCTTTAAACAACCATCTTCAAGTGATTAATTGTCTTCATGTCATAAAAAAATTTGGCCTCTTGTTGGCTAGCCTGAGACGACTACAGTTAGGGAATATCACCTAGGCTTGAACACATCTTTGGATCAAAGGAGACTCCTGTATATGGTATGGCATGTCGATCCGGCCCTCCTAGGCTGATCTTCAAAGAAGTCAAGGAGTTTTTTTGTAGTTCTCCCAGCTTCTTTGCATTTGAAGACTCCCATATATAGCATGAGAGGTTGACCCAACACTCTCAGGCTCATCCCGAAAAAAGTTAAGGAGTCTTTTGTGATTATCCCAGATTCTTTATATTTGAAGATTGTTTCCCCTCATACCTTCATTGCTGCATGAGTGAGAAAGAGGCTTTATAATAAAAGAGTTCTCCAACCTGCTTTTACCATGAGGAGCTTGTATGTTGATGTAATGCATGTGTCAAATACATTTTGCAAAGGGAGTGAGAGTCTCCCTTTAAATATCATTAGTACCAAGGCCATTATAAGCTTTATCTTTGTACAACTTTCAATCTTAACATTGCATGCTTTCTGTCTACTGATGATCATAGAAATAAGCAGAGGAGGTTGTTAAGCTTCTTGGAACCTATAAATGAAGACACCAGATATGCAATATTGCGAGGATGTGGCAAGCAAGATCTAATTACACAAATTTAGTTTATGGTTGTAATACTCTTGACTTCCGTTAACTAGCATGTGTCGTTCAAATACCCTCTACGTTAAGCATAGGTATATAGTATATAGAATGGTATGAGTTACTACAAAGCCCAAAACATGCCAAGAGTTTTCCTCGTAGATCTAGGCCCATCCTTACCGTTTGGTAGTGTTTTAAGGATTCGCTAGTTGGTTAAGGTGTTCGTAATTGAATTGATCTTCTCAAAAAATCTATTTTTGCTAGAATGCATCAATTGAGCATGATGAGATTCAATATACTGGTTGCTTTGTGATGTAGTTGAATTGTTTGCTTGTTTACTAAGACAAAGAAATATACGAAGTAATCAAGGAATTCATGAAAACTGAAGAGGTATAGGCATTAAGGAAAAACGACAATACAGCAGAAGAAACAGCCCCCCCAAAATGTGCTAACATGATGTAACCTAAGGCTGAGGAAAAGAGGACGCCAACCAAATTATGCACGACTGGTTTCAGATATAGACACAGCAAAGATAGTCTATGGGGTGGATGATTAGAGCAGTAGTTGGAATTTGAATGTTAGTGCCATTTTGTGTCAGATTTGACCCAACCGATCTCTGTACTGGATACTTGACATGGCACTAGTTGACACCTGACGTTGATGACTGATCCGGATAGCAGTGGCTTGGTGAACACCAGACAGTTAACCTGCCTCAGAGTTAGACATTGGACCAGGGAGACAAATCAACAGTCGTTACCACTCAACCTGCAAGTGACACCTGCCAGTAATGGACTATAACTGTTTGTAATTGTCTTGACTTGTATGAATAAAATCCTCTTGAAACATTCTGTACAGTTTTGGCTGGCTTGAACTTTCATTAGTTTACTAATCTGTTTACTGGGTATTCAGCTTGGAGATACTTCTTAAGTTGAATTAAGATAATTTGACATTGCATGCACATACAAACTGCATATTCCCAAACTGGAATCTGGTCTACAGAGTATCTTTACTCTTGATATACTAGCCCTAATTTTGTCACTAAAGGTGCTTTGTCATGTAGTCTATTTGGCTACTTGTTTACAAAGATAAAGAAGCCTAGGAAGTAATCAAGGAATTTCTGAAAAATGAAGAGGTAGGTAATGAGGAAAAACAAGATCTGCGAGGAAACAACACAAAGGAAAATCGGTTGACACGATGTAACCAAAGGTTGAGGAAAAGAGGATGCCAACCAAATTATTACATGGTGCGTTGGATGGAAACCTGAAAAAGATGGTCTAGAGGGGCAGATGATCAGATCGATAATTATAACTTGGATGTCGGAGCCACTTTGTTTCAGTTTTGACCCAACCAAGCTCTGCACTAGATACTTGCCATGACACCTGACATTTGATGACTGAACCTGACAGCAGTGCCTTTGTGAACACCTGACAATTGACCTGCCTCAGAGTTAAACATTTGACCAGGGAGACAATTCGACAATTCGTACCTAAGTTGCAGTTCGGGTTCAAGTTTGGGTTCGGCAATGAGTAGATTTGGTTCAAGTTTGATATTTCCGATGAGATTTGGATGAGGTTTGCCATTAGGTTTGTCTATATACATTTTTCAATGTATATACAAAAGATTATTCATTATACTAACATTAAAATAAAATACAACATAAAATAGTAGCAGGCTGGCTGCTGCAGCAAACAAATTGCCTGGCCACAGGCTACAGCCTGCAGCTGTGGCAAATCCCCTGGTCACGGCAGTAAACAATGGCAGCACTAAGCCAGCAGGTATGGAGGAGTCACCTGTCGCAGGTAACAGAGGAGTCCCCGAGCAGTAAGAACTTGCAGCAGAGTTGGCGAGGTTTAGCTTACTCAGAGCAGAGAGTTGGGACTACAGAGGGTTGGACTCACAGCAGAGAATTGAGGGTTAGCTTACTTGCAAGTCGCAGCAGATGGAGGTGAGTCGGCGGCATGAGCAAATGAAGACTCAAGACAAAATTACAAATGCATGGGCATAGAGAATTCTAGAGTCAATGGCATGAGGGACTTAGGGTTACATTATTTATTTATAAATTATAAAAAAATGAAAAATTCACCTTCCATTATACCCATCAGGTTCACCAAACCTATTTGAACTTGATTTTTTTTTGAGGTTCGCCAAATTTCAAACTTCAAGGTTTAAGTTCAGTGAGCCCTATGACTTAGAGTTTACGTAGCTGTTCACTGGGTATTCAGCTCATAGATGCTTTCTGAAGTTGAATTTCAATTAAGATAACATGACATTGTATGGACATACAGACTGCAGAGTCCGCAGCTGGACTTTGGTCTACAGAGTCTCTTTATTCTCATGCTGTTTAGCTCATGGCAGTTGATATTGTGCTCATTCTTTAATTTAATGCAAGTGTACTGGTAGGTAGGACTGTAGGACAAGTTTCTCTGTGTACCATTCTACTGCACTGTATGTTTGTCATTGTATTGTCTCCTTTAAGCACTCACAACTTCCTTTCATAACCTTGGATTTCCTACGAAGTCCTAGGTTGACCCTCTGCAAACATCTTGGGCATTAGCATGGATCATTTGTCCTCTTTTTTTATATATTTAAATGGAAAATTTTACTAAAATTGCATAGAATAAAGTAAAGTGGAAGAGTTTGAACTGCATCCATTCATGTAGGCATGCATCTTTCTTTAGTGTTAATAGATTTTTAATAGTAGTGCATGGATAAAAATGTTCAAGAGTTTTGGTGTACAGCCACATGTGGAGAAGTAACTATTTCTTTATTGTTAATAGATTAACTAGATTGAGTAAAGTTAATTAATCGACCTATATGTGTTTGCGAACTTTTAAAAACTTTCCTTTTGTTTCCAGGAAAACATCTTTTCTAATGAAAATAAACATGTAACCACAGACTAATGTGTGATGAATTTGTAGGATCTTAGCAAGTTAAATACATACAAACATTCATTGCACCTGTTTGAATTCAAAACAGGAGATAAACATACTTTTATGACAGTTACTCTTTCAATAGTAATTGAATTTGAAGTAATAGTCTCGTTATGTTTGTGATGTTCCAAAGAAGCTGACTTATCTACTTTTCTTGGCACTCTTTCTTGAGCTAAATTGCTGGCTAGAAGGGGAATACGTTACAATATTATATAAAAGACAATCATTCATACGTTTGAAAATCAATGGCATTGTTTGAGTATTACAAGAGTTTTGCTAAACGCCAGTCATTTCAGAAGCTGATTATATACTTTTTCTGTCTTTCATTTTTAGATTGATCTTTTGGATAAAGAAGCAATGGAGAAATTGTTCTCATCAATGAAGTGAGTTTTCTCTTATTTTATACTTTCAACTTATGCTCAATTTTGTGATTATCCTTCAATATGTGGCAGTGTTTTATTTCTACTTTGACATTTATTTTCCCTTGAAACATGCCCTTCAATATAAAAGGACCAAAGACCAGTGAAATTTACCATCTCAGCTATATATTGAAAGAATTGTATATTAGTTGCTCATTGTTGCCGCTTGGAAACACACCTAGGGGGGAACGCGGCAGAAATCTTCAAGCCGCTCGGTGTGGCCTTGGGGGCAAGTCGGAGTCAAGTGGTCACTCGATAACTCGACTCCTCCGTCTAGGCTAACCCCTAGCGAAGCCAAGGGGGGTGGTCCCTAAAAATAAAAGAATCTAAGGTGTTTAATCTACGAAAAGAGAAACAACAAATCTAGGAGTTTTGTTAAAGGTGATGAAAAATATTACTGAATCAAGGACCTCTTCAATAAATTAAATCAACAACATTTGTACTTAATTATCATTCACGACATTTGTAGATTTATTTAAACACATAGTATTGAAATATTGACCAGTGCTGAGAAGTAAAAGTTGATGCTACTGCTACAGTGTCGGGAATGTGTGGATTACGGGAGTGGGTTTATTGGTGGTTTGGCCCAAATAAACTTAACTCCTCGAACTGAGTGCTTAAAGCGGCTTTACCAAGTGTCCAACGAGGCAAGGCATAACCTGCTTAAAGCAACCCCCCGACTCTGTGGTATTCACCCTTTGCGACCTCCCGAGTTCTCAGAGATTTAGTTTGTTTGGATTGTCCTATTAATCTAATCATAATGCTTACCTCCCTTTCTGGATTGACCAACTGGCCGGACTAAGCCGCAATGGTCCAGAGCATACGGGGAAAATAAGCATTGGTTAATTTTATTTAACAAACTCAAAATTTTCTACTTGATTAATCTAGTCCAAGAATCTCTTTTCCGACCGAATTCTAGTACTCGAGCAAGCTCTTTCCGTGGCACCGTACTTCGATAAAGCAAGGGGGTTTATCACTCAAACTTGAACGCAAATTGTTAAAAAAATGTAAAAAACTAAGTCCTGAGTGAGTTTGTGTTCCGCCGTTGAAATGGAACAAACAAACGGTTAATTTTATCCTAGATTGATTTTATTAATAACAAAAAAAAACAAATCTAAACTAACAATCACACCACAAAAAATAAGAGTTGACACAGATCCCCCTTGGGGTGATGGGGTGCGGGCGCTGGGTAGCCCACTTGCTCTCTTTTATTTTTCTTATTACAATGCTTTCTGAGGGGAATGCTGTTGGTCCTTTATAAGTGAGGCACCATCCGGCTTACAAAAGTTATAGAAAAAGCAGCCGGATGAAGGGGGATGAGTCCAGAGTGCTTCGGATGGTCCAATCTCTCGAAAATCGGCCAGAGTTTCCTCCTACCTGCTCATGAAATGCTGCAAAACAGTGAGCTATTAGTACCTTAAAGTGCCCAAAAACTCTCTAGAAGAGTCTTTGGGTCACCACAAAAAATTCTACCAAAAATCTACCAAGTTAATCTATGATAAATTGACAAAAGTAACCAAGGAAAGCAAACTTTCCTTGGGATCTTGGCTTGCCTTTTGGGATGCCAATGAAATACACTTAAACTTGCAAGATAAACTTTTTAAATCATGAATGCTAGCTTTCTACTCCAAGCCTTGATATTTTATAATAAAAACGAGTTTAGTGAATAAACTAGCAAATATATCTAGCTTGTATTTGATAAATCTTAGCAACTTAACTAGATTCTACTTTTTTATGCAAAAAGAAACTAGATCTATTTGTGATTCAACTTTGAAAGATGGATCAAAATAAAATTTGCATTTAAAACACAAAGTAACTAAGAAAGAAAAGGAATTTTATGGGGAGAAAAAGAAGAGCAACACCATGGATCTTGAGCAAAGAAGACTCTGAAAGCTTGATTGTGGGACACCGAAGGCTAGATCCTCCAAAGCAAGTCTTGAAAGAAAGAAAGAGCAAACAAGCTCTTCACTTCTTCAAATCCTAGAAACCTGCAGCTAAAGACACACTTGCACACAACCCATCAAATCTAGAAATGCATAAGCTTAGAAATCAAGAGAATATGGGCATAAACAAATGAAACATATAAATCTTAGATCTCTAATCATACGAAAAATAAAAGATTAACTAACCGAGCAAGCTTAGCAATCTTCCTGACAAAATCGATACCAATCCTTCAGTAGGCTAGATCATGACAAAGCAATACATAAATGGTTTAAACACATGTTACCTCATGCAACGAGATCATTCCATCCACACACATACAACATCACACATATATGACCTCCAAAGTCTCTTTATATCTCAACTAGAAAGATAGAACACTATTACAAATGCCAGCCTCTGCTCCCAAACTCTAATTAGAGAACAATGGAGTGAGAGGGCTTGCTTTTATAGAAAAACACCAGCCCAAGAGGTCGCATAAGCTAGGAGGAGGGCGAATCCTTGATTGGGAGTTTGAGAGGGAGTTATCCCTTGAGATGGGGAATTGGATTGGGATCAACTTCTAGAGGAATGCGCCACCTCTCATGAGGTAGGTGCATCCTCACTTGGGGAACTCCAACGCCCACACAATGGCTGCCAACTCATGAAATGCGGCCTCCTTGGATGAGATGCACCCCCCTCTTGATTGATTCACTTGGCTAGGATGGGATTTGATTCCAATCACTTAGATTTGATCACTAGTCAATCAAATATTTGATTGCCAGTTAACTGCCACCTTGGAATCAAGTCCCCTCAATCAATGGGTTGTCTTTTTTCCTTTATTATGTCTTTTTGGCCTCTTTCGAGTAAATATCATTTTTGGAGATAAATAATCACTCGAAAACTTAGGAAAGTGGGTTTAGGGGTTAAGCAGGTGCTCTGGCTTAGAAAACGAGCATCCACTTGACAAATTTCACCCCCTAACCACACTTGTATTACATTTTTAATTTTCCCAATTAAACTTGTTGTCCGCCAGATTGCACACCAGCAGCGGAAATCTTTTGAAAGCTGTCTCTTCACTACAAGTGAGAGAGGTGTGGCCTTGGGGGCAAGCAATGAGCCAGGTACTGTCACCTGAATCCCAGCTCCTCCGTTTAGGCAAACTCCTAACGAAGCCAAGGGGGGTAGTCCCTACAAAAGAGTTGTCTAAGGCTCTTATGTGTTTAAAATGTATTTTAGTGTTGTGATGCGGATGGGTGTTGTTTAGGAGTTTTTTGAAGGAGAGAGACACAAAAATGCTTTAAATGAGACCAAGATAACGCAATCCACGTTGCAATAGAAGATAAGAGATACACTTGAATCAGATGTAAATCACTCTTTACGGAAATTAACACAAGTACTCCAATATTGATAAATAAGCAAATAAAATATTGTGATTAAGGACCAGTGCCTTATGGAGTAAAAAATTGTCTGAGTGATTGAAATGTTTGATACAAGTGTTTCGAAAGATAAGTTTGTGAGATCGTTTTGCAGCTTATCTTGGTAAATTTAAGATTTTAGTGGTCTTGATTATTATGGCTAAGAACAAAGGTATCAAAAGGAGTGGAACTTTAACCAAGAAAAACAAACTGGCAACCTTTTAGGTGATAGGTCGGGAGCACCCAGATTGCAAAGAGGGCAAGTGTGCTTACGGCTTGACCGCCCTCGAGTCTGACAGTGGATTCCCGGCACCACCTCTTCAGGAAGTTCTCAGTGATTTTGTCTTGGTTGGGGTTTTGGGGTAAAATTTTAATTAATGTTATCACTTGTGAAATTAACAAGTCTTCCACCTTTCTAAGTACTAGCCCAACCGTTTCCGGTTGGCAGAGCATACGGGTGTAAGACAAAAACCACGATAAATTAATTAAAAGGGAAATATGTGTTGAGAAGTTTTATTATTAGAGCACTTTGTTCAACTCTCCGACATAGAGCGCTCTTGACTTGATCTTATGACCACAGTTCAAGAGACTTGCTAATTAACAAATGCCTAATGCAGGGAATGATGCAAGACTAATAATGTTCTCCGATAGAGATTGCTCTTGACTTGGATTTGGCCAAGTTCAAGAGACTTTAGTTCGTTTTAAGAAGCAAAAAAGTAGTTGTAATAGCAATATGATTCAACTTTTAAAATGATTAAATCGTGTGACAGATTGGAAAGATATGAAATATTGCTAACAATGCTACTTGCCAAAACTGGAAAATCTAGTGTTCTACCAAACAAATCCTAATCTAAAGGTGGGATCAACCTCCGAACAAGGTCAACCACTTAAAAGCCACCAGTCCTGGAAACCTTCCAGCTAGCTGGATGTCCACAAGAAGCTGATGGGGGAGCGAGAAGCTACCACAAAGTTATGTGGCCTTTGGGATGCAATCCCAAAGTTAGCTTTACTCTAGTAAAGGTTTGGAAGAGAAGTGACAAGATAAAATAAAATATTGAACAGAAAGTAAAGCCTAATCTACCCAAGAATCTCTTTCAGGTCAAAGACCGTACTCGGGAGAGCATGGGGGTAAGTAAACCGGAAATTAAAACAAAAACAACTTATTGAAATGGAAACTAATCTAAGAGCATATCAGAGATCTAATCTAGAAACTCAAACCAATCAAGGACACTACAAGGCTTCCCCAAATGGGGGAAGTGAATGTGGGGGCTTAAAAACCCCACTTGCAACTTTATTAAGAGAGTACAAATGCCCTTGGGAATGAAACCCTTGTAGGGACTTTGAGAGATGTAACTTGTAAAAAATACTTGAAACAAGCTTCTAAGAGCTATTACAAAGGATAAATACTAGTCTCTTGGTTTGGATCGCCTTCTTTTGTCTTCTTGATAACTTCTTGTCTTAGCACTTTTATCTTCTTTTTGCCTCAAGTTTTCTCAAAGTTTCTCTTTCTCAAAAAAAGAGACCTATCACAATGAAGCACTTCAATAAACCATTAGCATTAGTAACTGAAACAAAATTGAAACTAACTAAACTAAAGTCTATAAGAGAGATCTAATTACCAACTTTAAAATAAATGCAACAAGATACTACTAACAACTTTTTGTGTTTGTTTTTGTTGTGTTTTAGGGCCCAAATAGAGATGGACGAAAGCAATCTTAGGGAAAAATAGAGGTTGGGCGAATGGTATGAAGAGAGGAGACGAGAGGCTAGAAGGAGGAACTAGAAATGGCACGAGAGGAAGAAGGTGGCTAAAGAAGATGGGGCGAGAGGGAGGAGAAAGTAGGGCTTAAAGAGATGGAGAAAGAGGGATAAGGGCTGCCTAAAAATGGAGCAAGGGATTGTTAACAAGTAAAGACAAAGGACAACAGTGAGGGGAAGAGAAGGGACAGTCAACTAGGTGACTGTAAAAGAAATAGGACAGTCAACTAAATGACTGAAAAGAGGAATGGGGCAGTCAACCACGTGACTGTGGGAGGAATGGGACAATCAGCTAAGGCTGCAAAAAGAATGGGTTAAAGGGTAAGGAAATGGGACGAGAGCTAGGTGAAGGAAAAGACCTAGGAAGAAGACACCTAATGGGGTAAGACGAAACTAGGGCAAGGAGGAAAGGGCTAGCAAGTCAAGGTAAAGGTTTCAAGGAGAAAAAATAAGGTTTGAAGAAGAAAACCCTTGGGATGTAGTAACCAAAGTTGATAAAATATTTGATGGATGGAGTTTAGAACACTTTTCAAGGTCAAGCTTGAACCATTTGATTAATTTTTGGAGAGCCCCGAAATGCCAAACATGTTAGAAAAATGTTTGTGAAGGAGAGAGAGATGCATCCGAGCTCAAACTCCTCTTCACTTTTATATATCTGCACAATACATATAACTCACAAGAGCACTTGATCAAACTTAGTATGTCAAATAAAATGGGACTAGAAGATGCATCAATATTGCCAACTATAGTTTGCACTTCTACATCACATGAAATACAACATAAATGAACAACTTGTACCTTCAAATGTTCATCATATGGTCTTAAAAAAGACTTCTAATCAAAAGAATGATCAAATACAACAAATATGAGCAAATATAATAGCACAATATCACCTTATCATGTGTAGACAATCCTCATGAACAAGTAAAGCACTCCATGTAGACCTCCAAAGTCGTTATTTTATTTCAAGATAGCAATTGCTATGATCTAGTACAAATTTGCCAGAGTAATGGTGCACAAAAATTCCATGAGATAATAACCCAAATGGGCCTCTCTTTATAGTAAAACTAAAAGCTAAAACCCTAGGTCGAATTGGCTTGAGTGAGAGCCAATGACAATAGACATGAAGGTCGAATTCCAATCTAAACCAAGCTTGGAGGGCTAAACAATGGACAAACTCGAGTTTATTGGTAGGTATGAATGAAGAGGTGGCACAACTCGACCTTGGTGATTGCATGGGAAGTTTCACCATCCAATAACCAATCTCCAACTAGGATACACGTGGGGAGTTAGGTAGATGCGTGAGCTTTGAGAGGAGGGCGAGTAGGTTGGTAGATGACAAGTGGAGTGGTGGTAGGTACTAACTCGAATTGCAAAAGGAGCCAAGCTATGGTGATTGGATGAGTCATGACCGCGCCTACCATAAACTTAAATGCACAACCACCAACCCAATTAACAGTTGACAACTCACAAAATTGAGTTTTGAAGGAAGAAGGGCGAATTAGCTTGAGTGGATAATCTTCTGGTGACTGGATAATTGACTGGAGTCATTTGGAGTTGATTGGAATCTTCATAAATGTCCATTGCCATGTCATTTAGCCTTTTATTTTATTCAAATTGATTAATTTTGGAGAGATTTGGATTATCTCCAAAATATTCAATTTTATTATTTTAATTAATAATTTCTCTGTAAATGACTTTTTAGAGAAAATATTAATTATGACGCTGAATTGACATCCGAAAGTTGGGTTTAGCTGGTCGATGGGTCATGTGTGATTTTTGGCTTATGAAACGAGCTATCAATCACTAAATTCGGACCCCGGATGACTGACATATTACAGACTCAAATTTCTCTATTTAAACTATAGAGAAATTTAATTAAAATTTAAAAATAATTAAAAAATTAAAAAACCCAAATCCGACGCGTCCGATAAAATTTTTTCGAAATTTTTTCTGGGGGTCCTAGAGACTTAGGACATGACCAGAACCTATTCTAATAGTGTCTAGTAGGTTTATACATTATAGTTGGACTCTAATAACCCCCCATGGCAAAAATTTCCAAAATCGGGCATTCCAACTTTGGAGGAAGCGGGAGGAAAACCAAGAGATTATATCTCGCCTGAAGCAAAGTATAATCTGATGGTGAAAAAACTCCCTGGAATACCTTGGTTGTTTAATCCAGTCATGGGGAACCAAGCCACTCAGACCCTACTAGCACACTTTGTTACAAACCCCCATGGGGCCATGGTCATGTCGACTCAAAAAACAAAACCGGCTAGCCAAAACTGGCTAGACCCAAATATCTGAAACCCAGATACTCTGGAAGTGAACACTGATGTGTTCCAACACTGGCGGCTCAATGAGGTTTCAACTATTGTACAGATCAGTTGATAACAAAACTATTAAAAAATAGCTTGATTTTACAGGAAAAAATATTTTTTCCAAAACTTAAAAAAAATCCTAGGGGGACCTAGCACATGTTCATACGACTCTAAATAGTGTCTAGCATGGTAATATACATTGACACGTGAACTTTAACAACCTCCCAAGGCCTAACCACCAAGACAAGGCATTCCAGCTTTGGAGGAGCGGGAGAAAAACTCAAAAATTATACCTTGCTAAAACGCAAAGTATAATTAACAAGTGAATAAACGCCTTGGAATACCTGGATTGATTGCTAAGTCTTAGGAAGCCAAGTCCTTTACATAAAAAACACCATGCTAGCACACTTTATTACAAACCCCATGGGGCATGAACATGTGAAAAAAATTAAAAAAAGGGCCTTGAAAGGCCTGATGGACTTCAGAACATGGATATTGAACATGTATCATGTTCAGACTTTGCCCGCTCACTTGAAAGTCCAACTAAGTACAACTTAGCTGATAACAAGAACAACCCCCAAGAGATCTGGATGACCACAGGTTCGCCCTCCTTTAGTAGAAACCAATGCAAACACTGTTGTCCCGAAACTCCATAACTTCACACTTCTACTGACTGGAACTTGAACACGCCATCAAGAATTTGGCCCCACTATTGTTTATGAACACAAACATTTGAAATAAGGCTCTGTAGAGAAATCTGAACGCGATTTCTCCTCTCAATCAATTTCCATGAAGCACCTTGAAGAGATCTGGATGATCTCCTCCTCTCTACTAGCTAGGGTGGAATCTTTCACCACTTAAACTAGTTCACAATTGCAAGGGGCACATCTTTTAAGCTTGAAAAGCCACAAGAGCTCTCCTATTCAAAATGAAATTGTCCAAAAGCCCTTTCCCAAGAGGCTTGCATCCTTTTTATATACTCATTTGAGCCCTTTCCCCCTCATTCTAGAATTCTCTCACAAAATATTAATAAAATATTAATTAATGATATTTTCATGAGAGAATGATACCTTGGAACCCATTTACTTCCTCTCTAATGTTATTTAACCAAATAATACCTTCATCTTCCTTAGCAATTCGAATTAGAGAGGCTTAGCTTGATTTTGGGGAAGTTACACTATCACGTGGGTCCACTCTCTCCTCTAGCACCCTCCTTGGCCAAATTTAGGACCTGCAACATGTCATAGGCTGTCATAAGTTGTCATAAGCTGTCATAGGACCTGATTCTTGTCATAAGTTTTCACAAGATTGTCATAGATGGTCATAGATTTGCTATTTTTAGCTTGAGGAGTTACAACTCATGAGATGCCTTTTCATGAAACTTCTTGGGAGTTACTCTTGCTTCGAATTCGAATTTGTGGATGCTCTCCTTTATTTGGGGGTGTTACAACTTCCTTGTGGGCCCACTTTATCCTCCTATGCACCGTCCATGGCCGACTTGGACCATTGCCACCTCATTTGTGAATATTTGGCCACTTCATTACAAAAATTGTGATCCACACCACCCCTTCTAGTCTTTGAATTTAAATTTGCAAAATGACTGTAGGCCATGATATTCCAAACAAGAGGTCACTCTAGGAAGAAGACAACATATATATGATCCACTTCAAATTAAAAGATGGAGATTTGACAACGCCAAGCTGCAACCAATGACCAAGGCTGTTGGTCTCCTTTAGTTCTGCTCCAAAACGGTGACAGGGTTTAGGCAATGATCATCCAAAGTTGTGGCCTTTTTGAAGTACTGAAGAAGACCTAATCGAAGATGTGGCTGAGGCTACAGGTGGGGATCTCAAGCAGCAGCCTCTCTAAACACAAGAAGGATCTTTTCTAGGGCTGCAGCCTTCCCTCCAGGCTGCCCAAATTTCTTTCCTAGGTGAGGCTGCTGTGCATTGTTCCTCAAACCTGTGAAAATATGCTTTCCTAAGGTGGCGGCCTCCTCTTACTTGCTGAAACAGGGCTGATATTTGGTGATGAAATGCCCAGGATTCACGGCTGTTCAGTACTGCTGACATGATGCCCTAAATCTCTGCTTATATGATAGTTTTACCATAATTAGGTCACCCTATTGCCGCTGGAATGCACTGCTGTTACAGGATTGTTTTCATTGAAGAAGTTTTAAGGCTGCTAGGCTGCCATTACTTGCCTAGAATGCCTTCTCATATGCCCAGATTTGTGTTTTGAGGACTGCTGTTCACCCAAATTGCGTAGAACTGTCACACAACTGCTGATCATAGTTCATACCTTCAAAGACTGCCCAGAGCTTGATCTTATAGTGCTGTTTGCTCATACAAAATGCTCAGGAGTGCTTTCCTCATGCCTAGACTGCCGATTTTATGTTTGTTTTTGATGTTCATTATTTTCACAGGGCTGCAATATGCCCAGGATTGCTGATGGGGGCTGTAGGAGGCTTGGCATGAATTCAGAACTGCTGACTTCACTCTTCCTTGGCCGCTGTTCATCATTATGACAAGGACACCCCCTTACCCTCGACATGCACAGGACACCCATGCAAATATGGGGGTAACAGAACCTATGACCGTGAATGTAATTATTAAATGTGTCATGTAAAGACATAACTTAAAGTGAAAGGTCACCATTGAGACCTATAAATGTCAAGGTCATTCATTGTTGTATTCATCAATCAATTATTCACACACACACACACATACAGAGATTCATTCATTCATATATATATAATTTTTTTCCAATTGGAATATTCAGATTATAAACTTTATGTTTATAACATTGGTATCATAGCCCAAATTTTGTGGAGCCTGAAATCTCGGGAAATCAAATTTTGTGGAGCCCAATAATTGTGGAATTGGAAATTGTTGAGCTTCGATTTTGTGGAGCTCGGTAATTGTGGAAGCTGGATTTTGTGGAGGCTGTCGATCTGTTCGTACACCTGTGAATAAGTCGTTCATCCATACCATCCCCTCAGTTAGCCACCAACAATTAAACATCAAAATTCAAAATTTTTCCTCCAAGGGTAAGGAAAATGGTGGGCAATGTAGATATTAATGATAGATTGGAAAAATTGAAGGGTCAACACAAGAAGTTCATAAAAGAACAGGAAGAACTCGAAGGAATTTATGCAGAACCATAATATTTTGAAGCAATAAATTACACAAAACCATGAGGCGTTAAAGCAAGCATTCACACATGATATCACTAAAAGGCAGGACATATTGAAGGACTAGATTAAGCAAAGCATGATGTGCTAATGGTAGTCATACAACAACCTTCTCCCAACATTCAAAATGCTTCGTTATCGCAAGTGTTTACTCCACCAATCTCATCTCTCCAGGGAAGTACAATCAGTCCACAACCTAGCATATCTATGAATGCCTTACTAGTTAGTTATATGTAGCCACAATCCAATGAAAATCAACCAATATATGGTTATCCAATGAGGGTCAAAATAGAGTTATCAAAATTTGATGGAAATGACAGTCAAAATGTGGCTCGGATTAAGAAAGTAGAAGGATATTTTGAAATACATGACTTCCAAGACTACAGTGAAAAAAATGATATGCATCTTGAGGGCATCGCATACAATTGGTATGTGTGGTGGAAGGCCTTGACAATGTTTTGTTCATATAACTGGGATACATTCAAAGGCAATTTCTTTAGAAGGAAAGTTATAGTAGAATATTTTTTTCGGCAAAACGTACTAGGTTACAACAAAAAGATGATGTCGACAAATACATTCACAAATCAAAAACATTGGCAACACAAGTGTTTGGATTATTGAAAAATCAACAACTCCAATTTTATGTGTTCAGATTAAAGCCTCACATGAGGAATGGAATGGAGATGCACAATATTAAAACCATGAAAAAAGTGAGATGTAATGCAAAAATAGTAGAATTAAAGTTTAGCAATTCACGTCAAATTTGTAGGGTCCAATAATCAGTGTTGGAGAAAGAAACTTTATTAAACTGGTATCTATTGATTAACCAAAAGAGGCAAATCCCTCAAGGAGGGTCTCCATATTTCATGGAATTTGAATTAACTTTTCAGAATAACTTTTTAAAGTTACATTCCCATGCAAAATTTGTAAAGTAATTACAAAGGATTGAAAGATGTAAACATTCTCAAGAATGTTGGATTGGAAAGTGCACTCTGCCACCACGTCTTTGTATTGTCACATCTTTTTTAATGCTTCTTTCTTTTTTCTTACTCTTCTCTATCATTAGAAGTGTTGATTGTTCTTTATGTTGACAATGGATATGTAGTAGTTTTTTCAATAATTTTTTCCTTTTATATTGTAGATTCGATGCTGTCATTCATTTTGCTGGATTGAAAGCTGTGGGAGAGAGTGTAGCAAAGCCACTGCGTTACTACGGCAACAACATAGTTGGCACCTTAAACTTATTGGAAATGATGGTTTCCCATGGTTGCAAGAAGGTAAGACTCAAATGATCATTATGTCAGAGGTTGATATGTACTATACTCAATTGTTCATAATAGCTATTTCATTTTTGTAGATTGTTAACGATAGCTGTGAATTCCTCTATATTACATTGTCCAAGGAATATGGATTAATGTTAACACCATCATCATCTAATTCACCTCATCAGGTCATGAGCTTCCATGGATAGTTGTTTCCTTGAATGACTCGTGGATTGCAAAAATCTGTAATTCTTCAACAATGCAATACATAAAGAAATGGTAACAAACCTTTGTGTCTATGGTGTCTTTGGAGATCCTCAGATACCTGCTCGAACGATTTTGTAGTTCCAACGCAGCAGAAATTACGAGTCATGGAGTACAAGGGATTAGGGACCAAGAGAACAAAATCAGGCCAAGATATCCATTGCATGTTGTAATTGACCTTGTTAAGATTATACAGTAGCACTTGAAGCCCAAGAAGACAATCTAGAATGTTGTAGGGTTAGAATGAAGGCAAATCCGTGTTCCACATGGTTGTGTCTCATGGGATGGGGGATGTGCTCCTAATGTTGACTATAATTTGGTGATGTTGGTATGTGTTCTAATGCAGGAGCATCCTCGGGGATTTGGCAATTCTGGACACCCAAAAAGATTTTTAGTTTGTGTTAGTTTTTGTTTCACGTTCATCCTGTTTTTCAGCAGCGACAGGGGTCTAGTATTTTGATTAGCACACTCTCATCCCTTGGCTTCAAGATCTGAATTTTTGATATGTTATAGAGGACATCTTCCTCTACATTCCCACCAAACTTCCCAGAGATTCAAAGAGACTCAAGAAGAGATAAAAAGACAAACACAGCAAAAATAATGCTACCTAGGGCCTCATAACAAACATGGACCCTAGTCTTCCTAGGATAGAAAGTTAGACACCGTTATTTTTTGGGTTGATGAATTCTGCACTTGTCTTCTTTGCTTCAAGGTGAAAGTGGAAACTACTGTGCATAACAAAATAATCCAATTTCCTCCTGTTTCTCCAACAAATTCTTGCTCAAGGGATATGTTTGAGTGTGAGGTCTTCTTGGTGTAGTCTAAAAAATTCTAGGGCTTAGGGCAGGTCCCAAGTTCAGTTTTTTGAATATTCACTATAGTCCAATTTTATCACATGGGGGCTGCTCTTGCTCTTTCAAAACTGTACTGAAAAATAATCGTTTGATCAGAGTAGGATTCAAAATTTTGAGTAATAAGAATGGAAAACTTCTGAAAAAGTGAAGAACAAATGAAAAGAGAAGCAGAGGAAAATAGTAAAATACTAAGAATAAGCCAAAATTTTGCCCATGGGTGTGTGGTCTAGCAGCAAGTTGCGAGGTGATTGAACTTGTATCAACGCTGGGGCTCAGGTTCATATTAATGTTGAGGATCAGGTTCAAAACCTCCTAATTGGGTGCAAAGGAGGCCAGGTGCAACTCCTGGGTGATTTTGGTGGCATACGATGGCATAGAAACACCATTCATAGTGTGGTGGATTAGTCGAAGGACAATTGTTAGTTACTGTAAGCAGCATTTCCAAAAAAGAAAAAGAAAAGTAATGAACTGAAGTTTGAAATATTACATTATACCCCCCACCCTACCGCACAACAAAAATATATCCTTTTTGGAATTTGCTCAACGTCTAGATCAGGTGCATTGTTTATTAGGCCATTGGTGGACTTACAAGTTAAAATCTTAAAAAAAAAGAAAAAATTGAAATCTTAAAGTTTTCCTTCTTTATTCTACATTTGTTGTTCTTAACTTTTTTCTGAAAACTTACCCCTATATGACTAGACAAACCTAATATATGTTTATTAAATGCCCTCAAACTTAACACATTCATGCTATATAATTATGCATTTTTACTTCAAAATTATTGACCTGTGTAACTTGTGCAGCTTGTATTCTCATCATCTGCTACAGTTTATGGTCAGCCAAAGGAGGTCCCATGCACTGAGGACTTCCCTATATGTGCAATGAACCCATATGGACGTACTAAGGTGGGGTAATTTCAGCTTGGTTGTGCTAATAATTACTTGTCTTACATGTGATCTCTCATTTCCCTCATTGATCATAAATACTTGAAGTTCGTCTCATAATTTTAAACCCATGTTTCTACTTCATTCATGATTTGGCTATGGTGTTGTTCTGCAGCTCTTTATTGAAGAAATATGCCGTGATGTCCAACGGGCAGATCCTGAGTGGAAAATAATTTTGCTAAGGTATTTCAATCCTGTTGGAGCTCATCCTAGTGGATTTATTGGTGAAGATCCTCGGGGAATACCAAACAATCTCATGCCATTTGTTCAACAAGTTGCAGTTCAGAGGAGACCCGAACTTACTGTATTTGGGAATGACTATCAAACAAAAGATGGCACAGGGGTATGCTTCAGTCCCTGTCAATTAATATGTTGTATAAATACTTCTGGGTTCTTGTATTTTCTCAATCCTTATTAGATGTTGGAAAGCAAACTGTAGTTTGTGCACTTAGTATAGCTTCAACTCTTTCTACATCTGTTTGACATATATTAGATGGCATGGCACTTTTAGGTCTTCAGTTTGTTACTATTATATATGACTTAGGAATCCAGATTTATTTAATAGGCAAAATTGTTTAAAGAACAATTAGTATATAGAAAAGAAAATTGTAGTGGCTAAAGAACTTAAAACTAGGTCCATCAGGCTGCGTTCTACTGGTTGAGAATCGAGATGGGGCGTCATTAAGATGATGACCTAGGTACAAACCCCAGCAAGTATAGAGCCCTGGAAATTAAGCTCTTGACTGAGTTTGACAGTGTTCTATATGAAGCATTCACTTAAAAAAGGAACTTAAAACCATGTATTTGGACTCGGATGCAATTAGATGAGGAAGCTACATGAACTTGAACACAATGTCATCGTTTATTTGCTTGTTGAAGAAGATGACGACATCCTATGAATTTCTACTTATCTTTGATCAGGCTGTCAAATAGAAGATGTAGATTCTCTTATCCCATGTTTTATATTAATGTATATATTTTGAGGAGTGCTTTCTTTTTTCGGTGTGGAGCATGTAGAAATTTCTTCATTCTTTGACTTTAATGCAAAACATAAATTTCACCTCACAAGAAGGTTTATCGGATCTAGTCCCTGTAAACTTCATCCTTAGGGATGATCAGAAATATTAGTTTACAGCAGCAAACATCAGACAATATTTCATCACACTTCAACCCAACACACTAGGCAGCCCAAGAGAAAAGATACCAAATATATCCCAACAAGTTTTGTCCCTTCGGGCACACTTTTCCAAGTGTAAACCAGGTCTGAAATTTACTTTATTAGAACAAAATTTACAACAGTAAATCTGCCCTATTATCTTCAAGATGTCTGTCAAATGACTTGACAATTTCAACCTAACTTATGTCAGATCAGCAAGACATACAAGTGCTGAAAATTACCAATTCTTAAAGACAATGATAGTTGGAAATGAAGACTGCAATTACACAAGTATTGGACAGCTGAAAACTTCATATATATATATATATATATATATATATATATATATATGAGAGTGAAGTACATGTACATACCACAACTTTATCAAATGGCTGGTACAATCTTGAAGATCTCCATACTAGCACGATTGTCTTCCTTAAGGTTTGCAAACCCTAGCCATGTTACATCACACAAGTACATAGCAAGACAAGTCTAGTGCTAGCCTCCAAATCTACATGTTCAGCCTAGGGTTTGAGTCCTCAAACCCTAGGACTTCTACTCTTGCATCATCACAAGCACCAAGACCTCCATGGAACATGAAGAATACAGTGACTCTATGATCTTGCTCTAGTCCTTACATCCTGAGACAACTTGATTTAGCACTTAGGTGGAAGAATCCTATAATCCACAAGTGCTATGAAGGGGCAACTTCAGAAGAAAACACCACTATCACCTTCATGCAAACTTCCCACTTTTAGATGAGCTCTCAAGGTCCAGGGAGGCTTCCCTATTGGTTGATTGGATGAAGTTTAGAGAGAGCTAAGGGAAAAAAACTTAGTTAAAATGTTTTGATGTGTGTTATTAAGTTAATCTTCCCAAAAAGTATTTAACCATATAAGATATCAAGTGGTACAATAGATCAAACACTTGAAAAGGAAATGCTCAAAGATGCAATGTGAAATAAACCATGAACATTTAGCAAGATCAATTAAGAAAAGAAATTGTAGCAAATAACTCACAAAACTTGAAAGTAAGATGTGATTAAGCAAGTGGGTTCATTTGCCATGATAAAGATACATCCACAAGATGAAATTGCATATGTGACAAGTTATTAAGTTATGTCTTAAGGGATTATGAAGTTTGGCCCTTAGGTGAGCCTTTCCTCGAGAGAAAATCTTTGAAAAAAGGAGTCAGTCAAGGTTAATTAGTGTGATATTTTTCAAACTTATTGAAGTGATGAAAACTATTTCTCCAAGCGTGGTATTTAAATCTTATAGTAAATGTGCCAATACTTCAAATTAAATAATCTAAATGACAATGCATCATACATCCATGATCCATAAAATAAAGAACATCATCAAGAGCTTGTGCAATAGAAAGATTTTGTAAGACAAGTAAAATACACAATAGAAATTCCAGAATTTAGAAGATACACTTAGCCACTAGTTGTGTTGATTTAGCATGCAATGTTGAATCATTAAACCAAGTTAATATTCCAAAATTTAGAAGTGAATTTATTAATATTTAGCCAATGTACTTGAAGAAATGTGAGATTGTAAACTAGCATTAACCAAATAAAACACTTGAAGTTTACTTGTTGTTATGAGGTATTTACTGTTATCAAATGAAACAGCAAACTCAGAAATTTCGAGAATTATTAGCTTGCTGTCTCAATGTGTTTACAGTTGTAAAATGCAACAAAATACATGAAAAATTTCATAATTTAACCTAGAAATTTATAGCAAAAAATTAAAGCATTTAAAACTGAAATTTTTAGATTCTAGATGGCCTAAAAACTTTCCAGAAATAAAAGTAACTTGCAGTAATAATTTCCGGAATCCAAAAATTGCAGAATTAACCAATTAAACCACTAAAACCTGCAAGAAAATTTAGATTTAGAACCCATGATTTTAGTGATTTATCTTAACATGAAACCCTTGAGTGACATATGAAATTGAGGACTAGCTAGGGTTGTTTTATCTCTGTTTTTTTGTGGTAAACAAGTGAAACAAAACAGAAAATAAAACCTAGATTTATCAAGCTGAAGAGATGTTAGAACAAGAGAAATTTACCTTGGCTTGACTTGGTGAAAGGATGACATATTTTTAGGCTTTTTAGATTTAGTTTTCACCCTTAAACAAAAGAAAAATGATTTTTTTTTAATGGTTTTGGGTTGAAGATGAAGTGTGCGACTAGTGCCTTCAATCCTTGGGTAGAATGGAGTCTTTAGAGCACTTCTCCTTGGGCCTTGTATTTGTTTACTTGACTGGAACACCCGCGGAAGAGTATGAGGAATTTCCCCAAGCCTTTGGGTTCCTTGCGAAATTCTTCCAAAGAAGGGTTGCCTGAACATACACCTTTAATTAAGAAATCTAGCTCATACCCTAGCCAATGCATTCTTCAACTTGTACCCCTCCTAAGATGCCAAATACAAGTGAGATGCAAAAACTAAAGCATAAAACAAGTAAAGAGATTCTTCCCAACTTGATCCAATGGAACAAGTTTGCTCTTCTATGGACTAGATTAATTAACCTTACAATGCAAGAGAATTCACAAGTTACCTTAAGATTCCGCAAGCTATGCCATAATGCAAGAAAACCTCCAAGAGCCAAGAGCCAAAGATGAAAGACAATGTTATTCTCCATTGCTCAACAAGATACAATGAGGAGTGAGCTCTCTTAAATAGGAGAAAAGCTCAACTTCCTTCACAATAAAATTATAGTAAATGTATCAAAACCTCAGACCTAACCTAGGGAATCTCCAAGACATGGTAAAAAATATTAAACAAATGAGAGAGTTAGAGCAAAATTGCTTAAAACTCTTAACCAAAACCCCAAGAGAGAGGGGGTGCACCACCTAGTCAAGGTCAAATACAAAAGGAATGGTACAATATCAACTCAAAAGAGGGGGCGCTCTCCTCATAGTGGTCAAATGCATGACCATATACATCCAGGCTCCAAAACCTAGAGCGCTCTCCTCAAAGTCACATTTGTGGTCCAAATATGCCAACAAGAAGGGGGCGTCTAGCCTCATGGAAGGTCCAACAAGTAACCATTATTTCCAAATGGGGAGCGCTCTCCTCAAATCATGTGCCAAGAGGTTGGGAAGAACAAATACAAGGTCAAACCCTAGGGTGCTATCCTCAAATCATCCCAAGGCTCACATGTGTGGGGTGACACCCTCTAAAATAGCTCCAACAGTCCAAGAATCATCTAGAATTAGCTCCAAATGGTCCAATTGTGATGAAGCAAGGTCCAAATGTGATGTAGGATGGTCCAAACTAGCCCAATCATCTCCCATATGCCAAATAGGAGGGTCTCCATCATGAAAAGGGGGAACGACCTCATCCAAATGCTAGGAAAATATCAAGTGCTTGTGTATCCAAGTGTAGCACTCCATATAATCCACCTAGTAGCCATCACAATATACCATATCAAGTGTCATAGCATGTGTAGATAAGTAAAAGTTCTAGTGCTAAAGATAAAACCAACACATAACGTAGGAAATGTTCTAAAATATGAAAATAATACATGAAATGAAGTTACAGCTACACCTTTCTAATAATTCAATGACTTAATTAACCTTTACTCATCCAATCTACTAACATTGGTGTGACTCTATTAAAGTCTTTATTACATGTGAGATTCCTAAAGGGAAAGAAAGGCGTCTTTGCAAATTAACCATCGTAGCAACTAAATGTGATAGGTCTACCCTTAACTTTCAAGAGTTAGGGCTTAAGATAGTTCTTCCGCACGTGTGTCGTAGAAGGAAGTGATGTCATGGGTCATCTATCCTTGCACCTCTTTTTTGTGATCCGTTTTCTCTTTCTTTCTTTGATATTTCATTTATTTGCATTTCTTATCCCTTTCATTGACTTAGTCCCTTCTTTAGATTTGGCTTTGATACCTGGGACAAGGGAACTTGGATTTTTTGCAAGGGGAGTATCTCCCATATTTTTCCATTTACATTTAGCAGCATCAACCTTAGAGTACTAGACTCTTTTAGCTTTATTGAGGCATTCATACATGGGAATAGTTATGAGATCTTATGTTGTTATTGATGATAGGTCATTTACAATGGGGTAAGTGAAAAGAATGGATGGATTGGCTAGTGAAATGAAAAATGGCTAGGCAAAATGTTATGAAATGGGTGAATTCACTAATTCATTTAATTTAGTATTCCGAGATACAAAGAAGCTAGAAACCCTGGATAGCTTTACGTTATTGAAGACATGATAGCTCAATAGCACACAATGTTTGATATTATTATGAGACGGTACTGCATTACATTGAGGGTCCTTGCTCTTATAAAGAGTTTGAGAGACCAAAAACCTAACCCTACTACATAAACTCTAACATTTAACCTAAAGTCACTTAAGTGATTTATTACTTATGTAGCCTTATATCTTAACACCCCTCCATAAGGCATACAATGCTGAAATCAAATACATATACTGAATAACATATTAAACTGAAAACAAAACAAAGGTAGACATTCTTTAGAAGCTTCTTCTTTGAAGGCATTTCCTGAACCAAGTTGAGCTCCATGAAGTTGCCTCATAACCCGTAAAGGTGTAGCTCTTGAGTTGAATTCCCAAGTTTCCGGATTCCACCTCCTTGAACTCCCGAATCACAAATCTCCCAAACTCAATTATTGGACAACAATCCACATGCATGTCACGTAACCTCGCTAGTAGACTGCAATCCACATGCATGTCTCAACAAATGAGGGATCATTCCCTAGATCCACAACTACTAAATTAATTGGGCAACCATCCATACTAAGACGTTAACTGCTCCCTTCATGTTTGCAAAGAATTGGTTTCCTAAAATGCATAAAATGACTTATCTTCAGTAATTTCTGTTGTTGTTATTGTAACTTCGGAAGATATTCCCTTGTATTTTATATTGTTACTATTATTGTATTTTATTTGTACCTCCGACGGAGATGTTTTTCCTCCGCTCGGGGATGTCATTATTATGCTTAGTCATACTAGGTCATTGAGGTAAAAGCCTCCATTGTAAGTCGGGGCAATAGACCCCCAAAAGAGTCAAATGTAAATGTATTACTAGGTCTCCTAGAGAAGTCGGCCCAGTTGGGTAAAAAGGTCACCCCAAGGTAAAGTATAAATAGAGAGCTGGTCTCTCTCATTTGGACACACACTCACTCACTCAAGTTCGCATAAGTGAGAGAGAGAAGACAAGTTCGCATAGGAGGAAAGAGAGAGAGCTGTAGAAGACTTATCTTGTTTTGAGGTTTTCCATTTTGTGATATTGTATTGGTGATGATTCTATCTCTGAGGAAGTTGCGGGGTTTTCTCCTTTATGGTTTCCTCGAGGAAAACTTTTGTCTCTTGTGTTATGCTGTGCTTGTTATTCTTTCAGTTAAGATCCTAGATAATATTGATTAAAAGTTGAAAAACTAAAATGGTTTCAGAGCTAACTTGAAAAGAAGACATAGTGCAGTAGTAGGAAGCCAAGGCTTCTAAGTTGGAGGTCTTCTCTCCACAGATCATCAAGAAAAGGAGGCTAGGCTAACTCGCCCTAGAAGGGCACATCTTTCTGTCGAAGCATAATCAAATTCCGAGAATTTTCAATTTTTGGGCTATCACTACTGTCGGGAGGAAAATTAGGGCATCAACTATTTCGGGATTTTGTTTACAGATTTGGAAGAGTGAGTACATTGGACAACTCACCTTGAGGAGGCGCATCTACCTGTCCAATCAGAAGTTCCAAATTCCAAGTTTGGAAAATAAGGGTTTCTCTAACAAACCCTCGGCCAGCTAGCTCCAGATCCAGCTTGGGCATCTCAAATTGCTATGATCTAAATCTTTGCTATTTCCATTTGAGGTTCTCATTTCAAAATGACTCACCACACCAAGCTTGAGGATAAGCCCGCGGGAGCTGATAACTTCCGAGCATGGAAGTATATGATTGCACTTGTCCTTGAAGAAAATGATTTGGACAAGTATGTTAATAAAGAGGTTCCAGCACCAGAGGATGATGAAGCTAAATCCATCCACAAGAAGAACTTGGTTAAGGCCAAGAGAATCATTGCAGATTATATTAATGATCATCTCATCTCACATGTGTCATCTTTGAAGACACCCAAGGAGATGTTTGATGCTTTGACAAAACTATTCGAAGGGAAGAACATCAATTGGAAGATGACATTAAGGACCAACTTAAGAATGTGAAGATCCAAAACTTAGAGACCATGCAATCCTACTTCACAAGGGTCTCTCAAATCAAGGAGCAACTTGAAGCAGTTGAAGAAAAGGTAGAGGAAGGAGAGATCGTGATGACCACCTTGAATGGCCTCCCAAGATCATGGGACTCATTCATTCAAGGGATATGTTCCAGGAAAAAGTTGATCACATTCAACAGACTATGGGAAGAATGCACCCAAGAAGAAGCTCGACTTGTGGCTCGAGAAGAGAAGATGGGAGCAAATGATGATCAAGCTCTCACAGTTCACGCTAGAAGAAATCACAACAAGAGGGAGCACCACCATCACAACTAGAGGAGAACCACCATCAAAATCAGAGGGAGAACTACGATAGACAAAGAAGACCCAAAAGAGATCTATCCAACATTAGATGTTATACATGTGATGAGAAGGGACATTACTCCAGAGATTGTCCCAGAAACAAAGGCTCCTCCAACAAGAAGACAAACAAGAAGAGACATCATGCTCACACCGCGGAAGACGATGAACCTGCAAAGAAAATAACCAGAGAAGAAAGAGATGATTCTTCAAGTGATGAAAAATATGTATTATGATGAATAAATGATGCAGAAGAAAGGACACACAAAGTCTACTCCAACACAAAGATCAAGTACTTGCTCAACATTTATGATCATAAGCAAGAAAGGCACATGATCTCAGAACCAGACGATGAAGAAGAAAGAACACACTATCAGAGACTCCAGTAGTTCCTGCAAGGAAGCAAAGATCAAGAGGGAGTCCACCCAACAACCAAACAAAGATAAGTATTTGAATTGTCATTTCTTGCATATCTAATTACTTAAATGATATTGTTCAGTTGTGTACATACTTATGTTCCTAGATTTAGGATGTGTATTATGCACGTCATAGAAGTTGATTTAATGAACAGTATACTACGAATATACATGTGATGGGTAAGTGGCCCATGGTACTATACAACATTCCATTGCTACTTATCTAGAATGAAGCCTCTTTGCTGACATGTTGGGTGTAGTGCACACTCTTAACAATGTTATGGTAGAGATGGAAGGCATCTAGAAAGTTACCATATGAATATGGGATATGGATGAATGTTGTATTGAAGCATTGGCTAAGATAATTGCATGACTGTATGACGACGATATTTGAAGGACGACGATAATTGCATGACGTGTACAATCACCTACAAGAGAAGGACGACGATATTTGAACAAGTGACGAAGACTCAGTGTACAACAAATCAAGAAAACTACCTATTGAAGAGATTGAAGAACCTGAAGTTCCTAGGATTGGAGATTCAGTGATGGAAGAAGTAATTCCAGAAGATCATGAAGATTGCGACATGGCAGAACCACAAGAACCTTTAGATCCACCACTTGAGAAGAACTCCCACAAGAGGAGACCGACATGGGTACGAGAGGCAATACAAGATGCAGAGAAGTATGGTGCTCCAGATGGGATGCATAGAGAAAGCAAGAGACCTAGACCATACTCCAGGCTCCAGCTATGTGGACCTATAGTGTGACATCATTGACAAAGAACCTTCCAACTATGAGGAAGCAGCGGATAAGAAAGAATTGAAGGATGCCATGATCGAGGAGTACCAGTCGATTATGAAGAATGATGTCTGGGAGGTTGTTCCGAGACTAGAAGGGAAGCCTGTTGTGACTTCCAAGTGGATCCACAAAATCAAGGATGCTGCAGATGGTAGCATTGAGAAACACAAGGCAAGGTTTGTAGCACGTGGCTTCTCCCAGAAGGAAGGCATAGACTACGAGGAGACATTCGCACCTGTGGCGAGATACACTTCCATCAGATCTGTACTAGCACTGGCTGTAGTGATGAAATGGAAGGTACACCAGATGGACATCAAGACAACATTCTTGAATGGTGTAATAGAAGAGGAAGTGTACGTGGAGCAACCACTTGGATTTGAGACACATGACAGACAAACTCGTGTGGAAGTTGAAGAAGGCCTTGTACGGATTGAAATAGGCACCTAGGTCGTGGTATGACAGGATGGATAGCTTCCTGATGAGTTTAGGCTTTACCAAGAGTAAAGTGGATTCCAACCTTTACTACAAGGGAGGATGACCTGTTTGTAACAAGGGAGGATGAACTTATTGCAGATACGAAGAGGAAGCTTGCCGCAGAGTTCGAGATGAAGGACCTGGGTATGATTCATTATTTCTTAGGCATGGAGGTGTGGCAGAATACAAATGGAATCTTCCTTGGACAAGGGAAGTATGTAGTAGAGATTCTGAAGAGGTTTGAAATGATGGACTGCAAGGCAATGGCCACACCCATGGCATTGAACTTGAAGCTATTGTGTGATGCTTCATCAGAGTCAGTTGATGCCACGATATATCATCAGATGATTGGTTCATTGATGTACCTGATGAACACAAGACCAGACATATGCTTTGCTGTGAACACAGTGAGCCAATTCCTGACGGATCCTAGACAATTTCACCTGATTGCTGCAAAGCATATATTGAGGTACCTGAAGGGTACAGTTGATTATGGGCTCAAGTATGAGGCAAATCAGAAGATTAACCTGCAGGGTTATGTTGATTCAGATTGGGCAGGCAGTGCCGCAGATAGGAAGAGCACTTTAGGATGCTGCTTCAGTATGGGATCCGGTATGATCTCCTGGTTTAGCAGAAAGCAGTCGTGCGTGGCACTGAGTACAGCCGAAGCAGAGTATGTTGCAACTTGTTCGGCTAGTTGTGAGGCAATATGGCTCAGGAAGCTACTGTCTGATTTGTTTGATCTCCTATTAGAGGTGACTTGTATCTTCTGTGACAACCAGAGTTGTGTGAAGTTGTCCAAGAACCCGGTGTTCCATGACAAGTTGAAGCACATTGAGATCAAGTACCACTATATCATGGATATGGTGTAGAGAGGAGCAGTGAAGCTCCAGTATGTTGCGACGGACGAGCAGATAACTGATATATTGACCGAGCCGTTAGCCAGAGTGAAGTTTGAGTAATTCAGAGAGAAGCTTGGTGTTATCCAGATTGAGGTTCCTCCTAAGAGGGAGTGATGAGATTGGAAGACGCAGATGCACTAGAGACATTCTTGCATGGAGGCAGGCGTAGGTTGTCCTCGGGATGTAATGCACTTGGTGTGCTCCTGATTGTCCTCCCATGTTGGTAAATGTGGTTCTCGTATGTTGGTAGTTGTAGGTGGTCCTTGGGACGTAATGCACTTGTTGTGCTCCTGATTGTCCTCCCATACTGGAGATGTTGTGAGGTCCACCGGTCATAAGACACTGTGTGTGCGCCTAGGTAGGATCTCGCATGGTCCAAGGCGTAGGTTGTCCTTGGGACATAATGTACCTGGGGTGCTCCTGATTGTCCTCCCATGCTGGTAGACGTGGGCTGACCGTTGTGGGACATGTGATGTGCATCTGGGCTGTGCTCCGTGTGATGATGAGATGATCTGGATACGATGAGGCGATAGTAGGAGACGTAGGTGATTGCTGTGGCAATGTAATGACTGGTCCTGGGCTGTACCTACTTGATAGCTTGCTTGCAGAGATGATGAAGACCTACATGAGGGTTAGGCCTACATCCAACATGAAAAAGGGCTGGCTCTGTAGAAATTCCCATGACGAGTAGATTCGAGAGATGTCACCAATCGATGATCGACATGATGAGGATTGCAACAACAACGATGATGATGATCTAGTGTTGATGACGATGTTCCAGTGTTGATGACGATTTTCCAGCGTTGATGATGATCCAACGATGATGACGTTATTGAGACTTGTGTCCAATGGGGTTGATGACTGTGGCAAGAGAATACCTTCCTAGTTAAGAGGGAGTGTTGTTGTTATTGTAACTTCAGAAGATATTCACATAGGAGGAAAGAGAGAGCTGCAAAAGACTATCTTGTTTTGGGGTTTTCCATTTTGTGATATTGTATTGGTGACGATTCTATGTCTGAGGAAGTTGCGGGGTTTTCTCCTTTATGGTTTCCCCGAGGAAAACTTTTGTGTCTCTTGTGTTATGCTGTGCTTGTTATTCTTGTAGTTAAGATCCTAGATAATATTGATTAAAGGTTGAAAAACTAACAATTTCTTCACCACTGTCAGCATCAAGTGGTTCTTCAATAATAGCTGCACTAGCTATATGTTGTCTATCTTTGACCTTTCCCTTCAGAACATCATTAGCTCGTTGTCTAGAGTTCCAAGCTGTATGACCTAGCTTCTTGCAATAGTGACTCTTTCTTCTTTGTCTTTTCTTGAGTTATAGCGAATGTTTCTTGCATAGAATGCAAGTTCTGTTGAAGTATCACCTTCTGTTTCACCTGAAGTAGTTCTCTTTTCTTCTGCTAACAATGCTGCAATCATTTCGTCCAGGCTTTGTGAAGGTAGCTGAATCAGGGTAAAGATAGCACTACTGTACTTAGGTGGCAAACTGTTCAGGAGAATAACCTTCGAATCCTCTGTATCAACTACTGCCTTGACTTCTGCAAGCTGTCTGATAATAGATCTTAGAGTGTTGAGGTGGCTTGACATGGTGGCTTTCGCTGGCATCTTAAAGCTGAACAACTGTAATTTTATTGAAAATTTTGCATTCATTGCTTGTGCCCCAAACAATTTATTTAGATTGTTCCATATATCCTTGGTAGACTTATCCAGGTCTACATGATGTAGCTTTGAATATGAGAGGGCAAGGCAAATAATGGATTTTGCATTGTCATCTTTGCTTTGCCATTCTATTAATTTGTTTGTATCCTTAGGTGCTAATTTGTTCGTATCCTTAGTTGCTAGTTCCGATCCCTTGACAATACCCTAGATATTCTTATTCATTAATTGCATCTGGATCTTCACTTTCCATGCGTGGAAGTTGAAACCGAAGTATTTCTCTAATGGCATCTCCATGCCTAATCGGATCTAATCTCTTCGGCTTTGGCTACTAAAGATAATGACCACTGAAAAAATAAAAATTATGAAAATAAAACAAAAAATTATTGTTGGAAAATTACCAGTGTACATGTTGTATCGTATGACCAAGTGCATATTGTATGATGTCGTACGAATTGTATGGACTGTGTAATGGCTGAGAGAGAAAAATGTAACAAATAATTAATAATACATTAATATTAATAATAAGTAAGGGTGATCGTTAATGAGAGGATGTGTCCCCTCAAATAGGCAATGCCCAAGCTACTATAAAAGCGGGCCAACAATTGTATATTTATCATCTTATCATTATCAATATTTATTATTATTTACCAATATGTGGGATTCAGATTGCCTGTGGGCATTTTAGAGAAATTACCAACGTAAAAAGAAGCTTTTATGCTTCATTTGGTATCAGAGCCAACTCTGATCCGGTTGGTAGCCATCACTTCAGAGTTTCTGAAGATTCTGGTTTTTGACCGAAAAAGGCCCTTGGCCACAACACTCCTCCCCGCTTCTGCAATTCCGCAACATCCCCCATCTAGTGGTGCGGACCATCTCCCTCCCGGCTTCCGGCTCTGTCCAGCCCATCTCCCTTCCGCGTTCTACTTCTCTCGTGCTCCTCCCATTTCTCTACACCACTCTCACCACTCCACCACGCCGTAGTTCATCATCCGCCCAAACTTTCGCGCTGTTTCCTTCCTGCACGTTGCAACTTCATGCACCCCATCGACTCTCCTCTCTCCTCTACCTCCATACCCCACACCCACTCAACCACCAATGCACCCTCCAACGCCTTCACATGCCCTCCCACCTCCAAAAACTCCCTTCGCCTGCCATCTAATCTCAACCCACTTCACAACAACTTCGCACTAGTTCCTGCCATTACTCTTCCCACACCGTCGTCTCCCTCCCAACCCACGATTCAACCTTCTTCACGCCAGCCTACGCCTTCCCTCGGCTCCCTCTCTCCCTTGCGCCAACCCTGCCTACGCAGCTCTCTCCTCCTACCTTCCATCACACCTCCCTCCATCGTCTTCACCACTGCTGCTCCTCCCTTCCTCCCCACGGATCCCTACATCCATCTCGTGCCACTTCACCACTGCTGCTCCTTTCCGCTCCACGTAAACCCTAATTCAATTGCAGAACAAAAAAAATATTATAATAATATTATTATTTATGATAATATATATTATTATAATATAACCCTTAAAATTCAAAATCTTCATCATAATAATATTATTATTATTTTTTGAAATAATAATTATTTTATTGTGAAAAAAATTATATGTTAAACTATATATGTATATATAGTTTATATAACATTAACAATAACAATATTATTAATTAATTAAATTAATAATTATTATTATTAGCAAAAATGGAGTTTTATAGTGGAAATCAAGAAAGATTCCCTAAGACCTACTCAAAAGTAGCCAATAACATACTACAACTTGAAGGGACTATTCAAGGAAAAGATATTAGTATTGCTATTTGTCCTACCATACAGGAAAATCGCATTAGCAATAGTTTGGCAAATCAATTATTAATCCCAGAATCAAGTATAATCGAAAAGAGATGTAACTACGATGAGAAGCAATATGAAATTACGAACTTACAACTAACAATTAATGAGTACAAGTTCACATCCCAATTCAATGTTTCGATTATATATTTAAACGAAGTCGACATCATTCTAGGTTCACCCTGGATGGAAACATTGGGATCATTTATCTTAAATATGAAGAAAAAGTTTTTAACATTTTCATACAAGAAAAAACAAATCACACTGCAGGATTTTTCAATGAAATTGGATTCAAAGGATGTGTCATCTGAAGATTTCAAAGACATTTCGATGATGATTTCACAAGAAGATCAAAAATCAAGAGAAAAGATGCAAAAAGAATTAGACAAAGTCATCAGGACAAAGAAGAAGAGATATCTCATTTAAGAGATCATAATCAGAAATTGCTTCTTCAAATAAAAAAGACAAAGGATAAAGCACAACGGAATCAAAAGCTAGAAGAGGAGAATCGAGATCTTCAGAAGAAACTATTAGAAAACATTGACGAAAATGGTCACCTCAAGAAGCACAAACAAGATCTAATGGATCATATTCAGAAGCCTAAAGATGATAAGAAAGCGCAAGAAGAAATGACCCAAAATCTTAAAAAGGAAAAAGACTTGTTATACAATAAGTTGGAGCAAATTCAAAAGAGGACATCAAAGCCCTTGGACTCAAAAATTTACGTTGAGAAAAAAGAAGCAAATACAAATCCAGTCATCAATACAAATAAAAAAGAAGTCAATCTAGCAGAAGAACAAACAACAAAAACTCCTTATCGACACCCCCATTATAAACGTCATTTTGACCAACAAAAGGGTCAAAATGAACACACACGGAGGAGAGATGATGTTAGACGAGCAAGAACATCAAATCAAAATACAAAACAACAAACAAGAAGACCCATCCCACAAAGCGATCAAATAGCTTCGATAAAATTAGATTTGGGATGGAACACATCCGAGACGATGCGGCAATTCCTCTGGGGAATTCGTAACTCGTATCGCCTCGTTTCATCAAATGTCGCAAAGACTGAACACAAAAGATCGAGAGATGACAGTTCAAAAAACCAGACATAACCTTTGTCTTCAATAAAGCTTTGAGGACAAAGCTTCCCTTAAGGGGAAAGCAATGTAACAAATAATTAATAATACATTAATATTAATAATAAGTAAGGGTGATCGTTAATGAGAGGATGCATCCCCTCAAATAGGCAATGCCCGAGCTACTATAAAAGCGGGCCAACAATTGTATATTTATCATCTTATCATTATCAATATTTATTATTATTTACCATTGTGTGGGATTCAGATTGCCTATGGGCATTTTAGAGAAATTACCAACGTAAAAAGAAGCTTTTATGCTTCATTCTAGGTTCACCCTTGATGGAAACATTGGGATCATTTATCTTAAATATGAAGAAAAAGTTTTTAACATTTTCATACAAGAAAAAACAAATCACATTGCAGGTTGTTTCAATGAAATCGGATTCAAAGGATGTGTCATCTGAAGATTTCAAAGACATTTCGAAGATTATTTCACAAGAAGATCAAAAATCAAGACAAAAGATGCAAAAAGAATTAGACAAAGTCATCAGGGACAAAGAAGAAGAGATATCTCGTTTAAGAGATCATAATCAGAAATTGCTTTTTCAAATAAAAAAGACAAAGGATAAAGCACAACGGAATCAAAAGCTAGAAGAGGAGAATCGAGATCTTCAGAAGAAACTATTAGAAAACATTGACGAAAATGGTCACCTCAAGAAGCACAAACAAGATCTAATGGATCAAATTCAGAAGCCTAAAGATGATAAGAAAGTGCAAGAAGAAATGACCCGAAATCTTAAAAAGGAAAAAGACTTGTTACACAATAAGTTGGAGCAAATTCAAAAGAGGACATCAAAGCCCTTGGACTCAAAAATTTACGTTGAGAAAAAAGAAGCAAATACAAATCCAGTCATCAATACAAATAAAAAAGAAGTCAATCCAGCAGAAGAACAAACAACAAAAGCTCCTTATCGACACCCCAATTATAAACGTCATTTTGACCAACGAAAGGGTCAAAATGAACACACACGGAGGGGAGATGATGTTAAACGAGCAAGAACATCAAATCAAAGTACAAAACAACAAACAAGAAGACCCATCCCACAAAGCGATCAAATAACTTCGATAAAATTAGATTTGGGATGGAACACATCAGAGACGATGCGGCAATTCCTTTGGGGAATTCGTAACTCGTATCGCCTCGTTTCATCAAATGTCGCAAAGACTGAACACAAAAGATCGAGAGATGACAGTTCAAAAAATCAGACATAACCTTTGTCTTCAATAAAGCTTTGAGGACAAAGCTTCCCTTAAGGGGAAAGCAATGTAACAAATAATTAATAATACATTAATATTAATAATAAGTAAGGGTGATCGTTAATGAGAGGATGCATCCCCTCAAATAGGCAATGCCCGAGCTACTATAAAAGCGGGCCAACAATTGTATATTTATCATCTTATCATTATCAATATTTATTATTATTTACCAATGTGTGGGATTCAGATTGCCCGTGGGCATTTTAGAGAAATTACCAACGTAAAAAGAAGCTTTTATGTTTCATTCTAGGTTCACCGTTGATGGAAACATTGGGATCATTTATCTTAAATATGAAGAAAAAGTTTTTAACATTTTCATACAAGAAAAAACAAATCACACTGCAGGATGTTTTAATGAAATTGGATTCAAAGGATGTGTCATCTGAAGATTTCAAAGACATTTCGAAGATGATTTCACAAGAAGATCAAAAATCAAGACAAAAGATGCAAAAAGAATTAGACAAAGTCATCAGGGACAAAGAAGAAGAGATATCTCGTTTAAGAGATCATAATCAGAAATTGCTTCTTCAAATAAAAAAGACAAAGGATAAAGCACAACGGAATCAAAAGCCAAAAGAGGAGAATCGAGATCTTCAGAAGAAACTATTAGAAAACATTGACGAAAATGGTCACCTCAAGAAGCACAAACAAGATCTAATTGATCAAATTCAGAAGCCTAAAGATGATAAGAAAGTGCAAGAAGAAATGACCCGAAATCTTAAAAAGGAAAAAGACTTGTTACACAATAAGTTGGAGCAAATTCAAAAGAGGACATCAATGCCCTTGGACTAAAAAATTTACGTTGAGAAAAAAGAAGCAAATACAAATCCAGTCATTAATACAAATAAAAAAGAAGTCAATCCAGCAGAAGAACAAACAACAAAAACTCCTTATCGACACCCCAATTATAAACGTCATTTTGACCAACGAAAGGGTCAAAATGAACACACATGGAGGGGAGATGATGTTAAACGAGCAAGAACATCAAATCAAAATACAAAACAACAAACAAGAAGACCCATCCCACAAAGCGATCAAATAGCTTTGATAAAATTAGATTTGGGATGGAACACATTAGAGACGATGCGGCAATTCTTCTGGGGAATTCGTAACTCGTATCGCCTCGTTTCATCAAATGTCGCAAAGATTGAACACAAAAGATCGAGAGACGACAGTTCAAAAAATCAGACATAACCTTTGTTTCAATAAAGCTTTGAGGACAAAGCTTCCCTTAAGGGGAAGGCAATGTAACAAATAATTAATAATACATTAATATTAATAATAAGTAAGGATGATCGTTAATGAGAGGATGCGTCCCCTCAAATAGGCAATGCCCGAGCTACTATAAAAGCGGGCCAACAATTGTATATTTATCATCTTATCATTATCAATATTTATTATTATTTACCAATATGTGGGATTCAGATTGCTTGTGGGCATTTTAGAGAAATTACCAACGTAAAAAGAAGCTTTTATGCTTAAAAAAAAATGTGGATCGTATGGACTGTTTAACTAAATCACCAACTCTAACTCTTTGGCAGCTGTGCATGCATTTGTTCTAATAAATCGTTACTCTCTTTGATGACTGGGCATATTTTAAGTAAATTTAGAATGGCAACTCATTTTAAAAGAAAAAATGCGGTGGATGGCAGTACGTGCAAACAAAATGATGACAATTGAGAAAAAAGAAATTGAAAACAACGACCGAGAAATATTTTTTGTGTGATCGCTGCATACCAGCGACAGACGATTGGGAAAAAAATGATAGACAAATTAACGGCCGAGAGAAAAACAAGTTTGACGAATTTCTCTTAAATCGGTGATGGATCCTTAAACGACGGTTGGGACAACGTTCCTTGGCATCTCGAGTTATGGCTTCTTATGGCAGTCTTAAAAAATCGTGGTAGGCTTGGAAAAAATATCAGTGTCTTTCAACAATACATTAATGAATGCGGCTTAGAAATCCGTTGAGCAGACTTATCCTCCAAATTTGGCTACATGGAATTCCCTGCTCTGATACCATATTTCGAAATCGAAGAAGCTAGAAACCCTAGATAGCTTTACGATACCAAAGACATGAGAGCTCAATAACACACAATGACTAATATTATTATGAGAGGTTACTGTTATCACACAACTTGTAGTTGTTCCTAAAGGTTATCCAATCCAGGATGGTAGACGCAATGGACATAAAGAGGTGACCCAAGAGATGCCACGGTTCCCAATGCAAGCTGGGTGTCACGCTAACCGAGGCACTCTTCACTTTAGATCAAGCCTAAGCAAGACCGAGGGGGAGACCCTAGCTAACCAATGAAGGATAGCAAACACACTCAAGACCTCCTAGGGAAATGTGAGAGTGAAATATGAAGAGATCAAGGGGGATAGATCTAGATCTAGAATGGATAAGTGGACCCAAGGGGTTATGACTTGGTTGAAGAGGCTTAAGATAAGGACAAATGTTCAACCAATGAAAGATAAGGGTCACTTATAGGTTTAAAGTAATAGATCTAATGCCAAGTATGGATATCCAATTGGGGCCCACCCTTAAAATGAGGAAAATGACCAAAAAGGGGCCCACAAGGTGAAGATCAATATGAAATGGCACTAGAGGGTTTGCTATGATGTAGATTTAACGATTAAACAAGGAATGAGCAATACCCACGAACTGTATCTAGCAAATGGCCACCTACCCAACAAGTGCGACCCCTCTTGGAGAGGCCTAGTGCCTTACTTCGGTGGGTAAATGGAGTCGGATGTCTACCAAACTTTAGATCGGGAATGTCATGATGATTATTAAGGTGGGTTTTAATTATTAAGCCCAGATGATTGCTAGATCCAAGTAGATCTGAAAAATAAAAAAGGAAGGGTTTTGATTTTAAGGGTTTTAAGTGACCAATGGGTAAAAATGCATGGAACTAGATACATACTTTGTAGAACATACCTCAAAAGCTTGTGGCCATTTTGCAAATTGATAATTGTTCTCCTGTGTGTTAATCAAGAGTGAGATCCAAGTGCTCCAAGTGAAATTGCACTTCCTCCAAGTTGACTAGTGCGCCCTCCTGCTGCAAGAAAAGATCTAAATGAGAATCGATCTAGCAAAAGAATGACTAAAATGGTAAAAAGATGAAAGAGAAAGCATCAACTATGTCACTAAGATACAATAATGATACTCCCTGAGACAAAAGGCCAATCCAAAGGTAAGATATGGGGTTTCCCCACAATAGCGTCCCCCTAGAGCATCCTCCTCTTCACCAACACAGCCTCCCTGCAGAAAAACGTTTGAAACCCCAAGATCCACAATGATACACAGAGAAAAGATTGTATATTCAACTTGCAAAAGAATCCATCAAGACTCGAGAAGTAGATCTGCAAAAGTAGTATTTTAATTCCAAGTTTCCAGAGCTCCAAAGGTGCCTTTACAATGAGGGGGTCTCTTCCTTAAATAGGAGGAGGGAGACCAAAACCCTAACCACTTTCCAAAATAAGTGGTGGAGATCAAAAGATCAAATAATACAATCAATGGCCAAGATGAGCCGATACAAATATTACATGGATCACTCACATGAGGGGGGTGTGCACTACATAAGAAAGCCCTAAGGGGGGTGTGCACCACATAAAATAGACTAAACTCAAGTGTGCCACATAAAGGTGACTAGGATAAGACTAGGAGCTCATGGTGGGGCTAGGAGGCATTACTTTCCTTCATTAGCATCACCCCATGGCACAATGATATAACATAAGACTCAATGACATGTCCAAGTGAACAAATGATCAAATCCTGGCCCCCTCATTTGGGAGAAAAATACATCAAAAGACAACCTGTAGACTGTGTGGACCCCACTGAATGCTGCAAACTGATCTGGAAGGAGTGGGATACACCATAGATGACCACTGAAAAGACCTCATGCCAAAACCTTGCCTCAATTGCCCAAATCGATTTATTTAATTACCTTTTTATCCCATTTTTATCCCACCTGAAAATCCATCAAACTGCCTGAAAACAACTGCCTGGTGCCTGGGCACAAAAACTGACTGCACCATCATGTCTGGAAGGGGGGTAATATAGTAATAACAAGTGGCTGGACCACCACCTTCCTATGTAGCGCCCTAGGCAACGACTTGCCTCCAATCATCTGCTGGACATGCCAGCTCAGCATGGCCAAACCAGTCAACTAGTGAAAAAATGCTCATATCATCTCTGAAAGTGTCTGAAACTGAAAACAGAGTATCTCAATGGATCTAGAAGACCCAAATCTACTAAGGATGAGTACCCATACACCCCGTGGCATCATGTAGAATCATCTGTAGCATCCACCATACCTGAATAATAATAATATAATGGTCTGGAGACAATAATAATCAATAAAAAGTACATCAACCATCATCTGAGAACTGTATCCACTGTATGGAACCACAACAAGGTGTATCAAGGACCATAGATCATCATCATATAACATAACTGTCCCAACTCATCATGGATCCTAATGCATGACTTGGTCAAACTAGGCTTGACCAGGTCAAAACTGATCAAAATATGGCTCAAGACATGCTCTTTTAATCATACTCATAGCAAGACTTAAAGCATAAAGCATCATTTCACTGGCAATTAACTTTAAATTATAATAAATTATCAAGTTTAAATAATAGTTTACTTACAAAGAACCTCAAGAATATACTCATTTTGTAGACATGATCAATTTGCTAGCATAGGGTGAAAGTTAAGAATCCAAGGCTTAGGCTAAGGGGATGACTTGACTGACTCAACACTGTGATACTTTGGATACAGGAAATGGTATTGCACATTTAAGCATATGTTGGATAAAGAATACATAGGGAATGGCAGTGTCTCAGAAATGGATAAGTTGTTTAGAAGAGTGCTTAATCAACCTTGGAAAAATGTCTACTACTAGAACCGCCATGGACTAGGTGCCTGGCTAACCGTAACTTAAGGTTCTAGGGGACACTTAGAAGTTGTCCCTTGCTCCATCTCATATCATAACCCGTAGGCTCAATGAGGAAAGTTTCACATAAGGCTAGCAGTCTTTAGATTTGGCATATATTTAACCACAACTTTATTTGAGCCTTTCATTTCATTTCATTTACTTGGCCAACAATCTTTAGATTTAGCATACATTTATCCGTTGCTTTTTTAGTTCACTTTAGGACCCCTCTGGGATTTTACATGTGCTTAGAAGCACAACTAATTGCAGCTTTCATCCGGGGTGCATTTGCATTTCATTGCATTTCAAAGTCGTATTCACTGGGCTTTTTAAAAGATATGTATCAATAGTTTCCAAAGGTAGTACAATTTGCTTCAGGTTTTAGCCGACACAACTCAAACAACTATGGGGACTTCAACAATCAAAACCACACATCGAGGCAACTGACTAGAGTGATCAAGGTATAAAGTCCAACTCACCAAAGGTAAGTTTTGTTGCCAACTCAAAACCGAGACACAATTTTAACATGGATGCTATCCGACACAGAGGCAAAAATGGGGGGGTCCTCCATATCACGGTTGAGGTGTAAGTTAGGGTAACGACTAAAAATATAGGGAAGGTAACGGATAGATGATGAAAGTGAAGGTGATGCCTAAGCTAGCAAGCCATAATGGTGGGAATGATCATGTCCACACTCATAAGAGGGTCAAACCAACGAGTATAAGTCAAGAGCTTCTTAGTGCAAGTAATACAACCATTTATATAATCAACAGAAACTATTTTCAGTTTGTAAAGATAGACTGCCAGATCATGACTACTATACACCAAGTCAAGCTATCAAAATGACTAAAACAGCAAGATAATAAAACCAATGCACATCATATACCTGCTGGGCCATACACCCGTATTTGATACCTGGAACAACTGTGACCATTAAGAACACTGTTGCTGAAGCTACAAACACTGTACTGCATCTGTATGGGACAAAAGGTCATCTCAGTCATCAAATCTGAGGTCAAGAGGCTCAGCCATGGTATAAGGTCTACCGCATGTCTGATATAAGGCTACTTTGACGTGTGAGTGATCATAAATAACAAGGCTCATCATAGCTGATCTCACTGAAACTGTGTGAAGGCAAAGCTCAAAAATTTGCATATAACTGATCTGCAATCATGGTAGCCCAGCTACTATGTATGTGTTAATAGTTACCACATTACTTTGAGGGTCTTCGCTCTTATAAAGAGTCTGAGAGACCAAAAATCTAACCCTAATACATAAACCCTAACATTTAACCTAAAATCACCTAAGTGACTTTATTACATATTGAGCTTTATATCTTAACATTTAGTTCACTAGGGTACAAGTTAACCTTCAGATAACACACTTCTAAGGAAACATTCACCAAGGTTAGACTAAGAACGAGTAACTATTTTAAGTGTTATGAATTACTATACGAGCATAAATGTAACATCCCATGCAAAGTTATTGTCATATAAGAAAACATTCTAAGTGTCAATGAGGGTTTAGAGATATTACAACACGTAGAACATTTGACACCGTCTCTGGCTAGGAACATCCCAAGCATATGGACCATTTTGACCATGCTGAAGGACCTCTGACCAATGATCTATCGGGAAACCATAGATCTCAACTTCGGGACAATTGTTTGTGATATGATCACAGACCACATCTGATCAACGTATCACCCCTTGTCGAAAAGGGGTAACACATCCTAAACGAACAAGGATCCAAAACCATCCAAGGTGTTAGCTCCACTCTCCATGTTTTCTACCAGGGTAGAAGCCCTTGTGCTACAATAAGAGCCATAACAACCATCATCATCTTCATTGTCATGTTTGTCTCTAGGGCTTACATGTATAGCACAAACGCTAGTCATCACAAGAGCAAACCCTGTCATCACATGGGCAAGCTCTCCAAGAACATCTAAGACATCTCTCTTTCCCCTTATCTTCTCATAAGGTTTCCCGATGAACCCTAGCGTCTAGCTCCTAGGGTTTCTTCATGAACCCTAACATCTCCAACACAAGTACAAAGAAAGTACAATGATAATGAATGAATACCAGGGCTCTCTCCTCCCATATATATACAAGTAGGTGAGGGAGGTCAACATAAAATAAGGACATGTGTCCATACAAGTAACCAACAAGGCAACCCCACATGGAGCGCTCTACAAAACAAGGATGAACATGTGTCAAACTAGGGTTTATCCAACCCCCAAAGTGAAACACCAAGTCATGATCTTGGGCTTAATGCCTCTCCTCCAAGATGGTGCACTCTTCAACAAGATGTTAGTCCAATGCTTTCTCTTCCATTGTGGTCCATATCCAAGTGTTCTCATGCAAGGCATTCTTCCTTTAACTATGTGCCACATGCCCTCTCATGTGCCCAATGCTAGTCTCATGTATGCCAATGTTGTCACAAAGCTCCAATGCCCCCTTTCAACATATGCGTTCGGGTCCATCACTAATCTTTATGAAGTATGCTCCTCAACCCAAGCATCCTCAAGTCATGTGTCCAACCTCCAAGGTGTGTATCACATGGTCCCAAGCTCCAAGGGCTAAGTGCCCTTCTCCAAGTGGCAAAAACTCCTCCTAGGTAGGTACCTCTCTTGATCAAGCAATTGACTTCCCCATTTTGTGCACCCAATGGGTTAGGCAACATGTCGATTAGGTTAACAACCTCCTAGATAAGGGATCCATGCCAACACTCTAACCAAGCTCAAGCATCCACCCAAACCGAAGCACCCATATGTTCATGAAACATCGCTGAGGGGTTATTAGACATAGGACTCACCTAGTAAGGTGAAAATACTTTTGGAGTAACCTCAAAATCCATCACTCCCATTTTATGAGAAAAATGTTTTTTGTAACACCTATCAACTCCCTCTGAAATTACAACTTGTAAATCTAGTGCCTCCACAGCATTGAAAGAGTCCTCCATCATGATAGAACATCATACCTACTCTACAAGAGCCACACTCACAAGTACAGGTCGACACACCTCAACATCCAAGCAATTACTACTCATGAAGGTGTGTCTCTCTCCAAGCAATTAACCAAGAAATCTGCAACTCGGCCTCTGGATGGTGAACATGCAAGAAGAATACAATAAGGTAACTTAGTTTGCAGTTTACACCACCAAAACAAGTTACTCCTTCCCCTCTACTAGGGGCTCCAAAAGAACAATGACCATTTGTGAAATTGAAGGAACATAACCTTGGATCATTGCTTCTTGTGGACCTCTTAAACTACTTGACAACAAGGAAGACATCATTGATATCTTGTAAAAAACTACAGCATCCCTAAAGTCATCGTCATGGGTCAAAATCCTTTGGCACTGTTGCCGTCGGAACACGCACTCGGGGAAAGGGTTAGCGCAGCAGAAATCTTCAAGCTGCTAGGTGCATTCCTTGGGGGCAAGCTAAGAGTTGAGATACTGTCACTCAAAACTCAACTCCTCCGTCTAGGCTTACTACTAGCGAAGCCAAGGGGGGTGGTCCCTAATAAAATAACGAAGGCTTTTAGACTAAGTTACAAAAATGAAAGTTAGTCTAGGAGTTTGAAATGATTACTGAAACAAGAGAGAGCAACAATACATGAATTTAAAGACAACCGCTGACAATATGATTTAACCATGATAGATAAATTGTCTTAAGCAAATAACAAATTACTTCATCAAGATAGGAATTAAAGGTGCATGTAATTGTTTGTAAACATAGATCAATGCCAATGGAGTAAAAAAATAGTGTTGCTGTGTTGGGAAAGTATTGCAGTTGTCTCGTTGGTCAGTTTTAATTATTATGGATGAGTGATTAAGGAGTGCGTTAATTCTTGGTTTGGCCCAACTCCAACTTACTCCTTCGAACTGAGCGCAATGACAACTATATCAAGTGTCCAACGGGGTGAGGCATAACTTGCTTAAGTTTCATGTGACCTCCCGTGTTGTTGTGATTAAGCTATTGTTGGATTTCCCTATTAAGCTAGTCACTCAAGTCCCTTTTTGGTGTGACCGACTATTTGGATGAATCGCAGTGGTCCAGAGTGTTGCCGCCTAATACACTCTTGGGGGGAACGCTGCAGGAAACCTTCAAGCCACTTGGTGTGTCCTTGGGGGCAAGTCAGAGTCAAGTGCTGTCATTTGATTACTCGACTCCTCCGTTTAGGCTACTTTTAGCAAAGCCAAGGGGGGTGGTCCCTATAAAAATGAATCTATGGCTTTTAAACTATGAAAGATAAAATGCACATCTAGGAGTTAATGATGAAAATGGAAAGTACCGAAACAAGATACAATTGCAATTAAGTTTAAATACAACAACACATGAGATTAAAATCATTCACGACATTTAGTAGATTTAACTTAACCATGATAATGCATAATGACCAGTGACAAGATTGTAAGTGTGATGCAGTTGTGTTGTGTCGTGAAAGTATTGCAAAGTCTTGTTTCCAATTTTAAAATTATTAATGCGTATTAAAGGAGTGGGTTTATTTTTGGTTTGGCCCAACTTAGACTCACTCTCTTTGTTGGGCGTTGTGACAACTATACCAAGTGTCCAACTAGGCGAGCATGATCCTTCTTACGACATCCTGCTGACTTTATAGTTAGCTTCACTTCGACCTCCCGAATCCTTAGAATTGAGACTTTGTAGGATTGCCCTATTAAAATTAATTACTCTACGTCCTTTTCTGATTGACCCAACTGTTCAGACTAAGCTGCAGCGGTCAAGAGCATACTTCGGATTTCGAGCATTGGTTGATTTTATTTAAATTGCAAAGTGAGTTGTTAAACTAAACTAAAGCCCAAGAATCTCTTTTCCACACACCAAAAAATGGTGCAGTACTTCGAGAAGCAAGGGCACAATTTTATTATTGTTGTTTGGAACAATTGTAGAAGCATGCAACAAAAATGAGATAAATAAATCATATTTGAATGAGTCCTTCAAGGACGTTTGTGTGCTTCGTGATGTGATTTAATTACTATTAACTTGAAGGAACTAATCTAAAATGAAAAAAATTAAAAAAGTAAAAAAAGTGAAAAAATGCGAATCCCCCTGGGGGAATGGGGGCAGGCACTGGAATAGCCTGTTGAGCTCTCTTTATTTTTGTTACATCAAAAGGAAAAGAAGAAATACTGCTGGTCCTTATCATTAGGTACCAATACAACTTACAATAACTGTGGAAAGCAAAAGGGGGGTAGCAAAAGTTCCCCGGATGGCCACAAAAGCCTCCAAATCCAATTTTTTGGTCGCTTTTATATCAAAACCTGCTAAAAATGTAAAAAAACAGCGAACGTCATTTGTTATAAAAGGGCCAAAAACACTTAAAAAGTGTATTTGGCCACACTACCAAAATTTATAAATTTTTTCTAAGTTAACTAGCTACACAAATAAAAAAAATGAACTAAGTAAGTCAAGCTAGAGAGCTTGCCTTCTTAGGATCTTTGTTTGCCTCTTTGAGAGATGGCAAGCAAATGATTATGCACTAGATCACTTGATAAAACTTTTGGAAATAAGAAAGATCCTCTATCTTGCTTTTTTAGATCTACTTGAAACTTTCAAAATAGAGAAATGGCAACCTAGATCTAGATAATCAAATAAACTCTAAGTATTAGATTGCAAATTTATTTAGATCTACTTATCAATATGACTTTTAATGCAAGATCTAAATGTGAAAAGAGGAGACTAACCAAAGTAGATGAGAATATGGTGGATCTAGAAGTTGGAACCAATGGGGGTTGAGCAATGAGGATGGGCTATGGAGTCTCCTTTTGATGCACCGGTGAGATCTATCGCCTTGTTTGGATCTACTAAATGAAGAGACGAGCTAACATGCTCACCGACTCCTCCAGCTTAGGCAACCTGCAAAATCACTACAACACTAGCAAAGGGGATAAGAGCATATGTGTAAATAATCAAGAGAAAGCATATGAAGCAATGGATTCAAACAAGAGATCACACTACTTTGAGCATCCTATTATTATCGACAAGAGCAAGCAATCGATAAAGTATTATTTACAGATCTTTAAGAAAGATAACTTCCCTTAGAAAAGACATATAATCCCAACAATAGCTAATATGAAACAATGATACATTTTACCTCATGAGAGCAAAGCATGAAGATCCAACACCAAAGACAACACCAGAGTAGCCTCCAAAGCCTCTTATTAACTCAATGAAAATTATTACAATAGCAAGCAGAGGTTCGACCTTCTAATGCAAACAATGGAGCCAAAGCCTCCTTTAAATAGGTGAATACATGCAAAGTAGGGCGCAACTACCAAAGGAGGGGGCACATTCTTGATTGAGGAGTTAACACTGAGCTCAATGCTTTGATGTAGGGTGAGATTGGGAGCCAAATCCAATGGATTTGCACCACCTCAAGGGAGGTAGGTGCATCCCTTCTTGTAAATATCACAACCAACAAGCTTTTGCCACATGGACAAAGTCGCCCAAGATGAGAGAGGGCGCATTCTTCAATTGCTAGTTAAGTAGATCTAGTTTGGTTTGATTGAAATCATCTCTTTCGGAGCTCAGATGGCATGGACTTGACTGCTCAATCACCTTAGTTCAACTCCAGACCAACTCCGGACATCTCCCATTGATTTAGGAATTTGTCCTTTTTATTTAATGTCTTTATTTGACATTTATTTTGTCTTTTTTGGGTTTTTCAAGCAAATATTATTTTCCGAGTTAAATAATTGCTCGAAACTTAGGAAACGTGGGTTTATGGGTTAAATGGGTGTTCTAGCTTAGAAAACGAGCACCCCATTGTTAGATTTTACCCATAAACCACTTAATTATTACATTTTGAAATTTTTTAATTAAACCATTAAAAAAATGGTCCAATTATCGATTTTTTTTTTCAAAACTTAAAAAACAACACCTAGGGACCTAGTACATGACCATATGACTTTATTTAAGTGTCTAGCATGTTTATATAAGTTAATACGTGAACTTTAATAATCCCCCAAGGCCTAACTACTAACTTAGGCATTCCAGCTTTGGAGGTGTAGGAGAAAAACTCGTTAATTATACTCGGCTAAAGGCAAAGCATAATTGACAAGGGAAAAAAATCCTTGTAATACCCTCATTAGTTGCCAAGTCCTAGGGAGCCAAGTTACTCAAAAGACCACCATGCTAGTACACTTTATTACAAACCCTGTGGGGCATGGACATGCATTCAAAATAAAAAATGGGGCCCTGAAAAGGCCCTATTTTGAACTTCTGAACCCTAGAATGCACAAGTATTTGGGCAACTTTGGCGGCTCTCTTGAAGTACAACTGATGTGCAACTCAGTTGGTAACACAGAGCATACGGGAACTTGAGCCTGGATTAGTTTTAAGAATTGATTAACTGTGCAGTTGTTTAATTAAACTAATCAAGATTTATTACTTTGCGAAAGGAAAAAGTAAAACTAACTATATAGCTTGTTAGGACGGATTGTGTGCGTGTGTTGATAAAATAAAGCAAAAAAAAAGGTTAGAAAGGGCAAACCACAAAAAGCGAGACTGCGAGTCCCCCCAAGGGATATGGGGTGTGGGTGCTGGGTAGTCCATTTGCTTTTTATAATTAATTTACAACTTATGAAGGTGGATGCCTTTGGTCCTTATAATTCCAGATCCAAAGGCTTACAAAGTTTTCGGGATGAAGTAGATTTGAAGTAAGGTGCTCCAGGAAGTCTTGGATGGCTTAGATCTTGAAATTTTCGGCAGCACCTCTTCCTACCTGATCATTAAAAGCGAGAAAACAACCACCTGAAATGCACCAAATGTGCCAAATAAAGAGTTAGAAGCATAAAATATGAAGTACTAAAAAGATGAAAAATAAGTCAAAGTACTTAACCAAATTAGATCTACCCAAATTTAAGCTCTAAAACCTTAGATCTAGTAGCATACTTAAGCAAATCAACTTTTTAAAATATTCTTTTCAAAAGGAAACTAATTTAGCTAAGCATGTAAGTAACTGTAACCAAAGAGAAATTTAAATTAAATGGGTGAAGGAGAGAGAGATAGAAAAGGAGCGTTAAAGCTTGGGAACTTTTGGGCCATGGGGTTCGTTGGTGGAGAGCAAAGGGACTGTGTCCTTCTAAAAGCGCTTGAACGACGAAGGAGTCGAACAAGATCAATTGATCCTTCATGCGAGACAACCTGCACAGCTAAAACTACTTGCACAAAAGTGTCAAATCCGGTGCTTCTCGTGCTAGAAATCAGAAGAGTATGCATACAAACAAGTAAAACATACAAATTCTATATCACTGACATAAGCAAGAAATAAATGAAATCAAACAAGAATCATTTATCCTACTAACTAGAAATAGTCCTTCAAAGGCCCGATCATCAATCAATGCAACACGATCATCAATCAATGCAACAAATAAGTAAGCTACGCTATAGTTACCTCATAAACCATGGACATTTGCATCCACACACATAGAACCATACACCACAGATTTGCCTCCAAAGCCTTTTATTATTCCAATAGATATTACAAAAATCAGTACAAGACTCATCAGCCTTTCGTTTGTTATCACACTATAGTAGCAGGGCTACTATCCTTGTTCAGCAGATATCTGCACATTCCAGAGCTTCCATTATTCCAGAGCATGGCTATATATTTTGGATCACTCATGATCAGAGCAGTATATTATTCAGATTTATGTTAGACCTTGTGTCAAGGCTTAGCCTTGAGAGTTCAGATTTGATGACCGATGTGACCCTTTATCCCATACAGTTTCAGTTCAGTGCCTAGAGATGTATTGCAGTAGTGTTTCAGATGGTACATGATGATTATTATTATGATGATGTTGTATGATCTATGGATATGTTATTACTAACTGTGGATTATTATCTTGTTGATTTAGTCATGTTCACAGCATTTGCTTGGTATATTATTCCTGATATGGCAAACTTCTTAAAATGAACTATAAATCATAAAATGGACAATTGCTTGCACATTTAGGTCATTTAACAAAACCCACTGGTTTTCCACCTTACATAGATATGGTTTGACTTTCTGATATTGAGGACTTCCCCATTTTTCTACCTCTGTGTTTGGACCGCATCCCTGTATATTCAGTGTTTCGGCTCTAAGTTGGTGACAAAACTTGCTCCTGGTGAGTCGGATTGTAGGCCTAAATCATTCTGGTCGGTTGTCCCGATGTTTGGCATTGGCTCGAACTCCCCCTAGTCACTTGAGATGTTGTTGGCTAAAACTGAAAGCTCATGTTCTACCTATGGAAACTTATAAATTCGCCCATGGAAACTAAAAAAAAAAGGGCAAGAGCAATGAACAGCTAAAAATACTCCTCGAAGAGTATAAGAAAGGTCCAAAAAGCAATGGCTCTTAAAAGTTATATCTAAACAATTGCTGACCTTATATGTATTTAAAAAAAAAAACATGCCCTGGATGCAAGCTGCAACTAGTTGTGCTTATCAGCACACCTGAAATCCGAAGGGTTATGTAGGCCAAAAAGGCCATGAAATGAAATCGAATGATCCTAATGAACCTGGATCAACTTGATGTAGACATGATGCCTAAGTTGAATAAGCACTCTCTGAACAACTTATCCATTTGTGAGGCACAACCATTCCCCGTGTTATTTTGTCCAACACAGAGTTTGTAGCTTCCCCCCTTCTCCTAGTCCAAAGTATTTTTGAGTTAAGTTAGACAAGTCAACCCCTTGGCCCAACTTTGTTCCTAGCCTTCATCCTTCACTAGCAGTTTGACCATATCCGATGGGTGAGTTTGTCATTTGAACTATTGTGCAAGTAATTTTATATAACAAAGGAATATGCTAACTTGATCAATGCCACTAAATGGATGTTATACTTTGAGCTTGGCTGTGAGAATGATTAGAGAAGCATTGTCTTAGTCTACTGATGTGATTTATCCTTGGTTGTATATTCTTGAGATCCGTGATGATGTGGGCCATATATATATACTTATTGATGATGATTCATGGTCCCACATACTTGATGATGAGATCATATGATGGACATATGATGCAGATGATGATCGATGCAGTTCAGCAGATTTATTTATTACTTCAGATCAGTAGATTATGCATTGTCCATAGATGGTGGACCCTACAGCTGGCCAATAGGGAAACCCATGGTGTATGAGTACACATTTCTAGTGGATTTGGGTCTTCTGGATCCATTGAGACACTTATCTTTCAGTTCCAGGCACTTCTGACAGTGATTGATGCAGTCTTACACTTGTTGACTAGATTTGGGGTTGATTTCCCAGCCTGAGCAGCAGGGGCCATGAGAGGCCAGTTCACCTAGGGCGCTGTATGAGAAGGGGGTGGTCCAGCCACTTGTTTTTACCATTTACCCCCCCTTCTGGAGAGCCTAGTGGGCTCATATGGACAACACAGATGCCCTAGGAGGCAGTTTTGGCACTTTCATAGTTACCGAGGCAGTTAAAAAATGGGATAAAGTGGTCATTGAGGAAATCGATTTGGGCAATTGAGGCAAGGTTTTGGCATTTGGTTTTCACAGAGGTCTTCTAGGATGATCCCACTATCTTCCAGCCAGTTTTCACCATGTGGGTAGGCCTACAGCGATCACAGGAGGTCTTTTACTGCTTGTCTGTCACTGATTCTGAGGACAGATTTGGTCATTTATATTATCTTGGACATATTTTATTATTTTATTGTACCTTGGGGATGAGCTAGTAAGGATTGATACCTCCTAGCCCCACCATGTGCTTATCTTGTTATGTCCTAGTCATTATGAGGTGGATTTTTATACTTTTACCCCTCTAGTGGATGTCGTCATACTCCTATTGTACCATTTAGTTAGGACGTCATCATTATATTGGGTGATCCTTGTGATGTATTGTTATGATTTATTATTAGCCGTTGATTAGATCTTTTGATCTTTTAATCTTAGCCACTCATGTAAAAAGTGGTTAGGATTGTACTCTCTCCCCATCCTATTTAAGGAGGGAGCCTCTCATTGTAAAATCATCTAGAGATTTTTGGCTCTTGGCTCTTGGAATAAAATTTCTATCTTTTGGAGTACGTGCTTGGATTGGAGTGGATGTTGGTTGTTTCGATTGTAAATGCTCTTGCCCATTGCACTGGAGGATCTATTGTAGCTATCTTGCATATTTGCCATATCTTATTTACAGGTTAAGAGGACGTTTTTGGACAAGTGCGAATTGGTGGGGAGGCTTGCCCTTCAAGCTTGGAGGAAGACGTTTTGGTTAAACAGGGAGTAGTTTTGTCTTTGTGCCAACTATTCTATTCTTATCTCTCTCTTGCTTGTATCTACCTTCAACATGTTAAACTGATTGATGCTTTGCTCCTCGGTTTTGACAGGTTAGAAGGACTCATATGTGGCTTGGAAAAATCGATTTGGCAAGAGGGCTTCAACAATTCTCCATTTGATCTTTGGCAAAAGTAATCCTTGTCTCAACTAGCATTCATCTCTTCATCCAGGTATGCTCCAAAGGTATGATCTTCTTCTTCCTTGAATCATCCATAATTTCTAGATCATAAAAACCCTAATTGATTAAAACCCTTGTTTTTGGTTTTTCTTAGATCTACTTAGATCTAGCCTTGCTTTTGAAGAGATTTTAAGAACCCACCTCTATAGTATCCACCCCTAGTGGGATCTATAGTTTGGTGGTGATTGGGTTAAAATTGACACACTTTTCAAGGCAAAAAGCCCTCTTGAACCAACTCGCACTTCCCTAAGAGAGGCTTGTTTGGTTAGATCTAGCACATGGGTAGGTGAGATCCCACTTGATTTGCAATCTAGACACTTGATAACCTACCCCCAGATTGTTACTTTGGTGATTTCTACCTTGTGGGCATCATTTCACGTTTTAAGGGATCAAAACCCCCTTTTGAATTTCTTGGTACCTTAAAACTCAGATCTACTAAGATCTAACCCTTGGATTGACTTGATTTTTGAGATCTACATAGATCGGGGGTCAAGCCACTTGGATCTACAGCTTGGTGGCCATTGGACTTGATTTGGTCCACTTAACCCACCTTTTAGCCCTCCTTGAGCAAAGTCGCACTCCCTTGGGTGAGTGAGTTTGCCCACTTTGAGGAAGTGGGTGGTTGAGATTTTTGTGGATTTGGAACGGCCATACCTTGAAACCTAGGTCTAGAGTATCATCTTGTGACGATCTTCCTTGGGGGTAGCATTCCTTGTTTCAAGGGATTGTGGTCCACTTAGGGTCATTTCATGAAAACCTAGATCTAGCAAGATCCAACCATTCTATCTCAATTAGCCCACTTGACTTGGCTCCTAGGTGTCCCGATCTACACTTTGACATACCTTTTGACCCCAGTAGCCCATCCAACAAGGCACTAGTCCTCCTCAAAGCAAGTCGCACTCCTTGGGAATTGTGTCAAACACTAGATCCGGTACATGGGTAATCCTAAATTTAACTTAGATCCATAGATCTACTCATCACATAACCTCTAGTACAAATTTCATCCCTAGCTTCACCTTGTGGGCCCACTTAAAGCCATTTCACACATCCCAAGAAAATAGGACCCACTTGTGTAAACATATGGTACTACACCTTGTCATCATACCTAACTATGTGGCCTAAATCATACATCGATTGAAACACTAACAATCTCCCAAACCACCTTCAACCATACTTTAACATCTAGGTCCATTCAACCTTGCATTGGTTTCCGTAACTCTTCATTTACTTATCCTTAGAAACCTTTGTTTGGGTCCAATCAACTGTGATTGGTTATAGGGTCTCCCCCTAGGTCTTGCTCCACCTTGACCTAAAGCGAAGAGTGCCTCGGTTGACGTGACTTCCACCTTGCATTGGGAACCGTGGCATCTCTTGGGTCACCTCTTTAGTTGCTTATCTCCTCTACCGTCCCGGATGGGATACCACTAGGGGCAACTACAAGTTGTGTGATAACACGGTCCTCTTTGACCACCAGAAAATGAGAGCCATATCCATGCTTAAATTGAAAAGAAGAGAGGTGGGGTGCACTAGAGAGGTGAGGGCGCTTGAGCAATTTGGGGAGAAGATCAAGCCTTGATCAAAGCCGTGATTGAAGGCTTGGGTTGAGGAAATGGCTGCCACCTCACAAGAGGAACACCTTCTTTACTTTGGAAGCTCCAACCTCCACCCACAATTTGCCACACAAGCAAAGTTGCTCGAAGTTGAACTTGCCCTTGCTTTGGATTTGATTGAAATCACCAGATGCCGATTGATTTGCTCTTCGATGTTGATTGCAATCATAACTGGGCATTCAGTTGGACAAATTTCCTCAAATTTAGGAAATTTGATTTTCTCCATATCTTTATTTTTTGAATTCTCTTTTATTATTTTCGAGAGAATTTTTATTTGAGTGAATAATAATCACTTGAAACTTAGGAAAGGTGGGTTTAGGGGTTTAATGGGTGCTTTGGGTTGGAAAACGAGCACCCCCATGGCAAATTTTGTTAGAGATAGTGGTATCTCGAGATGTCCTCCATGGTTCAGATGCCTTGCATGGAGGTACATCATCAGTATAGGAATCAGGATGGAGTAGAGGGTGAGATGCACTCTACTCAGTGGCATGTATCCATTGGCGGATGCATGCGGACCTTCCGAGGTGTTTTGCTTCATGCAAGCATGAGTTTTGCATATACAACACTTAATTAAAAGATGCATGCAAAAGTGACTTTTTGCATGCAAAGATATTAGGTTTTTGGTAAACCTAATTGACCAGTGAGATTATATAAGGAGGCAGGAGGTCCCTGACCGAGGTAGCTCGGTTGACTTATCTGAGAGAGATTAGTCAAGAGTGTGGAGGGCGCATTAGTGCATGTAGGGCGACTTTCTGGGAGTAGAGAGGAGCTTCTACAAGAGGGAGAATGGTGTGATCTGAGCTGGATCAGACACCACTTGTCCAAAGGAACTTGGCGCCCAGTTCTGTGGACTGAGAGAGTTCAACAGAGTAGTTTTTGTAGAGATTTGAGGAGGATGTATTCCAGAGAGGGAGAGGGGCGCATTACCAAAGGAGACGGGAGCTTGTTCTGGATCTGATTGACCGATTGAGCAGCTGAGACTTTCAGAGTATCCTTGCCTCAAAGTTTGAGGAAGGACTGTGACGATCAGAGCTTTAGATCTGTTGAGATCTGATTCCGTACGAGCATTTGACATCCAGCGGTAGGGCACACTTTTCCATGCAGAGGAAGGGCGCATTCACCAGATTGAGCAGTTGGCCTTCTTCCGTAGCAGAGCAAATCAGAGCAGTGTAGTAGGAGAGACAGTAAAGATAGAGTTACCTGCAGACAGATCCAAATCCAGTTGACAGCTAGGGCACATTTCCTATGTGCATGCATCCGTTGTTGCATGCAGATCTAGGGTTTTGACCTGGTCAGGTTTGGTTGCCATTCTGAGGTAACATTGTATGTACTTGTTTTCTTCTTATATTGCTCTGGGCTTGAGATAAAAGAAAGCCCCACAAATAGCTAGTTTTCCCCGTTTGGGGTTTCCAAGGTACATCCTGTGTTGTGTGATTGATTGAGTTTTCATTGTCAAAGTGTTAAGAGATCTATAGCATTTGATTCTTAAGTCTTTATTGTATTATTGATTTATAGAGACTCGAACCACTTGAGATCTTAGGGCTATCCAAAGGGAGTAGTGATCTCTGGATAAAATTAACATGGTATCGGAGCCTTGGTAAGGTTAGGGAGATCAATCACACTCAGATCTGAGAAGTTGGAGACTAGATTTGAGATAAATCTAGTAGATCAGTAAATATAGAGACCAGATCTACCAGATTTGAAGAGAGGAGGTCGGATTTGTGGTTGTAGAGGTCAGATCTATCAGATTTGTGAGTTTGGAGGTGAGATCTGAGATAGATCTTTCATATCTTGGGAGTAGAGTCTAGATCTATGGCAGATATATCAAATCTGAAGAGGAGACATCAGATCTGTGAGAGAAGAGACAGGATACGATTTAGAGAGTTTGAATCAACAGTGTTATTAGATTTACAGAGTCATTGCTTTAGGACTTTGTATAGTTATGCATCTACCCATATGATGGGAATACAAGAAGTGTTCCTCAGTGTTTCAGAAACAGACTCAGATTGCTATGAGAGGCTAGCAGTGAGTAGAGTTGGTTCGATGATGTTCCAGTCGAAGTCAGAAGGTTTACTGAGGATGGATAGAGGGATACATGTACTAGAGCGGACAGATTTACCCTCAGTATTAGCTTTTGAGGATGACGGATATAGTATTGTGTTCCGGGATGGGCAGAGGCTTCTATGTTTAGAGGAGTGACCTTGGATGCAGCAGTGAGTCATGGCATCAGACAAGGTCAATTGCAAGCCTGTATGTGGGTCCAGGGAGACCTTGGATGCAGTTTCAGTATCAGTGACAAAGGGAGAGCATGATGCTTCTCTCAAGATTGGCACTGATAAAGGATGAGTGCAGATCTGCATATCAGAGTGCAGCAGATGCAACCGAGAAGTCTTCCAATTTAGAGGGAGTAGCTGTAGTAGCAAATGATGTGTTTGATCTTGGTGGATGCTTCTCTAGAAGTACCTTCCTCGCTAAGAGGGAGTGTTGCTGTAGAGATGTGCATGAGATCTTGCATGATGCATGTACATGAGATATGCATGATGCATGTGCATGAGATATGCATGATGCATATGCATGAGATATGCATGATGCATATGCATGAGATATGCATGTGCATGGAGATTGAGAGATTGAGGGTTGACTGCATGCAGAGCAGTCACATGACTGGGATGCAAGATGCATTCCTTGAGCACACATCCATGTAGATGAATCGAGATGTGCAGAGGACTGATCGCTTGGTCACAGGAGTGGGTAGAGTTCGTTTTCTACTTGACCTTGGAGAGCTCCTGGAGGTATCAGGAGTGTTGTTCATTCCAGGATTGAGAGGGAGTATACTCTCAGTGGCAGCCTTGGGTGCTGCCGGTTACTCTGTGGTGTTCCAGAGGGATCTGATATTCACTTATCCAGAGGGAGTTGATCTAGTCTTGATGGGTGGGCCACAGGATCGACAGTGAGTACTTGGTTTGGGGATAGCCCACATCTGGCACATCAGGTTGGTTGAGGGCATCCTCTTCAGATTCAGAGGGGGATAGAGAGCGAGATGCTCACAATAGGGATGATGCTAGGAGGAGTGAGTCTTTTCAATAGATGGGTGAGCGAGATGCTCACTATGATGATGATGATCAGAGGAGTGATTCCTTTTATCCCAATGGATGAGCGAGATGCTCATGGTGTTGATGAGACACAGGGGAGTGAGTCTTTGGACTCAGATTAGATGGATGAGCATGATGCTCATACAGGCACCATTTGGAGATTGAGTTGGTATGACACCAGTTGGAGATTGAGTTTGTATGAGATGACTGAGATGGACTTAGCTCAGGAGAGAGTTGAATCAGCTCAAAGACAAAGGGAGATCACCTACAGGGCAGTAGATCTGCTTGATGGCAGATTGAGAGATTGGTTACAACAGAGTTCAGAGGGAGTCTGAATCAGAGTTCAGTGACAGAGTCAGTGGTTGATCAGGGGCTTCTTCCAGAGCCACATTGATGGAGTTAGATCAGGATACTACAAGTCAGAGGGCAATAGTGACAGGAAGGATAGTTAGACCAGTGTCAGCAACAGGGGATTTGTTGGATCCGGGCATCAGTGGTTGGACTTCCCTCGATAAGAGGGAGTGTTAGAGATAGTGGTATCTCGGGATGTCCTCCATGGTTCAGATGCCTTGCATGGTGGTACATCAACAGTATAGGCATCAAGATGGAGTAGAGGGTGGGATGCACTCTAATCAGTGGCATGAATCCATTGGCAGATGCATGCGGACCTTCCGGGGTGTTTTGCCTCATGCATGCATGAGTTTTGCATGTACAACACTTAATTAAAAGCTGCATGCAAAAGTGACTTTTTGCATGCACATATATTAGGTTTTTGGTAAACCTAATTGACCAGTGAGATCATATCAGGAGGCAGGAGGTCCTCGGATGAGGTAGCTTAATTGACTTATCTGAGAGAGATCAGACAAGAGTGAGGAGGGCGCATTAGTGCATGCAGGGCGACTTTCTGGGAGTAGAGAGGAGCTTCTGCAGGAAGGAGAGTGGTGTGATTTGAGCTGGATCAGACACCACTTGTCCAGAGGCACTTGGTGCCCAGTTTTGTGGACTGAGAGAGTTCAACAAAGATTTCGGGAGGACGTCTTCTTGAGAGGGAGAGGGGCGCATTACCAAAGGAGAGAGGAGCTTGTTCTGGATCCGATTGATCGATTGAGCAGCTGAGACTTTTGGAGTATCCTTGCCTCAGAGTTTGAGGAAGGACTGTGACCATCATAGCTCAGATCTGTTGAGATTTGATTCCGTACGAGCATTTGACATCCAGAGGGAGGGCGCACTTTTCCATGCAGAGGAAGGGCGCATTCACTAGATTGAGTAGTTGACCTTCTTCCGTAGCATAGCAGATCAGTGCAGTCCAGTAGGAGAGATAGTACATATAGAGTTACCTACAGACAGATCCAGATCTAGTTGACAGCTAGGGCACATTTCCTCTGTGCATGCATTAGTTGTTGCATGCAGATCTAGGGTTTTGACCTGGTCAGGTTTGGTTGTCATTCTGAGGTAACATTGTATGTACTTGTTTTCTTCTTATATTGCTCTGGGCTCGAGATAGAAGAAAGCCCCACAGATAGCTGGTTTTCCCTGTTTGGGGTTTCCAGGGTACATCCTGTGTTGTGTGATTTATTGAGTTTTCATGGTCAAAGTGTTAAGAGATCTATAGCATTTGATTCTTAAGTCTTTATTGTATTATTGATTTATAGAGATTCAAACCGCTTGAGATCTTAGGGCTATCCAGAGGGAGTAGTGATCTCTGGATAAAATTAACAAATTTCACCTCTGAACCAGACTTTTATGATATTTTTGGTTTTTTTAATCAAAACATTAAAAATTGATCTGTTTTTCGGGAAAATTTATTTTCTCAAAACTGAATAAAAATCCTAGAGGACCTAGTGCATGTTCATGATGAATCAATTTAATGTCTAGCATGCTCATAAATATTGACACATGAACTTTAATAACCACCTAAGGCCTAACCACCAAGACGACCATTCCAACTTTGGTTTGGAGGAGCGGGTGGAAAAATTGTCGATTATACATCGCTTATTCAACATTGCATAGTTGACAAGGGAAAAAACACCATGGAATGATCAGATTGATGTTTAAGTCCTAGGAAGCCAAGCTCTTTACAAAAGACCGTCATGCTAGCACATTTTTACAATATCCCGAAGGGGTATGAACATGCAATTATTTAAAAAGGGGCCAAAACCTGGCCTGATGGACCTCAAAACACTGATAAAGAACAATTGGATTGTTCAAGTCTTTGACGGTTCACTCAGAATCTACTAAGTGCAATTTTAGTGGATAACATGCACCACTTCAAGAATTGCTTAGGGCATCTTGCAAAGATATTCACATCTCTATTTAAGACTAGAATAAGTGAATCAAATCCATCAAAGTAGAAGATAAAATCAACATACTTCTCATTTCACGATCCTGAAATATCAAGCTCAAGGGAAAAAAGGCAACAACAACAAAAGAGTCATCATTAAATGTGAAGTTGTGAACATGAGAATCCATCTCAGGCACTTCAAAATTTCCAACAACTAAAGAAACAACCTCGTCATTGGTACTCATCACTACCCCCATCAGCTGGAAGTCTAGAATCAATCACCAATTTCACCACCATAGGAACAAATGCACAAGATCAACAATAGCTTGGCATCACTCTAGCTATCATATCCAAGATCAATCTCTCCACAAATGTACATGATGTACAATCAATACTATCCTCAAGGGATAATGCTGGAAGCTCTCTCCATCTACAACAATCACTAAAGTTGAGCAAGGTTGCCATCACAACTCAACCAAACGGATTAGCCAGTAATCATCAATCTATCATGGAATGAATCAACCCATCTCAGGATCCAAAAATCAACAAACAATCAAATGGTCAGGCATGCCTATCGTAGGCATCAATTCACTCCAAAACACTAATATATATTGGGACAAATCAGTCGCCTATCATATGTTGATGTTTTGTAGCTTGAGCAGGAACTTCTGCATAGGTTAGTTGTCAAACATGTGTGAAGTCATCCAAGTTAATCTATTTTGTAGTTCACTCTAGTAATAAAGTGAAAGTCTTATATTTTGCTGTTGAGTCTAAGAAAGTGCATTTTTAATGCATTAGTGATTTAGACTAATCTCAACTGTCGATCTCATCGAAAGATTATGGTTTTGGTAGATTAGGGTTGCAGCTAAAGTATAAAGGCATGTCAAAGTAGAGGGTAAAGACACATTCATTATTCATAGGAAGACAGTTTTGATCGGAAGGTGAAAAAACCTATCTGGAGAGTGAAATTAGAGCACTGAAGGGGCCGAAGGGGAGCCTAGTCAGCAACCAGAGAGACTTCAGGAAGCAGGCAGCAGCAAAGGCTAATCCATACAATCGTATGGAGTCATATAGCAGATCCGTACAGTTGTATGAATCCATACAAAAAGTCTTAATGTCGTACAGATTTGTATGGATAGGTCTGTACAGGCCTGCAGCAGTCTCGTACGGTTACCAGCAACTATTAGGAGGATTTCTCAGTTGTTTAAAAGAAGTTTTCCTCAGTAAGTTTGCTGATTTTTCCCTCATTTTGAGTACCGTACAGCTGTAAATTTCTACAGTTGTGGAGGTTTCCTTGTAAGCCTAAATCTATTAATGAAAGGCTGATTTGAAGGTGTAAATCATCTGTGTATTATGTTTTGCTTCTGCTGTTCATTTTCAGCTATGTGTGTGATTGTTGCATGTCCAAAAATATTTATTTCAGCAGTTAAATAAGTTCAGATCTGATTTATTTCATTAAAGGAAACATAGGACAACAGTCACCCAGGGCTTAAAAATTTACATCGTAGTACCCATAGTTCCTTCTGGGTATAACACCCATTAAAATATACCACATACTAGCCATCAATGAAGATGATCCTCCACCTATAACAACTGAAAACATACTTGCATCTATTGGAACAAATCAGCTACCTTCTGCAGGTCCTCCTAGGCATCCCACCTGCTGGAAATAAATCCATACCAGCTAAGTATTAGATAGATCCACTACCTCTCACAGGTGAAAACATATTGGCAATCCCTAGAACAAAACAACCACCTATTGAAGAGCCTCTTAGGCATCACACCTGCTGAAAATTCATCCATTATAGTCAACATTGTAGTAGATCCATCATCTCTCATCACAAGAAAAATTAGGATTTCAACCTATCAAAACCTCTCATAGGTGCAACTTGCTAAGTCACATGGTTTGGGCTTATCAACGAGTAGGTTTTGTGGAATTTGAATTTTTTGATGAGGTTCGCCATTAGGTTTGTCTATATACTTTTTTTCATATATATATATATATATATATATATATTTTAATGTGGTTCACGCCCAAAAATTGGGTTGCTACATCCACGGAAAGCTTCCAAGGGGCCCACCCGAAGGGGCCTCACCTTGTTAGGTTATTTCGGAGCCTATCCCCGGCACCACTTGGGTGCCTAACTATGGAGGACCCAGAGAATTGAACCCTTGACCTCGAGCTCGTAACGGCTTGGTCCCGGAGGCTTCAACCTACTGACCTACACCACGGGGCTATATATATATATATATATTAACTTTAAAATAAATATAACATAAAATAATAAGAAATCAGCAACAATAAACATAAAAGTTGTTATGATGGACATGGAAACTGCAAGGATAAATTACAAGCTTGAGTTGTGACATGGGGTTTATAAGGGATAGGTAAAAGAAATTGTTGTACAAACCCTAGAAGCTGCAAAGTAAACAGACTGATGTTGGCAATGTAGCTTTATGACCTCAAGTCTTGATAAATGCCTTTATGTCTAAATTCTCATTTACTTAGGTCTCTACTATGATTATACCCCAATCACTTGTTCATGATTCTGTACTACCAATCTGATGGTGAATAGAAGATAATGCACAGTTTAGTAAGAGGATTATGTATAAATCATGTTTTGGAAAGACAGTAAAAACATCACATTAATATACACTAGTAGTGAAAAGTGGTGAATGGGACAGCCACAGTGCATCATAAGACTCCATCTTCGTAGGCATATATGGTACAAGCCTCGATGCCACACTGAAGAAGTTAAAACTGAGTTTAAAACAATTAAAGTAGTATGTGCGTAGCCAACAAAAGAATGAACTCAGAGGAGTCCTATCCACTGGAATCAAGGTCCCAAAGGACACTTAGTAGAATAAATATAAAGTGCAAGAGTGAGGAAAAGAGGAGAGTTGAGACACTAGATGAGAGACAACATATATAAATGAAAAGCAGCTGGTGCAGTGTCGTCAATTTAGAGCTTCATTTGAGCTGAATGTTTTTCTTTTTGTTTGGGTGTTCTTTGTTTAATTTTAAAATCACCTCTGGTTGTTGTAAATTTGTGTTGGGAAGTAACTTGTATGATTAGGTAGTTGGCTTTTCATTTAGAAAAGCTTGAGATGATTTTTCATGTTTGTTGAATATTGTGTTCAACTTGATATTACAGGTCAGAGACTATATACATGTCATGGACTTGTCAGATGGCCATATTGCTGCCCTATACAAGCTTTTCAAGACCGAAGATCTAGGTATATTCTCCTACGTATACATTTTTTAATGAATAACACTGGTCATTTTGCCTTAGTGGAGGTCTATTGAATGTGTACATTTTTCTGAGTTAAAATGAACAGACACTTCTAAGAGATTGAATGGTTTAATTCATATGCAGAGATTGATTGATAGTGGATGCTGGTTTTCATAATAAAAAGTTGATCTTTGATGAATGATTTTAACATTTGTGCTCTCAAGAATTGTATTTTCTTTGTTTTATATGTGTTGTCTGCCGAGATGCACACCAGCAGCATAAATCTTTCGAAAGCTGTTCCCTCACTACAAGTGGGGAAGGTGTGGCCTTGGGGGCAAGCAATGAGCCAGGTACTGTCACCTGAATCCCAGCTCTTCTGTTTAGGCTAACTCCTAACGAAGCCAAGGGGGGTAGTCCCTACAAAGAGTTTACTATGGCTCAATGTGTTTTAATGTTTTTCGTGTATGGTGATGCGGATGGATGTTTAGGAGTTTTTTTAATGATGAAAAGATCACAACTTTGTAAATTTGAAAATACACACAAGATAAATGAGCAATCCACGTTGCAAAGCAAGATACGAGATAACTTGATGCACAACCACTTGAAGAATTTTAAGTACAAGTCACTCACATATGGAAAATTAACAAGTACTCCAGATAGATAATAAGCAAATTAAAATATGATGTCAAGGACTAGTGCCTTATGGAGTCAAAAATTGCCCGAGTGCTTGGGTTGCTTGATACAAGGGTTCAAAAGATATGTTCGTGAGATTGTTTTGCAAATTATCTTGTTTTATTTGAAAGTTTTAAATGATCTTGATTATTAGGCTGGCAAGAAACAAGGATAAAACGTCCAACCGGAAGAAATACTTTTAGTGGCTATTCACGGTGATCTGACGGACCGTCCAGTCATCAAGAGGATAAGTATCCAATGTTTAAACCACCCTCAAAGTTTGAACAACGACACTCCAGCTCCACCTCCCAGAATAGCACTATAAGTATTTATCGAAAACAACGCCGGTTTGTTGGTTGCGGGGGTAAAATTTTTATTATGTTATAGAAATTTATCAAATCCAACACCTTTCTGAGTACTAGCCCAACCTTTTCAGGTTGGCAGAGCATATGGGTGTCGGATAGCAACCAAGGTAAATTATTAACGGGGGTGTGAGTTGAAATGTTTTAGGATTATTGAAGCACACAGTTCAGCTCTCTGATAGAGAGTGTTCTTGACTTTGTCTTATGACAAGGTTCAAGAGACTTATTTAATCTATATGCCTAATGCAGGGGAAATGCAAACTTAATATGTTCTCCGATAGAGAGTGCTCTTGACTTGTATTATTGCAAGTTCAAGAGGCTTTGTTCTTTATTAGAATAGAAGCAGCTTGCGTAAAGAAAAAGCACACTTTCTGAATTAAAACAAGTAATGAAAGATAATAACAAGTATACGCTTTATAAGGCCAAAATTTACAACTAACTAAGAAATAAACAACAAGGTGGGATCAACCTCGGAACAAGGTGATCACTAGAACCGCTAGTCCCGAAAACCTTCCAGCTATCTGGATGTCCGCAAGGATGCTAACGGGGAAAGAAGAGCTACCACAAAACAATGAGGCCCTTGGGATGAAATCCCAAGGTTGCTATCGCAAGTCAAGACTTGGAAGAGAGCTAATCTAAGTATAAAAAATGAACTTTAATCTAGAAAACTTGAAGTAAAACTAACTAAAGCATGCATGAAACAAACTTCCGCAAATGGGGAAGGAGAAACAATGTGTGGGAGGCCTTATCCCACCTAGCGTTTTTATTAAATGAGTTACAATTGCCTTTGGGAATTAAACCCTTGAAAGGTCTTTTCAAGAAAATAAACAAATTATGGAAACAATACTTGAAAACCCTTGATGGCTTGTACAAAAGGAGAGTGGTTTTATGATTCTCTTATGTGGTTCAAGCCTTCCCCTTGGATTAAAGTTTTGCTCTTCTTTGAGTATTGTTCTCACTAATCTTTCTTCTCCTTCAAGAGACCTACACAAGCTTAGCCAATCTCAACAATGCACCCATTAGATGTTAGTGAAAACCAAACTTTGAAACTAAGTGCGAAAATTAAGATCTAATCTATATGCAAGAAACTTTTTCAAATGCAAGCTTTTAAGATTTATAAAATGAGATCTAAGTTATCCTAATGCTACTTTTCAAAGCATGAACTAGAATCTACTTAACAAAAACTTAAGAGATCTAAGCTATTGCAAAATGTAAGATCTAAACTATGAAATAATTCTAACTTTGATAACAATACAAAACTTGGAACTTGACTATTTAAAAAGTGAATCTAAATATGAACTAGCTCTACCACTAACCAAGCTTACACTTTGCTTTTTTGTTTGTGTCTTTTGTAGGTGGACGAAAGGGAAAGAAGGAAGGCAAACAAAGGGAGAAAGGGACCCTAAATGGAGGTGGACGAGAGGAGGAAAAGGAGGAAAAAGAGGGGACACGAAAGCTAAAGGAAGAGGAGGGACGAATGGAAGGAGGGAAGAAAACTAGGGGAGACGAGAAGAGAAGGAAGAGGAGGGATGAATGGAATGAGGTTGAGGATGAAGACTAGGATGGAAGAGGGAAACAAGAGAGGCAAAAAGTCAAGCAAGCCAAAAACCAAAGGCAAGCTAGACAATGATCTCAAACTTGGAGAAGAAAATAGCTTTGGAATTCCACAGTTTGGATAGGTAGATCTAGTAACCGATTAAAATTTTGTTGAAAGGTTGATGGAGGAAGCAAGAACTCCTTGTTTCTTGAATTTATAAAGCTTGAAATTCTTTGGCCACATGCAGAGTGAAGATGAACCTACAAAAAACCTTATACTTTGGAAGATACCTGCAAACCAATATACTCAAGTGAAAAGCATAGATTTATAGTTGCATGTGCTAGATTGTTAGCCTTCTTGAAATATAAATCTATAACTTAAAATTCCTAAGTACATAAGCAATACACAATATCACCTTGTTACAAGATGAAGTATGGCCACCAAGAGCCTCCACAATTTGACCTCCAAAGTCTCAACTTTATTAATAATTAAACAAGTTACAAATCCTCCAGAGTTTCTTTGCTAAAAGATCCATGAAGAATAGAGCTAAGAGAGCCTCTATTTATAAAATTTACAAGAGCTTTAGAGCCCAAAATCGAATTGGCATAAGAGAAGCCAATAGCACTTGAGATCAATTCGAATTCCAATCAAATCCTCCATAACTCAAGGCTTGGAGTGAATCACGAATAACAAAGTCAAGCTCTTGGTAGGTGAATGGGGAGGTGGCCTCCACCTTGGCAAGGGCCTCCCATCCCTCTCTTTGGAAACTCCACCATCAAATCGTGAGCCTCCACCTTTGCATTGACGTGAGCATGAGAGGATATGCGTGAGCCTCAAGGAGATGATGCGTGAGCTAATGTAGGGATGACCTGAGATCGCATGAGTTAAAGCCATGTGAGGTGGCCACCAATTTAGGGAGGCGCCCACCTTATATTAAATACAAACTCAACAATCCATTTATCAATCGCCACTTCACCAATTTGTAAGAGTTAGCCGTACGGCCAACCCATGCTCACGTCATTCTCCCTTAGTGATTCGTATATCCTAACTTTAACATGTGCTTCCAACCTTTTATGTAGTCGTACACCTTGTAAAAATATAAACCATGCCTTTTCAAACTATTTTTTAATGTATTTTGACTTTAGTTAATTTTGTCTTTATGTGTTTTTGTCATTTTATGGCCACTAAATGCCAAAATAATGAAAAACTGCTCCCAGAGGTGATGTAGTCACCTGAAACCTTAGAAAAGCTGGCTCTAGGGTAAAGAGGACGCTCTGAGCGTCAAAACGAACCTCCCCATGCTCAATTCCGCCTCCGGATGAGGTTTTTATCATTTTTTGAGATTTTTTAATGAAACCATTAAAAAATGGTCTAATTTATGGAAAAAATTATTTTTCTCGGAATCAGATGAAACTCCTAGGAGACCTAGTGCATGTTCATACGACTCAATCGAGATGGCTAACACGTAAAAAATCCTAGACACAAGACTCTAATAACCACCTTAGGGTTTCACCACCATGGGAAATACTCCAGCTTTGGAGGGTTGAGTGAAAAACTCAGGGATTATACGCCACTGATGAGTAGCGCATAATTCCTAAAGAAAAAACACTCTAAAGTATCCCCCAAATGGCTAAACGTACGGATAGCCGAGTCTTTTATAAAAGGACCCCATTTAGACCAACTTTTTACATTTTCCCCATGGGGGTATGAACATTTAGTTATAACAAATGGGGCAAAATTTGCCCTGAAAAATGACTTCTGAACTTCTGAGCACTGATGATGAACATGAATCATGTTCAATAAATTGGCGGCTCGTCGGAAGTTCAATTATTGTACAAAATAGTTGATAACAATATGCTTTCATTGGATGCTTTTGAGAATGCAACAAGTACTGAAGATCAACTTTCTGTCTTGAACACATGCAATTCCTGTTACTCGTTATTACTGAAACCACATATACGAAGGCTCAAAGGGATATGTATTATACCAACAGGCACAGAAATAACGACTTCCATTAACTTTTGGTTTACTTGTTCACCTAATGACAATCCTTATCTCCTTCCTCATTGCTTGCATTGTGGAAAATAGAAGGTAAACACTTTAAGGTTATTCTTTGTCATCTTAATACCCCGACTTGTATCCAAGGTACCCCTTAAATCTAGAATGATGTCATCTCTATAATAACTCCTTTTCTTTAAGGGTTTAAAGTTTGTTTCTTCGGGAGACAAGTAGGCATTGGAGGAAGAGCAGACAATAGTTCCAAAGGAGCTTGTCCAGGTCAGACAAGCTCTATAATCTTGCCCCTGGTTGTTGAGCTTGTTGTTGAACTTCTAATTTTGGACAAAGGTGCATGAGCTAGAGGTCTTCTAGTTTTAGCTAGGTGGCTGATTTTTAGGTAGCCATCTTATTATATACCTGGCTCATTTTTCTAGGGATTGTACTCATTCCAGTATACCCTAGCCATTCTTAGTCTATAAAAGAATGGTAGGGTGACTGTGTGAAACATTCAGTATGTGAGTGTGTTTAGGATTTGAGCTTACATTGTAGTCCCTGTTGAAATTTCATACAATCGAGCAATGAATGCAAAACTGAAAATTCACCTTCTTTTTAGAAGGTTTTTTGGATCTTAGCCCTATAAATTTTAGCCTTAGGACTGCTGTAAATTAAAATATAAAACAACAACTGAAAGATCACAATAATTTACTTCAAAGTTCGGACAGCTCCACACTTCACAGCAATTCAAGGAGAAAAGATACCAAACAATTGTAGGGAGTGAGTTGGGTTAGGTTTTGTCTTCCTATCCCTAGGCACACCATAGGGCCCTGGGTGGTACTCATTCTAGTATACCCTAGCCATTCTTACTTTATAAAAGAATGTCAGGATGAGTGTGTGAAACATTCAGTATGGGAGTGTATTTAGGATTTGAGCTGTTACATTGTAGTTCATGTTGAAATTTGTGCAATTTGGCAATTAATTCAAAACTGAAATTTCACCTGCATCTTAGAATATTTCTCGGATCTTAGCCCTAGAATTTTTAGCCTTGGGGCTGTTGTAAATTAACATATAAAACTGTTGTAAATTAAAGTATAAAACAACAGTAGAAAGATCACAATAATTTATTTCAAACAGCCCCACACTTTATGGCAATTCAAGGAGAAAGATATACCAAACAATGAGATAAGTTTCAGCGTGTTCTAGGGCAACTTATCAGCCAATAACCAGATCTGAAAATGTACTTTTACAACGGTAACTACAGCAGTACAACAACAGTAAATTCAGGCTCTTTTGTTCTTCATTAGATGTTAATACACTTAACAATTTGCCCCTTAATGTATGCCAAATCAGCAAGACATGAGTAACTGTAGATAATAGTGCATAAAAAAATATATACAGCTGAAATTCAAATCTCGAAATTGCACAACATATGGACAGAGAGAAACTTCATATATAAGCTCGATGAAGTACAAATACATACCATATCCTTCTCTCAAGTTTAGTACAAAAACTCCAACTATCCAAAAAGCCCTAGCCAAGGTAAATCATCAAACCCTGGCACAACCAAGAAGATACAAGTATAAGAATCTCTCCAATACAATCTCCAAGGCAAGACGTCCTTGTCTTCTCTTCGTCTTCACCAATCCAACCTAACCATAGAACTCTAAGATACTCCAAGAAACTCCAAGAAGACCAAAAACCCCTAGGGCCTCGAGAGAGAGATAACAAGTACAAGTGAAGAATAGAGAGAGAAAGTCGAGTTCATCTTGTTGTCCACTAAGTTGCACTTAGGTGGACTCCTTGTGAACCTCAGAAGACTTGAACAACTTACATTGTTCATTGCCAGAGTTCAGAAGTTCATCAGGCCAAATTTTTGGCCCTTTGTAAAATTTGCATGTCCAGACCCCCATGGAGGAATTGTAATAAGTTGGTCTAAGCATGATACTTTTGTAAAAGGCTTGGCCTACCTTAGGTTTTTCTATCAAGGGAATACTCTAGAGTGTTTTTTCCTTAGGAATTATGCGTTGCACTTCAGTGGCGTAGGATTCCTGAGTTTCTCACTCACACCTCCAAAGCTGGAGTATTTTCCATGGTGGTCGAGCCTAGGGAGGTTATTAAAGTCTACGTGTCTATGTATTTTTCACATGCTAGCCATCAGTATTGAGTCATATGGACATGCACTAGGTCCCCTAGGATTTTTAGGTTATTTAGACAAAAATAACTTCTCTCGTTTAACAAGATTTTTTAATATTTTAATTAAAAAATCAAAAAAGTGATAAAAGTGTGGTTAGGAGGTGAGTATTGGCATGGGCGTGCTCGTTTTCTAACCCAGTTCACCCACAAAACCCCCAAACCCACTTTTCTAAGTTCTAAGTGATTATTTTTCACTTAAATAAATATTCTCTCAAAATTAATTTTGAGGAATTATTTAATTAAAAAAATAAAAATATGAGAGAAAATCAAATTCCTAAATCAATGGAATTTGTCTCTGTGAAGGCCCAGTTGAGTTGGCAGGGGCATTTAAGGTAAATCCCAATCAATATTGGAGCAAATCAATCAATGATTGACTTGGTGTGAGGTGTTCTCTCTTGGGAGTTGCGCCCTCCTCCACTTGGGCGACTTTCTTGAGGTGGCACTCATCCATGGAATGGGAGATCATCCCAATGTTGGAGGTGGGGCGCCCCCCTTAGGTGGCAGCCTAGTCACATTCAATCACACAAATCAAGCAATGGATCAAGGGATTTGACATCCCCTCATTTAGGAATGCGCCCTCCTCCTCAATTCGCCCTCCCTCTCTCAAACTCTATAAAAGCAAGGTGAAGGCTCCTCATTTGCATATGATGGATTGCACTGAACCTTTGCTCCTGTGATTTGTTATATTCTTTTTAGTAATAATATTTGGAGACTTTAGAGGTCAAAGTGGTGGCTATTATTCTTCATGCATACATTTGGTTGAGGTAAAATTGTAGATTTCCAATTTTTGTTTTCACATACAATAGCAGATTGATCTAGCTTGGTAAGGATCTTGGATCCTAGCAGGGTAAGCATTCATAGTTATTGAGTTGCTTATTTTTATTGAATGTTTAGAGATCTAGGAGCAACAAATAGTATTTGTTTGTACTCTTGCCCTTCTAATTTCTTACCATTTAATTTACTGGATTTAATCTCGTGTGTATGAGTTTTTTGGTTGTGTTACAGGATTCGGTGCTAGACTTCGGGATTTGATCTTGTCTTGACTCTTCTCCCAAGTTTGGTGGTGGATCACCTTTTTCCAAGTGGATATCTCATTTTTCGCAGGCACCAAGCTCTTTCTCCATTTCAAAAAAGCTAACAAGCTTTGGTTTCTCTCCCATCATCTTCTTTCCAATCTACAAGCAAACTCATCTTTGCTTTTGTTTGTTTGTTTGTTTTGTAGCAACTAGAAGAGATCTAAAGGTTTAAAATATTTTAACTCTTGCTTTTCAAATAGATCTAGAAAAGTACTATTTTTCAAAGCTAAATACATAGATCTAGATCTAGCTTTTTTTATACTTGAAAACGCTTAATATTTTCCAATATTTTTTGCAAGTATAGATCTTGTATTTTTATGTGTTCTAACCACTAATTTGCATCTTTTTAGCTCGCTGGTTTTTAGCAGGTCCGTAACAAAAGAGGACGGATTTTATACTAAAACTTGTCGAAGAGTGCAAAAAACACTCGCCGTCGACCCCCATCCATTTGTACATTACTCCATACAATTGTAAGCCCTTAGATCCAACTATAAATGGACTAAGTGGCACTTCTTTAAAGCTTTCCTTGTAATATTTTAAACGAGAGCAAGTGGGATACACAACGCCCACACCCCATCCCCTTGGGGGGATTTTGTAGTGTCAAATTTTTGTGGCATAAGTTTTTCTAACAAAACACCAAACACACACACACACTTTTAAACTGCAGGGTTGTATACTTTACTTCAATATTTTTGCTTTTACTTCATTTTTTGTATTTTCGCAAGAGTAACCTTATAAATAACACAAATTTCGTTGCCATGAAGTATGCTCTCACCACCACACAAAGGCATTGCCGATTAGTGGTGGATGATCAGAAAAGAGACACATAGATTTAGTGATGCTTTCTTTTATGTTTTTTCTTTAAGCACTTTATTCTTTCAAGCATAAAACCAAAATAAATATTTAGCTTATAACTCAAAGTATGCTCTTTCCCCTTGCGGGCATTCTTCCTGGCCCTATGGGAATTCAGAAAGAGTTGTAAACTATTATTTAAATCTTCACATTTAATTTAGACAACTTACTTAATAAAATCTACTACCCTTCACATAGTGAAAATACGACACTACAATTAATTGAACTTTGCGTGGGCAAATTTCTCAGAAGTAGCGGGAACAACTAGGAGGTGACCTCAGGGCACAGTTAGGCTACACCCTTGTTGGTGTAGTGTTGAACATCGCCCTAGAGACTTTATTCCAGCCCACACGTCTTCGTGAGGAGCCACCATCCTTCAATTTCCGGACATTGCTCCCTGTAGCTCACGGTATCTTGGGAGTTCCCCCTTTTTCCTTAAATAACTTCGAATAACCAAGAGACACTTGCAAAATCTTTACTTTCAACAACTTTTTTTCATCTTATTATATTGACTCCATATTGGCATTGGTCCACGACAACACCATTTATTTACTTTTGCTTAATATCATAAATTGTTGTTGTATCTTCACATATTTGGTGGTCTTACATTTTTTGTGTTGAAAGCATAGTCATAAAGCCACTATTTTGCAAACGAACTTGGATTATTGTAATCATACAAATAAAAATCCTTAAACAACTTTCACAACTGATTCACCGAAATATTCTAATAACCTTAGAAACATTCCGTAGGGACTACCCCCCTTGGTTTCGATTAGGAGTTGGCCTAAACGGAGGAGTCAAGATCAAGTGACAGCCTTGACTCGAGACTCGCCCCCAAGGGCGCATCGAGTAGTAGCATAGATTTCTGCTGTGTTAACCAAGTGCACATTCCGGCAGCAACACATCTCCAATGTCTCCTCGAGAGCAAGCCCTAGTTGCAAGAGAAAACTCCACATGAAGATGTTCCCTCTAGACTTCATCTCTCCACATAGGGTTCACAAGGAAACCCTAGTGACTTATTCCAAGAATCTAAGTACAAAGGAAAGAGTACAAATGATGATATGAATGAAAAGACACTCTCCTTTCTCTATTTATATGAGTGGTAAGTGAGGCCAACAATACTATGTGGGCACAAGCCCTTACAAACAACCTACATGAGCCTTTGTAGGCCAACACAAGTGAGACATCCAATCTAAAGTGCATGTGTCATGCTCCAAGGTGATGTTGTCCACAATAAGGACTCCAAGGTGAAGTTGTCCACAATCAAGACTTCGAGGTGATGTACCTATGCATGGCAAGTCCACATCACTCTATCACTAGCCTCCACAGACTCCATCGCTCCTCCTAAGCAATGTACTCTATTGGGTCAACTGCCCCCCGCAAGAACACTATTGAAACCCCAAGCATCCCTGAGCCATCTCCAATCCTCCAAACATGAATCCAAGTTGCCACATGCTATCTAAGACTTGAAGCCCTTTTCTATGATGCAAAACTCTCTTCATCCCAAGTGGGGCTCTCTGCAAGCTAGTGGTTCCTCCATGTGGCCATTATGAAGGGCATCCACCAATCAAGCAAGTGAACTCCAACGCTTAAGGGAAGAACACCAAGTCAGCACCAAAGTAAAGTCAAGCTTTGTAATACCCCAGTTTTTGACCCCATAATGTAATCTTATATATATTGATGTAAAGGGTAGAAGCCATAAACAAATGGTCCAAGTGATCAAGACAATGTAAATATGTACATTTTGTTATTAATATAAAATCTCTGACGGCTGCAGAGGAAGGATGAAGAAGAGATGGGGGGCTATGATTGTACAAGTGGGGAAGTGATAGTGGGCTAAGGGAAAATGACCCTAGAGGGCTTTAGCTTATTACCTTAGCTTTAGCAATTTAATTAAAGATCCTAAACCATGATTAAGAGACATGCTTTGATTAAGTATTATTAAATTATCTTAAGAGGGGATTAAGAGAGAAAAAGCCATGCATATAAAAAGGGAGAATTTAGATTGTGAGGGGTTCATTCCTTCATTCATTGGATTCCAATCATTCGAATTCCATTCTTGTTGATTCTGGCCTTCACCCGGGATTACTGGACACTGATACCTGTGACAAAGGACTAGAGATACCATAGGTGAATTCGAACTTTCCATGCCATTGACCCTGGTAGACCGGTGCGTGAGAGGAACCTGGCCTACAGCTTGTGCCTTGGAGTCCCAATTCAGAGACTTCTTGTCCAACCTGTGTTGGAGCGCTAGAAGAGAACTGGAAGTTGCCCGAGGAACTGTTAGCTCAGAGAAGGGGGCTTGTTCCTGGTGTTGTGCAGGTTGATGGGGAAGGAGAATTGAGGATTGGGACAACTTTGGAGAGGGTTTATGCACCAGTGGGTTGCATGAGAGATTGAGTTATGTGAAGGTTTTCCCTTGTAGGCTGATAGCCCCATCTCGGGTGTGGCCTTTCAAAGAAGGATATGGCTTGACAAAGCCCACGGCTGGGAGGAACATCCTTCACCTGCAATCAGTTGGACAATTAAAAGATAAGTGTCTTACTGTGTATGAAATTGCCATGAATATATCTGTGTTTACATATGGTTTAAATCTGTTTTATATAATGTTCAATTTACTGGTTTTAGTGATATAAATGCATGGAATTGCTTGGTATGGTATGCATGTGTTTCATGCTAGAATTGCCTGTAGATTAATAATGTATGCATATGTTAGTTTGGGTGACCATACAATTATTTTCCGTTGTAAATTGATAATGAAAATTTATGAAAAACAAAATTGGGTGTCAGTGATGTTTTGAATAAACTACTTGAGTACCCTGTGGTCTCTAAGGTTGATTGAGTCTGCTGGGTATGTGACAAGCATCCACTGAGCAAACAATCTCAACTGTGCATATCCATCATGGACCATCTCTCATGCTGCAATCTATCTTGGAGCATCCAGGGGCTGAACATACACTATGTGCCCCAAATCTCACGAAGCACCCCCAAACATGGTGTAAACACTTTCGGAGTAACTTGAAAATCTAACAGTTCTTGTTTTCAGTTAATAAAGCAGTGATGCCATTGAGAGTTCAGATCAGTACTTGCTGTCGATATTATCAGAGTTTTGTGTATGCAGAATTAGTGTTCAGAGCTTACTCTTTTGAGAGTATCTTCAGTTTCACTCCCTAGTGGTTTTCAGTTTTGAGTGCTAATCTATTTACCATTATTTGAAAATTTAACAATATCAGAAATCAGACATTTGAAAGACTTTGGAATTCCCACGGTGAACCTAAAATGATCTCTTGCAGTCTTTGTATCATTATAGTTTGACTGCTGGGCATAGGCTTTCTAAGCTACACCTAGAGTCCATATAATGCTATGCTCTGTCCTTGTGGTTTTCCAACAGAGACACATTCTGGGCTTGGATACTATAATTGTAATCCTTTGCATCTGTCTTTCGTTTCAATTAGGCATCTCTTTTACTTGGGGATGTTGAACCTTGGCGAACTGTTTTAGTCCATAATGGCAGGCCCTTAGAATTGGTTGTTATACAAAATGGATAATAGTACAGAATTATAAGTGAAACAGGTCCTTAGACTTGAAGCTTTGCTTCATTCACTAAAAGAGGAACAATTTTGTTTAGTTCTCTTTTCCATTTCAACTATACTGTTGTTCTAACTATTTCACACTGTTTAACAAATGAGAGAAGGTCCAGATGGAGCTGGATTAGCCATATAGCATTAGGAGATGTCTCATACACAGTAATTTAGGTCTCACTTGACAACATTTCCTTTACAAGATCCAGCTGTGGAAGTGTTATCACACAATCTCTAGTTGCTATAGAGGGATATCCCAATAGGGATGGTAGAGGGTGAGCAACCAGGAAGGTGTAACAAACAGCAGCCAAGTCCTCTGCCCAGGGGACAGAAGTCACACTGGACAAGGCTGCAGTCAATTTAGACAAGGCGTGAAAGTCAAGTCAGGGGGGAGACCCCACTCAACCGGTGATGGTTGAGAGACAACAAGTACACCCAAACACAAAAGAAATGAGAGAACAAAACAAGGGATGAGTGTAAAATGGCTCCTAGTTCGGTTAAGGGAATGCTTTGCGTTATCTTGGCTAGCTCCTTTTCAAGCTCTATGGTCTGCCCGAAAGGCTCGTGAGAGGGATGAGGGCTGATACCGAGGTCCGGATGGGGAGCCTCATGCCTCTCTGTGAAGGGCGCGGGCCTGGGTTCATCCCTATGTCTCTTATAGATCTTAATCTGTGGAGAATCATCGACATAAGGGCGAACAGGTAGACAAGAGGGGCCTACAGTTTGAACGTCTTCTTCTTCTACATCCTTCTCAATGAGGATCCGGCCAAAATCTAAGTTGAAAGCTGCGTCATCAACGAAGTTGATGTTTTCTGTTAGTTCCTCAGGCTCGACATAGGTACACTTGGCCTCTGGGTGTTCGTCTTGGCATTTCTCACATCAGTGAATGGCCGTAGTGTCAGGGGTCTCGGGAGGCACAGGAGGTCTCTTGTTGTCTTCAGCGGTGGGTCTCCTATTTTGGTTCCAATATGGCTTGGGGCCATATGGAGCTTTATACCTATCTCAATCCCTACTTTTGGCTAAGTCCCTTGTTAAAAGAGCAAGGGTTTTAATCATCTCTTTCATGTCATCTGTGTTTTCTGATTCTATGTTTTCTTTAAGAGGCTCTTTGCCCTTGCGGGCCCGGGAATTAGTCCGTGATGATGAAGGAGCGTGAGTGTCGAAGAAGTTTTGCTTCCCCATAGATGTCGCGTTGGCTTCAGCCTTGCGAGCATTGTCCTGGGCAATCTTGAGGGTTGTAGGCTCTTTGTCTTTGAGATGGTACCCTAGCCATCCTTCGAATGAATCCAAATAATGTATTAGGATGGCAGGGTCCGTCGGGCGGATAGTTTCAGGTATTTGAGCTACCACTTTATCGAATCTGATATTGAATTCATGGGTGGTTTCGTTTTCTTTCTTCTTTATCCCCGCTAGCTGGCTGAGTAGATACTTGCCATCTAGTTTGACTGACCATTGACCGTTGAGTTTAGTTACGAAATCATCGTAACCAGTGACTGATCCGACGGCTAGTCGGTCAAACCACTTGTGGGCATCGCCCTCAAGTGACATAAAGAGGCCTCTCATGAACACATCTTCGTCAGTCTGTAGGCCTCCATGTGTTGCCACACAGATTCGACGTGATCCTCAATAGTGATAGCAGTGCTCCCACTGAATTTTGGAATCTTCTCAAAGTATTTATCAGGCATATCATGGGGAGCACCCTGAATCTGAGCAAAGTCAAAAGGTGAGGGTCTAGCCATACGACCAAAAGCACGTGGACCAGGGTTTAGGTTGGCCATTTGGTTGTGGTTTTGCGGAGGGTTAGAAGGTAAGGAAGGGGGTGGCACTACCGCAGAGGGTGAGGCTGCAGAGTCGACTATCTGCCAAAACGAGCTGGGTGAGTGTTCACCAAGGTTTCGTCTGACGCACGTGATAGGTGTGGTATGTGATGCGTTAGAACGCTCAAGGCTACGAAGGTTATATGGATGGGTTCGGCCTCCAGTGGAGCCGCGGGGTGGAGTCGCCAGGTGAATAGGATACCTTGTTCACCGAAGGTAGGATGTCGAAGGGGAAGTGGTGAGTGAGACAAAAATGTGTTGGTTGAAATAATTATGTAAATGAGAACAAAACCAACCAACAGATTTTAAGTGTAGATGCGAAGATGAAAAGCAAACAAACAAGCAAAAGACTCAAACTTGAACAAAAACACGGGTAGGCCTCTACCTTGCCGGCAACGGCGCCAAAACTGTTATCACACAATCTCTAGTTGCTATAGAGGGATATCCCAATAGGGACGGTAGAGGGTGAGCAACCAGGAAGGTGTAACAAACAACAACCAAGTCCTCTGTCCAGGGGACAGAAGTCACACCGGACAAGGCTACAGTCACTTTAGACAAGGCGTGAAAGCCAAGTCAGGGGGAGACCCCACTCAACCGGTGATGGTTGAGAGACAACAAGTACACCCAAACACAAAAGAAATGAGAACAAAACAAGGGATGAGTGTAAAATGGCTCCTAAGTTCGACTTCAGCCAATTGATGGACATGAGCAGTGAAATGACAGTGATGTGATAAGTGACCAGCAATAGCTTATGATGAATGAAAAAGATTTAGATGGCTGAAAGTCAACTAAGGTAGCAAATAATGCAAGAAGTGATTAATAAGTGAAAATTTGCCCAAGGGAGAGATTGGTTCTGAGACTGGTGGAACTAGGGCAGCATAAAATTAGTGTTTATATCCACTTCTAGCTATTGATACTTGATATTCTAAGGTGAAAAGACGTTTTAAACACAAATAACAAGTACCTAGAACCCCAAAACACACCCAAACGGGCTGAAAGAGAAAAACGCCCCTAGGGGGCGTTTTTGCCAGGTGAACTAGTGCCTAAACTATGGGTAAATAGAGTTGGAATCTAACCAAACTTGAGATATAAGCTTTTAAAGGGAAATAATAAGCGGGTTTGGAAAGAAAGTTGAGTTCCTACGGTTAAATTTGCAGATTTTAAATTTTTAGGGTTTTTTTATGGTTTTCTCTCCTAGATTCTTTAGAAAATGAAATTCAAGAGGAAGAAGTAGAACACCTACTTGGAGTGAGCTGAAGTTGTTGACTTTGTTGAGGTTATAACGTCCCGGAGATCAAATAGCATGGATTGCTGAAGCTCCCAAGTGAGTTCGATTTGCCCAGCCCCACCAATTCGTCTTGCTTGCCTATCAACACCAATGGACAAGTAAATCAGATTAATATTGACAAATAAGTGCATCTACAGCAATACAAATAAGAATGAGGAAAATTCTTGGCTGAAATAGCAAAAATCACTTCCCTTTGTTACCGATCTTGAAGAGTGGAGTAGCAGTGGAAGCCAAATGGTGCACCCTCCTCCAAGACTTGTATTTGCTGCAAACAATGGTGAGAAACAATGCTGGAAACAAACAACAATCTATACTAGTGCAGCAAGATAGCTTATCAATCAACAAAACTCAAAGCAACATCACCACAATACACAAGTAGAGTGCTCCAAGTCGTTTTCTCTTCTATTCCAAGTCCAAAAAAATGCCAAGAGAGAGGCACAAATGGAGTGAGTGCCTTCTCTTATAGAGAGAGGCCACTCCTCATTCAAGGTTTCCCCCCAAAATGGAGGGTGGAGATCACTCCCCCACCCACAAGATCGAATTGTGGAGATCTCCTTGAGGGGGTGCGAATTGCCCTCTAGAGCGCACATGTGGAGAGAGGGGGCCCATGTGGGGGCCACACTACAATGCAAAGGGGTTGGGGGGTGTCTATATGGGGTTTTATCCCCCCAACCATATACAACAAGGGTTCCACCATCACCAACAAGGAAATCAAATTCCCCGTAGGAGAAAAATGCCCCTCTTGGGCCCAAATCGACTTCTATGGTGAGCTATCATATGGAGGGCCCCACAATGCCCAAATATCACATCAAACATTACCAAAAATACCTTAGAGATTACCTTTACCATTGCCAACCTTTAATTTTGCCATTTGCCTATAGTTGCCTTAGTCAAATTCTGATTTCCATGTATTTTTTGCTGGTTTATATGGCTGAAGATGAAAATTGGGCTTTTGACCCACTTTTATTGCCCGTATTGTCGAACCATCTGCTGCAATGTGATTGTGGACCCTAAAAGTAGTAGGGATGACCACTTGAACGACCCCCGATCCATCACTTTGGCATTATTTGCCCCAAATCCACAATTTTTAATTAAAACAGGTCAAAGTTGACCAATAATAATTAAAAATTTCTCAAACGGTTCAATATTTTGCAATTCCGTCAATTGCATGCTCATATGGGACCCCTGTAGCTGATAATTGATCGAAATCGAAATTCTGATTGCAACATTTTTTCCAGGCCCATTTTGGCCTAGTCAACCTAGTTTGACCAAGTCAAATCTGGTCAACCATAGTGCAAGCTGAAACCTGTATGCAAGCATGGAGTGACAAGGCTCAATTATACAAGTTAGTACATTACTAAGCAATAAAATGATAGCATGGTGATCAAAAATACATTAAAACTCGAAATAACCCAAGGCCCTGGTGAAGTGGGCCCACCACCTCCAAAAGACTAAGATGCTATACACCTCTATAAAATTGACCATTTTGCTGACTCTAGGTGATGTGGACAACAAGGCAAAGGACATGGGAAGACGAGGATGAAGATCATATGACCCTTTGGACAACTCGGGAAAGCAGGGTCCACTGAGGTAAGTATGCCATGACAGAACACGGGGAATGGCGGTGCCTCACAAATGGGTATAGTGCAGGGAAACCAACACTAGTCATCTAACAAGTATCCCACAACTCACATCCGTATTCGAAGACTCCGTGAGGTTCTTTTCTAGAGCCGCCAAATTGGGTGTCCGGCAAACCGTAACTTGAGACTCTAGGGGGCAATCTTGAGCTTGTCCCTTGCTCCTTCTCACCTCCTTGTCCCGCAGGATTAGGTGAGGAATAACCACTACAAATGCTGACATGTATAGCTGACCAGAATCCATGTGTGTTCATAAACACATTGCATGGATTTTACAATGAGTTTCATACTTAGCCCTTTTTGGCTAGATTTTACAATTTACAATACAATGGCCTTTTTAGCCTGATTTACATTTCATTTCTTCATTTCTTCAAGGCCCTCTTGGGCTACATACATATCTCAAAAGATATAAATATGGTGCTCATACTGCAAAGGTAATGGGGGTGAGTAATACAAGCTTCGATGACCAATGGGGAGCACCCGGTGAGGCTACACAATCCTAACTACATTGCAACATCGGGGGCAACCGACAGGAGCAAATCCCAGGTCTAACCGTGTATCTCACACACTAAAGAGCCGAGGCACAATAAACAGGGAGTCATGGCAAACTCAAAGATCAGTGGGGGATGGGGTCCTCGGGATCACAAATCAGAATCCAAGTCGGGGAAGAAGTGTCATGGATGAGTCAGATGGGTGGAGAAAGTGATGATGGTGCTAAAGTTAGCTACCGAGGGGCTAAATGATCAAGTCTATGCCAAGTATAGAGGACATGACTCAGCGTGCATATACATAAGTCTAACCAGAGGGGTGGACTGACATCACCAAGGGCCCAAACACATCACATCATAGCTAGATCACCAAATATATCATCTCATGCAAAGTTAGTGTACTAACAAGTATAAATAAGTCTAATCTACAACATGAGCAATAACCATCAAATGCAATACCAGCTGCACCATATACCTGCTGCTATTGAACCTATATCTGAGCTGGATATCTGCTGAATCCGGGCACATAATAAACCAGCACTGTACTGTGATAATCTCGATCAGAACAAGACTAGGCAACTATCTCAAATGGGCTTGTGTCAAAGCCTGGCAAGGAAAGGTAACCTTGTGGTAGATGGTAAGTCCAACTGTCTGTCCCCTCTGATATGTCTGCTAGGGGCAATCTGAACAAAACTGCCTCGTCTGAAGGCGGCTGATCTCCTGATCTGGAAAAAAAAGTACTGTGCGGTCCTCGGCCGCACAGTGTGCAGTATGGAAGCTGCTGCCGACATATAATGTGATAACAGGAAGCAAGCCTAGGAGGGGACTTTGGGTCTTGCACAGAATGAGTTGTCCTAAGTTTGATACATACCCTGTCGTTCTCCTGGCAGTAAGTCTGATAAGTAGCTCTATTGTTTTCTTGGCAATAGCCCACATAGGGGAAATATAATATCACGATGTGAAAAATGATTAAGGGAGGCTACAATAGTGGAAGGCCTAGTAACAAGGTCAGTGATTATGAAACTCCTCCTTCCTTGGTTGCCGTACTGGCTTAATTTCTTCTGTTTTCTTCTTTGCCTTTTGAGACTAAAATTATGATGTTTACTGGTTCTCCTTTTAGATTGTGAAGCAGCAGACGCTGAAGAGGATGTTTGAGTATAACTTGATTTTATTGTAATGTGTGCCTAATTTTTCCCTTGTAATGAAAAGGTATTTTATAATGACAATAATATGTTTTGAATGGTTATATAATCTAATCTATTTTTCAAGCAGTAGAGTTTAGATAGATTATTTTAAGTGTTGTCCAAAACTCTTCCTCGTATGAGCTACATTTACCTAATGTTCATGTGGAATTATGAAGTTTTTTTTTTAACCAAAAATGTTTCATCTGTGAGGCATGGTTTTACCTTATATTTGATTTACATGTTTTTAATGTTTATGTAGAGACAAAATTTGGAACAAATTGATAAAATATTAAAAAGAAACAAATTCTGCTTGAGGAAATGCTTTCAATATTGAGTTACCGAGTCTGACTTTTTAATATCTGATCTATGCAAGTTTTTTTTTTATGTTTTTCCCTCATTTTTGACAATGGCTGTAAATGCTTGTTTATCAAAGTTTTGACCGTAATTGTTCTTGGTGTGTAGGTTGTGAAGTCTATAATCTTGGGACTGGGCGAGGTACATCTGTTCTTGAAATGGTGGCTGCATTTGAAAAGGCGTCAGGGAAGGTGAGTAGAAGGCAGTTATTAAGCATTAGTTATATTTCATGTACTAAATTGCCCGTAGAGGTAGTCTATCCTGAAACTGTTTATGGTTACCAGAAAATTCCTTTGAAAATTGCCGATCGCCGGCCGGGAGATGCTGAAACAGTCTATGCATCTACAGAGAAGGCAGAGCGTGAATTAAATTGGAAGTACGTATTCAGCTTGTTTTGTTGTTTCGTCATGTGTGGCTTGGGTTGAATTTCCCAATTTACTTTAGAAGCATAAACATGAATTTCATGATGGGGTAATGCAGAGCTCAATATGGAATAGAGGAGATGTGTCGTGATCAGTGGAATTGGGCTAGCAAAAACCCTTGGGGATATGGAGCCCCCGAGACAACTGATTGAAAGTGCTCAGTTCGTTCTACATAATGGAAAAAGTGTGCTGTTACTAGGATGCCGGTTATAGCTTAGGGCGATTTACTACACACCTTTAGTTGTATAAGTCTTCAACCTTCTCATCCTAACTGCCAAATCTTGAAAACCTTGATACGGGATGCAATTATCATCCCTTCAAATATTACATTCTAAGCCATCATTATATCAAAATAGCCAAAAGAGATTTGGTTTGAAAGCACTTAATGCTTGAATGTCTGGGCCAAGACACTTGTATTTTTAATGCTCGAAATTTCATGGGCCAAAACACTTGTATTCATGTTATCTTCTTTTGGGTAACAATATATTTTCTGCTGCCGCATGTATTCTTATGATAAGAAGAATATACCTTCGGAGGTCCATTTTTGGATTACCCCTACAATTTTATTTTGGGGTTGGCTTCAACAAATGCCACACTAATGCAGCTATGGCTTCCACAAATGCCCACACAATGCAGCTATGTTTCATTTGGACTGTAGTTGTGCTTTTTCGTAGTTGAAGAATCGTAGAGGCTGTGTGGCTCTTTTATGTTGCTATTGTAGTGATTTGTATCATTGATTGTTAGAGATTTCTTTCAGCAGCTAGCATCAATATATAAGTAGCATTTTGGACCTGTTTGAACTATTGAAAAAATTATACGTAGAAAGATTCTCTAAAGTTGTTCCCAGTTGTGGGGTAGACTAGCTTACATATGCTGTTGGAAAGTCCATGAATTCAAAATCTGGGTAATTTATGGTTTTCTGATGCAACCGAATACATTGAGTATGTCCTTAAGTTTGATACACTGCTTGGTAATTTATGATTCTGATGCAACCGAATGCATTGAGTATGCCCTTAAGTTTGATACACTGCTTGGGCCTTGGAGAAATGATAATAACACCTTTCAGTATAATATGTGCTAAATGGATAATCTAACAAGGTAAGCATAGGTCTTATTTATAAGTCTTATTTAAGCTGTAAGATATCATCAATGTAGATCCATTTTAACTCCAAATCTATTAAGCACTGAGAGATGTTCAAAAAACAATTGAGATACAAATCTTTCAATATTTAAAAGATTTGGAATTGAGATATATTTATTAAGCACTGAGAGATGTCCAAAAAAAACAATTGAAATACAAATCTTTCAATATTTAAAAGATTTGGAATTGAGATATATTTATTAAGTACTGAGAGAATTGAGATAAAAAAAACAATTGAGATACAAATCTTTCAATATTTAAAAGATTTGGAATTGAGATATATTTATTCTCGTGTGCTTTATATCTATAAAAATTGCAATTTACCATTATAATGTGAGTTGATAAAACAAAATTGCCTCAGATTCCTCCTTTTTCAATCGTTATGATTTATTTTTAGTGTTATTTTATACATATGCCTCAGATTCCCCCCTTTTTCAATAGTTATGATTTATTTTTATAGTGTTATTTTATACATATAGAGATTTGTGAATGATTATTTTATGGCTGATATATGTTGATGTCAACCTTACGGGCATAGGACATTACAATCTCTTTAAACATATGTCAACATTATGAATATGAATGTTACAATTTTGTAAAATGCACCTCACTTCTCTCCAAACAATCATGTATAATTTTTTTTATTTTCAGACTAAGAAATCTTAGTTAAATATGTTAAAGCTAAATGTTTGCATTGAAATTATAAATTAAATTTAAGCCCTGAATTCAAAGATACTAAAGCTGAGAGAAAGAAAATCAAAATCAGCCAAAGGAATATTAGGATTATGAAGCATACGCCTAGAAAAGTTAAGAAAATCAAAATCAGCCAAAATGACTATTAAGATTATGAAGCATACGCCTAGAAAAGTTAAAGGGATATGTACCCAGAAAAAGATAAATTTAAGACAACAATAAAGAATGAATGATGATAGATACATGAGTTACAATCTATACTAAAGCTGAGAGAAAGAAAGTAAGCCAAAGGACTATTACGATTATGAAGCATATGCCTAGAAAAGTTAAGGTGATATGTAGCCAAAAATGATAATTAAAGTTAAGACAATAATAAAGAATGAATGATGATACATACTATAGTAAAGCTGAGAGAAAGAAAATCAGCCAAAGGACTATTAGGATTATGAAGCATACCCCTAGAAAAGTTAAGGGGATATGTACCCAAAAAAGATAATTTTAAGACAATAATAAAGAATGAATGATGATAGATACATGAGTTAAAGATTGTAGTTTTATGAATGTACATGTATGTATTTTTAAGTAACAAGTATGCGTTTACTATCTTTATTATTTAATTGTGTATTTATTATGTTATTTTTATTATTTAATTGTGAATAATGATAAATAACTGAGTTAAAAATTGTAGTTTTATGAATATACATGTATGTATTTTTAAGTAACAAGTATGTGTTACTATCTTTATTATTTAATTGTGTATTTATTATGTTATTTTTATTATTTAATTGTGTATCTATTATGTTATTTTTATTATTTAATTGTGTATTCATTATATTATGAGTTATTATATATGTATATAATATTGTCTTCTTTTGTAGAAATGTTGTCTTCAAAGTAATACTGTATGATTTTTCATTTTGTGGAGTCATTTTGATTCTGGATTATGGTTAGATATTTATGAGATTTTTGAGTTCTTTCAATAGATGATGTAGGCTACTTGACTCATATAATTTGTAGTTTTTTCTTTGCCATTTGAATTCCACATTGTTTTTGGAGGTTTGTGGCATAGATGCTTAGTTGCATCAACCATTCTGCTTTTAATACCATGTTCATCCCACTAAGTAGTAGAACGTAACAACCAATTTGTAGTTCCAAACTTCGTATTTGTACATAAACTTTATGGCACCTTCCTATTCCCTTGACTTGTTGACCATCCACAATTGTGATGATGAGATCCTTTGTAGGGTATACAAAAAGGTTTAGTTATTTTGTGAGATTGATATCGAAGAAATGCACGTACTTCTAGAATCTATGAGGATAATGATTTTTTATTATTTTTTATGCTTCCCTTAGTTTTAATGTCTTTGGTTCCATTTTCCTTGTAGTTACTACAAGTGATATCAGGGGTTTTTTGTTTGGAATTCTTTGACTATTTCCATTGTTACTTAAATGAGGTGGAGTATATTTTACTATAGATGGTTCTGCTTGTTCATTTTTATCGTCATACTAACCCTTGATTTTCTTTTTTTTATGGATATGTTTAGTGCATGTGATTGCTGCCAATAATTTCTTTGGTGATTTTTCATCTTTGTCACTCAACATGTCTTCTTTAGCAGAAACCAACACTTCCCTTCCATTTGTAATTTTGCAGTGACATAAGTGATTAGATGAACATCTATGACCTAGAACTCAATTCTTATGTCTACTACAATTATTTTCCTTCTTATTTCTTCTTCGTTGAAGTTGTGGATAGAGGTGTCCGAGTCTTTTTTAGCTTCATATATGTATGACTTTCGATCGCTGCATTTCTACCCCGATGATCACTTGTCTTTAGAATATCTGCTTCTGCCCTCTCTATATCTTTGGGCTTTTGAATTGTAATTATTATCCATAGATGTTGTGAAAGATATGTTGAATTTTAAATTTTTTTGGTTTGGGGTAGCATTTGCATTAAATACACCTTGTCATAATTCTAGGTTGGCTTTTTAAACTCATTTTGACTACTTTTTCCGTATGTTGAACCCTTCCCATGGTTGTAATATTATACATTTCTAACTCATCCTTAATGCATGGCTTTAGTATATGCTCAAAAGTTTGAAGTAGTTGACTGTTTGATAAGTTGGATATGTGTGTTGTTAATGCTTCCCATTCATGTGTATATTCATTACACCATCTTTTTGCTATATGTTGCTAAGTTTTATAAAGTTTTTTTTTGTATGTCATACTTTGACAACTCTTAAATAAATTGTTTTTGAATCTAACTAAATTATAGGACTACACCTTGGTCGTAGACTTCCACCACATGTACCAATTATATGTGTTGCATTCAAGTTGCGTCAAAGTATACTTTACTTTTTCCTTGTTGAAGTGAGCATTATGTATGTTAAAGAATTCTTTTGCCTAATTAATCCAAACTACACTTTGTTTTTCATCTCTATAAAATTTCGATAATCTAGCTTTAACCTCATTGGGTATTAGAACATTGGCCGAGTTAAATAAGGTGGTGGTTGGTTGACATTAACAATTGGTATTACTATGAAACATCTTTGGTTGAAGATTTGTTGTATTTAGAAAGCTTGGATTAGTTGCACTTGAAGAATTTGATTGTGGGCTACTTGTATTTGTGGAGTTTGTGTTATCCAATGATTCCTTGTCCTTGATGTGTCTCTAGTCTAATCAATCACTGAATTGAGATCTTGTTTTATATTTTGTTTCAATTTATCCATGCCTTGTTGTATTTCTACTTTGAGGTTTGTAATAATTTTGTGATCAAGACTCTTCATTAATTCTTGTTTTAGATTGGCATTTTTTTTGTCTAATCTCTTCCCTTAGGTATTCATAGTTTTTGTGTATTCTTTCATTTAGTTCATTATAATCTTCTTTGTATCTATTCTCAAGCCTCTTCATCTTGGAAGTAATGTCTCCCATCTCCATGGTGGTTAGAGGATTACTTTGTGGATCAACTTTGACTGTTTAATAATTGTTGTACAATCTCATAATTTCTCTTACACTTCTCATAACTATATAGCTAGAGGTTTAAGATTGTATTGTTGTTGCATGAGTTGTTTTAATTTCCAGATTGTATGATTGCATGTTAAATTGTACGATTGCATTATAGAACACTGGTATAGAAGAGTTGTATGGATGTCATGTGGAAGGAGTATGAATGTTTGTGAGTACAAATGTGGATTGAGATATGGTGGTACTAAGCAATTCGGTGACTGGCGAGTCACATGTATGAAAGACAACTGATGACGCCAAGTTGTATGATGGATGCATGAGTGTTGTATGACAACTTTAATACCATTGAAAGATACACTTTGACTTGTCAAAGAGATATGTACATAAAAAATATATATGTAAGATCATCATAAAGAATGCATGATGATAGATATGAGGATTACATTGATGATAATAAATAGAGTAAGAGGTGTCTTTTTATGAATGTTCATATTTTTTAAAGTAATATGTATTTGTTTTTATTTTTATTATTTATTGTATTTATTATTGAGTTACTATATGTATGTCTTTATACATGATGATAGATATACGAATTACATTGATGAAGCCTCGATAATAAATAGAGTAATGTGTCTTTTCATGAATGTTCATATTTTTTAAAGTAGTATGTATTTATTTATTATTTTTATTATTTATTTATATTTATTATTGAGTTACTATATGTTTTTACATAATAGACTACTAAAATTACAAGATGTCATTAAGATTAATTAAAGTTGATTAGTATATTTGATATATAATGTCTTCAAAAACTTTTAATGAAATTTTTTTTTATGTATTTTTTTTGTTTATGTACCTAACATTTACCACCTTTCATATCACAGTTATCTTTAGTTTAAATTTTAGTTTAATTTAGAATTTAAAAAATTTAAACTTTACAATTATATACTAATTAAAATAGCTTATATTTTCAAAGAAAATATATAATTAAATATTCCTTACATTGAATTTCATTTTACATTACATTTTATTAGAATCACTTATATTTTTAAAGAGAATATAGAACTAGATCATGATGTTTTTACATATGCATTGTTTAAAAAAATATTTATTTACAATGTTGTTTATGATGTTTTATTTTAAAAAATATTTATTTATAATGCTTTACATATATATTGTTTAAAAAAATATTTATTTATACATATAACTTGTTTCCAAGTTAAATAATATTGAGTTTTATTTTACATTACATTTTATTAGAATCATTATATTTTTGAAGAGAATATATGACTAGATTTTCTTCATAATGTTTATATATATATAATTTTAAAAAATATCTTTTTATAATGCTTTTACATATGTATTGTTTAAAAAAATATTTATTTATATATATAATTAGTTTCCAAACAATGAATAATATATTTTTTATTTTTGACAAAAATAGATAGAATTATTTATACAAAAATTAGGGATAAATATTTTCAGATATATTATTTTCCAACATTCAAAATTGGCCCTTGGTTTGAGAGATCAATGTTTTAGTGCCTAACAAAAACACAATCAAAACTATTGTCTTCCGATTTTTTTGACTGCTATAAAGCCGTATACTCCTAAATTGATGACTGTAAATCCTAATGAATTGGAGAAGCAAAAAACTACAAAAAAACCATACAAAATATTTAAACTTGGGCGCCAAGCACTTGACATTCCTTCTTCAGAACGGGATGAAGAGAAACTGAGCTTTTCGTTGGTTCTTTCTCGGTCACTTTGATTTGCAAGTGGAGCATAACCGCTTCCAATTGGGATACTTTAAGTTTCAACACCACTTCTAACTGTTGCTACTTTTGCTTGGGCGAGATGAGTCTCCATTGATTCTAACCAGAGTCGCTGATTGTCCATTTCATTGTTCAGGATGACAATCTGGTAATGAACATCTCCCCTTTCTACTAAATGTTCTTGTTCCTCTACCTGTTGTCTCTGCTCCAAATGCCTATCCATTGTCTTCAGATCTTGGCTCAGATTGTGAAACTTTTGTTTTAGGATGGTCCATGGCCTCTTTTTAGCCTGAGAAGGCCATGTGGAACACAACATTCCTCGCTCCATGCTTCTTGGTCCATTGTGTCCAATCGATTATCTTCCTCTGGTTCTTTGAGATTTGCAGAGCTTTCTTTTAGCTCCTTGGATAAATCCCCTACTTTACAACGATGGTCTTCAACTCCCTTTTTGGATGTCGTAATTCCTTTTAAATCTATCGTCCAAATCCATGATGCCTACCTGGTTTTTAACCTTCATAATTCTCCCAAGCTTTTGGGCGTGCGAGGATTGTTGGGATTTTGTACTGAAATGTATTGAAACCTAGAAATATTTAACATGATCTTGACTTGCCTTGTCTTCATTGGACCTCCTCCATCTGTCCACCTTCGTGAGCTTTCCTTGACATCATTACCCCATACGTGGATCGTTGAGTTTTCTCTCTCATGGCATGTTTTATTCTTGGGCCCTCGACTTTGTTCATATGCCAAATTCATAAGACCTTCACTTATCCTTCCTAGACCCTTATTATTAGAGGCTCCCCAAGACCTCTATGTTAGGCTAGGGGATTGCTGAGAATTTTTCCAATTCATTGGACACCTTGAGAGATCCCTTTTTCAGGACGAATGCTACATTTTCCAGGGAGCCAACCTCTTTGTTGTTCTCCGGTAGTACATGAAAGAACTGGTAATTTCCTAAGGTATCCAAGATTTTCTTAGCTCTGGTATAGATTATGGCCAATCCAAGTACCCCTGGGGGCTTGCCAGAGACAAAGGCCTGAATGATGATTCATGAGTCACCACAAATTATTTGATTTTTCATATCATTTTTTGCCAAGATTTTGACTCCTTGAAATAGTGCGAGAAGCTCTGCCATATTGTTAGTTCCATATCCTACTCCCCCCGGAAATTTAAACTTCAGTAATCTTCCAAGATCGTAGATGATCCCTCTCGCTCCTGTCGCCCCATTAACAAAAATGAATTAGGTGCGTAAATAGAGAATTTTTTAGTGTAGAATTTGGAGATCTTGGTAATTTGATTACAAATACATTGACATGTCTTTCCAAGGCACCTTTGATATGAGTAAGAATATATACAATTTTACGTTCAAAGCCACCATTTTTCATCTGGCAAATATACACTGTTGCACACACCTACTAACTTCTTTCTTCATGCTTGACTAGTGATACATATCCTCCAATAAAGCATGTTTTATGTCCCCAGCATATCTTGTTAATATGTTTCACAATTATATCATGAAAATATCCCCTATAGAGTCTTTGGCGTTGCACAACTAACTATCTTTGAATACATAACCATCCTAAGTAAAATAGTTTAATTGTGTTGTCCTATTCTACATTGTTCGGCTCATACACATTAACACGACATATACAAAATCCTCATTAGGGACATCAAAGATTTGATATGCTTTATTTTGACTATCTCATTTTTCATTTTTCATTTTTCATTGTTGTCAACATTAGTGCTCTTTTGTACAACAAGTTTGCACCCTTATTCTCCTCTTTTCGTGATTCACTGCTAATTTGTAACTTTGCAAGAATTCCATACACATGTTGCTAATTCAATTTCAGTTTGATGAATTTCAATGCCTAATGATATGTGTACAAACAAACTCCTTTGATAAGCAATGTTGCTAATGCTTTAATGTTTTTGCAATAACATAAAATTCCCAGTTATATATCAAATACTTCTTTCCTACTTTATTTAGCCTTGTTGAAATATGTTATATTCCCTCCTTATTCAATACCACACAAATATCTATTGTGTTTATATCGCAATAATTTTGGAACACTTCATCAAAACCTTATAGTGGCAAGATTGTTGCTTTAATAATATTTTTTAAATTGTTGAGTTCACTTGCATCCTCATGCTTGCATACATTATGCGATTGACACGTATATACCATCGAATGCTTCAATGACCTTCCCATGAAAAATAAAATCGCATGAAACGACTCACCTCAGTGGCATTGCATAACATGGGCCAATCCAAAATCACTTTCACTTTGTTAGGACCTGTGTGTAGGTGTTCTTTGGACATGAGAAAATCAAGGTACAACAACTCCATGAAGAATGCACACTTTTTTCAAGTTAATGCATAATCTATCCTTATTGCTTGGTTCTCTACTACTGAAGATTAAAATATCTTTCAAATGCTTCTCTCTACTCTTCCTAAATATAAAAAATATCATCCAAGTAAATGACCACAAACATACAATATTGGGCCTTAGAGCTTATGGTGTTAATGCCATGAAGGTATGGGTTGCATTGGTTAATCCAACATAACATGAGAAACCATTCATACAAGGTATTTGATGCATTAGTCAATCTAAACAACATGACCAACCACTTAATCATTTTTCGTTTTCAATGTATTGTCTCATTTGTAATCTTCTCTGATTCAAATTCAATGATATCCACTCTCAATATCTTTGATAAAAGTAGCAATTGCCAATCAATTTCCACAATTTCCGTAAGATTACCATTCCTTAGCAATGCTGATCTATCTCTAATCATGATCTTATTGAATGCTCAAGGGTCTATACACATCCTCCACAATGCAACAGTAGAACCATGCATGTGCTTATATTCTCTCCAATAAAAAATTTCGACTACAAATTGTTGTTGGTGGTATTTTGGACAACAAGTGTACCAAAAGACTTAACCAAGTTGGTTGTGAAACTAGGTGCGAACAACAAGCAAAATAAAATAAAATGAACTAGCTTATGCATTGGCAGAAGATAAACAGAAAATATAAAATTCTAACATTCAAACACAATAAATGATGGGAAATAGTACAATATTTTATTGATCCAATGAAAAAACATGATATTAGAATAAACTTTTGGGAGAGATGGCTTTCTTGTAGCTAGGTGGGATCCAAAGTCTCTCTTTGGGAGAGTTTTTTGTTTCATATGCACCAACTCCAAGATCTAGTAGGAATATGAAGGAAATATTTAATGGCAGAGGGACAAGAATGATGGTTTCAAGTCTCCGTGGAATAATTAGGGAGACATAACCTTGCTTTCCAGGGTGTGTTACAAAATGCAACCCTAAGACCTTTATTTATAGGTGGAAAGTGAATCCCTTTCTTAGTTCTATTTTCCATGTGAACTCTTTCAATATCTTATTGAAAATCCATGAGTTAAGTGGACATCATGTAAGACTAAATCAATATTATTAATGAAACCGAGGTTTGACAAGGTCCACATGTACACACTGCACTACTTAAATAAGAACAAGCACATTAATGAGTTATGGAGCGTTGTTTTTGCATTTATGAAGCATTGCACAAAATTTAAGGAATTTTCTCCACATTGTGCATAAAAAAGAGGAACAATTCGTGAGCTCTAGAAAATGGCCAAATGATGGGTTGGATCTACTAAGTGAGATAACGTGAGGAACTATGATGATGAAATGGGGTGTATGATGTAGGTTATTCCTATGATAGTGATGTATCCATATGAAACTACTTGAATTACACATTTGAACAAAATTAGGTTAATTGCTGGGGGATAGCACAACCTAGGGGATCAAGTATTGTTGGATAGAGCCAATCAAATATAGGGAAATACCACTGGTGCTATAACACTGGGTTCAACACTGGTCAAAGCATGTAGGGAGTGACTTGAAGGGAGTCTCCCACTTGGAGACTAAAAAATGGTTGGAAATAGTCATAAATGTTTGGTGGTCTTTGAAAAGTATTGAAACATTAAACCATCAATGTGTATAAATCTCAATGGTGTGATAATAAGTTGGAGTTCAACACATGAGAAAGTACTAAGCCAATGAGAAATGATGGCTCCTTGCTTAGTTCAAGGTGACTCACTAATGAGGTAAATGGGACCAAGGTACAAAAAGCCTCTATACCAAACCCCTATAATAAATCTGTTGATGTCGATCGAGGAATTTCTACTAGGATATATGGATGATGGAACCATTAAACCAACATGAGGTGCAGTGTATCATGTAGCGACTGTGATGAGATAACACTTAAACAATAATGTAGGGTGAACCCAATGAGAATGGGATTCAAGAATTCTCTTGTTCAGAGCATAATGGAAATGCTAACTTGGAATCAACTATAGAAATCCAAGAGTGATGGTCATAAGTAGGAAAAGAGATTTTGATGAAAACTCATAAAGTGAACTGAATTGAAGGCTAGAAATGACAAACCAAGATAAGGGGGACATGATGAGGCATATCATTGGTATCATGACTAAATAAGGTACCGAAACATATAAAATGCAAGGGATAAAGGGATGACTTGATGCAAGGATATTTGAACAAGGGCAACTAGCATTGCTGCCAAAAGAAATCATGTAACTTAATGGCCCTAAAGGAGCACAATGAACTTTCCCTAAAAGCATGAATGGATATGGATGCATTACAAGCAAGAAAACAAGTTCCCAAAGAGTTCAACCAAGCAGATTAATTTGATATGATAGTATATTTCATAAAATGCCCACTTAATACAAATCATTAGGGAGTTTGGCAGAACAAGCTAGTACAATGGTGAGAAAAGGCATGGGGCAATGTTAGAGATGCAAAATATATGGACTCTCAATCCTAAATGGAGATACAATGACATTGATTACAATATGAAATGGGGTACTTATCCAGTACAACCCATGTAGGTGGAGTACTGACATTGGGTGAGAGCGAAATGCAAGATGGATGGGCTAATCTACTCGCTTAAACTAGGAGGTGGGGGTGTCCTAAAGGTATATTCAAGGGGTGACAACTAATCCAAATTGTAATAAACATAAATGTATAAATAAACATTAAGTAAATAATAATAATAATAATAAAAAGAAGTGACACATCCTAATGAAGAAGTATGACCTAACCAAACTAATGGGACTAGTCAATGTGTATACATATACCATCACATGAAATTATATCACACATTCTATTATATATCGTATTCATTACTAAATATATATTATTGATCTTACATGGATTTCAACCAGTGTTACATTAACCTCCCATTAAATAAAAATACTCAGAATTAATCCATCACCATTGAGATTACAAAGGGATTGTATATGGGCTTGGGGCCATGCAAACATATTGGGTTGGACACATTTTTCTCGGGCTCATTAAATTGATAACAAAACAAAAACAAAAGGTAAGAAATGGAACCATTAACCATTGTACCACGTTTCAAGGGCAATGAAATCGTTTTGAGATAGATCACACTTCCTCTTAGTACCAGTGGTGAGCCTTATGCATTGTATCGAATTCTTGTGCTTTTCAAGGCAAGTGAGGGTGCACCATTGGATCTCTGACCCAATGATGCACCCTAACTCGCTAACTCGCTTAAGAGAACAAAAAATATCTCTCGAGAATATAAGTATTTCCTTCAATCAGTTTCCCTTGCCATTTGTCAATTTCACATTATAAAAAGTAAAATCATTATTACCTTCAGTCAGATGTCCCTGCCACTTGTTGAGTCCACATCAAAAAAAAAAAAGAAAAAAAAAAAGGTGTCCTCAAATCGAACAGATTAGGGAACCACCCATTCACTGGCCACAACTCATTCATTCGATCCCTCAAGGAATAGGTCAAGTTTATATTACTAAAATAATTTAGAACAATGATTATATATATCCAAGTCAACCGAAAAAAGGAAAAAGTTACTAAAGGTTTATAAAAAAATTATCAAAATTTTAAATTAAATTTCGGAAGATATAAAAGAATTTGATTAAAATGGGTATTTTTAGAAGTTTCAATACCCAACGTTATATTGAAGAAGTGGCTCATTCAATAACCCCACACCCATTTAACCATGAAAATAATATACATGCTCAAGTAAGCATAAAAGTAATGATAAGGAAAATTTAGATATTTTTTTGCAAATATTTAATTTAAAAACACAATTTTTAGATTTACTAAATAAGTTAAAAGAATGCAGGGGAGAAAATATGCACTACTCTAATGAAGTTTATTGTTAAAATGATCAGCATCATTTTTCTCTTAGACTCAATGGTGGCAGAGGTACCAATATGAAGGCTGAAATTCTGGCACTTTGGGTTGTCTTAAATGTGGCAAACATATTTGGATTGGTGAATCCTATTGTCTTTGGAGATTCACGAGTTACAATTAAATGGGAAAGCAATGAATACATGCTCAATGTTCTGGATCTTGAAGTTTGGTGTGCTCGTATCCGTCAGGAAATTTCAAAGATGGAACAGATTTCTTTCCAACATATCTACAGAACACATAACTCTCTTGTAGATCAACTTTCAAAAGATGCATTTGCTGGTCCTGTAGGTGTTCTTTTTTGGGAGGAATGGATGGAGGCCTGTCTGATAGACAGGGGTAATTTATATCTTTTTTAAGAAGTTTGTAAATCCGAAAAAAGCATATAGTAGTTTTGTATGTATTTATTTTGGAAGTCGTTGATATTTCTGTATAACATACACTAGAAAATTTTGAAATCTGGTTCTGTATTGAATATCTTGAGACAAGATATTAACGCTATCTTTGTACTATTTGATTCCATGGAATAACAATAGTATGATTTTTTTTCGGCTGGAAAAAAAAAGAAGTTTATTGTTTAAAAAGAAAGGTAGGAAATAATTGACAATCTCGAGAAGGAATGCGATAAGAACTTACTCGAAAAAAGATGATGAAATTTCTCACCCAAAAGATCATAGTCAAATATTACTTGCACAAATCAAGAAGCCAAAGGATAAGGCACAGCGCATTAAAAAATTAGAATGGGAAACAAAGATCTCAAGAATAAATTATCAAAACTTGATGAAGAAATTTCCCAAGGAACCTTAATTAGAGGTTGGTTGAACAAATCAAAAGGGTAAAATATGAGAAGCAAACAAATCAATTTCTTAAAAATAATTTTTGGCAAGTTAAAAAATGAGGAAGAAATTTTATTCCTAAGGGATCATAATCAATGTTTATGCACATAGATTAAGAAGTTAAAGATTGATAATAAGTTTCTAGAGGAAAAGTTAAGGCAACTTACCAACAAGGAAATATTGATCAATAAAAATCAATCATTAATGCAACAAAAGTAGAAGAATCATTAGATGTAAAAATCTAGACCTTGGAGAAAGGAACAAATACAAATCCAATCGAATTAAAAATAATTGAAATCTTATCACTAGAGGTATCAAAAAATATAAAGTTTCCAAAAATCAGGCATAAGATACAAGGATGTCTTATAGTCATCCTAATTATAAAAGTCATCATATTATTCAATAAACTAACCAAATATGAAATCAATATGAGAAGATAGGTGACAATTCTATAATATCGAATAGAAGTTTAGTGTGAAATGTGATCATTTCCCAAATACCAGAAGTCATTGCCACATAGTTTTATAGCAAATTAGCCCGATGGGTTAGCTCAAGTGGTTGAGAACTGTTTGTTGTGAGCAGAAGGTCTAGGGGTCAAATCCCCGGGTGGCTATACATGGTATATGGGCCTCACTTGATGTCCCCATGGGGTTAGGTTCCATAATCAGATCCAAAAGGGTGAGGCCCCTACGGGTGCCCCCTCTAGATTTCTTCCATGGACGTAGAAACCCCTCGGGGTTCTGAACCACATTGAAAACAAATAGTTTTATAGCAAATTGAATGAGGATGGTCCAACCCTTTTGGAATAGTGAAAATTATGGTCAATGCTTCATAACTCATATTGTCTTGTATCATCAACTATCACAACTTCAGGAAAAAATAATCATGAGAAGGCATTACGAGCTAGAACAAAGACATAAAACTTTTCCATACTATGTTTTGAGGACAAACCATCCTTGAAAGACATGCAATGAAATGAACACAAATATATAAACAAGCATCAATAATAATAATAATAATAATAATAAATGAAGTGACACATTCTAACTAAGGGACACGACCCATCAATTATAATGACTAATCAATACATATAAGTATATTGTCACATGGCATTGTATTCAATCTATCATCTATCTTATTCATGATTGAATATATATTATTGATACTACATGGATTTCAACTTACTGTCCTTCTTATGTTGGATATTCCTTAATAATTAAACTATTGTTCATTTCACAAATGTTGTATAAACAGAGGGGATATGCTATCTATATGCTAGTTTGAAGAGTATGAGTATGAAGAGACACTAATGGGCCTCGTGAACTTCCTACACACATGAAACTGATACCACAAAGCAACAGTAAATAGGAAATCAAAACCAATGGTGCAAATGGCATGAAAATTAGAGCTCTAGATCTCTTTGTGCATGAAAAACCATTATGAGGAATAATGGCTCCCAAGGAAAGTATCAAATAGAAAAAAATAAACAATACCATGCAGAAGTTTAATAATGACAAATCTGACAATGCAAACATCGTGATAAATGAAGATTGTATGAAGCAAAGGTAAATGAAGGTTGTATGGTGAAAAGGTAAACGAAGGTTGTATGAAGCAGAGGTAAATATGGTTTATCACAAACTTCAAGAATCAATTGAACGATTTTGATTTTGGTAGGTGCAAGAAACCCTAAATATTTCAGAGCTCATTATGAACAAAACGACCATTGGAATGTAATTCCGCAACATCCAAGTTAGAGATCTTGACTTTCTCTTCATTTCTATCCATTTAGTTTTTAAAATTAGTTAATGAATGGCTTGTCTAGAACTGATAGGTTGTGTAGGTATGGAAGGGATATCTACACAAAACATAGATATCCTTTTGATCACTGTACCCTACGTGCAACAGGAATGTAGTCGAAGCTACATGTTGGTTGTGCAACCATTAGTAGAATAATTGTGTGTTATGAGTAGCTATTTAACTAACAACTATGCATTGAGCACACAACTATTTTCCTAACAGTTGTGTGCTAGGATGCAAAAAAAGGAGACTTCTTGAGTGGTTGAGATAAGATAAAAATTCCTTGATGAAAGTCTTGGACTAGTGTTGTTTGTAGGCTATAATGAGGGTACATTGGTGAAAGAGGGATATGTTGATTATCCGAGAGGTTTTGGAGGAGGTGTCACATGTACTAAGACAACTGGATCTCTATGAACTTTTGAAGTTCATGGACAAACCTTTGATGCATGCAAGGGAGCAACTATTCTCAAGGATTGTTGAGTTCTAGGGCCTAGATGAGGAGTGTTTTTCCATCTGAGGTGAGTTTCGAGAGTTGATGTTCCATGATATCTATTTCTTGATGGGATACCAATGTAAGGGGTGGTAGATGATATGGATTTAGTGATGGTGAGAGAACAAACCCTATATGAACTCATAGAGGTGCACTGTAGTCTGTATTGATAGGGCCATGTAGGTAGATGGAGCTATACAACACCAATAGGTTAGACATCTAGAGGCCCAAGTAGTGGTTGTTTTAGTGGTGTAGATCACACCAAGAGATTAGACATCTAGAGACCCAAGTAGTGGTTGTTGTAGTGGTTTAGATCTTGGATTCTCCTACCTCACCCTATCGTATATGGCTAGATGGTTATGGTTGAGTGAGTCCCGTTGGGAACATGTTTTGGATGGGCCAAGATGATATTAACGGTGATATAATGACAACTGACCACTTGTTGTAGGGAGTGTGGGAGTATATTTGTGTATGGTACTTTCTTCTATTATTATTTTTAGGGTCGCCACCCTTCATTCACATCATGTAGTTTTGCAAGATGTACGGCCACAAGATCCTCATATGTAGAGGTGGTGCAATGTGAAATACCTACAATTCATACTTCTTTGACCACTAAGATTGCCTACTAGCGGAGATCAAGGATCCCCCCTATGAGGGAATGGACTATAGAGGAAACCTAGAGATTCCTAAGCCATCTTATAGCCAAGCATGGGGTCGTAATGTCGATTTATTCTGCTTCTTATCATGTTCACATTTGATCATATTTGGTAGATAGATGTATTTACTTGATTATGAGATATATATTGATACCACTCTGCCATACCTTTGTGTAGATGTAGCGTCAATGGGGAAAATGAGAGTGCACTGGATAATGACTAACAGGTTCTGGGATATGTAAGGCTTGCAGATTAGTAACAATGAGAGGACCCCAAGAGGGCGATAAGTGACTCCTAGATGATCTTCATGGCTAAATTGATTTTCTCTTGTAGGGTGTCGGAGAGTGAGGTTGTAAAAAGTTGATGACTCTCAATTAGAGAAATTTTGAGGTCTAAAATGTGTCTCCTAAGGAAAATATTAAAATAATAAAATAAGACTCTTATAAATTTTTCAAGGAAAGGAAAAAGAACAATTTTTTTCTCTCGTATTTTCAACTTATCTACTTGTAAAGTTTACTCAAATTTCTAGTGTGCACACTCATTGGATGCATAATTAAATTCCACATCCAATGAGTACCCACTTGGCACTTGACATACTTTTGAAAGATCCCTCTATAGGAAGAATATATAAATATATCTAAAAAAGTATTTTATTCTTTCAAAAGTATGTTCAATGGGTGCTTGTTGGATGCATAATTTAATTTTGCATCCTGCAACGAGTGCTCACACTCAAAATTTGAGTAAACCTACAAAGCAATACATTGGAAATACAAAAGAAAAAAGTAGTTTTTTCCCTTTCACTCCAAGGCTATTTATCCTTATGGTTGACATCATCATCTTGAATCCTTTTGGTTCTTATACAGTTCATTTTGATAGTACATTTTTTGTTTTGAAGTCCACTTTTGAAGTAAAAATTCCTCTAATGCATGTTTGTAATTTGATCGCCATAGACCATGAGTGGTGCCCTCTTTTGAAAAGAGAAACCATGGTAGGTCAGAGTGTTAGAAATCTATCTAGAGGGACCCTAATGCCTTTGGTAAGGTCCCTCTCATCGACGAGGATGACAACAAGTAATGAGATTAGCTAGAAGGGCTAGATGCCCTCATTTTTGTACTTCATGTTAGATAAAGTTAAGACTCAATATGTGTCAAAAAATAATGTGTTTACATCTAGAGTTTGAACTCTATCTAACATGAGGTACAAAAATGGGGTCATCTAGCCCATCTAGATAATCCTACTCCTTGTTGTCATCCTCATAGACAAGAGGGCCATATGTGTGTGTGCGTGCACGTATATATATATATATATATATATATATATATATATGACAAAGATGACGGATGCCCCACTAGAGAGCATTGGCAAGTAAAATAATCACAAGATCATATTAAACCTAGTTAATGGTGCCAAATCCAATGCAAACACAAATGAAATGGAACAATGTGTGCGAAGATGAGTAAATGGACTATATTGCTAAGGGAAGATTATGAGTGTAATGAATCATGCCATTGGTGAAATCAATGCGATAAATAGGTTAAGGAACCATCTTAAAAGAAATGAAAGAAAACTGTAAGGAGTCGAGTTAAACATGATGCAAAAACTAAAAATCAAGACAAGCATTTAAGTATATACATATGAAGCCAAATGATGCTTGCAGGCCCAAGGATAGAATCTCTTCAAGTTTCACATGTTGTGAGTATGCTTGAGGAGTTCACCATCATGACCAACAAGAAGATATGACCCCTTTCCTAAACATTGTTGGACAACATAAGGGCATTTGCATAAGGATTCCGAAAACATATATTACCTTTGGGGAGTTGGCTCTATGGTCTAGATAATTATTATGATACTACTATACACATGTCCATGATGATTTGATGATGTGTGTATGTTCTTATCTCTATACAAGCCTAGGTATAATGGACTTATGAATAACCATGCACTTTGCACCCTATAGCACAAATCCATTACTTGAAAACTAATGGACCTCTCATGTCACTCTCTTGTCATTATTGTAGGAATTTTAGTGATTTTCAACTTTAGCTCCCCAATCAAGAGTGATAATAGGGGGACCAACCAAGGTTATGTACCTCTTAGTGACCAGCTAAATCACGAAGAGCTAACTCAAGAAGTTCAGTCTTTGAAGAGCCAAGTGGATGATTATTCTTCATATCTTCAAGATATCAATGGAATGTTGGAATCTCTGGGATCCAAGTTCGAGAATATGGAAATGATACCCTCAATATATTATAACCACAACCAGGAGGAGTCATTTAAGTGTTGGAAATTGCATTATAATTGATTAAGAAGAAGACTCCCACCTTCAATGAGATTGTCAAAATATGAAATGAAGCATAAGTTTGGTTTGCTAACATTGAAAGACTAATGATGTTTCTATATAAATTCAACCCCATAGAGAAGACTAAGTTCACCAATTATTAATTGATAGATGATGTGAACCTTTGGAGGGACCACCTAAAGAAGAATGAGAAAGTAGATGGGGAGCATCTAGATTAGGATAAGTTCAAGAAGCACTTTGAAGATAAATGCGTGGGTGAGTTGTACTATCACAAGAAGGAATATGAGTATTACTAATTAAAGAAGGGAAACATGATTGATGAAGAGTATGAGCATAAGTTCAATATAGGATTATACAAGTATTCCCATGGATTAAGTGAAGAATCCCAAGTCGAACGATTCATTGGAGGACTTAGAGGCCATATTACAGACATGGATTAAACCTTCATGCCTAAGACTTTATAAATGTGATATAGAGAACTCTTCTATGTGGAGTAGAAGAAGTAGAATCCTGACAAAGGAATGAGTTAAGTGGGAGGATCAACCAAAAAGTCAACAACCAAGAGGAGTTGCAAAAGGGACCAATCTTGCATCTCACCCAAAGGTAGGATATCATAGAAGGAATGTTGAATCCAATAAATGAAGGTTTAAAGTGGGGAAAAGGGACATAAATCCCATCAGTTCCCTAGTTAGGCAAATTTGGAAAGGAATCAAGGAACTTTATAAAACCAAAAAATTAACAAAAACTCATGCAAGGAAGTTTAGTGTTAAGACCACAGGGAAGGAAATAATATCATTTTTTTGGGAATTCTCTATAGGTCACACCGAATGATTATATTAGTTGTTACACATAGATGATATCTATTATATGCACCATGGTTGCTAAGGCTGCTAAGGCTCTTACTATTATTATATATATGTATATATTTGATTAAACATCATATTTAACGATCAACATCCTTGGTTTTTGGTTTTAATCAACAAGGTTGATCCTAATACTAAAAGTATTTTGGTTAGTTATATGAATTACTTCTTGATATTATTTCTTGATATTATTATATATATGTATATATTTGATTAAACATCATATTTAACTATCAACATCCTTGGTTTTTGGTTTTAATCAACAAGGTTGATCCTAATACTAAAAGTATTTTGGTTAATTATATGAATTACTTAGTGCTATGCATTATGGGCATAGAAAGTGCGATGTTTAATGACTATTAGAAGATACTGTATGGAATTATAATCTCAATGGTGGGTTATGTTATATATGATGATGGTGTTGGCGAAATTTATCTTTTGATATTTGTATTCGTTGTTACTCATTGATGAGATGTGCTTTATGTTCTTGCATGTTGATGATGTTGGTTTAATATTTACTACAAATATTCAATGAATTATGGTGATGATTGTTGATAAGTTTTCTTTGATTCAATGATGTGGATTTGATGACATTGTTCCCAAATAATTATATGCTTGCTTTGTGAAGTTGTTTTGAGATGGTGTATATTGTGAATCTTTTTGATTGAAAATGCCATATATAGAAAAACTATTTCTCTAGGGTCTTATACTTAAAAGGTATCGATAATGATTGCAATATAGTGTAACGTTTATTGAATGATCATGACATAAGGATAATACATGAGAGGTAAAAAATGTAAATGATGATGAATTGATAATATTGTAGAAAATGTATGCTTTGTGGACATTTAAGTGAATTTGTGTTAGAATAAAGTCAATAACCAATGTGATACCTTAATGATGCACTGTGGTGTCTTGTTCATTGTGATGGTTTTTTCACTTAGATGATGGTTTGTTAATTGACGTGGTTTGTTCATGTGGTGGTTTGTTCACATGGTAATTTTCTCACCATGGTGGTTTGTTCATATGGAATTTTCTCATTGTGGTGGTTTGTTCATCAATGTTTCTTCACGTGGTGGTTAACTCTCCGTGATGGTTTGTTCATCTTAGTGGTTCATTCACCAGTGTGGTCTATTTACTAATGTGATTTATTCACTACTATTAGATGCAAGTGTTCCTGTATATTTGAAAGTAGACTTTGTTACTATTGTAGTTAATGGATGGAATTACATATTGCTTTATTTTAGTTAACCCATAGTACCATCGAGGAAAGTTGCCAAGTAGGGAAAGCCATGATGTGTAGAAATGACCAACTCCAAGGTTGTAACCCCTTTATGAGGGGAGGATTGTAAAACCCCTAGTGCAATGTGTTGTTGACTTTTTAGTTGATGTTTAGTTGTGATGCACCTTGTGATGCTCCATTATGAGATGATGTTTTGAACTTATTATCACCTTGGTGATTATTTACTTGATGGTTATTTATAAGTATTTCTAATGATTATTTGTATATTATGATGTTCTTGAAAAAATTAACCTATTTACAGGTTATGACCTTAATTAAACTATGGAAATCAGATCCCAAGGATGGGTCTTAGTGTTCAATAAGGATGACCAATCTAATCCTTATGGTTAAGGAGCCCATAATTACTTCCTAAATTGATCTTGGGTAAAAATATTAAGGGGGATGAGATGTCTTTCACTTTTTACCCATTTGGTGATACTTGTGTTTTTCCCCTAAGCCTAATTTCACCCAAATGTATTCGAGAAGGAAGAATGAAAAGACCAGGAGACAGTCTTAGGGACGGAGCTGTTATCCTTTGTGAGATTAGAAAATAGATACTTACCTTATGTGAGGGGGTTGGATGGTATTGGATTATTCAAAAATTATGCTTTTAGCAAGATAACTATTTTGATTGTGAATTAGTGGGGGAAATCTCATAACTGCTACAACCTAGTCTATATGGGTAGATGAGGCTAGGAATGAACCTAACCAATTGACGTTATGAGTGCTCATTGCACGTAGAATTTGATTTCTTTTGGGCCTTTGGGTTTCCATCATTGAGAATGGTAGCTAACCAACCACGAGTATTTATTAGGAGCTAAAATGGTTAGTAAAGTCCTTGCAAAGGAAATCCACTACTAAGAATGGTACTTGACCAACCACATGTATCCATCAGGAGCTTGAGTGGTTGTTCCTACACAACATAAGCCTTAGTGATATGGGGATATTGTAAATCCATGAGTCTTTGCACCACATTATGGGTGATCAATTTGATGCTGATCCTTGATTTAATCTGTTGAATAGAGTGAGTGATATGATCGAGTACTTAGTGTTTTACCATACACCTTCATTGAACTTGATCTCTTACTTAGGGTGCAACACCTGGTTCAGGTGATTGCATGGGTTGGGTGGAAACTTGACCTTTGGGTGCAATTTTCCCCTTATTGACATCCTGTTTGTGGAGCACTTGTTTGAACTAGAGGTTCACCATCGACAAGAGAAAGGAATATGAGTAGTGTGAGTGATATGAATGAGTACTTAGTGTTTTATCCTACACCTTCATTGAGCTTGATCCCCTACTTAGGACGCAACACCTGGTTTAGGAAGTTGCATGGGTTGGGTGGAAAATCAACCCTTGGGTGCAATTTTCCCCTTATTGACATCTTGTTTATGGAGCACTGGTTTGAACTGGAGGCTCACCATCAACAAGACAAAGGAATGCATGTACTTAATGTTCTATTGCTTACAAAGTTATTTACTTAATTACTTAGACATGGTTGATCTACTTGATTGCTTAGCTATGAATGAGTTATTTGATTAATTTAAATGTTCTACTGCTTACAATATTATTTCATTATTGATGCACTTAATTACCAAGACATGGTTGATCTACTTGATTGCTTAGCTATGATTGAGTTATTTGATTGATATAAAGTGAACACACACACACACACACACACCCTTTAGCACATTGGAACCTCCCAACACGCTATGTTGGGTAGGGTTGTTACAACCATGCAATGACTATTAGGGAATGCTAGATTCTTGAGATAACAAAATGCACTAGGTAGTGGAAATCCCTTGAACTTAACTCGATTGTGCATTCACATACACAACAAAGTCAATGATTGAATTTACTTTCTTTTTTCCACAAGAAAATCTTATATCTGCTATTACGTAGTAATCAAGATATAAAATATACAGCAATCCCTCCATCTTCCAGAGGAGTGGATCCTTCAAAGTTAGCTCCATACAAAGTACTCCAACAAACTTTGACATCCCAAATAAACAAATCCCAAAACTAACCCACAAGTAGCCTTTGAAGAATAGGCCCAAACAAGTACCACATAATAAATTTACTAGCCCCCCCAAAATAACTCCCAGTCAGAGATAACCATTGAAGTGTCAACAACAATTACCAACTCAATCAGAAAATAGATGGAATAATTTTTAGAATTCAACTGAGTGAATCTCTGGAGACCACCTTGCCAAGTTCAATCTCATAAAAAAATATTGTGCTTGGCTGCACTAATAAATCCTCTTTGGAAAGGGAGTCAACAAGTTAATAGAATTCCCCATAGACATGAGAGAAATGGATACCAGAAAAAACCTTCTTGAAGAGAGTGAATCTTTCTCTACCACCAACTTAGATGAAGAAGATTTAACCTTGACATCCTAGAAACCCAATCAATTATGGATTTTGAGTCACCCAGAACCTGCAAATGGGTGACCCCCTTAGGATGAGAAAAAACGAGTAGACCCCAAAGAGCTAACAACTAATCTCCGGTGTCCAACACCTAATCTATGGTAGCTAAGGTTCTCAAACAACATTAAGATCATACCCGCTCCACACATCCCCTTAGAGCTTTGGCATGCCCCATCAAAGTATCCAAGGGGGTAAGTTGGAATTGAATCAGGACCTCTTACATATCTCTGCTTGAGGGATGCACTACCTAAATTTATTTCCTTATAATCCCCCAATATAGTCATAACAACAACATAAACATTTGGAATGTAATCTTGAAAAATTACCTTGCTTTTGTGAAGCCAAACCTTCCAACAGATATATGCAGGTAACTCTTTGTGATAACTGTTGTGAGCCTCAAGCCATACCCTCCAACTATTTACATAGGATATAGATATCCATTTCCCAAGAATCTTTAATAATAACTTGACCTCCCTCCAAACCTACCTAGTGAAACCACAGTGGACTAGAAGGTGATCAACATTCTCACTGTTGCTCCTACATAAAGCACATATATTTGGCCCTTACCCACCTCTCTTCAGATAATTATCCCCAGTAAGAATTTTATTTGCCAACGAAATCCATATAAATAATTTCACCTTGAGAGGACAGTTCCACTTTCACTAAAGAGAGGACCACCAGGAATTATCCAGTATCATGTTTTGAGATATAATTGCTTCATATGCAAGCTTGGCAATTACCTATCCATCAATAGGATTCTATGACCATACCAAAGTATCCTTATCAGAAGACATGAACACTCTACTATGATTGAGGCTTCGTATAAAGAAATCCCATTCCTCTACTAAAGCCCCTTCTAGCCCTACGTCAAGAACATTCATCCGATTTTGACCATTTCCTGTAGGCACACCAACTTGATCCAGAAAATAGTAATATAGAAGCCTTAACCTTCCAATGAGCAATGCAAAAAACTTATAGCAATTTGCACCTCCCACCCAAGGATCCTCGTCCAACAAGACTTTTTCACCTTTTCCTATTGTCCAAGACAACCGATTTGATATGATCGGCATGGCCCTTACTAGCCCTTTCCAAAAGTTTTGAAACATTGAAGATCCTTTTTGGTTCTAGGCGAACCCAGTCCTCCACACACATATTCTTTATGTATTTGTATTTTGATACCTCACTCCATAAGCCATTGCCAAAAATGCATCTCAACATACTCTTGGCAGCTAAAGCAGTACCAAAATTGAATATATTTTTCAACCCCCATCCTCCTGAAACTTTTGGCATGACCAGCCTTTCCCATTTAACCAAATGATAGCTTCCCTTGAGCTTCTTACCAACCCACAGAAATTGAAAGCATTTTTGTCTAATTTTCTCCAAGATGATTTTTGGAACTTTTGCCAAGGAAAGCTAATACATTGGAATCCCCTCGAGAACATATTTTACGAGTATGGGCCTTCCACCCAAGGAGAGCCACCCATGGCATCAGTGGTCTATCCTTTTTTCAATCTTCTTTATTGGCCATATCCACTCATTTTTCCTATAGTCATCTAGTTTTAAGAAGAATGATTGACTTTAATTTGTGCTCGTTGTATGATCCAAATGCATAATCAAGATATAAATGGCTATAAAAGTCTTTAAAAACATTTCTCTATCATAACTTTACTCCAAAATAACCATAAATTAAGTGAAGCCAATTTGTAAGCCTACTTCTAACCAAATGAACTGGTTAAATGCTTAACTTGTGATTGATAGAGAATGACAATGCACCTTTCTATATAAAGCATATTTTATAAATAAAGTTTCCTCATTATGAAACGTATTTTTCAAAAGAAAAAAAAGTTTTTTTTTTTAATTTTAATTTTATAATTATAAATACATGTTTAGATGAAATTTGGAAATTGTTAACTTATTTATTGTATCGAGAGGCGCTCTACAACCTAGTATGAGAGAGATCTTGTAATGTGATGTAACGTTAATAACGTTAGTAACATGTTGGCAAAAAATAATAGTGAAAGTGAATATTATGGGAGAGATCTTGTAACGTGAAGTAACATTAGTAACATTTGTAACATGTCGGTAAAAAATAATAGTTGCACCATGAAACGAGGTGCTCTACAGCCCATATGGGGGAGATGGAGATGTTGTAACGTTTGTGATGTAACAAAATAATCAAAAAATAATTAAAAAAATTCATGTCGACTCTTAAAATAAAAAATTATGGAAAGTATTTAAAAAAAATCCATGTTGGTTCATAAAATAAAATATTATGAAAAATAATTAAAAAATAGATGTTCGTTTATAAAATAAAAACTTAAAACTTAAACCCGCATCTATCAATCAAGAGAGATCAAATTTCTTGAGTTTAAATTGAAAAAAAGAAATACACCTCAAGAAATTGGATCCCTCTCGGTGCTTGATAGATACGGATTTAAGATGGATCTATGTTGGTTATATTTCTCAATCTTTGTAATGGTAATTGTGGGGCTGGAAGTAACATGAAGGCTGAGCTTTTAGCTCTCTGGTGTGTGGTTAAGCTGGCGAATATTTTTGGATTAGTTGACGTCAAAGTTTATGGTGATTCTCGTGTCACCATCAAATGGGCGACTGGAGAATACAATCTAAATGTGACTAATCTTCGGCACTGGTGCATTCGCACAAGGAAGGAAATCTCTATGATCCAAAACATTTCATTTGAGCACATTTATAGAGATTACAACTCGCAAGCCGATAAGCTTTCCAAACAAGCTCTTGATGGCATTGAAGGGGATCTTATTTGGGAGGAATGGTTGAACAACGACATCCTAGACATGGGTGTCACTTACTTTTTCAATTAAGCATACTTTTGTGTTTTGCTGGAAACTGTTTCTGTTTTTTTGAAGAAACTCCTTCGATCAAGTTTATTGGGAAGATGTTCCTCTTTTTGCTTCTTTTGTAATAGAATACAAGTGATATTAGCTTGTTCTGTGTTCGGATTGAGTAGCTGGGCTTTGCTTTGTCTAGGATATCATAGCTGAATATGTTGAAACATATGGATTCTTGTTCAAGAACCAGAATGATCTTTGTACTATTTGATTCTTTTTGAATATCAATAGTAGTTTTTTTCTGCTGAAAAAAAAACACTAAGCCTAGGAGATTTTATCATATTTTGAATTGATCCAAATACCCAAATACTTTAAATTGCAATTTAAACACTATCTATATATCAAATAAATTTTTATGAAACAGAAATTATTTAATTGTTTTATAATCTTTTCCTATTTTCAACACTAAATTTTGAAAAAAAATATAATTTTTTTTATAATTCTTTTGCCCATGGTTTTGGGCAATCTTCCAAAATCGGTTTTCTCTAAATCAACCTCACACCTTAAAACACACTAAACAAAAATAACTACAAGACCCTGCTTTAACTTTAAATGCAGGGTAAGAAAAATAGATAAATATATATTAAAATTACAATTCCAATATTACTAAATTAAAACATTGAAAACATCATTATACTTTATCAAACCCCATAAGATAAATAAATAATGGATTCGCGTGCATCTAAAATAAATAGCACATGGAAAGTGGTCCTCAAGCTTTGGAAATGGGGCGTACCGTTCTTTACTTTTGTCAAGCACTTCTGTCGACAGTCAAAACTTCAACCAGCTTCGTTGGAATAATTCTGTTATTTTTTAAATGCAACCAGATTCATAATCCCCATACAAAATTGAAGAGTTCACTCAATATGAAGTGTTTGATGTGTTCAACTGCGTGTGTAGACCAACACCGAAGATATCGTAACAAACTAGATGTTGAATAATGGCAATGAAGTTTCTGGTCACTATGTTCATACTTTGTTTATATGATTTAAACATTGTTCTTAGAAGTAGGTTCGAATCCTTGGGGGTGGGGAAAGGGGAAAGGGGAAAGCATATATGTTCTTAAAGGTCTAGTAAGATTGGGATGGGGACGATACTTAAGTTGATTATGATTGGGATGGTGATTGTACTCGAGTTGATTATGTCCTGTTCAAGATTTAGGCTAGCCTCATGTACCTGAGTGAGCCCAATGGTTAAGAACATATGTTATCTCCAGGGAGGTCACATGGTCAATTCCGACAGGGGGTAGGGCTGCACAAATTGACCCGTCATAGTGAAGCTGAAAGAGTAGGCATCCCCTTAATGTGAAGTCTCAACCCATGATGAATTGAGTTATTGGTGTATGTGGCTTGCGGGTTGTTGCATATACTCTTGGGAGGTTGCTAATTTCCCATGGTTAAAAAAAAATAGATTTAGGTTGGTCCCGACGCGTGTTTGTCCTCCAAGGGATGCAATTAACAAAACTTGCTGGGTGGTATGAAAAGGTCGGCATTAAAATCTTTGTTGACCTATGAGTTATTGGTATATGTGGTTTGTGGGTTGTTGCATATACTCTTGGGAGGTTGCTAATTTCCCATGGTTAAAAAAAACAGATTTAGGTTGGTCCCGACGCATGTTTGTCTTCAAAGTGATGCAATTAACAAAACTTGCTGAGTGGTCTGAAAAGGTCGACAATAAAATCTTTGTTGACTTATGAGTTATTGGTATATGTGGCTTGCGGGTTGTTACATATACTCTTGGGAGGTTGCTAAGTTCCCATGGTTAAAAAAAAAGATTTAGGTTGGCCCCGACTCGTGAGGTTTGTCTTCCAAGTGACGCAGTTAACAAAACTTGTTGTGTGGTATGAAAAGGTCAACAATAAAATCTTTGTTGAAATCACGATATTTCATTATTCAATTTGCACATTTGATTATATAAATGGATTAAATGTCCTCCAATATTCCTAGGCATATGGATTATGTAATTCCAACAAACATATATTTGCAATTCCAACAATTTTAGTTAAATTTGGACCAAAAAATCTCCTAAAAGATGGTCTAAAACTTAATATTTAACTTGCTTTTCTTGTGAGTCATGATCTACGGACATATACAATTTTTTTAAAAGATAAAGGTATTTACTAAGTATTATTAGTTGTGTTTAGATACATAATCATGTATGAGAGAAATGGGTAATGTTTGTATAAGTTGGAGTTGAGATTATCCTTCAAAATAAAATAAAATTATAATGTTGACAAAAACTTCCATTGAAACTAACATTGATTTATACTTATTAATGACTTTGAGATTATCATATGAGTAAAGTAATTGAAAGATATAATAATAGTGTTGTATTGCAATGAAACGGAAGGTAACTTAGTTATCAAATAACCATTGAGGACAATGGATTACTACCTTACCTTAAATGAAAGTTGACTTACCATCTTTATTCAAGGAAAACCATGTCATTTAAAGGAAATCACTAGTTGGAGGTGGTCATCTCTCAAATGCTTTTGGAACTTTGAAGGTTACAATGTTTCCTTAACTCATAAAAAAACAAACTCTTAATGAATAAAAAACAATTTTAGATCTTACTCCAAGACCAAAATAAAAATAATATAATTATGATCCAAAAAAATGATACATCACATTGTTGGAAGTGGTCATCTCTGAGATGCTTTTGGAACCTTGAAGGTTACAATGTTTCCTTAACTCATAAAAAAACAAACTCTTAATGAATAAAAAACAATTTTAGATCTTACTCCAAGACCAAAATAAAAATAATATAATTATGATCCAGAAAAATAATACATCACATTGTTGTAAAAATCTTATTATTTATTAATTAAACCATTGAAAAAATGTCACATCTAGCAAGAGTACATTCAGTAAGAAGTACATTTAATGCTCCCACAAGGAGGATTCATGAGTAGCAAAGTTTTTCTAAAAAAGTTTTTTAATATGGAGAATTTGTTTGTTAAGATAGTTCATTACAGATTGACATCTCTTGATCTCCCATTAACACCATAATGATTGATAAATATACTTAATATAAATCCACAATTAAAAAAACGTCTTAAATTGCTTGTAATAGCTTGTAATACATTGGGTAGGATAAAAGATAACCAAAACGCCTTGCTTTTTCATATAAACCTGTTAAAAATTTTGTTTGAAATTGTTATTTTGCATTTTTGTAATTTAAGCAATTGAGATTCTCTAATTGCCCAATTTTAAAACTACTTAGATTACCGAAATTAAGATCCGACCACTCCAAATTACGATTTTAGCAAGAATTGCTTTGCCGATTCCGGCGAGTCGGGACTCGGGGCGTTATTACCACTTCTGTAGTAGATTGTCCTTGCAAAGTTGGACTGGTTCAGTTTTACGGCAATCAATCACGTGACCCTCCTGGCTGATAGTCCTCAGTCCTCGCCCTCCTGGCTGGCTGTAGCGTGATCTCTTTTTACTGTGTGCGTTCAGAAGAGCACATGCTTGGTGCAGTTCTTGGTCCCGATGCATCTGCGTGAGGTATAAGCTGTTTCAGAGCTTCTACAGCCCATCCTTCTTTTTGCAGATCTGCAAGTGTGCGAAACCCTTGCTGCAGCCGACCCTAGCACTGTTCTTGAGTGCGACTTGTACACAGTTCCAGCTTCTCTCTTGTGCCTTAGCTACTTCTATATCAACGAATTCTGCGAAAAATTGTGTTGTTGGATTTGTATTTTTCATGATCTGCTTGTATTTTGGTGAGATTGCAATTTCATATTGTCACCAATGCACAAAGAAAAGGGCTTGGAATTAGCCCACGCCCGCCCTTCTCATACCGCTGTTGATGTACAACTGTGGCCCGTTCTCTTTCCACTTCAAGGCGCATCAACAGGTCGGTTCCCTTTTGGTTTGTTGTATTGTCAGGCTGGCGATCAAAATAATTTTTTCATTCACTCTTTTTGGGAAAGAAATTTACCTTATAAATTGTTTAACCTAGGAATATTTTTCGTTGAGAAGGTTATTGGAATCTGTTGGCCATATCTTTGGTGTGGAGGCTCCATTTCTGATTCTGTCAGTTGCATAGCAAAGCTGAATCAGTGCACTTTTCAACCATTATGGATCGTTTTTATGATGAAGATGAACAGGTTGCTTCTTTGCAAGATTCCAATGCCCAACTTCCTAATGAAGCTCTGTGGTTGAATAATGGTTGTTGTGATGAAGATGAACAAGTTGCTTCTTTGCAAGGTTCCAGTGCCCAACTTCCTAATGAAGTTGTGTTGTTGAATGATGGTTTTTATGATGCCCAACTTCATAATGAAGTTGTGCCTTTGAATAATAGTTTTTATGATGAAGATGAACAGGTTGCTTCTCTGCAAGATTCCAATGCCCAACTTCCTAATGAAGTTGTGTCGTTGAATAAAGTTTTATATGATGAAGATGAACAGGTTGCTTCTTTGCAAGATTCCAATGCCCAACTTCCTAATGAAGTTGTGTCGTTGAATAATAGTTTTTATGATGAAGATGAACAGGTTGCTTCTCTGCAAGATTCCAATGCCCAACTTCCTAATGAAGTTGTGTCGTTGAATGATGGTTTTTATGATGAAGATGAACAGGTTGCTTCCTTGCAAAGTTCCAGTACCCAACTTCCTAATGAAGAAGTTGTGTCGTTGAATAATAGTATTTATGATGAAGATGAACAGGTTGCTTCTCTGCAAGATTCCAATGCCCAACTTCCTAATGAAGTTGTGTCGTTGAATAAAGCTTTTTATGATGAAGATGAACAGGTTGCTTCTTTGCAAGATTCCAATGCCCAACTCCCTAATGAAGTTGTGTTGCTGAATAATGGTTTTTATGATAAAGATGAACAGGTTACTTTTCTGCAAGATTCCAATGCCCAACCACCTAATGAAGTTTTGTCGTTGAATAAAGCTTTTTGTGATGAAGATGAACAGGTTGCTTCTTTGCAAGAATCCAATGCCCAACTCCCTAATGAAGTTGTGTCGTTGAATAATGGTTTTTGTGATGAAGATGAACAGGTTGCTTCTTTGCAAGGTTCCAACGCCCAACTTCCTAATGAATTTGTGCCGTTGCAGAAAATTCAAGCCAATCCGTGGGATCTTATTAATCAATTGCAAACTGCTTATTTTGGTTTGATTAATCAAAATATTATATTACAGGAGAATACTCTTCAACTTCATGCTGCCATCAAGTCCTCCCATGACCTTGTTTCTGAGATTCATGATAAATTGGAAGAGAGGGACAAGTGCATTCGGGGCTTGCGACGTCTCAATGAAAACCTTATACGACAAGTGAATGAACTGAGCAGTACTAAAGGTATTTCAGAGGATTGCATCAGTAGATTACAAATTTCCACTTCTTCTACATCTAATCTTGCATCTACTCCTTCACTGGTGGCAACACTTAAACTATGTTCTCCTAACACTGGTGATTCTAAGCTTCTGGAGAGAGAAGACATGTTGCAAGAGGTTATTTCTCCTGTATCACAGGTTATTCGTTCCTTTTCTTTTGATGCATCTTATGCTTTAGTGACTTCACTTGGACTGTCATCCCCTAATTCCCCTCCTAATTCCCCTAATTTTGAGGAGTGCACTCAAGGCATTGGATCCAAATTGCTTCATTAAATGGGTTATATTATTGATGGTGGGCTGGGCATGTATACTATCTTATGCTTTAGTGATTTCACTTGGAGTGTAACCCCCTAATCCCCCTAATTTTGAGGAGTGTGCTCAAGGCATTGGATCCAAATTGCTTCATTAAATGGGGTTGTATTATTGATGGTGGGCTTGGTATGTATAATAAGGTATTGTAATTCCCTTGAATATGTTGATACTTTATCTCGAGATGTGATTTATCATCCTTATCAAAATTTCATACTTATATTTACATCTGGTGATTACACATAAGAGTTTAAACTCTTAAATTTATTATTCACAGGAACTTGAATTTATTGGACATGATTTTTTTATTTAAGTTACAAGAACCACATCCCACACCTTTGTTTAACTAACATCACTCTTTACCATAATAATAATAATCATTATGATCACAGGTATTCAAATCCTTTTTTGAAGTATCAAAATTCCTATGATAGTAGCACTTCTTATATATCTTTATTGAAGATTCGTAAAAGTATAATAATGGAATGGTAGTATCTATTAGGATTTTTGTTCATTGAATTAATGATTGGTCATGGTCCAAGATTCGAGGAGTTTCCTCCTCACTTCATATAGATGTGTTTCATCCATTGTATGATTATACGATGCTCATCACTCTTTTTGATTTATTGAGCATAACAATGCCCTCCATTAGACATTTTTTATTGTAGCCTTTTGGTTTGGTGGTTTGTTTGGCATGTATGCCTTTGTGATGGAAATACTATCTTGTTGCATCTAGTATTTGGAGTACTTGTCGAGCCTCTTGAACATCTCAAAGGTGTGGTTAGGTTTTTGTTTTTTTATGATTGGAATATTCTTGTAGATCATCTACTCTTATAGGTTGTCACATCATTTTCAATATCAACATGCTTTTTGTCATCATCTCTCTTCTTGCAAGAGACTATTCTTTGATAACAATGGATTATGTTTTTGCTTTGATGATTTGTGCATAGGTTTTGTTACACTAGGAATATTGTCTCCTTGTGTTTGGTTCATCGATTCAAAACGATTCATGTGAGGTTAGTTTTTGGAGGCTCCATTTTTGTAGTTGGACTCTTTGCTTTCTTGATTGGTTCTGAAGAGGATTGTGTGAAGATTTTGGAAATTGCAAGCTCTACAGGTTAAAATTCCATTCGGAGTTTATTTGCACTTCATTATGGGTAAAATAATTTTGCTAGCATTGGTCATTGATGAAAGTGAAGTTTTCCATCTTCCCATCTTATTCAACATTTGATTGTTGGTGTCATTCATTGTTCCACTCTATAGATTGTCTTTGATGGAAGCAAATTTCATTTATCTTTGCAACTTATTTTCGATGTTGAAATTGTCATTAAGCAGGAATTTTAATTTAATGTCATCTTCTTATGCATATGCATTTGTTCCCCTAATCAGTGTTAAGGGGGAATGCTAGAATATGTGGCAATGTTGTAAAGTGCCTGAATGGATGTACTTATTGTCGTTATGATGGTTTATGTAACATTGAAAGTCATCATTAATTGAGGATTAATGCACATATAATTGTGCATTGTTAGACCTTATGGGACCACTTAGTATGCCTCTTGTTACTTAAAATAGACATTTATAGGGCTCCTCGCGCCTTAAGAGGCATTTATGTGGTTCCTTATGCATTTATGAGTTGTATTTACCCCACATTCATTATGTGGAAATGCCTCCTCAGCTTTGTGTCTTGTATATTGAGGTGCACATGAGATCTTTAATAATCCATTCTAGAAATCATTTATTGTGGATCGACATCAAGGGTTTTGAACATTAATGAAGAAATGCATATTCAATGATGATGTTTCCTCTACACATTGAAGATGCAGATGTTTCCTTTACACATTGAAGATGGTTTACCACTTAATAAATATGGTGAAGTGTCTCTCTCCCTTCTTGATTTATCTTTTTTCTCTCCGAGGAAAACTTCATGCGGAAACCCAATGATTATACATTATCAACCATGTATCCATCTTGATGTCCAATACCATTTTCTAACATGTAGCTACTTATAAAAATGTATGTACCAAGTTGATACCATTTTTAAGCAACCCAAGTTTTCCAAAATGCGCTTTCATGATGTAATTATAATGCATGTGCATGATATCCAAATAGCTTAGTGATTACCAAGCCTACTACACATATGCCATTTCAAATTTGTATAAAACATGTGCATATTAAGAATTCATGAAAAAGCCTTAAAAACAATCACATCTCATTGTAATAGGTATATATTACACACAAAAAGGGAGGCACATGAGACTTGGGTAATGCATGGGGTCTAAACCACAAGACAACACACACACACACACGCACAACGGACTCAGGTGATGCATGGGACCGTGACCACAAGACAAGAGCTTCACACACATGCACACACACAAGGGCCTCGGGTAGTGCATGGGGCCTAAACACACACACACACACACACACAAGGAAATTAGATGATGCATAGGGCCTAAACCACAAGACAAATCTTTTGGATAAAATCATTGTCCCAGGAGTGGGATGCAAGCCCTTTTTCAATGCTTGGCATAACAAGGACATGTATCTAAGACTAGGGCATCATTTAAGGAAAAATTGGTGCTTAGGTACTAAATAATGCTTCTATGGCTTGCATGCATAGAGCCATGTTATCACACAACTTGTTGTTGCCCCAAAAGATGATCCTATTCAGAATGGTAGAAGAGATAGACAACTAAAGAGGTGACCTGAGAGGGCCTTGATCCCCAGATGGATTGGTTGTCACGCCAATCGAGGCACTCTTCACTTTATGCGATCCAAGCCTTAGACAACAAAGGGGAGACCTAGATCTACTCCCGACATGAGTGATCTAACCTAATCACTAGATCAAACCAAAACACTAGAGTATGCAAGGTGATAGGTATGAGAAACCCTAGATCTATAGATGAAGTCACAAGATAGGTTATATTTGGATCAAGAGGCTTAAAGGATATCAAATGTTGACCCAATGTGAATGGCACAAGTGACTTATAAATGTAAACGTCAGATCTAGGATTAAGGCACTGGTAGATGAGAGTGATTTCTTCTGTCTTGGGAAATGTGTCCAAGGTAGAAGGGTTAAGACCAAGATGAGGCTTTCTAGTACCTTTGGATGAGACTTGGTGAAGGATGTAACAATGTCTTAGCTCACAAGTCAAAACCGACATCAAACAACTCAGAAAAAATGACTAAGTTTGGGAGTGCGCTAGGGTAGTAGAACGCCTAGGGAATTGGGCAGGAAGGCGTCCCTTAGGGGTGATGTCCTAGGAGACCTGCCTAGGGCTAGGCCTTGAGGTGAAAACCCAGAAATCGTTCGCCACGATTTCAAGTTGTTTGAGCTAGAGAATTTTTTAGAAGTTACGGCAGTTAGGGTTTTAGAAGCAAAATCAAATGGCCAATGGTTTAGAACTTCAAACAAAAAGATTATGAGTAGATCTTACCCAGAAAATCTTGCAGATGCCTTGAGAGTGATGATCTATCCCTTCTCGATCAATTTGAGGCGATTTTATGCATATCCAAGTGAAATCGATTTGCCCAAGGAAGCTAGTGCGCCACTCTCTCCTGCACAAACAAACTACCCAAGTAAGATTTGATGCTCAGAAAAAAATGACTGTAAAAACATGAGACATATCAAAGATAAAATGAAAGATCAAAAGATGCTATTGAAAACCCCCTGATATAAGTTGGCTTCAAGAGAACGAGATGAGGAACCCTTGCAAAAACGACCAAGTTGAAGTCGCCCTCCCGCAGTTAAACATTATTTCCAAAAATATTTTGGATCCACAACAATATCTCAAATGCTAAGAGAAATAGACTTTTCAATCACAATCTAAGAACATCCCACAAAGAAAATCCAAGACTTTCTGCAAATATTCTCTTTATTATGAAAATTCCAAGAGCCAAAGTCCCTTTACAATGAGGGGGGTCTCTCCTTTAAATAAGACTGGGAGAGACCAAAACCCTAACCACTTTTTAGATGAGTGGTTGAGATCAAAAGATATAACAATAATAATCAATAGCTAAGATGAGTTGGACAATACAATACATGGATCACTCAAATGGGGGAGACGTGTTCCCTCAATGACGCCCTAGGGGGACGTATGACATCAATGTGACTAGGAACACAACATAACATTATGTTGGGGGGTCTGGGAGGTAATAATATCTTCACTAGACCAAGCCCCAAGTACATCAAATATAAGATACATCAACAAGTGATTAAAATCACTAGGATGTGTGTCCCCAATACATAAGAAGATGTCCTCATAATGTGACTAGGAGTACATGTGGACACCGTTGAAGCTTAAGACTGTGCTGGAAGGTGCAAAATGTCTCACAATAAGTCTCTGGTCAAACCCTATGCCATTTCCTTGCCTCACTAAGCCAAATCGATTTCCTTGCTAGCCAATTCTTCCATTTTTAACTACCAGAATATCACCTATAAAAGATAAAAATGCCTATAACTCTCTGCCAAGTGATATGTGCACCAAACTAACTATACCAAAAAGTATGGGAATAGGGTAATATGGTAATAACAAGTGGTTGGACCCCATATCCCCTCTGTAGTGCCTTAGGAGAAATCAAATGATCTCTAAAAAGGTTGTACATGCCATTTTTACATGGCAATATGCTATAAAGTAATAAACTAACCATATCATCATCTGTAAGTGCTTGAAATTGATAACTGAGTCTCCCATTGAACTTAGAAGGTCCAAATCAAGTAAGAATGAGTACTCATACACTAAGTGGCCATCATGATAATCATCTGTAAGTTTATCCATGCCCAAACAATAAAAATAATGGTTTGTAAATGCTGCTAATAATAAAAATCCAACAAACCATCACATGAAAAGTCTGTCTAATGCATGGAACCATCTAATGGGCACCATGGGACCATGAATAATCAATCTTGAACATCATTGGCCCAACTCATCCCATAATCTGTTGTTGACTTGGGCAAACTGGGTTGACCAGGTAAAAAATGATCAAAATGATGAGCCAGTATAGAAATCATTGATACTGCAAGTGCAAATGGATGAGATATGCTCATTTAAATATATTGATAGTAGGACTAAAATATAAAGTGGCATTTAAATTGGTGATTATACATAAAACCATCAAATATAAGTCTAGATAAAAGCAACTAGCTACTCCAAAGAAGAACCTCAATTCTATACTCATTTATGGGCATGGTCATTTTGCTAGAAATGGGTGAAGGTGATAGAAACAAGGCTAGGCTAAGGGAATGGCTTTACAACCTCAACATTGTGACATCTAGGATAAGGGAATAAGGGAAGACCACCTAAACATATGCTGGACATAAAACACACAGGGGATGGTGGTGTCTCACAAATGAAATAAGTTGATTTGAGGAATGCCCATTCAACTTTAACGAATGTCTACAGCTCACATCCAAGCTAAAATCAAGCTTTGTGAGGTTCTTTGCTAGGACTCTTGCATTAAGTACACAAGAAATTGTAATGAAGAGATCCTAGGCTACACTTAGAATTAGTTGTCCCTTACTCCATCTCACATCCCAACCCGTAGGCTCCGTGACGACATAATCATTACATTTCAAATAATATGGCCAACACTCTTTAGATTTAACATTTGTTTAGCCACTGCCTTTTAGGCCTTTTTCATTTCATTTCATAGCCCTCTTTGTTGTGCTTACAAGCACGGTTTATTTTCAATTTTACCATGGGCTTGCATTTCAAAAGATATAACAATGAATCATATAAAAACATGTAATGATGAAAGTACAATTTGTTTCAAGTTTTAGCTGACACAACTCAGGAAACTAGAGGGGATCATCCACAATCAAGACCAAACATTGGGGGCAACCGACGAGAGAGGTCAAGGCTTCAGAATCCCAACTCACCTAGGATCAAGACCCAACACCAGCGGGTTCTCCTGGCCCAAAAGAGTCAAGGCTTAGGAAAGTTCTTTCGTACAACTCAGAGTCGAGACACATAACAACATGGAGTCTATCCATCATAGATGCATAGGTGGGGGAATTCCTCGATATCACTGGCTAAGGTGTAAGTCAGGATACAACAAAAATGGATGATAATGGATGGATGGGGGAGGTGACAGATGATGCCATGACTAGCAAACCATAATGGGGGAATGACCAAGACCATACTACTAAGAGGGAATGACCAACGAATATAGACAAGAATTTCTAAATTAAAGCAACTAAATTACTTCTACTCCAAACAATCATCAAGAACCACATAAAGATATTTCCAAATCATGACCACTCTATACCCATTCAAGATACCAAGATAAGTAAAAGACAACAATATAGGCATCCAATGTACAAACCACATACCTGCTGGGTCATATACCTGTATCCACCATCTGAACCACTGAATCTCACTGGAACACTGTTGTTGCATAACCATGGGCACTTATATCATACATGCTCTGAATGGAAGAAAATGGCTAACTCGGTCATCAAATATGGGGTCATGAGGCTCAGTCTTGGCATAAGCCTGAAAATATATGCTCCGGGTCCACTGATAAAAGGAGTGATCATTAAAGACTTGCTCACCAACTGCTGATCTCATGCATAACATAGCAAAAGGACTGGCTCAAAAAAGTACTGAAAACTGGTATGAAGACATGGTACCCCCGACTACTATAGATGTGATAACATCTGGTTCCAGTTGGGACAAGTGCTCTATTGAATAGAGCGCTTGAGAACCTCAGAATCTCTGGTCCTCATCACTCTGCTACTCATATCCTCGAACATGCACTCTAACTTTGCATCAGTCTTCTAATATGTACCCATCACCTACAAAATGCAAAGCGCTATACCAATCTCACAGACCGATCGTCACTAGCACGCATATTAATAAAAAAATAAGTAGTACTGGAAATAAAATGTTGAAGGTAGAGAAACTAATTTACTAACAAAACTTAAAAAGTTTGTTTTATTATGTCTTGCATGAACATAAAAGGAAAGACACTCAAACAAACGACAGACTCAATGGCAAGGCTACAGAAGAAAGGTTCCAGACTAAATGGCACGGGTGACTAACTATTGTTCAAGTGAACTTATTTGGTTCCTACCTACCCTAATCTACCAAGCAAGAAGAAGTTCAGACTAAGTTAAGTCAGGGATGTATTACCTTAACTCTCTTTGATTGATAGGGAGAAAGATACGCTGTCCACTTCCAGTAGCCAGAAAGCACAAGTCTCCATTACAACGCTCTAACGTAAAAGGTCCTACCCAAATATCATTGGATCCCCTATAGTTGGTGTAAAGCACATGATTAGGCACAATGACCCTATCACCACTATAAAATTTATGACGATTCACAGATTCATGGATGGCTTCAATGTTACGCATAGGGATATGATGAACAGCCGCATGGTTTTGCAATTGCGGGATAACTATTCTTGAGTTCCTTTGAGGAGGAATTGCATCAAATCTGGGAGGACCATTGTCTATTGGAATGGATACCCTACCAATCAGAACTTCTCTAATTTCTCTTCTCATCTCTGGATTATTTGTATTCGGCTCATCTTTCTGTGGGTGAATGATATACTTGGGTGTTTCTCCTACAATCCAAAAGTCTCTAAAAACTCTCATTGCCCTCTTCCAGGGGAGATGGCACATGAGAATATTCATTACTGTGACTAGTGCCTTCCCCAGAAGGTATCGGAATGATCATATTCTCTAACCGTTGGGCTTGAGACTCGAATGACACATGACAAGTTAAAGCCATATCTCGATACCTTTGAGCTTAACCCTCTAAGAAAGTTTGGGAAGAAATAGGATTGTGAGAAGGATCATTGTGAGGATTATTTTCTTCTTAATTAGGAAATTCAGGTGGTAATACAAAATTAGGGATATGAGGATATGTTGACATAGGATTAGGTTCGTTAATAGAAAAATATTCTTGAAAGATAACAAGATTGTTTAAAGTTGATTCTCCTTCAGGGGCATCATGAATTAAAGCATCCTCTTGCCAAATCCTAGAAGTGTTATTGTTATTAATTTGCATTAAAGGATTATCTTCCATAGGTTGGAGAGGTAGATGATCAGGGGCATCTGAAAAATGGGAAGAATTAATGTCACTCATTTCGCTAGGTGAGAGAGGTGCCCCTTCACTATTAGTTACCCAAGGGAGAATATGATGAAGCCATTCTCTTTACCTTTCCAATTTATAATCAACTAGAGCCATATATTCCCTAACAGTTCTAGGCCTACGCCTACCTTGTCTTATATCTTCAAACTCATCAATAAATTCAGGTGTTTGATTTACATTACTTTGTTCTTGAATTGTTTCTTTATTAATATCTTGACCTTGAAGTTGATTTTCATTTTCACTTCTCAATTCACAGATCTCTTCAGAAACTTCACTCAAGTGCATCTCAAGATTAATTCTCCTAGCAAGTTCTATTATCCCCTCTTCTTCCTCAGAAGAATCAGTATCTCCCATAACCATAAACACATTTTTCAGATTGTGACAACTCCCGAATCCTATCATCATTTCTAATCATCCCAGCCTTAGCAGAATTTAAAAGGTCATCACCGTATGTGTTATTTATCCCATCTTCAAAAGTTTCTAAGTGTTTATCAATGAAAGGCTCTCTATTGATTTGAACTAAGGCACCATCTGAGTTGGGAAGAAATCCATCATGAGGTATCCACCTAAACCGACTGCCCACTTCCTAGAAAGTAACATACCATACGCTGGGGGCAAGTCAATTACAACAACATCCATCATGGTGGAAATGTCTGAGCATGCAAAAATATCAGCCCTTTAGTTTTTAATCAAACCATAGAACTGTACAAGTCTAGAATCAATGCTAAAAACATTTCCATAAGGCCTAGTGACCTCTAATCCCATTTCCTTCATAACATGTAAAGGCATAACATTCATGGCGGCTCCAAAATCTAGCTTACAATTGTGAAGGAGCATATTCTGAATGTGTAAAGTAAGGTAGAAGGGAGGGTGACCACCATTTTTCTGTTCATAAATAACAGATTGGATATTGATAGGAGGGTCCTTTTCAACTTTCCTAACTTCATTCCCACTAAGACTCTGAATATGACATGATTCATAGGCAACCTCAGAGTCCTTCTTTTGGTGTATGCCTTTGAAAAATTATTCTACTTGACTTCTAACCGATGGGACTTTCATTAGTCAGTGATAGGAAGGTTGCACATGATTTTAATCAACTCCTTCTTTATATCGATGTTAATATTGTAATCACAAGGAGAAGTATTTTCTTCTTCCTTATGGTCTTCTCTAGGATTGTTACATTTGTCGAGGAAAGAAGGTGGCTTGAAATCATTACTACGTCTCTTATAGATTTGGATTTTGGGTTGTTCTTTTGGTTCTGGAATATTAATTGCACAACATGGGGAATTTTCTTCCTCTATTTACTCATCATCTTCTTCTTCTAGGAGAATTCTCCCCAAATCATCATCATAAGATAGATCTTCAATTAGGTTGATGTTTTTGGTGTTTTCGGGTTGGTCATCAGGATCAGGGTAACTAGTGTCTACAAGTTCTTCTTCAAGTTCATCACACCAGTTAACATACTTATTCTTAGAGGACTCAGGAACTACAATACAACCTCTACTGTCTCCTCCCTCATGCCTCTTATTATTATTCCAGTAAGGCTTAGGGCCATAAGGATTTCTATATCTTTCGGAATCTCTAGTCCTCATTACATATTTCATTAGGAGAGTCAATTGTATCATCATTTCTTGCATACTCTCCAGCGTATCCTTCGTGTCATTTGGCTCAACTACATGTTCCTTGGATTTCCGGGTTCTAGGCTCAGATCTAGAAGTGGAAAGGGCATAATGATCGAAATTTTTTTGTTTCCCCATAGATGTCACATTTGATTCTACAGTTTTTGCATTTAATTGTGCGGTCTTCAGGTCATTAGCATTTTTATCTTTCAAATGATATCCAAGACATCCTTCAAATGAATTCAGATAATGAATGAGGATTGCCTCGTCTTTAGGCTTAATATCTTCTGGGATGTTTGCTATAGTCTTATCAAATCTAAGGTTGAACTCATGGATTGTTTCATTTTTATTTTGTTTTTATCTCAAACAACTGGTGTAAGAGATACTTCCCATCTAACTTAGTCGACCATTCATCAGTAAGCTTCGTGACAAATTTATCGTATCCATTTATGGACAAAGTTGGTAACTGATCGAACCACTTCCGAGCATCTCCTTCCAAAGATGCCAGGAGACCCCTCATGAAACCATCTTCTTTAGATGCTCCATATGCCTCCATATGTTCCCATACTTTATCTATGTGATATTCTATGGTTATAGCATAGTTTCCGTCAAATTTGGGAAGCTTTTCAAAATATTTCTCGGGAATATCATGAGGAGCTCCCGCGATTTGAGAAATATCCAAAGGAGAGGCTCTAGCCTTTCATCCGAAAATCCTAGGATTATGAGGAGGATTATTTTGGTTTCCACCAACGTTTGCTCTAGCCATTGGACTAGAATGAGATGTAGATGAAGGAGACGAAGGAGACCCTAAAATATGACTCAGTGAAGCAGTAGGATTTGAAATCTTCCAAAAGAAATTAGATGATTTCTCTTTAAGGTTTCTTTGATTCCGAGTGTAAGTTACATGGGTTCCTTCAGAATTAGATGAACGATTTAAGAATTTAAAATTGATTTGTTGGCTTCGTTCCTCAGTAGAGTCGCGGGGTGGAGTCGCCAGTTGAACCATAGAAGCAATTCACTGAAATATAAATGTCATAAGGAGAGGTGAGATGAGTAAATTAAGGTAGTGATTAAGTTAATTAGGAAATGAATAAATGTAATCACCAAAGCAAAAGATCAGATGCAAAAATATATGAGATAATGCACAGACACTCGCAGACACCGAAGGTAAGCCTCTACCTCCGCGACAATGATGCAAAAAATGTTATCACACAACTTGTTGTTTCCCCAAAAGATGATCCTATTCAGGATGGTAGAGGAGATAGGAAACTAATTTAAGAGGTGACCTCAGATGGCCTTGATCCTAGATGGATTGGTTGTCATGCCAATTGAGACACTCTTCGCTTTATGCTATCCAAGCCTTAGACATCAAAGGGGGAGACCCATATATACTCCCGACAGGCGTGATCTAACCCAATCACTAGATCAAACCAGAACACTAGAGTATGTAAGGTGATAGGTATGAGAAACCCTAGATCTATGGATGAAGTCACAAGACAGGTTATATTTGGATCAAGAGGCTTAAAGGATATCAAATGTTGACCCAATGTGAATGGCACAAGGGACTTATCAACGTAAAGGTCAGATCTAGGATCAAGGCACTAACAGATGAGAGTGATTTCTTCTGCGTTGGGAAACGTGTCCAAGGTAGAAGGTTTAAGACCAAGATGAGGCTTTCTAGTACCTTTGGATGAGACTTGGTGAAGTATGTAACAATGTCTTAGCTCACAAGTCAAAACCGACATAAAACAACTCATAAAAAATGACTAAGTTTGGGAGTGTGCTAGGGTAGTAGAACAGTGCCTAGGGAATTGGGCAAGAAGGAGTCCCTCAGGGGTGATGCCCTAGGAGACCCAACTGGGGCTAGGCCTTGAAGTGAAAACCCAGAAATCGTTCGCCACAATTTCAAGTTGTTTGAGCTAGAGAATTTTTTAGCAGTTACGACAGTTAGGGTTTTAGCAACAAATTCAAATGGCCAATGGTTTAGAACTTCAAACAAAAAGATTATGAGTAGATCTTACCCATAAAAACTTGCAAATTCCTTGAGAGTGATGATCTATCCCTTCTCAATCAATTTGAGACGATTTTACGCGTATCCAAGTGAAATCAATTTTCCCAAGGAATCTAGTGCACCCCTCTCTTCTGCACAAACAAACTACCTAAGTAAGATTTGATTCTCAAAAGAAAATGACTGTAAAAACATGAGACACATCAAAGAGAAAATCAAATATAAAAATATTCTATTGAAAACCCCTTGATATAAGCTGGCTTCAAGAGAACGAGTTGAGGAACCCTTGCAAAAACACCCAAGTTGAAGTCACCCTCCTGCAATTAAACACTATTTCCAAAATATATTCCGGATCCACAACAATATCTCAAATTCTAAGAGAAATAGACTTTCCAATCACAATCTAAGAACATCCCACAAAGAAAATCCAAGAGTTTATGCAAATATTCTCTTTATTATGAAAATTCCAAGAGCCAAAGCCCCTTTACAATGAGGGGGGTCTCTCCTTTAAATAAGGTTAGGAGAGACCAAAACCCTAACCACTTTGTAGATGAGCGGTTGAGATCAAAAGATTAACAATAATAATCAACGACTAATATGAGTCGGACAATACAATACATGGATCACTCAAATGGGGGAGATGTGTTCCCTCAATGATGCCCTATGGGGACGTATGCCATCAATGTGACTAGGAACACAACATAACATTATGTTGGGGGGTCTAGGTGGTAATAATATCTTCACTAGACCAATCCCCAAGTACATCAAATATAAGATACATCAATAAGTGATTAAAATCACTAGGACGTGTGTCCGCAATACATAAGAAGATGTCCTCATAATGTGACTAGGAGGATGTGTGGACGCCACTGAAGCTTAATACTATGCTAGAAGGTGCATAATGCATCACAATAAGACTCTGATCAAACCCTATGCCATTTGCTTGCCTCACTAAGCCAAATGGATTTCCTTGCTAGCCAATTCTTCCATTTTTAACTACCGGAATATCACTTATAAAAGATAAAAATGCTTGTAACTCTTTGCCAAGTGATCCGGGCACCAAACTGACTATACCAAAAAGTATGGGAATAGGGTAATATGGTAATAACAAGTTGTTGTACCCCATATCCCCTCTGTAGCGCCCTAGGAGAAATAAAATGATCTCTAAAAATGTTGTACAAGCCATTTTTACATGGAAATATGCTGTAAAGTGATAAACTGACCATATCATCATCTGTAAGTGCCTGGAAATGATAACCGAGTGTCCCAGTGAACTCAAAAGGTCCAAATAAGGTAATAATGAGTACTCATACACTAAGTGACCATCATGATAATCATCTGTAAGCTTATCCATGCCCGAACAATAAAAATAATGGTATGTAAATCCTAATAATAATAAAAATCCAACAAACCATCACATGAAAAATATATCTAATGCATGGAACCATCTAATGGGAACCATAGGACTACGAATAATCAATCTTGAACATCATCGGCCCAACTCATCCCGGAACCTATTGTTGACTTGGTCAAATTGGGTTGACCAGGTAAAAAATGATCAAAATGATGACCCAGGCTAGAAATCACTAATGCTGCAAGTGCAAATGGATGAGATATGCTCATTTAAATATATTGATAGCATGACTAAAATATAAAGTGGCATTTAAACTAGTGATTATACATAAAACCATCAAATATAAGTCTAGATCAAAGCAACTAACTACTCCAAAGAAGAACCTCAAGTGTATACTCATTTATGGAGATGTTCATTTTGGTAGAAATGGGTGAAGGTGACAAAAACAAGGCTAGGCTAAGGGAATGAATTTATAATATCAACACTGCGACATCTCGGATAAGGGAATAAGGGAAGACCACCTAAACATATGCTGGACATAAAACACACAGGGGATGGCAGTGTTTCACAAATGGAATAAGTTGATTTGAGGAGTGCCCATTCAACTTTAAAAAATGTCTATAGCTCACATCCAAGCTAAAATCAAGCTCTGTGAGGTTTTTTTCTAGGACCCTTGTGTTAAGTACACATGAAATTGTAATGAAGAGAACCTAGGTAACACTTAGAATTAGTTGTCCCTTACTCCATCTCACATCCCAACCCATAAGTTGTGTAAGGACATAATCATTACATTTCAAATAATATGGCCAACACTCTTTAGATTTAACATTTGTTTAGCCACTTCCTTTTAAGCATTTCTCATTTCATTTCATAGCCATCTTTTTTGTGCTTACAAGCACAATTTATTTTCAATTTTACCATGTGATTTCATTTCAGAAGATATAACAATGAATCATATAAACACATGTAATGATTGTAGTACAATTTGTTTCAATTTTTAGCTGACACAACTCATGCAACTAGAGGGAATCATCCACAATCAGGACCAAACATCGGGGGCAACCGACCATAGAGGTCAAGGCTTTAGAATCCCAACTCACCTAGGCTCAGGACCCAACATTAGTGGGTTCTCCTAGCCCAGAAGGGTCAAGGCTTTGACAAGTTTTGTCACACAACTCAAAGCCGAGACACATAACAACATGGATTCTATCCAACACAGAGGCATAGGTAGGGGAATTCCTCATATCACTGGCTAAGGTGTAAGTCAGGATACAACAAAAAATGGATGATAACGGATGGTCGGGGGAAGTGACAGATGATTCCATGACTAGAAAACCATAATGGGGGAATGACCAAGTCCATACTACGAAGAGGAAATGACCAACGAGTATACACAAGAATTTCTAAATTAAATCAACCGAATTATTTCTACTCCAAACAATCAACAAGAACCACATAAAGATATTGCCAAACCATGACCACTCTATACCTAGTCAAGCTACCAAGATAAGTAAAATAGAACAATATAGATATCCAATGCACAAACCATATACCTGCTAGGTATTATACCTGTATCTACCATCTGAACCACTGACTTTCATTGGAAAACTATTGTTGCATAACCGTGGACATTGATATCATATATGCTCTGAATGGAAGAAAATGGTTAACTCGGTCATCAAATATGGGGTCATGATGCTTAGTGGTGCAGGAGGGAATGACCAAAAGCCAATCCAACCCGCTTCCCAGGAAATACCGTGATTCTCTGAAGGAGAACCACTAGACTTGGATAAAAACTAGCCAAGTTCCTCCCAATCTACGGCCCTTACCTTCAAACTGGGCTTTCTGCAACATTCTGACAGCCAGAATTGACTTTCCGCAACAGTCTTGCGGAAACACCTTCTTTTCGCAATTACAGTGTTCTTTCGCAATGATCTTTCCGCAATCGCTTTCCAGCAATGGTCCTTTCACAACACTTCTTTCCGCAGCTTGCAGATTGCGGATTGCAGGTGCGCCTTTCGTTCTTTCTTGAAAGGGCTTCCGCAAAGACTCTTCCGCAATGCGGTTTCCGCAACTTGCTCTATTAACTCCCGAGCTCTTTCCTTCTACGGAACGCCGTAAAAACTGTTGATCTCTTGTGGATGTGATCTCATCCATTGATCTATGATCAATGCAGAATACTTCGCATTGGCTTGCGAAGACACTAACTCTGGCACTCGTTCATCTGGTGGATTCTTTCCTGACCGTTGATTTTCCTTTTTGGCTCTGATATGAGTCGTCCAACCTCTGTTAATTGAATCGGATGCAATTCTGCGACTTTCTTCGTTGATTGATCAGAGAATCGATCAATCCCGCTCGATCCTCGTCCAGATCTGATGAGAAACTAAAGGTGGAAGGAAATTATCTCTGCTACATATTAATGGTCGGCTTACGTAGGATTTGGGTGTTCTTAACTGTTCATACAAGCACGAAGACAAAGATTCATTCACACAGATATCAGGTTAACGATTCACGTTACTCCACTTGACAGAATCTAAGCGCAACTCTGGTTCAAATGCACAGTAACACCATTAACACACAGAACTTGCTAGTTTCTTTAAGTGATAGCAAAAACATCTATACAGTCGTACTTTCCTCTAGTGTTCAGGAAAATATCCCACCGACTCTTTCTTACGCAGAGCTCTCGCTTGTGTCGACCGACCCCGTTACTGACTCCTAATCTCCCCCGCTTTCACCCATTCGAAAAATTCCCAAAAAACGAATGGCTGAACAATAAAACAAACTACTAACTAGCCCTACCCATCACTGAAGAAGTCACTATCATTCAACAACAGACTGGCTATCTGGCTTGATCTCCACGCAGGGAGTATCAAATTGCCACTATGTCCTATTTTCTCAAAACTGACAACACACTAGTTGGTTACATACTTGCACTTATTTAAACATATTAACAACGAATCTTCTTCCCACTTCAGGGCAGCTTGTCCTCTTGCTAGCCACAACATGTGAACATGTAATCACATTGCTGACTTAGCATTGATGCTCCTGCATTAGACTCCCAAGGTTGGAATTCTGAACCCCTATTCAGTAAATCAGCGACTGAGAAACCATTTTTCTCCAATTCTTTACCATTCATCCATGTATAATCTTCTACAGGATGTCCCTTCCATTTGATCAAGTACTCCAAGTAGTCTCTTTGTCTGGTACTCTTAAACACTCTAGTATCCAAGATAGACTTAACTTCTGATGGCTGGGTCATAGGCATCTGCTTCAGCCACTGAAGATATTCCATATGATCCCTATCTTTTGTCATTTGTCCTGTATCATCAACCATATAAGTATACAGGTCTGCAACATTGAAAATAGGTGAGATGCCAATCCCTGTTGGCATTTCCAATTCATAGGAATTTGCCGAAAACTTTCTGAGTATGCTTTAAGGTCCAATCTTTTTCATCTTTAGCTTGTTATACTCTCCTTTTGGAAATCTCTCTTTCCTCAGATGTGCTAAAACCAAATCTCCTACCACATAGTTTTTCTCTCTTCTCTTGGAATCTGCTCTTGTTTTGTAACTATGGTTACTCTGCTGCTACCTTGCTTTAACTTGCTCCTATAGCTCACTAATCCTTGTTGCAAACTCTTCTCCATCAGCACTTCTCTTCTCCATCTGAACCAAATCACAAGTTCACACACCCCTCTTGGATGCATACCATACAAAATTTGGAATGGATTCATTCCTGTACTTTGATTTGGTGTGTCATTATATGCAAACTCCGCTTGAGCTAGCACTTTGTCCCATTGCTTTGGATTTTCTCCAATCAGACTTCTCAACATGTTACCCATACTCCTATTTACCACCTCAGTCTGTCCATCAGACTGTGGATGATATGCTGAACTGAAGTTCAACTTGGTACCCAACTTCTTCCACAAGGTCCTCCAGAAATGACCTGTGAACTTTACATCTCTGTCAGATATAATGCTTTTAGGTAAACCACGTAGCTTCATAACTTCATTGAAAAACAAGTTATAAATGTGTGTGGTATCACTAGTCTTATAACATGGAACGAAATGTGCCATCTTAGTAAATCTATCCACCACTATAAAAATAGAATCATTTCCCTTCTGAGTTTTTGGAAAACCCAAAATGAAATCCATACTCACATAATCCCAAGGCCTAGTTGGAATAGGAAATGGTGTGTATAAGCCTGTGTTCTGGCTTCTCCCTTTGGCATGTTGGAATACCCTACATCTGTTTACAAACTTTTCAACCTCAGACCTCATCTTTGGCCAAAAATAGAAATGGCTTAACTATCCAAAGGTATAATCACTTCCAAAGTGACCTGCGATCCCTCCGTTATGTTTCTCCTGTATCAGGTTCTCTCTCATGGAACATTTGGGGATAAAAAGTTTACTCCTTTTAAAGAGTAAGCCATATTGCAACATATATTCCATCCATGGCTCTCTGTCCACCTCCACAGGGTTCTTACAAACTCTGTATGCCTCCTGAAAATCAATGTCAATCTCATACAAACCTCTCAAATGTTCAAATCCTAAGACTTGGATCTGATTTTCTTGCACAATCAATTGCCTCCTACTCAAGGCATCAACTACCCGATTTGATTTCCCATTGATGTGCTTCAACACAAAGGTAAATATTTGCAAGAACTCAACCCATTTGACATGCTTCTGATTCAATTTAGGTTGCTGCATGATGTATTGTAATGCATGATTATCAAAAAACAAAACAAACTCTCTAGGCATCAGATAATGTATCCAATGCTTTAGTGCTTGGACAATAGCATAAAATTCCTTGTCATAAGATGAGTATTTCTGTTTTGAATCATTCAACTTCTCGCTGAAATATGCTAAAGGTATGTCTTCATGACTAAGTACAGCTCCAATTGATACTCCACTGGCATCATACTTTACTTGGAAAGTGTGTTTGAAATCTGGTAGCTTCAATACTGGTTGCTCAGTAATATTTTTCTTCAAGAACTGAAAGCTCCTTTTAGCCTCTACTATCCATTTAAATGGTTGTTTGTCCTTTCTAATTGTTTCAATGATAGATGAACAAATACCACTGAAATTCTTTATGAAATTTCTGTAAAAACTTGCCAATCCATGGAAACTTCTTACCTCAAATATGCTCCGAGGTGAAGGCCAATCAATGATTGCTTGCACCTTTTCCAGATCCATCTTCAATCCATCTTTTGAGATAACAAAACCCAAATACACTAGTTATGATTTCAGAAATGTACACTTCTTCACATTCACCAACACATTTTCCTTTTGTAACTTCTCCAAGACACATCTTAGATTCTCTAAGTGTTCCTTTTCTGTTTTACTGAAAATCATAATACAATCAAGGTAAACTATTACAAATTTACCTATGAAATCTCTCAAGACTTCATTCATTAATCTCATGAAAGTACTTGGTGCATTGGATAGTCTGAATGGTATAACCAGCCACTCATACAACCCATCATTGGTCTTAAAGGTTGTCTTCCACTCATCTCTTTCTCGAATTCTGATTTGATGGTATCCACTCTTCATATCTAGTTTTGAAAAGCATGTTGCCCCACTCAAGCAATCCATCATGTCATCCATCTTGGGTAATGGAAACCTATATCTGATGGTAATCTTGTTGATAGCCCTGGAATCAGTGTACATCCTCCATTCACCATCCTTCTTTGGGGTGAGAAACGTCGGTACTCGCACGTGCACTCAGACTTTTCTGAATCAGCCCCTTGTCTAGTAATCCTTGTACTTGATTTCTAACTTCTTCATTCTCCTGAGGTGTCAACCTGTATGCTGCCTTGTTTGGTAAGCTTGCTCCAGGAATAAAATCAATGTGGTGACTTATATCCCTCTTCTATGGTAACTCATTGGGAAAATCATCTACCACAATGTCATTAAACTCACCTAGCATCTCCTGAATCTCCTCAGGTAGGTCTGTAATATTGGTCTTCATTGTTACCACTCTAGGTTTACATACTGCAGCATAGTTCAGTTCCTTCTCATCAATTTGCTGTAAATACTCTTTCCCTGTCAACACTAGGACCTTAGATGCTTGTTGTTCTGTTGCACTCTCTCCTTGTAAGGGAAGAAGAACATGTCTTATCCCATCTTTTTCAAAACTATGGCAATTTCTCCTACCATCATGTATCACCTTTTTGTCAAATTGCCATGGTCTCCCTAGAAGAATATGGAAAACATCCAAAGGCATAACATCACATATAATTTTATCTTTATATGTGCCTATTTTCAAATCAACTTCACACTGTTCACTTACCAGGGTTTGATGTCCTTTATGTAGCTAGGATACCTTGTATGGAACAGGATGCTTGGTCTTCTTCAAACTCAGCTTCTCCACCATCTCTGTGGAAACAAGATTATCAGTGCTCCCACTGTCAATCACCATCTTACAACACTTCCCCTTGACTTTACACATGGTTCTGAATAAATCTTTCCTTTGAGCAGGTTCCACCTTCTCCTTCTCAGGATTCAATAAGACTTTGTTCATCATCAAAGCCTCTCCCATCTCTGGCAGATTCTCAGTCACTGTCATCTACTCTTGCTGCTGCTCATTTTGAGATACATAGGCTCGCCTCTATCCTATGTCTTCCTGTGAGAATTCTATATAGGTTGAATACCATGAAAGAATTCTAATAGCCAAGAATCTTGAAGCAAAGCAGCCCTCACAAGAATTTATTCAAAGATATGCAAGAATAAGAAGAAATGTTGAAACATAACATAAGAGAATGAACTCAATTGATGGAAACATTCTCTCATGTATTATTCCTCAATATGAATACAATATATAATACATCTCAAGAGAGAAAATAGAATGCCTTAAAGACAAGTTGTAAAGCACAAAAAGTAAGGCTTACTAAAAAACATAAAAAAAACCCTAGGTGTCAAAAACTGTTTCCAAAATTGTCTACAGGCTCACGAATTTGGAAAGTATGGTATGGAAGCTCATGAGTGGGGTAAAAGGAATGTAATGATGGATTTAGGAGAGAATAAATGATGTGGAGGTCGAATTGGTCAAGTGGTAAGAGTTTCCAAGTCAACTAGCTTTTCCGTATCCACTAGAAAGTAGAAAAAACAGGATAAAGCTGTCTAAATCAGGAAAGTGTCTTTCTAATTCAGGAATAGAATAAAATCAGACAAAATCCAAGGAAATTTTATCAATAATTTGTCCAAATTCGTTTTTTTGACTTAGGATGGCAAGTGGTCCACTATAAGACAAAACTAGCCCTATTTAGCTAGTCAAAACTTAGGAAATTAATCTAGGTGACTAGTAAAATATATCCTAAGTATTTAATGGGTTTTAAAATGTTCCAACACCCCCCTTTAAGCATGACTTTATGAGGTTAAATATTAGATATATAGGTCCCAAGCAACAAGGCTTATGGTCACCTCAATACAAAAAATTATTAGTCCATGTAGGTGAGGAAAGAAGGAAAACCACTTGGGAAGAAAACCTCCCCTCAAGATCATGGAATACACCATAATAAGGCTCTCCAAACTCCAAGCAGGTGAGAACTTGGTCAAATATCTGGAGGAATATTCTTCTTGGGAAGAAGTGGAATATGTTCATTAGACTTGATCTTCTTGAGATAAGATCCAAATGAGACTTGATGATGTCCTCCATCTTCTGTGCAATAGGTGCCAAAAATCATGCAGTGAATTAGAAGAAATATAGAGAGAGTGAAACCAGTCACTCCAAACTGTAATTTTTCCTCCATAGTATTCAATAACACACCAAAAATAAACACGAGGAGAGGTTCTGAGTGTGTATGAGCTGCAACAACTGGCTCATAATTCGAATTAGAAGACATATGAGAGAACTGAGAGATGTCTCCAACTTCTTGAAAAACATGTTGGCAATCATGTAGGAACTGGCAGGAGCATGGACACAGGAAGTGAAGGCGCAACCAACAACCTCAACTGTGTGCTATCTTCCAAATAATTATAGATCACCTTCTTGGATACCATTGACCAACAAAGGATCCTTAATATCTGAAGTGTAAGAGGAGAACGATGATGAGAGATGGAAAGATCTGAGTTCTTCTTCAACAATAAATTTATGCTATTTGATCTTTAATACCTGCAAAACAAACTCTCTGAAATATATACTGAAAGAATAATTTAATTAAGAAATCCAAATGCTATGATAACATGTGAGAATTCTATATAGGTTGAATACCATGAAAGAATTCTAATAGCCAAGAATCTTGAAGCAAAGCAATCCTCACAAGAATTTATTCAAAGATATGCAAGAATAAGAATAAATGTTGAAACAAAACATAAGAGAAGGAACTCAATTGATGGAAATATTATCTCATGTATTATTCCTCAATATGAATACAATATATAATACATCTCAAGAGAGAAAATAGAATTCCTTAAAGGCAAGTTGTAAAGCACAAAAAGTAAGGCTTACTAAAAAAACATAAAAACCCACTAAGTGTCAAAAACTGTTTCCAAAACTGTCTAAAGGTTCACGAATTTGGAAAGTATGGTATGGTAGCTCATGAGTGAGGTAAATGGAATGTAATGATGGATTTAGGAGAGAATAAATGATGTGGAGGTCGAATGGTAAGAGTTTCCAAGTCAACTAGCTTTTCCTTATCCACTAGAAAGTAGAAAAAAAGGATAAAGCTGTCTAAATCAGGAAAGTGTCTTTCTAATTCAGGACTAGAATAAAATCAGACATAATCCAAGGAAATCTTATCCAGAATTTGTCCAAATTCATTTTTGTGACTTAGGATGGCAAGTGGTCCACTAAAAGACAAAACTGACCCTATTTAGCTAGTCAAAACTTAGGAAATTAATCTAGGTGACTAGTAAAATATATCCTAAGTATTTAATGGATTTTTAAATGTTCCAACACTTCCTTCTCAGGACATTCAAAGGACCTGTGTCCCAATTTGTTACATTTGTAACATCTGTAGACAGTTTCTCTACCTCTACCTCCTTGGTAAGGTCTCCTTCCTCTTGGGTCACCTCCTCTACCTTGCTGCTCCTGTTGGTTTGAGTTGTTGGATTCTCCTTTTTGGGTTGAAAATATTTCAGTTCCAATTGTTTCCCCCCTTCCTCTGGCTGAACCTTTTCCCCTATTGAAGTTCTGCTTTCTCACTAATATTTCTTCTGCTCTCAAGGCACATTGGTATGCCTCTTTCATTGTTCTCAGTGATATCATGCGGATCTCATCCTGAATCTCCATCCTTAGACCATTTACATATCTAGAAGCCTTCTCTGCTGGTTCTTCTACATAACCTGCCCTTACGTTCACTTTGTAGAACTCTTCAGTATACTCTCTTACCGTGAATAATATTTTCCTAAGGTTCTGCATTTGTCTATACAAAGTCAGCTGGTAATCCTTGGGTAAGAATTTGGCTCTCATCTTAGCCACCATCCCATCCGAGCTCTTTATCAATGGCTTGTTCTTCCTTCTTCACTCAGCCTATACACTATCCCACCATAGGGACGCATGTCCTTTCAATCTTGTCATTGCTAACCTGACCTTCTTGTTATCTTCAAATTTATCATACTCAAAGTACTTGTCTAACTCACTGATCCAATCAATGAGGTGTTTAGCAGTGAGACTTCCCTCATAGGTAGGCAAATTAGGTTTTGGCCTCGAAGTTGCTCCAAGAATTGATCGAAAGTATCTTAATTCGGGTGTCTCTTGCATGGGTGCTGCTTCTTCTCCTTGTTCCTCTTCTTCAGGTTCACTCACATCCCCTACTTATGGGTCTCTTCGTCTACACATCTCGATCGCTTCCATGCGTGCCTGTAGTTCTCTCATTTCCTCTACGACCTCTGCATTCGTTGCTGGTATACTCTGTCACGACCTCTTTCCCAGCCTACACATATCTCCATGTCTTTCTTCTATTGCGCTGAGAAAATCTTGCTCTGATACCACAAATGGTGCAGGCGGGAATGACCAAAATCCAATCCAACCCGCTTCCCAGGAAATACCGTGATTCTCTGAAGGCGAACCACTAGACTTGGCTAAAAACCAGCCAAGTTCCTCCCAATCTGTAGCCCTTACCTTCAAACTGGGTGTTAACACCCATATATTTTCCTACAATATGAAATGAAGGGAAGGAATGGAGAGTCAAAATGTACCTGGTATATAAACCGAGATATCCTCCATGTTCCAGTGCTAGATGCTAAGGGAAAGGGATAAATTGTCTAAGGAGAACCAGAGGTGCAAAGGATGAAAAGATATTGGAGTATATGCAAAAATAAACAAGAAATACACTTTAAAGCCTATAGTCTGCTAGTCAAGTTATGGAGAGATAAACATCACATCAATCTACGCCGTAGATTTGGCGTGGGGATCCGATCCATGGCCCTAAGTGAAATACCACACAGCCAAGTTGTGAGGAAGATAAGAAAAGGGTGGATGCGATGGGCCTTCTCCACCAGCCAGGTGTCAGCAGCAGACGTTGTCGCACGAAGACAGATCAAAGGGCGGTATGTAAGAGTGGGCGCATGCGATGGCGTGAGTTGGTGGAAAGATCCACAGTTCGGAATGCAAAAGAGATATGCATCAACGGCGCTCGCAGTAGCTCGCATAAAGAAGAATTACACTGGATAAGAAAGGGACGGATGCGATGAGAGTTTCCCACCTGCCAGATGTCAGCTCCAAAGTCCATCGCACAAGGAAGGGGAATCATAGTAGGGACCACCTGGGTACATGCGAGGCCCATCTTATGGGGAAATGTGGACAGGAAGGACATCGTAGATGGAAAATTAAGCCAGATCTGACGGTGAGGAAGAACCGAATGTCAATTCAAGAGATAAAGAGGCAACAGATCTGACGAAGGAAAACTGGTACGTGGGAGATCAACGGTTGGAATTTGCGGACAACTTACCAAGAGAGCCGACGTTACGAAGACATCGTTATATATATGAAAATGCCTTTCAAAGTTTGCATTTTTATCCTTTCCGAGGCCTGTCTAAGCCGAAGGGGTTTTTTCCATAAAAGAGATGTTCTAGCCCCGGTATAGGAGTTTGATGGCGGGTCACCAGGTAGTTGGGTCGAAGCAAGAAAGTCGTGCGGTTGTGCCCTAGCAAAGAGGTCTCTGGAAGACCCTGTATCAGTTTCGGTCCGGGCCATAATGACCTGTGAAGAAGCTATCTTTCACGACCTCGACATTGTGGGCCTGGAGGTCATCTTAGGAATAACAGTGGTTGCCTTGTTCCATCAAAGTTCATCCAAAGGTCGTTGGACCTTTGTAATTCCCGGCCACGAGCCCAAGCTGGGCATTAGGGATAATTCCCACGACTTCTCGAATGTCCAAAGTAGCGGCTGGTCTGTCCGAAAGCATAGGTGGGTCAAGATTAAACCCCGATATGGAAGAATTTCTGACCAAAGGTATCCTTCCGCAGGTAGTGTTTTCCCTTGGTCTTAGTGGCTTCAAGCTTATTTTCCGGATAAAGGGGAAGGATTGGAATAGGCAGGCAAAGAAGACATGTCTCCAGGCCTTACTAAGATAAAGACGGAAGTTTTCAAAGGGTTATAAGCATCATAAAGGTGTTGGATGCTTATGACCGAGAAGTTGGCAAATAGATGGAGGTCAGAAAAAGTCTGTAAAGGAGGTGTGAAAAGGGAAAAGTCCCTTGCGTGGATTGGAGGTTGGCTCGAAAGGTGATAAAGGTAATGTGACCCATGTCTTTCGGAGCGTGCACGAAAGCATGAGATTAAGGGTTGTCACACGAGAGACGTCAGAAGAATGGACCTGCTAAGGGGATCTCTGAATGATATCCTAGAGGATTATCGGTATGATGGGAGGCACTTTTGCATCATCATTGGCTATGCCGTCTATCTGGGACGACGTCGCTGAGCATGTTGAAGGTCACCTCAAAGCCTTGGGCATCACGATTACTTGATTGAAGAGACCGATAGAGTCGTCATGGCAATTATGACTACTTGTAGCTGTCGTCATCATCGCAGCAGTCATGGGTAAGCTTCTCACGTCTTTTATCAGAAGTCGATATAAGGAAGATGGTGCACCTGGCGGTTCGACTATCTTCTCTATTGCGATTGGCTCATGGAGAAAGGATAGGAGTGCAAAGTGGTATTCATGCCAAAACAGGTGTGGGATGAGATGGAGGAAAATTCCACCCCTCCACCTCTTATGGTATTCGACCTCATAGAGTCCAACTCTGCCAGCGAGGACGAGAAGCCTAATAGACGACAAATGCCCAGACGAAACAGGCAAAGAACGAAGAAGGAGAAACTCGAAATCAAGCGGAGCGGCCAACTGGATGCAAAAATAGTTCACGATTTTGTACTCTCCACTAAGGAAACGACACCTATCCTGCCAGATGATGCACCACAGGCTGACAGCTCATTGAAAGTGGAAGATTTCTTTGATTCGCAAGGTCATTTGCGAACCCAGGGTTAAAACAATCCTCTGTCTATAATATTCTGTTCCTTGTCTTAATCAGTCTGTTTGAGACATGACACATATGTAATATTTTTGAATTTTTGGGTGTAATGAGGTGTCCTTCTAGTTTTTTTGTTAAGGTGAAAGATGAGTCATACAGGAAGGCTCTATGGCATATATATATATATATATATGCGATGTAATAGAATGAATAAGGGTTGAAAATCTTATGTTGAAAGCTTTTGGTAATTTTGAGGATTAGTCTGTAAGACATCTTTTGAGTTGTTTTAATAAAGTTTGCAGAGCTGAAGCCTGCGTTTTGACAGGGATTCCTGTGTAATTGGTCTGGTAGTCTGTATTTTCTCTCTTCCCATGTGAAATTGTATTTTCTCTCTTCGTAATCCCATTTTGTGTTATTTCTTTCATGCTTGGATCAGGGTAATGATTAGGTGGAATTCATAGAAATTATGCTCTGCTTAGTCTTTTCCAAGTATTTCACCAACATGTTCTACTAAAGTTGATGTAGGATTCATCTTGGTATGCCTTACATTGATGGACTGTTTTCTTTCTCTTCTATTACACAAAATTAAATTCTCTTTGACTATTAGCTGCTTGCTACCTTGCCCCTGTGAATGCGTTTGCAGAATCTTTGTGAATGATGTTTCATAGTTTGTTAAAGGTGACTCCATTGCCCAAACTAAATCCCATACGTTTTCAACCCAATAACGTGTGAATCATTTTATTTCCAAACAGAAAACTGATCTTCTGTATAATTGTTGTAATTGAATATCGTGGCCGTGAATGCTGGTGTTTCTTTTTCATTATTGACAATCTTGATTATTCCAGTCTTTTCATGAAATTTTAGAGAGAGCCCTCTCTGTCTGTGTTGGGTCAGTAGCACAGGCCAAAGATTGGTTAGTGGTTACCCAGAATTACTCTCTTTCAGCCTTGGGGGTCAATTTTGGTGTTAACACTGGGCTTTCCACAACGTTCTGACAGTCAGAATTGAGTTTTCACAACAGTCTTGCAGAAACACCTTCTTTCCGCAATTGTAGTGTTCTTTTGAAATCGCCTTCATGCAACGGTCCTTCCGCAACACTTCTTTCTACAGCTTGCGGATTGAGGATTGCGGGTGCACCTTTCGTGCTTTCTTGAAAGGGCTTCCGAAATGTGGTTTCCGCAACTCTCGTCGTTAACTCCCGAGCTCTTTCTTTCTGCAGAACGCCGTAGCAACCGTCGATCTCTTGTGGATGTGATCTCGTTCATTGATCTATGATCAACACGAAATACTTCACATTGGCTTGTAGAGACGCTAACTCTGGCACTCGATCACCTGGTGGATTCTTTCCCGACCGTCAATTTTCCTTTTTGGCTCTGATTTGAGCCATCCAACCTCTGTTAATTGAATCAGCTGCAATTCTATGAATTTATTCGTTGATTGATCAGAGAATCAATCAATCCCGCTCGATCCTCGTCTAGATCCGATGAGAAACTAAAGGTGGCAAGAAATGATCTCTGCTACGTATTAATGGTCGGATTACATAGGATTTGGGTGTTCTTAATTGTTCATACAAGCATGATGACAAAGATTCATTCAAACAAATATCAGGTTAACGATTCACATTACTCCACCCGACGGAATCTAAGCTCAACTCTGGTTCAAATGCACAGTAACACCATTAACACACAGAACTTGCTAGTTTCTTTAAGTGATAGAAAAAACATCTATACAGTCGTACTTTCCTCTAGTGTTCAGGAAAATATCCCACCGACTCTTTCTTACGCAGAGCTCTCGCTTGTGCCGACCGACCCCGTTACTGACTCCTAATCTCCCCCTCTTTCACCCATTCGAAAAATTCCCAAAAAATGAATGGCTGAACAATAAAACAAACTACTAACTAACTCTTCCCATCACTAAAGGAGTCGCTATCATTCAACAACAGACTGGCTATCTGGCTTGATCTCCACGTAGGGAGTATCAAATTGCCACTATGTCCTATTTTCTCAAAACTGACAACACACTAGTTGGTTACATACTTGCACTTATTTAAACTACTTAACAACGAATCTTCTTCCCACTTCAGGGAAGCTTGTCCTCTTGCTAGCCACAACATGTGAACACGCAATCACATTGTTGACTTATCATTGATGCTCCTGCATCACTTAGTCCTGGCATAAGGATGAAAATATATGCTCTGGGTCCATTGATAAAAGGAGTGACCATCAAAGACCTACTCACCAACCGCTGATCTCATGCATAGCATAGCAAAAGGACTGACTCAGAAAAGTACTAAAAACTGGTCTGAAGACATTGTAGCCTCGGCTATTATGGACGTGATAACATGCCATAAACCATAACACGACCCTCTATAAAAATGTATTTTACCTAAGAGAGGTATGTGGACCAAGTCCAAGGTTTGGCATACCATGTAAAAATCTATTGGTCTAGGCCATCACTTAGGGACAAAAAACAAGGGCCTAGTCCCTACACAAAAATTCTAAGGCACATGGTTGTTGTATAAATCCATGGGATATTATACAGACCCTACAAAAGTAATATTTTCCCCAAGTGTGTGATACATTATTGATTTTTATGTTTGATGCAGTAAAGGTGGATCTCCTAGCACAAGAAATGCTTTAATGATAAAAAAACAAGGGGTTAGGCCCTAAATGTCATATCTAAGATATACGAGCCATGAATGGATCCCTAGATTGTGAGATAGGTCCTCCATACATAATATTTAGCATGGGAGTGGACATGGGCCTAATTCCAAGGTTTATTACTCCAAAGATGGGTCACTTCACCAAGGACATGGTCGAGGCCAAAACCATTTCATTAGAGGTTATGGGTTGTGCATGAGGTCCTTGATTATGAAAAGGTCTTTGAAAGGAGTCTTTAGACCACAATTGGCAAGTGGTTGTGATTCCGAGGATTGCCACATTAGGGATGGGTCTCCTCATCCAAGACATGGTTTCAGAACAAAATCTAGGAACTAAGAACACTATACGCTTAAAGGCTCATGGGAATATGATAGGGTCTTAGCAATGACACAACACTTCAAGAAAAAATATTTATTCCATAAGTGGCATATGGGTATGGTTCTAAGTTCTTTTGGCACCAAAGGGTCTTTTGTTCCAAGACATTATTCAAGGACCAAAACTAGGGGCTTAAACACCACTTTTAATGTTTTTAGGCCATGAACAAGGAGAATTTTAAGGACCCATACTTATTTAAAAGTGTATAAACCTTGACGAATCTTACAAATTCTTAAAATGTCAACTATAAAATATTTGGCGATATTTTCTAAAATTATTTCAATTTATAAGGATTTTATATAGTTTATATAATAATTTGGCGATTTTTAGAGTGAAAAAAGTTTACCCCATCAAAATTGGGTGAAATGGGGCTTCAAAAAATGCAAATTGGCGAATCTTTTTTTGGAAAAAAACATGGAAAAATAGCCCATGGACTAAATTTCGCCCCTTGGAACCATGATATTATTTCCTTGAAATGAATCTTTAGCTCATAAGTGTGACAATGGCCCAATCATAAGGTTTAACACACCAAGGATGGGGTACATAATCAAGGACATGGATTAGGGTAATTACCTAAAGTACAACTCTATTTCTAAGGCTTATGGGTCACTTTCACAGCCCATGACCATGACAAAGAACTTAGGAATAAATATTTATCCCACTAGTAGTATATGGGCCCTTATTCTAAGAATTACCATATTGGGATGGGTTTCCTCATCCAAGACATAGTCCAAGGATAAAAACTAGGAGTTTAGGCACCATACTCTACTTTTAAGGTTCATGGGAAGATTAGATAGCCTTAGTGACATGAGACCTCTAGAAGGAATATTTATCCCATGAGTGGCATATGAGTCTGATTATAAAGTTTGGCTCACCAAGGACATGTTTTCTATCCAAAGAAATTGTTCAAGACCAAAAACTATGTGTTTTGTCCCTAGACACTAATTTTAGGGCTTTGTGACCTTGCATTGAGTTTTGAACCATTGCACAAGCCCTTTAGAATGAATCTTTGGCTTATAGTGTGACATTCTTCTAATTCCAATGTTTGTTGCACCAATGATGAGTCTCCTATCCCATGACATGATTAGAGGCTAAAAATAAGGTGTTAAGACCTTATATCCATTGGACTTCTATATGGGTTTGGTACATTAGGGGTGGTTCCCTTTGGGAAACTTATTATAAATCACATTGGAAATTATTGGAGAGTTAGAGTGTGAGACATTTCCTTTGGATGATATCTTTAACACAACACTAGGATATAGGCTCAATTCCAAGGTTTGACAAACTAGGGTTCTCATTGTCCAAAGCATTCTACATAACAAAAAATTGGTGCCTTAGGTCCTAAATGATATACTCCCAAGGAATATGGGCCATGCATGGTGCCTTATACCATGAGATAGGCCCTCTAGATGGAATATTTGGACTAGGAGTGGGACATGGGATTGCTTGAAAGATTTAGCACAACAAGGGTGGGGTTGCTTGCCCAAGACATGTTTCAAGGCAAAAAAATTGGCGGCTTAGGCACCATGTAACCACTTTACTATATGATGTCAAGTTAAAAATAAGGCATAATTCTACTTTTATGGATTGCGGGTCATGAACATGGCCGAATTCCAAGTTTTGGGATGCTATTAACATGTATTTTGTACCATGGCATCATTCAAGGTAAAAAACAAGGGGCTTAGGCCCTAAATGATGCTTCCATGGCTTACGGGTAATGCATAATGTCTTGAACCATGACACATATCCTCTATAAGGTATCATTTTCCCAAGGGTGGTATACATGCCCAATTCTAAGGTTTAGCATACCATGGACGAGTCTCTTATCCCAAGGCCTAGTTTCAGTCCAAAAAATAGGGCATCAATCCCGGTACAAAACTTCTAAGGCACATGGATCATGCATGAGTCACTAAACCATGAAGCATGCCTTATTGAAGCAACATTTATCCCAAGGGTGGGATATCTTCTAAGTTTTGGTGCATCAAAGGGGGCACTCTCAACCCAAGGAATTCCTTGCTGCTAAAAGTTAAGGGCTTGGGCTCTAAATTCTAGATCTAAGGCACATTCGCCATTCATCATCCCTAGACCACATGATAGATCCTTGTGACATAATATTTATCTTGGGATAGTGATATGGGCCAAATTCCAAGATTTATCACATTGATGATTAGTCTCCTTACCAACTTGAAAAAAATTTGGGCTAAAATTTGCCCATAGGCTAATTTTCCAATTTTTTTTCCCAAAAATGATTCACCATTTCATTTTTTTTAAATGATTCACCAAACTTCTATAGGATAAAAGTCTTTTAGTCTAAAAATTGCCAAAATTTTCTTAAAAACTCTATAAAATCCTTAGAAATTTGAATTTTTTTAACAAAAAATTTGCCCAACCTTTTATCATTGGGATTTTAAGAATTAGTAAGATTCTCCAAAGTTTTCACACTTCAAGATAAATATAGATCCTTAAAATTTTCTATATTACCAAGTATATGGCTTTAAGACATTTTTCTATTTAATTAATGAATTAATGAAAAATGATATGTAGGTATATTCTTATGAATAACTTGATGGACCAGCTCAAGTGGTCGAGTGCTATGAATCACAAGTAGGAGGTTACGAGGTCAAGTCCTTGAGTTGACTATCTATGTGAATGTTGAGGACCTCACTCAATGTCTCTGTTGAACTAAGTTGCCGAAACCACAACCAAAAGGTTTACCCCCTATACCATCCTCAAATTGAGAAAAAGCACTTGACGGGTTTCCTAACACTCATCCCATTAAAAAAAGACATTAAAAAAAAGATATATCATTATGAAATAAGGTATCCATTGAAATACATTATATAAACATGTGAAAGGATGGGAATATGTAACCACATTATTATATGGAAAAGGTAAATGAAGGTAAACTACACTTTATTCTTAAAAGAAAACTACACTATAATGTGGGTAGTTTATAGAGAGTACATTCTTACCTTATTTATGATATGGGTGTGTTTATAGAGAGTACATTGTTGTAGCTTGGGTTTTCACCCTAGCTTGTGCAAATGAGCACCTACTAAGGGGAAGGGCCTCCTTAGTAGCAGTTTAATAAACAGTAAATTAAAGTAATAAAACAGTATGAAATTTAACCTAGCATGAGCATTAACAGAAATAAAAAGACATGACAATATGATAAAGATTTTCCTTTTGTATTAAATTTACCTCAAGTGTTGAGGTTGGTGGAGCTCTTGCAGTAGTCCAGGAGGGCTGCTTCCATGCTCCAATGGGTTCCTTCTCCTTCTCCAAAGTGTTTGGATGATGGGCCAAAAGGGGCACTCAAAGTGGGAATTTAGCTCAAATGGAGAGCTAGGGTTTCAAGAGTGATTTTGGTAGCATGAGGATAGGGAAGATTGTGAATGTGGAATGGGGAGCCTCCATCACCTATTTATAGGGTTTTTAGTGGTGGAGTGTTGACCCATGGTTTTGGGCACCATATGGTTTAGGTCAATTGTATAGAGTTTTTGCTTCTTTTTTCCCTCTTTTTCTTCTTTTTTATATTTTTTATTCCCTTTTTAGAAGGTTTTTGCTATTTTTGGAGGAAATTTAAATTATTTTTGGGGAAAAAGGGGGGTTTTGACCTTTTGGAGGCTTTTTAATGGTTTTTTAAGGTTTTGGAGGCAAATATGGTAGGAAATATAGACAAATGAGTCATGTAATGAGGGAGATGAGGTAGTGAGCACTTTTTGAGTGTTAACAGATTGCCCCTTGATGTGTGAGGGCAGGAGCTCATCGTATGGCCGATAGACATCATAGGTCTTTTATGGTTTTCCTGGGATGTGGAGAGAAGAAGAAATGAACTAGATCCCGGAACAACGGTCCCTAACAAACTGCAAAAACTGGAAGTACATGACCTCAATAATGAATAAGGAATAATCTCAACATATGGACGAGGCGGGCATACCCATGCTCATATCGAGATCTATAACAATAACAATGAGGTCCAAAAATGGGGACCTGAAAGATACATGAACTCAAAATAATGAATGATGAATAATCTCAACAAATGGACGAGGCGGGCATACCCATGCTCCTATCAAGATCTATAACAATAACAATGAGGTCCAAAAATGGGGACCTAAAAGATACATAACCTCAAAATAATGAATGAAGAAGAATCTCAACATATGGACGAGGCGGGCATACCCATGCTCGTATCAAGATCTATAACAATAACAATGAGGTCAAAAAATGGGGACCTGAAAGATACATGGAGAACCACTGTGTACATCACAAGGGTCCAAAAAGGGGACACAAATCTGGGATATACTGCCAGGCTGACCATGTCGAAGCTGAAGAACTGATATACTGGAATATCAATAGTGGTGCTGAGTATGGTACCAGAGGAACTGATGAACTGGAAGATCATAATGACGGGGGTTCATACCCTCAATGATACACTGGACTGGAGCTATACTAGGTACTCAAGGAAGCATTTGAGTGAGTGGTTTCCGAATACAATCGCCAACGCAACCTGGATATCCATGGGAACATATAACTGGGTGTTCCAAGGTGACTCACCAATGTGCTAGAGTCGGGGGAAGTCCAGGGTCTTCGACAAATAACTAAAGGGATAGATGCCCTGCACGAATCTCAACGATGCAATCAAGGTGTTGAAGTCGAGCATGTGAGAAACAACTATTCGGAGAGGCACTGAGGACTCCACTCAAAATGGTCTGTAGGCACTCACCACAGATGGTTATGAGTCCAAGGCACAGGGACCTCTGGGTCTATCCTCTGGAATAGATGGGTTGTCGTCGACAGAGGGAGACCTGCAACTAGTAAGGCAATGATGTTTCCTTGATAGGAGCACGAGGTGGATAACCGAAGTGTGAGAGTACTGATGGTAGGACTGACATACTGTGGGGGTGGGGAATAACTGGGCAAATAGAGTGGGTGGACTCAAACTTCCTTTGTTCAGAGTATGATGGCGGGGATGATCGGGCAGCATATGAAACTGACTGGTGCAAAAGGGATCATAGCTTTAATGGATAAAGGATGGTGACTGGGATGAGTGATACTCAAGTTGGTGTAAGATGGAAGGAGACTCTGAGGGTGGTTTATCGCAGAATACTTGAACAAAGGCAACCTTATTGAGGGTGCTGCCGAGATGATTGATCATAGTGCCGAGAGGCATCAGTGGGTACTTCTTCATGGTTTAAGGATCTGGAAGAAGTGTGTTCAAAATGGCACTGTCGTGTGGATTTATAGGAGCCCAGGACAGTTCATGCTCGTGATTGCTTTCAATTTTAAGGAGTCTGAAAGCGATAAGAAGACTCTGAAATAATGGAATGGTACCGTCGTGTGGATTTGTATGAGCCCAGGATGGTGCATGCTCGTGGTTGCTTTCAATTTTAGAGAGTCTGAAAGCAATAAGAAGACTCCAGGGGGGTTCTTTTTCGTGTGTTAGTCTCCAAGGCCCGAAAAAGCATAAAAGGATGCAATGAAGAACTCTTCTAGCCAGTGTGACTAGAGTATTCCTTTTTCATAATTAGTCTACCAGGTCTGGAAAAGGGTTAAACTTATACCAGATAGACGCCCTTTCAGGTACTTTAACGAGCATGAAAGGAAGCAAGATTTCTCGACGATCTTTTCATTCTTTTAGGAGTCAGAAAAGAGCTTAACAGAAACTCCCTAAGTGCCTTTTTTGTAAAGGACTTGTCCGACCCGAAAAAGGGATAAAATTATACCGAACAAAAGGAATAGCCAAGCAAGGAGAGACTATTCAATCAAGGGACATCGATGAGAATCAAGAACGAGGGTGGGGGGGAACATTGGTGGCCCTCCTTGCGGGATGATGAATGGTGGAAAAATAACGAAATAATTGCAGGATGAATGGAGTGAATGGCTCATGTAAAAATGTGTACCAATTCGATAGCGACCGATGTGGCAGGCAAACCAAGGCAGCAAGGTGTCAAGACACAATGTTGAAACTGTTCCTGGTGAGAGCGAGAAATGATCTCAAGCATCATCACGAGCGCGGAAAACTGAATCCAACGATATACAAAGTGTCAAAAATGGATAACGGCCGAGGTGGCACGTGAACCGAGGCAACGGGGAGCGTTTTGGAAAAAATACGCAAAAAATATGAGGGTAAGAGCGAGAAATGATCTCAAGCATAATCACGAGCGTAGAAAAATGAATCCGGCGATATACAAAGTGTCAAAAATGGATAACAGCCGAGGTGACACGCGAACCGAGGCGACGGGGGGCATTTTGGAAAAAATACCCAAAAAATCTGAGGGTGAGAGTGAGAAGTAATCTCAATCATCATCACGAGCGTGAAAAAATGAATCTGGCGATATACAAAGTGTCAAAAATGGATAACAGCCAAGGTGGCACGCGAACCGAGGCGACGGGGGGCGTTTTGGAAAAAATAGCCAAAAAATCTGAGGGTGAGAGTGAGAAATGATCTCAAGCATCATCACGAGCGCGGAAAAATGAATCCGACGATATAAAGTATATCAAAAATGGGCTATGACCGATGTGGCATGCAAACCGAGGCGTCGAGAGGTGTCTAGAAAAAATGCTCAAAAACGGTTCGGAAAAAATAAGAAAACGAGTCGACCATCATGACGGTTTCATCGTGCTGAGTCCAGTGGTGGAAACGGTTCGGAGAATGGACTCCGTATGGATCTAGAATTGCCGAAACAAGAAAAAGTCAACGGGCTATAAATAGTAAGTGGACCCAACATGACAAATGTCAGTTGGACTGTAGACTTTGACAGGAGATCATAGTGGACCAAATCTTAGGTGGTGTTTCTAGACGATCTAACTGCCCTATTTCAGATCCGTGAGTTGCAGGTATTCCATTAAAATCATACCTTTAACTTTTTGCTGGGTTCGGGGGGGTGGTTGGTCCCCAGGGGGGTTTGCACGGTCCACGAGGGCGTGGATCGCGAGTGTCCGGGTGGAATCGCGATCTTTGTGATGAGGCTTTGCTATGTATGTATATTTTTTGTATAGCTGAGTGCTGAGGCACTCAGGTCATGTGTATAACATTGATGTTTATTTATATAGATATGCACATGGATGCATTTTTTGCAGTTATGATTATTGTACGCACGTGGATGCCCCCTATTTATTTTGTATTATGTATTGCACATGGATGCAACAATATGTGTTAGGATAGGCACGTGGATGCCCCTTGTTGTAAATGCAGTCTTTTTGGGATTTTTATATGTTTTTTGATGTGATGATATGGTATGATGATGCATGACGGATGGTTTACATGGTGTGATTTATATGCCAATCAAGGATGTTGTTAGCCATTTGATCTGCGACACTATTCTGAGTGCGTGGGACATGGGTGAATGAGATGGATTCAAATTGTCGGCTTAGTTGTTTTGTGCGTAGGAACTTGCGAAAGAGGCAGGGGTCGCGCACCTGGTAGTAGTTGTTGAGCTGGGAGACAAGTAGCTGGGAGTCAAGGAACACATGAAGGTGACATATGCCCATCTGAAGGGCAGCAGTCAAGAGACCGGTCACAGCATCATACTCTGCCTGGTTATTGGTAGCAGTGCCTATGCACATTCCGTCAAGGTGGATCAACTCATGTGAAGGGGAATATAAGACCCAAGCTGCAGAGGCCAGGTTTGGAGACCAGCGGCTTGCTCCATCGGTGAAGCCAATGTAATAAGGTGGAAGATGGTCCATCTGTGATCATGCAAAAAAGGACAAAGGTAAGGTTGCGGTAAAAAAGTGAAAAACAAAAAGAAAGTAAACTGTACAATACGGACCAAGGGGGCCGTGGGTTTGTTTAAGGATAAAAGAGTTTAAGATACAACCCATTACGGGGGTTGCGCAGAGGGTGGCCTTCTGAGTCAGTTAAAATATATGCCCCATGTCCGAGGCAGGTATGCACTATGTAAGGGCCTTGCCACATGGATTTGAACTTCCCTTTTCCGGTCTTGTCGTGGGCTTGGTCGTAGACGAGGACTAGATCTTCTTCACGGAAAGCTCGTGGGTGGACATGTTTGTCGTAACCAGCTTTGGAGCGGTTCTTGGCAGCTTCAATAGTTTGGAGGGTGGCGCGACGGTCTTCGTCAGCTTGTTCCAATGATAGCAAACATTGTTTGAGTGGGGAGGTGTTTGGGAGAAGCTCGATGGCGATGTGTAAGGTAGGTATCTGACACTCGATGGGGAGGACAGATTCTACACCGTGAACTAAATGAAACGGGGTAAAACCGGTGGCGGTCTTAGTTGATGTACGGTAAGCCCATAATGCAGGAAAAAGCATGTGATGCCAATTGGACTTATGCCGGTCAACAGTGCGTTGGAGGATGGTTTTTAAAATTTTGTTAATGGCCTCAACTTGGTCGTTCCCTTGGGGGTAATAAGCAGAGGAATACTGATGTTCGAACTTCAGAAGAGTGGACAACTCGCGCCAAATGGCATCTTCAAAATGTGAACCATGTTCTGAGACCAGCTGTTTGGGGACCCCGAATCATGTAATAACATGGCTAAAAAAGAAACGGGCAGAGGTGTGGGCTTTACAATTGAAGGTGGGCATGGCTTCAACCCATTTGGTGAAGTAGTCGACGATGACAATGATGTACTTATGGCCGTCTGCAGATGAGGGCTTACATTCCATGAAGTCGATGGCCCATTTGCAGAAGGAACCAACGGTGACGACTGGGTGTAGCGGGGCGGGTGGTGTCCGAGCCTTAGGGGAAAAAAGTTGGCAATTATGGCAATGTTTGACCGCTGTGATGCAGTCGATAAAGAGTGTAGGCCAGAAGTATCCAGCGCGGATGACCTTTTGGGTGGTGGCCATTCCTGAGAAATGTCCACCACAGGCTCCACTATGGCAGTCGTTGAGGACTTGTTCAGCTTCTGGGTGTGTGAGACAACGGCGGAGGATAGTATCCACCCCGCGTCAGTAAAGGACATCGCCCAAGAGGAGATACCAAGAGGCGTGGTGACGGATACGATGGCGGCCGTCACGATTCATGTCCGGTTGAAACTTATGTGTGCGAAGGTATAGCAAAATATCATCGTACCATGGGTCATCAGACGAGATGATGAACATGTGATTGTCGGGTAACTCATTGGAGATTTGTGGGGACGTCAAAAGGGATGGGAGATCGGTTATGAGCTGGGAAAGCACGAGGGATTTAGTGCTCTTAGGGGTTGTGAAAGTTAGGTCATATTCTTGGAGGATAATTACCCATTTAGCAACGCGACCTTGCAGAAGTCACCGGTTCAAGAGATAGACCATGGGGTTGGAGTCGGCGACAGCTGTGGTATGACTAAGTAAAATGTAATGTCACAATTTTTGTACGGAAAAGACTACGGCAAGGGCCAGCCTCTCTTCATACGGGTAACGTAGGGGGTGGTCCAGACAAGGTTTGGCTAACACAATAAATGACATTCTCCTGGTGAGCAGCGTCTTCTTGAACCAGGACCCCTGACACGGCGTGGTCGAACGCAAAGACGTAAAGGATGAAGTCGTGAGAGAAGTCCGGAGGGGAGATCAAAGGGGCTTGTGTGAGAGCTTTTTTAAGGGATTCGAATGCAGCTTGCGCCTGCTCATCCCAAACAAAGGGTATGTGAGTACGAAGTAGGCGTAAGAAACCATGAATTGTGGTGGCATAATCAAGAACGAAGCGACGGAGGAAATTAGATTTCCCCTGTAAACTCTGGAGATGCCGGAGTGTGTGTGGTGTAGGAAGGTCTATGATGGCTTGGACTTTGAGGGGATCAACAACAATTCCTATATGGGAAACAATGAAACCTAACAACCGGCCTGCCGGAACGCAAAAGACGCACTTGAGTGGGTTCAAGCGAATCTGATACTTGCGACAACGCAGAAAAACTTGTCGGAGGTCATTGAGATGGTCAAATCGTTTCTTGGAACGTGCTGTGAGATCGTCAAGATAGACTAATAGGATATGGACTAAGTCGTGAAAACAATAAGTCATGGCCCCCTGGAAGGTGGCGCAAGCATTTTTAAGGCCGAAAGGCATGACACAATAGGAAAAGGTGCCCCATGGGGTGGTGAAGGCAGCCTTGTATTGATCTTCTTTGTAGATCTGAATCTGGTTATACCCAGAGAAACCATCCATGAAGGATAGGACTTCATGCCCCGCACATGAATCGATGAGTTGGTCAATAAATGGCGTGGGGAAGTTATCTTTGGGACATTCTCAGTTTAAATTGCGGAAGTCAGTACATACTCTGATGGTGCCTTGTTTCGTATTAATAGGGATGGGGTTGGAAACCCAAGAGGTGTATGCAATAGGATAAATGAAACCTGCTGCACAAAGTTTCTCAATCTCGGCTTTAACGGTGGGGAGCTTTGATGGATGAATGGGGCGTTGTTTCTGGCGAACGGGGGGTACATCTAGCCACGTGTCAATGTGGTGTTCTATGATAGTGGGGTCAAGACCAGGAATTTCGGTGTAGGACCAGGCAAAGACATCGCAGAACTCTTGGAAAATTTTCTTGTACTCTCCGATCTCGTGCTCGGTGCAAGAGGCTCCCAAAGTAATGAGTTCAGGGGAACTGCCTGGGGCAGAGATATCAATATGGATTGTGGGTGAGATATTGGCCATGTTACCGTCCTTGAAGGCATCGGGGGCAGGAATGGGATCTTTAAACCAGTCAACTTTGGTGGGGAGGAATTATTTGGACTCAACCGAAAAATGGGTGGCTGTGGTGGGGAAAGACTCCTCCAGGAGGAAATAGGAACGATGGTGCATATCCTCCCAGGGGTAATCAGGTGCAGTGAGAGCCTCGAGAATCTCCTCATCATTGTGGAAACTTTGTGTTGTCAAATCGGTTGATGAGGGAGCGTTAGTAGAAGAGATCATATAAATGGTATTGATCTCGCCGGTTGGCGGGGATGCCGGGTGGTGGATCTCTTCAATGGTGGGGGGAGCCATCTCGAGGTCCAATTTATTCATCTCGTAGAGAGCTGCTCTGTAATATGGGAGATCTGGATAGTGATGTGAGTAATGGCCGTAAATACCGCATATTGCACAAGGGTGGTTGGTACGCAGTGATTTATCACGAGGCTTAGGGGTAGGGTCGAGTTGGACCACCGGGATGTTGGGGTCATCGTCAAGCATTTGCATGTGCTCTTGTAATGCGGGTAATTGTGGACATTGATGGGTAGCATGGCCCAACTCATCACACAAAGAGCATTTGGGAGGAGCGCGAAACGTGGGGGGGGGGGTTTAACCGTTTTGGGCGGGGGTAAAGCAGTGTATGGTTGTGGGCCTCTGCCCCCAGTGTGCTTGATAAGAGGGGATGAATTGGTGGATGAGGAAGGAGTAGTGACACCGAGAGGTGGTTGACTGGTAGTGGTGATGGGTTGCACCGGTTGTAGGACGACATTCGGTGTTGGGGGGGAAATGGGAGGCATGATATACCACACAGGTAGTCCTAAAGTTAACCTCGAGAGGCTGAGAGTAGCCATAACCGGGGCGCTTACTACTCCCGGAGGAGGGAATAGGAAGGGGGTTGTGTGGATGGGTGTAACATCAACATGACTAGGTACTAATGGTGGTTGGGGTAGCAAGGGCGGTTGATGGTTGGGTGTTTGTGAATTGTGGGAGAGGGTACATAAGCCAGATATTTCGATCGCTAGTGACGGGGGAGGAATGGATTGGAATGTTGAGGTCATCGGCGTATCTGAGTAAACTCCGGGTCCCACTGAGGAAACCAACAAGTTAGATGCACCACAAACAGGTTGTTCAACCATGGGGAGAACATTTTCGGGTGCAGCGGGGGCATTGGGATCGTAATAGGTGAGTTGATCAACCTTGACCACGCGTCCGTCATGGGGGAACATCATGGTATGAAAAATGGATGAGGCAACCGCTCGCATGGTGTACATGTAACTGCGGCCAAGTAAGAGGTTATAATCAAGTTGGGCGTTGATGACCTCTATGTCAATAAGCACTGTTTTACCATCCAACTGGACGGGGACATTAGCTAAGAGACCTTGGGGTTGAGCCGAACGACCGTCGTAGGCTCGCAGCGCAGTGGTGGACTGCTAGAGAGTAGGGGACCCCAACTTCTGCCAAACAAATGTGGACATAACGCATGTATAGGCACCTTCATCGATGATGCACCGATGGATGACAAGATTCTGAATGGATACAGAAACTTGGAACGCTAATGTGGAAGGAAGGCATGGTTCGGATTGGTCCAAATCAAAGGCCATCATTCATGAATCAGTTGGGTCAATAGCACCAATGGCTGAGAGCAAAGTCTTGCGCTGTGTAGGACAGTTTTTTAAGACCTCTAACGCAGACATGGTTGCGGGGGACTGAGCTAAATCATCTACAATGTTGTAATTAGATTCAGCGTGAGCATTGGGATTATTGTTGGTGCGGCGAAGTGGGAAGCGGGGGGCTTTGGAGGCGCCATCTAGTGGAGCCGGAGGTATTCGTAACGACTGATCGGTGGGAAGAGCGTTGGTGTTTTTGTCAGCGGGAGGGGCTTCAGGGGTGGAGCCATATTGATTCCGTCGGGTTTGAAGGTTGACATCGGCGGATGACATCATTAACAAGTGATGGGTACCTGAGTCTATCATGGGTTGATCAGGAGCAGCATAAGTGATTTGTTGTTGTGGTGGCGCGTTTCCTTGAGGGGGAGCTAACGGTTGAGTGTTCACCACTCCTTGGGTTGGTAAAGGGTTCTGTAACACCAAGGGTTGAGTTTGAGGTGGTGGGGGGTTGGGCGGCGCCTGAGGGGCCGCGTGCCCTTGGCAGTGGGCATCATCAGTCCGGAGTTGTCGAGCCCGCTCCAAATGTGGGCAAGCATGAGTGTAATGGCCATAGACCCCGCAAATAGAACAAGGATGGTTAGTTCGCAAATTAGGATTTTTGGCTTGTTTGGGAATCCTGTCGGGATTTTGGTTGGCAGGTGCTGCATTATTATTGTTTGGAGGATTAGGTGGCTGGCCACCTTGGTCCAGAGGAGGGTTGTTCCCCGCGGTTCCGTCCTTTGCCGCAATTTTGTTGGCCTTGCTGGCGTTGGTTATTTTGGTTATGCTACGGATTTTGTTGCGCATACACTTTCTCTTGGGTGGCAGGTGGGTTTTGGGGTTATGCAGGTGCGGGAGAAGGCTGCGGTGGATAATAAGTGGGTGGAGGTGGTGCAGGTGCTGAACCTTGTGGTGGTTGTTGATATGTCTGTGTGACGGGTTGTGGGTTTGCCGCAGGTGCTTCCTGTGGCGGATAATAAGCAGGGGGGGCTTGAGAGGATACAGGAGCTTGTGCAACCTGTGGGTGGTAATATTGTTGAGGTGCAACCAGGGGGACGTAAGCAGGGGATGCATGGCCGAAGCATTGAGGTGGACATGAAGGTCCGTGGGAATGGTGATTATGGGCCATGGGAGCATACAAATTGGTTGCTCCAGAGTGGGATGTAGCCCGTGAAAGGTCGGGGCCAATACTAGGGCGTGCTATGGAAAAGGGCTAGTTATGCGAGGCAATACAGCCAATGATGCCATCTACGGCATGGGATGCCCCTGGCGCATCATTTCGGGAGGAATCGTCGCGGGGGGCGTCAGGTATAATGGTGTATAGATAACCAGACTGGGCGTAAATAAGGTCAAATTGTTGGGCTTTTAGGATGGCCTCTTCCTCAGACTGGGGTCGTTCGGATGCCACATCCTTAGCAATGACGGGGAGGAGAGATTTTAGAAACCAATCTAGGAAGATCCAGTCATCTAACTTGATTTTGTACAGGATTCGGCGTTGACGCCACTCATGAATGTGGTCAGTGATGTGGGTGGCCGTATTATGTCTGCAAGACAGTAGGATCTCATCTCCCGCGTCATAGCGGACAGGTAACTGAAAGAACTGCAGGAAGGTCGAGGCGAGGGAAGTAAAGGTGGCATGGGTCCCATGGGGCTGCTCGATGTACCATTTGGCTGCAGAGCCAGTGAGAGTGCATTGTAACAGACAGAGGCGGATAGAGCCGTCTACTATGGAGTTGGAGGAACACCATAGATGGAAGGACATAATATGGTTCTGGGGGTTTTCACCTGCCTTGCCCTCAAACTTAGGGATGTCTGATGGGAGCTTGGTGGGCATGAGAGGCCACGCAGGGTCGTGTCTGATGGGATCGTTGGTCAATCTGGCCAGATCAGGAAGGTTGAGACTAGCCATGAATGGAAAACTAGTAGAAGGATGTGACATACTGGTGGTCGTGACCACGTTGGGGGCAATGCCCCCAAGTGTAGGGGATGGGTTCAGGTTGGGGATGTTGCCTCGAGGTGGAGGAATGGAGGTAGTATGGGATGGTCCTGCACCGCCAAGGGTAGTGTGAGTCACTAGTGGGGTTGGGTTGGGTATGCTAGCCACTGGAATGGGCACAGTGATCGGAATGGTGGGTGTGGGCCCTATCGAGGGCATACCCAAACCAGGTGTGGTAGCTGGGGTGGTGGTGGATGCTCCACCAATGGTCCCTACAAAGAAAGGGTTGGATGTCGTGCCAGCCATGGGGCTAGTTGGTGTAGTGTAAGTGGGGTTTTCGGACTCTGCCTCAGAATCAGATGTGAAATAAGGGGCGTCCGAGTCGGGTGACGGAGCTCTATGTCGTCGACAAGTAGAGTCAAGTGACGAAGCTCGAGGTCTGTGACGAGTGGTATCAAGTGATGAAGCTCTACGTCTATGACTGGTGATGTCAAGTGAACCATGCTGCGGGGGCTCGCGTCGGAGGCGCCGAGAATGTCTCGGGGACTCAATGGTGACAGATGGTGTCAAGTATCTGGGGGTTGTGTTGAGTGAAAAAAAATCTCAAAAACCCTAATGCAACCAAGTGTGCAGAAGGAGAGTGCAAAAAAAAACAGCACTCAGGCCAACAACTGGCTCAAAACACCTACTGTAACAGCTATGCTACAATAAGTGGAGCGTCAACAACAATGGTCAAAATACCAACAAGCAGCAGGTTTCCTAAAAAATAAAAATAGTGGACTCGCTAGACCAAAGGGAGGTAAGGGAGCATGCAAACACCTAGCTAAATAGTATTCTGACTCAACCAGACATATCCTCTGCAAGGTGATGAAATCCAAGTCAGACAATATGGATAGTAGAGCCAAGTGGCTAAAGATATCCCCCTACCGAGAGGGACACCGGGTAAGACAATTCTAGAAGAAAGGAAACTAAGATACCCCATTCATGACACGTCCAGAAAGGTGAATCTGCAGCTCCAGTCCTATCATCGTGTGGGCCTAAAAGGAATCACCACACGCAGACCAACGAGTAGGTAGCCTTCGATTACTGAATGGATTGCGGTATTCTACTCAGGCCTCCGGAACCAGTCTGGCTACTTCAACCCTCCTAATGGAGAGGCCCTCTGATAAACTGGTTGTGACCGTGCCAAAAAATACTAGGAGATTTTGGTTCCCTAATGGACAAAAACTATGTATCAAGTGTAAGCAACCGAGGGGTGTTATTTGGATGCCTATCCCCCCTGTCCTACCTAACTACAATATTCTTATGTGTTCCCTAAGTGGGGTTAGACAAATGAGTCATGTAATGAGGGAGATGAGGTAGTGAGCACTTTTTGGGTCTTAACACTGAGTCCTAAATACTCAGTGTTTGTATTTACATTTCATGTTGCAAAACTTGTAGTTCCCAACTGGAAGATGCCAACCTTGGCTGCATTCATAGCCTCGCTCACTAAAGAGGAGGACAAGTTAGTTCAAATGGGGGCTCTGAAACCCTCCAAGGACCATGCACTTGTTTCTGATGGAGCAAAGGGTTCCAAGAATTTCAAATCCAAAGGAAAACAAAAGATGTTGTCAAATGAAGAGGACTATGATGAAGATTCCAAATCCAAGAAGATGAAGAACAAGAAAGAGAAATCCAAGTGTTCTTATTCTTCAAAGGTAACCATTTTGAGCAATCTTGTTTCATGAAGAAATTGGACATCATGACCAAGATGCTTGAAGAACATAATATTGATGTTCCTGATTTTGCAAGAAAAGGACAAGGCGAGCTTTCTATAGAACAAAAACAATGTCTCCAAGCTACTCACAAAGGTAATAATATTTATGCTTTGAGTGCTAGAGCCAGAAATATTTCTCATATCTCTGATTTTGATTCACATTCTGATATGTCAGAATCAGAAACCTTCACTTCTTCCTTGGAGCAATCTCCAATCAGTTCACCAAAATCTTCTCCAAAACCTAGTCATTTTTCACTAGTTTCTGACTTGTCTTTTGAAAGGTCCTTCCACCTTCATTCAAATATTTCATATTCTGATTTTGAATATGATATACATTCTTATATGTAGGTCATGACACCTTCCACATCATTTTCACAACCATTGGATGCACAAAAGACCCTACAACTCCCAAGTTTTTCAGTTAAGAAACCACACAATTCCATGGTTTCCTACATTATGTCACTTATCTATGTTGTTCTTATGTCTGTCATATCTTTCATTGCTTGGATATCCATGTATTTGGCCATAATTGGAATTTGTTCCACATGTCTGGACCTGATCCCATCACTCATGGTTCAAGTTTCAAGTCCTCAAATCCTCTAGACTCGCTCAACTGCCAGTGTGATCTAGTTTCTCACTCTTTTCCTACTGCAACCCTATCTGATCATGGAGACACTATACCTTTGTTGTTTTCTACTCCATATGAATTATATTATGATATTTCAGAGTTGCATGAGCTCCTTTTCAGTATTAGCAAAGTTCTACTTTAATTTGAGAAGAAGGTACAGGTTTGATTCACCATATTGCAGCTGCACAAGAAGTTGATCCTGTTGAGTCCATTGATGCTCTTTGGGAAGGAATTTGCACATATCTATTTTCCATAATTGATTATGTATCCATATCAGATAATGTATGTTTTAACAGCAAGAATCATTCATATGATGCTCCTCCATCATCAGATGATGAGTTTCATGGGGCCTCTACACATGGTTTTTTCCTCCACTACGTTGATGCATGATCACGGCATCCACAACCTCTTCACCAAGTCTATTACTCAGACGCAGTTCATTCAGCTCATCCAAATGAAGAACAAGACATTATGAAGACATTGTGACATGTCCATTTTTAAGGGAGGTTTTTGTTCCCGTGAGTTTTTCCCTGTTTCCTAGTTTTACATGGACTAATAAATTTTTGTATTGGGGTGACAATAAGCCTTGTTGCTTGGGCCCTATATTTATGGTATTTACCACATAAAGTCAGGATTAATGGGGGGTGTTGGAGTATTAAAAAACCATTCATACCCACCTTGGACTTAGGATATAATTTATTAATCATTTTTTATTAATTTCATAAGTGTTGACTAGGTAAGTTGGCCTAGTTTTGTCTTTTATGGGACCACATGCCATCCTGAGTCACTAGGGCACACTTGAGGATATTCTGGATAATATTTCCTAAGATTCTATCTTATTTCTTTCCATTCCTGATTTAGAAAGGTGCCTTCCTTATTTAGACAACTTTATCCCACTTTTTTCTTCTTTCTAGTGGATAAGGTAAAGCTAGTTTGACTAGGAAACTGTCTCCACTTGGCCAATTAGACCTCCACCTCTTTCTTCTCTCCAAAAGTCATCATCACATTCCATTTTCATCTCTCATTAGTTTCCATACCATATTTATAATATGTGATCCTCTTGAATGATTTGGAAGGTTCTTTTGACACCTAGGGGTTTTTATGCTTTTAGTAAGCATTCATTTTTGTGCTTTACAACTTGCCTTCAAGGCATTCTATTTTCTCTCATGAGATGTATTAAATATTGTAAACATATTGATGAATAAAATACAGTGATTTTTTCTCAAGATATCTTCTCTATTATTCTTCTCATATTCTCTGAAATATTCCACGTGAAATTGTCTTATTGAATCTAGATCTAGGCAATCTAAATTCTCACATAAACACCCCCCCGAGTGTCCTTATCATGCAAATGATTCCTTGCATTGAGCATAGGTATGTTCACTACATGGAACTAGTTTGCTTGCATGTGACACTCGTTTCCTCTCATATGTACTATAAGCACTATTTTATTATTTTTCAGGCTTCTACAATATGAAAAGGACAAAAAAATAAAAATAAATAAAAAAGACGGATGAGAAAATGATATTGTCTTTTATTGGAAGCAGTCATGTCGCCTTTGAACAGAGCACAAATCCTTGAGTTCTGTTACCTCATAATTTGTACATTAGTTGGATTTCCTGTGAGCCGCCAGAGTTGTGAACATTTCCAATGTTCATCATCCAAGTTCAAAAGTTCATAAGTCATTTTCAGGGCCAATTTTGGCCCTTTTGTAATAATTGCATGTTCATACCCCCTTGGGAATATTGTAAAAATGTACTAGCATGACATTCTTATGTAAAGAACTTGGATTCCTAGGACTTAGACATCAAATGTGATCATTCCATGGTGTTCAATAATGCAATGTTGAATAAGCGTTGTATAATCGACGAGTTTTTCACCTGCTCCTCCAAAGCTGGAATGGTCGTCTTGATGTTTAGGCCTTAGGAAGTTATTAAAGTTCATGTGTCAATGTTTATGAGTTTTCTAGACATATAATTGAGTCATTATGAACATGCACTAGGTCCCCTAGGAGTTTGAGTCCATTCTAAGAAAAATGTTGTTTCCCGTTTTACGGGCTTTTTCAATGATTTCAATTAAAAATCCAAAAAGATAATAAAACTGTGGTCTAGGGGTTGTTTTTTCCATGGGGGTGCTCGTTTTCTAATTTGGAGCACCCATAAAACCACAAACTCCAATTTTCATAAGTTTTAAGTGATTATTTATCACTTTAATAAAAATTCTCTCCAAAATAATAAAAGAGAATTATTTAATTAAAAATAATGAGATATGGAGAAAATCAATGAGTCTCTAAAATCAGGGAAATTTGTCCAAATAAATTCTAGTCCTAATGGAAATTAGTATCGAAGATGATTCCAATCAACTCCAATAAGTTGCAGTGAAGGATTAAAGCACTGTGGGTTATCTTCTATTGGGAAATGCGCCCTCCTCTTGAGATGGGTGACTTTGCTCATTTGGTGGTCTCTCATTCATTGGAGGAGAAATCAATGTTGAGAGGGGCGCCCCTCTTATGAGGTGGCAGCCACCTCATTACCCAAGCACTAGTTCAAGGCTTGGTTGGTTCCTAAATCAATGCAAAGGACCCCCTCTTAATGAGTTGCGGCCTCTCTAACCCTAGATTGCTCCATGATTCGCCCCCCCTCTCTCCATTCTTCTCTAAAAGGAAAGGTTTGCTCCATTGTTTTAGATGGATGCAAGGAACCTCTACTTAATTGAGTAATGCATTTTCTTATCTTTTTATGAATAAAGTTGAGACTTTGGAGGTCAGACTGATGGTGCAAGAACTCTTATTGTTGTGAAGGTCTGTCTAATAAACCAAGGTGATATCTGCTTAATTCTTTTTGTTAGGATATTTTAATACTCCATCATTGTCCTACTTGCATTATTTACCATTTGATAGTACTTAGTGATGTTATTTTCCCCCTAGTGGTGTGCAGATGTCATCCAGAACTCAGTAGCCACCTACTGCCCCCTGCATGCATGATTTTAGGACCACTAGAGGCAATTCCCTACTTTTTAGGAGCCAACTCAGTGTTCTAGTTCAGTCCACCTAAGTTAGCTAACTCTCGTGGGGGTTTTATGCCCTGAATGCCACTGATTGTGGCCTCATGCACCATTTTCTGAGTGATTTGCATGTCAAACTCACCGATGTGCCCTCCTTGGTTAGTTAACTGATTGTGTATTCAGTTAACTGAGTTTTGGTTGAGTTTAACTGAGTTTGGGAGCTCTGGAGCACTGATAGAGGTGACATTTACTATGCTAGATCAACTGAGACTCGAATTCTCCTAGGTGATTCGAATTCTCTCCATTGTAACATCATTGTTCATTATACTGATTATTGGATCATGTGACATTATTCTGTTCTTATTTGAGTTCTCATGCATGATTAATTGTCTGCTCATTTTTACTGCAATTTTCAGTCTAATTCATCTTTTCTGCTCATTCATTCTCTAGGAGGTATACTCAGCTCTTTGATTTGCTGTGATTTAGAATTTCACACTTTTTCCTTTTATGCAAGTGTTGATTATATAGCTAAGAAGATTATATGCTAATCAATATAATAGACATTTGAAGATTCAATTTGTTTATTTGTGTGTAGTTATCTAATATCTGAGAGTTGCATTTTGTAGTTGGTTATACTTGTGCACTTTTAATTTTATTTATTCTACCATACTAGATTTAATCACTTGTTTGAAGGGTTTTCTAGCTTTGCAGATCACCAAGTGTGGAGTAGAGATCGGAGATCAGCTGCATATCATCTTTCTCCACCACATTGTTATGAATCTAATGCTTTCTTGCACTGCAAGCACTTCATCTCTCGAACTTGTTCAAGCGTGGGCTTGAATTCCTCCTTCTTCCTTATTAAAATTTTAAAACTTCTTCTTTTCAGTTACTTTTATTCATAACAAGTAGATCTAAGATTTAAAGATTATTTTCCATCTCTTGTTCTAAGATTTAAAGATTATTTTCCATCTCTTGTTATTTAGATCTAAGATTTCTTTCAAAGTTTTCTTCATTAAAAGCTTAGATCTAGTCTTAGTACTTGAAGTAGTTATTTTTCCTTATCATTTGTAGGTACTAGGTTCTATTTTCTATGTACATTTTAGCTAATAATCTAACATTTAAACAAATTTTATGTTCGCTGATTTTTTGTCATTTTATCATAGAAAAGCAAAGGAGCGAAGTGAATTTGGGATTTTGAACCATCAAAGAACCCTTTTTTTTAATTCTTTTCATTTTCCAAGCTTTTTCAAGCTCCTTAAAGTCTCTTGAATCTTGTTTTTATGGATCGAGAGTGCTCTCTATTGGAGAGTTAAAATTTGTAATAATTTAATAAAGAGCAAGTGGGATTACAGCTCCCACACCCTTCTTCCCCCATTTAGGGGAAGCCTGTATTTGTCCCATTTTTTTGCTTTATACCTGCACTGCATTAGAGTAGTTATTCTTTTTTTCTATCTACTTTAGTTTATTTTCCTTTTTTGGCGAAACCGGATACTAACCCAGCATTGCTCTACCGAATTACCCTAAAGGGGAAAAGATATCCATTGCTATAGTAATTAGAAAATACTTCTATTATCACTCAGATTTTACCCTTTGGTTGTGGGAGGATAAACCTAAGGTAATTGTTTCAAACCAACCTTTAGGAGGGAAATTAGCCTTTTCCCTACCAAAGAGGGCTCTCTCAAAAATATTTGAATGGCTAAGGATATATGAAAATGATTGGGATTTTTCAAAATAAATATGTGGTTGAAATATACACAAGAACCATTGGGCATGGAGTCGAAACTGAAAATTTTATGAACCAACACATAAACAACAATAAAGATCTTTACAGAGGCAAGATAGTTGTCACATTACATTCAAAATATTTTGCAGATGAAAAAGAAAGAGAAATAGACAGTCCACCAATAATGGGCACCAATTTTCAAATGAATCCACTATCAATTTTGGATAAATAATGAATACTTATACCCGATAAATCAAGGCATAAACATATGAATCTTGACTTGTTTAACTTTCATCTAAGCATAGAAGACATAACATAATGGAAAAGATAAAGAAAGAAGGGATACATAAACCATGGAGGAGAGGAAAATACAGACTGTAACTTCGATCAACACATGAATCTCTGTTTTGTAAAATGTGATATTCTCTACATGGCATTCTTGTATTATAAAAATAGAATCACTCGATACAAAATTGTCTTGTCTTCAAAAAAGTTTCCAACCCTTTCAAAATAATTCACATTGTCTTTTATACAAAATTTCTTTGAAGCAAAACCTAACTGCTTCTTTAAACTAAAATTAATCATAATTTAAATAATTGCCACATGTCACTTTGAGTTAAATTTACAAATTTCTTTCAAATAAAATTCTTCAAATTCTTCAATTTTTTCGGGACCCAACAGATACTTTCATGAACAAAGATTATATTTCATTCTTCCATATTTTTCAACCGTCATCCATTGATCTGTTGTTATAAGATCATAGCTTGTCATCTCTTTGACCAGGACCTTCATATCAATATGATCTGCATAGGAGATTTATGGAATTCTTTTGCCAATGGAAACTAATTTATTCATTATTTCAAAATCCTCTTCAAGCTTTTCCATCAAGATTTTCCCTGTAAGTAGATGATTCAAATGCTGAAATTTTCCATGATCCATTCTTATATCAAATAACAATTTCTTATAGTCATCCTGGGAAATCAATTCATTGTTTTCATCCCAGAATGCTAGTAAACCTTTTTCAACCAATTCATCAAACCGTTTTTTAAACTCTGTCACTTGTCTCTTCATTTCTCCATATCTAGCTTCGACTCTTTCAATATGTGCATACTTCCCTAAAATTATCCTCGTCGAAGTAATAATAGCTATCATGTTTTTAATGCCCATGGTCTTCAAATATTCTTCTGTCAAACCATTCAATAAATTAATTGTATTTTGCGTTGTGTCTTTGGGCTTCTTATTCATACTCTATCTCATTGCAGTACAGCTTTCCAAAGATTCTTTAGCCACTTTCTCCTTTATCTTCATGAATTTCAAGTACGACCTGAATTTTTCTGCCTCTTTGATGATTAAATCCCACACCATGTGTTTGCAACCATGCATAGCTGCTTGACTTGTCACTTGGTTTTCCAATCTTTTGTTTGTTTCAATCAATTCCTTGTATTTATTTTGCAAAGAATTTGTTTCTTCATCTTTTTTTTCATTTTCTTCTTTTAATTTTTTAGTCTCTTCATTCAATTCTTTAATCTCAATATCCTTCAAACTCACCTGGGACATAGCCTGTAAAAGGATGTCCACACCAGTTCCTTCTTCAGCTTGACTAATACCTATTTGCTGCTGAGCCAAATTTGATAATTTATTCTTCAAATCATCGATTTGATTTTTTAAACTTATTTTCTCCTTCTCCCAACCAGCTTCCTTTTCAATAAGTTTCAATAACTTAGCTATAACATCGTCCACTTCTTTTACTCCAATACTATCAACTCGGAGCCTTGAATAAGTTGAGTTTCTGGGATTTTTAATTTCTTTCTCAACTCTTGGATTATATTTTCTTTTTCTTTTAGCAATTTTTTTCCTGCATTGCCTCCAGTGCCACTTCCAACCAAATCAATCTGCAACTTTTTGATTTGTTGTTGGCGGGCTTTATTTTCTACTTTTTCTTATTTCAATTGATTATTTAACTTCTCTATCATTGTTTGCAATTTCTCTACTTCCAGGATTGCTTCTAACAAATCAGCATATATCACTTCCCCCATCTGCCTATGTAAAAGAATTTTGTCAGGCGCAATAATTTTCTTCAAATTGAATTTCATTTATGTAACCTTGTCACTTGATGACACTGCCAAATTTAAAGTGTTTTCTTTGACATCTCGACTAGTAACCAAATTAACATCCGAATTCAGCAAGCTTCTAAATTTTGGAAATAATTGATAAGTCTGTTGAGATGAAGCTTGCTTGTCTTGGCTGCATTTGCTATACATATCTGCTCTAGTTTGAAACTTACTAGCATCTCCTGCTTCCTTGGCCTCTTGAAATGTATACTCTTGTATTTGAACCTCTGGTACTACGTATTCGCTCTTTCCTCCATCATCTGTAAGTAACATCAAATCTTGTTGTTCATCCAACTTAGGTCTTTTTGCTTTTTCTTGCTCTTCATCTTCTAAATCAATTGCATCCTGAAAATTCCTCTTTTACCCAATAACCACAGTGCTCGTTGTAGCTTCGGCTCCTCCTATACATTTTGTCAATACCAGCTCTTTTCCTTGGGTATTTGTAGTTGCTTCATCTTCACTTTCATATTGTGACCAATTTGCCTTTTCAGACATCCCTTCCACCTCTTGGTGATCGAAAGTTTTATTCTGATTATTCTGTCTCCTTTTCGAAATGACATGAAGGGGATCATAATCAATGGCCACTTCCTTTTTGAAATCCATTTCTTCTAATAATTTCTCTATGTGCAAAATGGCATATTTATTCTTTACAGTAAATGGACCTATTGTAAAAGGATATTTGATATCGGTAGCTTTCTTGAAGAATAGAAAATGATTATCTTCCACAATCAATTTCTGTCTAAGAAACTCAAGAGCGAAGACTCTCAATGTCAAAAATGTTAATAACCTATATGGTTGATATTTGAAACCATACAACCTGAGAGCAGTATTATCCTTCGATAGAAACTAGTCACCTACGGCCAAATCAGTACTCAACTGCATAAAGGTCTTCATCTCGAGTAACACTCTAGGTAACTTTTCTCCGAAAATCATTTTATAATCTCTGATAGCATGTAATTCATATAATTAAACATATTATCTTCCATAGGACTTGTAAAAATTATTTTCAGAAAATGTAATTATTCCCGGCTGGAAAACATGACTATCTTCATCAAGTGTGATTGAAACCTAAAATGTCTTATGCTATGAAAATTCACCATCTGTAAGTGAATGCTTTCAGCCAAAAACTCCTCAAACTTGAGATGAGGGATCTGACTATTTTCAACTTCAGGTAGGCCGGTACTCATTTTAAATAATAAACTCAACTGAAACTCAGTCACCCATGCGTATGTGTCAAAACCTAAAAACAAAGCCAATAAAGACAGAACAAGCTGAGTGTTCTCGTTAAAAAGACTGACATCTATAGGATAGGGAGTCTCAGTGATTTACAAATCTGGCTTAAGGCAAGAAGTAATGAAAATTTTCTTATTCTCAGGGGATGACTGGTGATATAAATCTATAATTGACTTTTTGGAAAAGCTTTCTGGTTCAGGAATTTGGGAGGCGGGGACTTCTAGGTCATCTCTTATAAGTGAGGGTTCTATCTGACAAACTATTCCTGTTTTTGAGGCATTCATAATGGCTCGTTCGGTTTCTGAGTAATTGGATGTGCACTAGGACACAAACCTTGGGAATGAAACAATTTGGTCAGGGCAAAATGACAGAAGGGACGACTAGTTAACTCAGTGCACATCTAGACCTTCCTCTTGCCAACTCTTCAATTTAACCTTAATCTCTGCAACTGATAACCTAATTGAGGTATCAAATATGTTCCTGTCTCTATCTTCCAAAGAATCCCTAGCCTTAGCACTGTCTACATCCTGGACTGTTTCCATTTTTACCCCTTATAAACAAACTTAAAATACTATTAGTTCGAGTTACAAGGCCCTACCTGTTGCTGACAATCATGCACTTTGTCCTGCTCTGTCGCTTTCCTAGGTGCCCACTTGTCCAAAACCTTCTAGCGCTGATAGTGCAAAGACACATGTCAACTTTTACGTGTTTCTTTGCTATATATAACCCTTTTTCCTTATCCTCCAGGAATCTTTACGGGCACTCATTTTTCTCATCCGTTGATCTCACGTGCTGCAATCTGGATCGTCGGATTTCATCTTCTTTTAACACTTCGATGACTTCCCTCACCGTCTTATCATTCTCCAGTCTTCAAATATTAACTGTTAGATCTTAGTGCTAACATACAACATGTGGTTTTGCAATTCCGAAAGTGGTTTCCAAAACCTCCTTTATCAGTTGCGAAATGTTCTGGTGTCTCCACGTGTCTGGCGGTTTTTCAATCTCGCGACCACTATCTTCTCCTATCCCTCGTGCACTTTCATAATGCAGAACTCATGGGATCGTTGATCTTTTATCTATCAACGCATCAACGGTAGAACTTGCAGTATGTTTAACCTTCAACTTTTTCCCGCTGGCTTGTTTCCTCCTGTTATCTTTCAGGCACCTTTTCAACGCATCGTTGTAGATTTATTTTGCTTGCAATCTGAGCCATTGATCTTCTGAGACTTGCATTGCGATTATGAACGTATCTCAAGCCGTCAGATCTTTCCATCATTAATCATGACCGTTGACTTCGACACCATACCTTTCGCTAAGGTGGTTTCGCATCCCTCCAAAGTAGTTTCCCCATACCACTTCTCTTGTTTGCGAAGCGCTATATAGCCGCCACCTGTCCGCCGGTTTCGCCTTACGCAACCGCTTATAATCTTTTTCCTCTGTGCGCTTCGGTGATGCGAAGGCAATCAAGGACCGTTGATCTCCTTCTTGCACCCGATCAATGATGTATCTTGCATGATGCATGATGGTTAACACTTGTATTATTTTCTTTTGGACTATTGTTTTTAACATTCTTTTTGTTTTTGATTGCTTATTTTTGCAATTTTCTTCGAAATTTCTTCTTCTTGTCTCTTTTAATGCTTTTATCCACCACTCTTGATCATATTTAACCCCCTCATCATGGAACTAGGGACACTTTTAAGAATTTTCTCATCATATTTAAAAAAATTGCAAGTCATTTTTCCACTATACATCATCATTTGGACTGTGAAAACTAAGTGCTAACAACTTCCTTTCATTATTTTACTTTTTTAGAACTAACCCGCTTGCTCTCTCAGGCATGGTCTTCCGACCTGAAAGAGATTCTTCGGTAGATAATTAAAAAACTTATATTTATTTTCCATCATTGTCGTTGATTTAGTTTGCATATTTTACTTCCGTTTTACAATCAAATAAATTGACTTGTTGCCACGAAGTATGCTCTCATCACCACCTAAAGGAATTGTCGATTAGTGGTGAATGATTAGAAATTTGACACATAGTCATTAGGTAATTAGATAACATCTATTTTTCATTATAAGCAATCATTGATAAAACTCTTAAAAAATTCAAGATTAGTAATTAGCTTAACAACATTTAAAACTTATTTCAGTAACAAAAATCCGGCTCTACTTCAATTTGATCGAAAGTGGGAAAATTTTACAAAGGAAGCGAGAACCACAAGAAAGCAACATCGAGGTCCCGTTAGGATACATCCTTGTTGGTGTAGTGTTGAACATCTCCCCGATACTCCATTCCATCCCACATGTTGTTGTGCGAAGCCACTTGGACCAAAATCCGAACATATTCCCCTTACCGCAAGGTATATCGGGAATTCCCCCTTTTCCCCTTAATCAACTCATCCTTTCATCTAAATTAAAATAAACCAAACACACTTGCAAAACATCTTGATTTTCAAGCAACACTATTTCAATTTGTGACTCCATTAGCACTGGTCTTTACTTTTCAGCAACAGTCTATATATTTTGCTTATTATCATTCGCAATTGTTGTTTAATTCATGTTGATCTTATGTTGTTGAATTACTTAATCTATTTGCAATAAACTTGGCTACTGATCACAATTTCATCTAAAAACTCCTAAACAACACTCATTCCCATCCGTAACAATTAACACAAACTAAGAGCCTTAGAAACTCTTTAGTAGGGTCTACCCCCCCTTGGATTTTGTTAGGAGTTTGCCTAAACAGAGGAGTCAATATCAGGTGACAACACCTGACTCGAGAATTTCCCCCAAGGACGCACCTAGTAGCTTCGAAATATTTCTGTTGCGTTCCCCCCCAGGTGTGCTTTTTGGTGGCATTATTTTGGCACCGCTGCCAGGGACAAATCTTTTGTTCCTGCTTTGACTTACCTTAGTTTTTTCTAGTTTTTTACCTTTAACTTTTGATTGATTTTAGTCCAATAAACTGAAATTAGACTTGATCCATTTGGCGACTCCATTATCACATAATTTACCAAGGTATTCAACCAGAAGGAACTCTGTAGGCTTACTTGATTTCATTCCTGAACCTGAAAAGGTTTATCGAAGGAGATTAAGTAAATTAATTCTTGTAGGATACTTGAGAATCTAGGATCCGAGTCTATTTCAGACATTCATTGTCTATTTGTAGAGGTCAATAATACTATTTTGTCTGATACAATGGGTGAATTATTTAGTTCACTTAACATCACTCGGATAGCAGGTCAACCACATGATCTACCTGACAAGGCTATTGATAAACTGCCTACATTTACCGGAACTGATGCCATTACTGCAACTGTTCACCTAATTTTTTTCAAAGTGTATCAATAGTCAACCATAGACATGAGGATGTATACATGAAGTTGTTTGCATTGTCGTTAGAAGGTGATGCTAGTGACTAGTTTATGAACTTGCCCGACAACTCCTACGCAACTTTAGAAGCTTTCAAAACCACTTTTATAACCAAGTGGGGAGAGAAGAAAGAACCACATCATCAACTAGTTTCCCTCCATACTATAAAGAGAAGTGAGAATGAGACTATGGAGGAATTCAATAAGAAATTCTAGGACTTAGTGAATCGTATGCATGCAGACTTTAAACCAACAACACCATCTATCTTGGCGTATTACATGGAAGCTTTAAGTGGTGAGATGCAGTATCAACTTAGAGATAAGGAGCCCACCACACTTTTACTTGCTCAAGATATGGCTGTGAAAATCGACAGAAACATGCAATCTTCTTGCAAGTCTAATATTCCTGGATACACAAGAGCACTAGTTCCCATGAAACAAATTGAGCTTAAAGAGAAAGCATCCACTTCTTATCAAGACAACCATGATAAAAAAATTAAAGAAATGAATGAGAAGATGGAGGCCGTGGAAATGAAGTATGTTTCCAAGCTTAAGGAAATGCAGAACCGAGTCATATCTATGGAAATATCTCAGTCCCAAGGGAAATTGGAAAAAGAACCCATGAAAAGAGGCCTCCTAATCAGCTAGAGGCTGTTAACATGGCAGAAGAGTTCACACCATTTTGTAGAGCATGCAAAGACTTTCACGAAGAATCAACTTGTTACTTTGCATGCTATGTCTTAGAAAATGGTTTCCCTTAAGCAAGCAGTAGTGAGCAGTTTTCAAGCAAGCCTGATTTTGTAAATTTCGTAGGTGATGTCCATACTATTCACAAAGAAATTTGGAGACAAGCTAGACAGTATAGCGAGGAGAAAAACAACTTCACTAAAACCTATGGAGAGATGCCTTCACCAGATCAAATCCGGGAGATGCCCAATTTCAATGGCTTCACTTACCAGAGGAGAGAAAATGATGGAAAGAACATTCAATATCCCCCTAAGGAATCAGAGATTCTGGGATTCTCACCCACTCTTTTTGATTGAATATCAAACAAGTGCACGTCCCGCAGTTGGAGCCAAATGTTACCTCCTAATTTGTACATTAGTTGGATTTCCTGTGAGCCACCAGAGTTGTGAACATTTCCAATGTTCATCATCAGTGTTCAGAAGTCCAGAAGTCATTTCCAGGGCCAATTTTGGTGCCTTTGTAATAATTGCATGTTCACACCCCCTTGGGGATATTGTAAAAATGTACTAGCATGACAGTCTTATATAAAGATCTTGGATTCTTAGGACTTAGACATCAAAGGTGATCATTCCATGGTGTTTTTACCTTGTCAATTATGCAATGCTGAATAAGTGTTGTATAATCAATGAGTTTTTCACCCGCTCCTCCTAAGTTGGAATGGTCGTCTTGATGTTTAGGCCTTAGGACATTATTAAAGTTCATGTGTCAATGTTTATAAGCTTGATAGACATATAATTGAGTCATTATGAATATGCACTAGGTCCCCTAGGAGTTTGAGTCAGTTCTGAAAAGAAAAATATTTTTTCCCATTTTACGGGCTTTTTTAACGATTTTAATTAAAAATCCAAAAAAGTGATAAAAGTGTGATCTAGGGGTTTTTTTTTCCATGGGGGTGCTCTTTTTCCAACCCGGAGCACCCATAGAACCCCAAAACCCACTTTTCCTAAGTTTTAAGTGATTATTTATCACTCTAATAAAAATTCTCTCCAAAATAATAAAAGAGAATTATTTAATTAAAAATAATGAGATATGGAGAAAATCAATTTCTCTAAAATCAGAGAAATTTGTCAAAATAAAGTGCCATTCATAATGGCAATCAGTATCGAAAATTATTCCAATCAATTTCAGTTAAGGATTAAAGCACTATGAGATATCTTCTATTGAGAAATGCACCCTCCTCTTGAGATGGGTGACTTTGCTCATTTGGTGGTCTCTCATTCATTGGAGGAAAAATCAATGTTGAGAGGGGCGCCCCTCTTATGAGGTGGCATCCACTTCATTACCCAAGCACTAGTTCAAGGCTTGGTTGGTTCCTAAATCAATGGAAATGACTCCCTCTTCATGAGTAGCGCCCTCTCTAACCCTAGATTTCTCCATGATTCACCCCCCCTCTCTCCATTCTTCTATAAAAGGCAAGGCTTGCTACATTGCTTGAGATGGATGTAAGGAACCTCTACTTAATTGAGTAATGTATTTTCTTATCTTTTTATGAATAAATTTGATACTTTGGAGGTCAGACTGATGGTGCAAGAACTCTCAGTGTTGTGAATGTTTGGCTAATAAACCGAGGTGATATCTGCTTAGTTCTTTTTCTTTTTATGCAAGTGTTGATTATCTAGGTAAGAAGATTATATGATAATCCATAGAATAGACATTCGAAGGCTCAATTTGTTTATTTGTGTGTAGTTATCTAAGATTTAAGAGTTGCATCTTGTAGTCGGTTATACTTGTGCACTTTTAATTTAATTTAATCTACCATACTAGATTTAATCACTTGTTTGAAGAGTTTTTTAGCTTTGCAGATCACTAAGCGTGGAGTAGAGATCGGAGCTCGGCTGCATCTTATCTTTCTCCACTACATTTTTATGAATCTAATGCTTTCTTGTATTGTAGGCACTTCATCTCTCGAACTTGTTCAAGCGTGGGCTTGAGTTTCTCCTTCTTCCTTCTTAAAATTTTAAAACTTCTTCTTTCCAATTACTTTTATTCATAACAAGTAGAACTAAGATTTAAAGATCATTTTCCATCTCTTGTTATTTAGATCTAAGATTTCTTTCAAAGTTTTCTTCATCAAAAGCTTAGATCTAGTCTTAGTACTTGAAGTAGTTATTTTTCCTTATCATTTGCAAGTACTAGGTTGTATTTTTTATGTACATTTTAGCTAATAATCTAACATTTAATCAAATTTTATGTTCGCTGATTTTTTGTCATTTTGTCATAGAAAAGTGAAGGAGCGAAGCGAATTTGAGAATTTGAACTATCAAAGAACCCTTTTTTTATTCTTTGCATTTTCCGAGTTTTTTCAAGCTCCTCAAAGTCTTTTGAATCTCGTTTTTACGGATCAAGAGCGCTCTCTGTCAGAGAATTAAAATTTATAATAATTTAATAAAAAGCAAGTGGGATTACGACTCCCACACCCTTCTTCCCCCATTTAGGGGAAGCATGTATCTGTCCCATTTTTTTGCTTTATATCTGCACTGCATTAGAGTAGTTTTTCTTTCTTTCTATTTGCTTTAGTTTATTTTCATTTTTTGGCGAAACCAGGTACTAACCCAGCAGTGCTCTACCGAATTACCCGAAAGGAGAAAATATATTCATTGTTGTAGTAATTAGAAAATCCTTCCTTTCAGTTTTATTTTACGTTTTTGGAACTAACCCCCTTGCTCTCCCAAGTACGGTCTTCTGACAGTAAAGACATTCTTGGGTAGATAATTAGAAAACTTATATTTCTTTTGCATCATTGTCGTTTATTTAGTTTGCATCTTTTACTTTTGTTTTACAATCAAATAAACCGACTCGTTGCCACAAAGTATGCTCTCGTTACCACCTAAAGGCATTGTCAATTAGTGGTGAATGATCATAAAGTTTACACATAGTCATTAGGTAATTAGATAACATCTATATTTCATTATAAGCAAGCATTGATAAAACTCTTCAAAATTCAAGATTAGTAATTAGCTTAACAACATTTCAAACTAATTACTGTAATGAAAATCCGGCATTACTTCGATTTGATCGAAAGTGGGCAAATTTTGCAAAGGAAGCGAGAACCACTGGAAATCGACTTCGGGGCCCCATTAGGCTACATCCTTGTTGGTGTAATGTTGAACATCCCCTCAAGACTCTATTCCATTCCACATGTTCTTGTGCGGAATCACTTACACCAAAATTGAGACATATTCCCTGTACCGCAAGGTATATCGGGAATTCCCTTCTTTCTCCTTAATCAACTCATCCTTTCATCTAAATTAAAATAAACCAAGTACACTTGCAAAACGTCTCAATTTTCAAGCAGCACTATTTCAATTTGTGACTCCATTAGCACTGGTCTTTACTTTTCAACAACAATCTCTTTATTTTGCTTATTATCCTTCGCAATTGTTGTTTAATTCATGCTAATGTTATGATGTTGAATTACTTAATCTATTTGCAATAAACTTGGTTCACAATTTCATCTAGAAACTCCTAAACAACATGCATGCACATTCGTAACAATTAACACAAACTAAGAGCCTTAGAAACTCTTCAATATGGTCTACTCCCCTTGGCTTCGGTTATGAGTTTAGCTAAACGAAGGAGTCAGACTCAGGTGACAGCACTTGAATCGAGACTTGCCCCCAAGGACGGACCTAGCAACTTCGAAATATTTCTGTTGTGTTTCCCCCCAGGTGTGCTTTTTGGTGGCAACAAGTCCATCCATTAAAGGTTTGGGTTTAGTATGGCAATATGAAGCTGAACTCATTACTCAGAGATTACTCCAGTCCATATGGAGATTCTATTGATGCCTCCTACGTCACAGAGTTGTGTCAGTGTTTAGTCTTGAGTCTATGCTACCCGAGTTTATCCATATGTCTCATGCTCTTGTTCAAATGAAGTCTATAAACCCGAGTCGGCCATTCCTCAGATTTCTTGACTTTGCATGTTGGCCATCCCTTTATAAGTACATGATGTTGTTGTCCTACCTAGCACCCTGGGCCTACTTTCATTGAGTGGTAGGTGACCTTGAACTCAACAAATGACACCTCATCATTGGCCGCTGACTAAGTGGTTTTCCTTGTGTTTGACGACAATTAATCTATTCACACATTGGGAATCGTGTTGTGTCTTGGACTCCATTAGACCTCATTGGTGGTTTCCTCGCTTATGTCATTTTTCTTCGCCATTGGATGCTATTTAGAGGGTCTCTTCCATGCACTACTTGCATCCGATACACACGAGAGACGCATATGGTTCTTGGTCCGTGTTCATCTTGTTCGTCTGAGTTCTTCCAAATAATTCAACCTAGCTGCATACCTTGTGCTGGTTGATGGGGGATGCCCTAATGCCCTCCTTCCAGTGGATCTCATTCCATCGATGTCAGATCATCTATTCTGGAATTGGGATCTAGAGACAAATGAGTACCTTGAGACTTGCAGTCAACAGTGGCAGGTTCTCTCATCATCGACAGTTGGGAATACATCATTGTCCCATGATCGATGGATTCTGCAAGTGTTCGACCTCAACACCTTTATTCACACTTGTTGAATGTACTCGATGCCCTCACACCCATTTTCATCATCGATGGGTACTCTCGCGTTTGTTAACGGTATACCTTAATGACCTATAATCAGACAACGTTTCATCATGTTCGACTTTAATACTTATATTCACATGATGGGACATGCACCATCGATGATTCGTGTAGAAGACCTCGGACTTTAATGGCATCATCATATACGCTACTATTCTTGATCGTGACAATACCTATGGGACCTCAGTTCTCATGGCATAGCAGTTTGTACTCCAGTATATACTAGATGTCTTCAATTGGTTTTGAGATTGGACTCCACTGTCTCTTGGTCGTGGCTATGACCACTTATCACATATGTCTATTATGTATTGCCTATTCATGGCCATGAACACCTATTGTATCAATCTGCTATGTAATTCAGATTTGCAGACATGTATACAAAGTCAATATTGTAATGTTCTGATGAGTGGCTAGTTCTTCCGGCTGGGTCTCCATTACTCCACTTCTGAGAGTTATAATGTATTTCCCCATCGTGATCATCGCTCTGACCTCATACATTATGTGGCATCTGTTATAGCATGATTTGCCACATCCTATGCAACATGCCTTGATGACCTACCTTGTCCCTCTGCAAACTCATCCTACCCCTCTTGCTCAGGAAAAACCTTAAAAATCACATTTTTGTTGATGTACGTAGTTCACCAACATTACAACATGCATATACACAGCCTGCATACATCGGGTTTCATGTTCAAAATTAAAAATATTTTGGGTTTTCCTTGCCAAGTAACAACCATTATGATCATTGGCCTTCTATATGCTGGAAAACGCTCTGATTTGACCCTTCATCTCCTTTGAGGATTATATATTGAGCCATTGTGAAGCATTTGAGGAGAAACTATAGAGTAAGTAAACTCTAGAAGAATTTTGTCCCATTGTCATTTCCTTGAGTCTGCATCCCTTGGTCCTTGTTAGATTGAATTCTTTTATGTTCATCTCCCAAGCTCTTCCTTATCTTGTGAAGGAGCAACCCAATTGCTACTTGAACTCGTGAGCTTGCCATTGCATGGAGAATTGAAGTGGTGGAGACCTAGGTGGAGGAGCTTAGTTTCTCGATTCCGACGAGTTTCCAATAGAAGGTTGTCACTATGTAGTTGTGTTCATAATATTAATAGAAATACTATTTTCTCGTCTAATTAATGTTGCAAATGTTTATATTATTCTCATTGGGTACATTTGTTTAAAATGTTAATGGATTATGCTAGATTATATGCTAACAATTTATATTTTTTTATATGCTCGTACATCTTGGTTGTTGAGGAGAAGTTGTATGTAAAGAGCATTAGATTGAGAGCTCAACGGTGGTCTTCTTTGAACATCTGGTTGAGGTACGGATTTTCTCTTTTTATTGTTGGCATTTCATGTTTATATAGCATACTTGAGGATTGAGTTGATTTATGGTGTCACTCTATCTATTGTGGTTCTACCCCAAACCATTGGAAGATTTTCTTCGTAACAAATATTGCACGGTCTGACTGCAAAATAATTTAATATAAAATCTACTCATTACTACGAAGGAAAAACAAAACACCACTAGTATTCAAATTTTATGGAAAGAGATATATATCATTCTTAGTAATAGAAAACTAATGCCCTATCTTTTAAAAACAAGAACACTCATTGTACTAATCAAAACATCTTCAATAAAAACATTTTTCTTCTTAATGTGTTCAATTTATTAAAACTAAGATATTTTGTCTTGTCAATTACCTTGTAAACCATGAATAAATAAATAAAGAGTGCTTTGTTCTTAATCAACCATTGTTAGGGTTAATTTCGCTTCCACTTTATTTGTAAAGACCTTAGAACTAAGCAAATCTGTTTGAAAGCTTACATCTTTCTATCTAGACACGAGGGTGAGTGAAAGTGTACATTTGCTTTCACTTTCACCCCACCACCACCCTCTTGAAATTAAGAAAACCTCTCTGAAAGTATAAATATTTCCATCTAGACCAACATAAAACATGAAATCACCACCAAATAGCTCAGGTTATCTTCCTTTGAGTAAATTTATTTTCATGACACCCTCACCCTATTAAAACTAAGACAATCTCTTTGAAAGCTTATAGATTTCCATCTAGACCAAAGTAAGACATGTAATCACCACCAAATAGCTCAAGTTATCCTCTTTTGAGTAAATTCATATAATTCAAGTCAATTTTACTGTACCTTCCAAGATTTCCATCATACTCCAATCAACAGGATCCTAAGAATGCAGAGTTTCAAATGCATATAAAAATTGCCAAATCTTCATGCTAATCATTTTTCAGTTATACCATTCTTTCATGCAACTGCCCTTTGTGTTAAAATCTAATAAAAATGTCTTTCGATTTGATTGTAAAATTAGCTTCTTCAGTATGCAAATTGTGAAGACCTTAACATATGCATTGGTCAAAGATATCTGAAGGGTGAATATTGTAGGTTAATTAGGTTTGCTGAATCAATTAAATTACACACAAATAGACTGCTTAAATGCATGCAATTTAAGAAAGCTCTCAGATGCAATATGATTTAATAACACAAATAGCTATCAAAATTAACTCTGAATAGAATCTTGTTCTAATTTAGCTTCCAGTTCTAAATAGCCACGATCCCTCTTGGTTAAACAGATAGAATCACAAGAAGCAACTTCAGCCATCATATGGTCTCAATGTAATTGGCAATCTAAAATGTAAATGTGCATATTGACACAAGGCCATTTGAATGCCAGAGTCCTTGACATATTCCATATATCTTATACAACCAGAAACGAGAAATGGGAAAGGAAACAGTGAATAGAGGGCTTTGGCGTTAAGAAATGGTCTCCAGGACACACACTATGCACATAAGAAATTATTTGGTCCATCGCAATCCATTCAAACGGCAAAACAAATCCACCATATTGATAATTAATTTATCCATGTTATAAATTGAATTACATTTACATCATAATGAATGGGTGTTCCCTTCTAGTTTTCTTTTGCTCTGCTTTTAAAAATGGTGTTTCTGCTTATACAGTACCCTGAGGTGCCATTTATAGCGACAGTATAGTATAGCATCTGGCTATTAGAAAATGGATGTATTAAATTAAATAAATCCCATATAAAGCTACACATTTCTTTCCAGAAAAAGCTAGTTATGGACACAAGGTTGCCACGAACATTCTTAAGCATGGCATTTGTTACAACATTAACAAACAGCGAGGATCTGAAGTTGACCTGCTATTAGACGCTGGTTCAAACAGAATCAGGTAAAACCGGTGCAGATCTTAGAAGCCTCTCAACTTCGTCATTTGCCTCAGCTTGAATTCGCCATTGCTGCAATGATAGAATCCATAATTGATGTGAAGTAACTGATGTAATTTAACTCGACAATATAGTTTGGTTTTCAATAAGCTTCCTGTAGTTTCTATAAAGATATTTGCCTTTTAATCGTACCTTTTCCAGATCTTCTAGTTCCATGAGGCGCTCAATTTGCTCAGCTATACTTGCCTGTGTAACAATATATGTCTATCAATAAGTTGGCTAGAATGTTTTAGGAACCAAAAACAAAGACGACATGAAATTGTTGTTAAATCATTTACATTTAGAATAAGATTCAAATGGAAATCATTAAGTTATGATGCATAACTTAAAAGAAAAATAAAACTCACAGCATTGGTGACTTCTTCTGCAGCAAAAACATCGTTGTCCATCTCCACCTCAATTTCAACCATCGAAGCTAGCTATTCAATCCCAAAAGAACATTTAACATTGTGTAGGCAGCCAGGTGATTCTCTAGCAGGATGTAAAATTTGCATTTGTAGCAGAAGTTGGCATAAAACTACTTACTTTTGCATAGCTATCAATAAGCTTCAATCTCGCAACAAGAGACTCATCCAAGTTTTCTCGGGCCCTCTTAACCCTACTCTTCCGGGCACTTCAAAACTAAGCTTCACCGAGTCAGAGTACAGCTTGCAACAAACAGAATAAAAACATAGCAAAGTTTACTACTTTCTAAATTTTAATACCGATATCTAGGAAAACTACTTCCGATGAATTATTTATCGAAGTAACCAATTTGGGAAGCCAAGACATGGGCAAATCTATTTATTTTCCTTGCTTTTTAACAGCTCTAATTAGTTGCAATGTTTGAGAATCCTGCCTGTATGAAGGTTCCCCAACAACTTCAATTTTGTTCTCTAGCTGGCACATGCGAGCCAGCATCCACACCTTCAAAGACAGGAAGCAGTCAGTGGGATGTAAAATGTTGTTTCTTGCAAGTTGCAAATGTTCCTACTTTGGTTGAGAATTAAAAAGCCATTGGTGTCGCACAAAGCAAAGTAACAGGTAAAAAAACATTGCAAATGCATAGAGTCAATTCTATAATTGCACAAAGGAAATGCATTAAATTAATTACCGGTTTGGTTACTGTCTTCAGTATGGAGCTTGATAGGCAAAGCATTTACCTCTTCTTCTGCTGCCTGAATTAGTTCCTTGAGACGGGACTGCAGAAGATTATATTGTGATAGTAGTTGTTGTCTGACAGCAAGTGCATCCACCGTCCTCTGAGGAAGCTGCAGCAACAATGGAAAACACTTTATCCCAGGCATATAATTCTAAATGAGAACAAACTAGGCATAGGCTTTCATTTCTTCTCTTCCCTAGCTTATCATTGCCAGTTTTTGTTTCTCAAAACCATCACTAGCCTTTCTTCTATGAGCATGACTAAAACACTTGAGTATGTGAGCAAAAGAATATGTCTAATGCACTTGGGGTATTTGTTAAGTGATCCACAGAACAACCATTCATTTCAAGTAGATCCTTTACCAATCCACCAGTCGAAATAGGGGTTATGATTAGGGGTTGTTGACCCATATGACTGATCAAGCGCCTTCATAAAACAGAACTGGGGTAAGGGAAAAATGAATAGAAGCAGAAAAGGAGGGGGATAGCACCGAAGTAATGCAAGAAAATAGTAGTATCCAAATACAGTATGAACAATTGCAGTGTTCTCTTTATCTGCCATTAAGAAACCAGAAATAAGGATGGTAGAAGAGAATGAAGAAGGACAAGGAGATGCAGTGAGAATTATGTAGAGATGAGTCATCACATTGAACACATATATAATGAGATCATGTATATTCAAGAATGAAGTATACATCTGAAAAGGATGCATACTGTTCCATTTGACATCATGACTAGCAAGCTGATACATACCAGCAAGTCCTTGAGAAAATTATGCAAATAAATGATCAGAGAAACAGATAAATATAGAATTTCAGTGGCTAAAACCTGAGATGGATGTTAATGGTAGCAACAAAGAACGTTTTATGTTGGGAATTAACAACACATAATTCTGCAACAATAAGTCATTAAGGTCATTAAGTGTCCATGTGTTGGTATGTGTTAAAACCAAATCCGGTTTTATTAATGAAGAGAGTCCATCTTCAGAATAATTATATTTAAATAATATTGAATGAATAGCTGATGATATTACAATGATTGGCCCGCTTTAAATATAGCTTGTGTTAGGGTATTTAGACACTTAGGAGTTAGTTAAGATCAACTTGTGTAATATATCCGTTAGGGATAGTGTGTTTCTTTAGTATGCATTTGTAAATACTTAATCCGACGGTCACGATATGTTCTCGACATAGAGTGATCCGACGGCTCAACTTCTCTTAGATCATACCTAACCTTGATCCATGGCTTAACAACCGATTGGTCCATGATCTCTATTTAAAGAGCATGGAGGGTCATTGTTTAGTTGATCAATTATGAGAAGCTCATTTGTAACTTTCTTTCTTTGCATAATAAATTGTCCCGTAGAAGCTATTTGGCCGGGGCCATGGAGTGTTTCCCTCAAGAGGGTTTAAACCACGTCAAAACATCGGTGTGTTGATCTGTGATCTGTTTGTGTGAAGTGGTTGCTCTTGGTGTTCGGTCCTTTGGTAGTACTCTGTGTACCCAAACATGGTTGCCACGTCACTATTGCGGACATCTTCAACAGTTTCTTTGTTCAAGCATAACTTCATCATACAGAGTCAGTTTTCAGTGCCGTTTTTTTTGAAACCGCCTATTTTTTCGAGCTCTTCACATCCAGACTATTGGTTTCTGCTTTTACAGCCATTAATTTACAAATATGGCCTCCCCTTGTGATATTCTACTTAACAGTTCCAACTATTTCTCATGGAAATCTCGTATGGAGGATGTTCTACGAAGTAGAGGACTTTTCAGAATTACCTCAGGGAAAGAAATAGAACCCACTGATGATGATAAGAAAATAAAATGGGCAAATAGATGTGACGAAGCTCGTGGATTGATTGGGATGTCAATCTCTACTGATTTGCGATTCCACATATCTGGAATTGATGAACCTGATGCTGCTTGGGACAAGTTGGAATCTGTGTTTGGAAACACAATAAAATTCGAGGTCACCAACTCGAAAATGAGTTGATTTCTTTAAATCCAAGTGACTTTTCATGCATTCAAGATTATTTATCTAAGTACAAAACTCTTAAACTCTTATGTGCAGAATGTAAGATTAAGAGGGAAGACAAACAATGCATTTATCATATTCTTTCCAAACTTGGACCTGCATATTCTGTTTTTGTATCTACATTTTACTCCATGAAAGAATCCTTGAATGCAGCTAGCTAACAAGAGCCTAGTCTTGAATCCTTTTGTGATTCCTTCTTTAGAGAGCAAGATAAACTCATTCATCTTGGAATCATCAACAATGTAAATACATATGGGAAATCCTTATTGTCCCAACAGAAAGAAAAGTCCAAGCCTCCCAAGAAACAAAATTTTCGCAATAATAAGTCAAACAAGGGTCTAAAACCCTCTCAGTCAGCTCCTTCTTTAAAAAATGACAAAGGATCCAAGCCAAAAGGCAAGAAGACTGAGCGTCATTGCAACTATTGTGGGAAAGATAATCGTGATGAATCTAAGTGTTTCAAGAAGATGGCAGCCTTGGAAGCAGCAATGAAGAAGCACCACATCAGCCTAGATTCGCCTTCAGAATCTGTCTCTCATGGACATGCACTTTGTGCTTCAGGTTATTCTTATAATGCATCTTCTTCTTCTACTTCAAATGAATGGCTCATTGATTCTGGAGCATCTTATCATATGGCTAAGGATCAAGCCATCTTTTCTACTATGCATGAATGTAACACCAAACAAATAATTGTTGGTGATGATCAATCTCTAAGTGTTGTAGGAGCTGGAATAGTTCCAGTAGATAATGGTCATTTTAGTGATGTACTATGTGTTCCAAGAATTTCCTGCAATTTGTTATCAGTCTATCAGATCACTCATTCTGGTGAAGGTAAAACTGTGACCTTTACACCTCACCAAGTTGTAATCAAGGATTTTAAAGATCCTCAACAGGTCCTAGCTACCGGAATTGTTGATGATATTACTAGGTTGTACAAGTTTAACAACTTTGGGTCATCACCTTTCCCTTCAGTTTTTGTTGCTCATAGTGATAACTTGAGCAAACTTTGGCATGAGCGATTTGGTCACTTAAATTATCACTCATTGCAACAACTATGTAAAGACAATATGGTGACAGGTCTTCCGATGGTATCTTGCAGGGATGGTGTTTGTTCCGGTTGTGTACTCTGAAAACATCATCGAGACAGTTTTGACAAACGTGCCTCTTGGCACGCCTCGGTTCTCTTGGAGCTTGTGCATATTGACTTGTGTGGTCCTCTTCCATCTGCTTCCTTTTCTGGTTTCAAATATTTCTTAACTTTCATTGATGATTACACCAGACGCACATGGGTTTATTTCCTAAAACTTAAGAGCGAAGTATTTAACATGTTCTTGGCCTACAAGGCCCTTGTTGAAAAACAATCTGGTCATCAAATTATTAAGTTAAGATCTGACAATGGAGGAGAATATGTTAACAAAAAGTTCACTACTTTCTCCACTGAACAAGGCATCCAACAACAGCACACTGGTCCATATACACCACAACAAAATGGTGTAGCTGAGCGGAAGAACCACACTTTGAAATAAATGGCTAATTGTATGATTCAATCTAAGGGACTAAGTCTTCAATTTTGGGTTGAAGCCATTAATTCTGCAAATTACATAGTTAATCGCACCCCCACTAAAGCACTACAAGGTATAACACCGAAAGAAGCATGGAGTAAAACTAAACCTGATGTAAGTCACTTCCGTGTGTTTGGTAGTGAAGCATGGGCTCACATTCTAGATGAAAAACGGAAAGCATTGCAGCCTAAAAGTGAAAAGTGCATATTTGTTGGATATTCTGAAGATGTAAAAGGTTATAGACTTCTTCAACCACATTCTCAAGATATAATCATTAGAAGAGATGTTAAATTTGATGAAAACCTCTTGGCCTGCGAGCCTAACTCGGCGATTGTGCCATCTTTGGCCTGCAAGGCTGATTCGGCGTTTGTGCCTTCTTCTTCTTCTTCCAACTTCCTTGACAGGTTTCCAACTCCAGTTTCTGATGATAACAGTGAGGATGAAAATCCACCTCTGCCTGCTCATGTTTCTCCAGTTGCACCAGCACAAGTGCTTCCTCGATGGGTCCGTTCAACATGTGAAGCAGCTAGTGATCTTGCCGGTGATCCTAGAGATCAACGTCGAACACGTTCTCAGTTTCAGCGAGCCTCCTCTTTTGGCTCAAGTTTCCGAGAATCATGATCCAGAAACTTTTGCAAAAGCTTCAGGGAATCCAGATTGGGATGTAGCCATGGATGAAGAATATCGTTCCTTAATGGCGAAGGATACTTGGGATCTTGTACCTCTTCCAAAAGGAAGAAAACTTGTCAGATGTAAATGGGTCTACAGAACTAAGTATGCATCAAATGGAAGTGTTGAAAGACTTAAGGCAAGGTTAGTTGCCAAAGGTTTTTCCCAAGTTGAAGGGATTGACTACAATGAAACCTTTGCTCCTGTGGCAAAAATGAACTCAATCCGTCTTGTTCTTTCCCTTGCAGCCTTACATAACTGGGAAGTCCATCAAATGGATGTCAAGTCTGCCTTCTTACATGGTGATTTATAGGAGGAAATTTACATGGAACAACCTCCTGAATATGTTCAGAATAACTCTAGCCTTGTCTACCGCCTTAAGAAATCCTTATATGGCCTTAAGCAAGCTCCTAGAGCTTGGTATGCCAAAATGGATAACTTTCTCCTTGACACTGGTTTTTCTAGATGCCATTCTGACCCCAATGTCTATACCAAGAAAGTAGGAAACCATCTCATCATACTTGTTCTATATGTTGATGACCTTATTCTTACTGGTAGTGACCCTAAGCTTATAACCCATGTGAAATCCAGTCTTAAACAAAATTTTGAAATGTCAGACTTGGGACATTTGCATTATTTTCTTGGTCTCCAAGTCCTGCAAACCAAAGAAGGAATCTTTCTTTCTCAGTCTAAGTATGCTTGTGACCTTCTTCGTCGCTTTCACATGGAAGATTGTACACCAGCCCCTTCTCCCTTCCAGTCTGGAGTCAAACTTTCTACCACTTGTACTTCACCTAAAGTCGATGCCACCTTGTATCGTCAGCTTGTTGGTAGTCTCTTATACTTGACTCATTCCCATCCTGACCTTTCCTTTGCCGTTGGTCGTGTTGCCCGTTATATGCAGACACCTCATGAAAGTCACTGGAAAGCAGCTAAAAGAATACTTCGATATATTCGAGGTACAGTTCAGTTTGGGATTCATTACAATACAAGGGGGAAACCTTTGTTGGTTGGTTTCACTGATTCAGATTGGGCCGGCAATCTTGATGATCGAAAGTCTACTGCAGGTTATGTTTTTAGTCTGGGATCTGGACCTATCACTTGGGCTTGTAAGAAACAACAAGCTCTTGCTCTTTCTTCAGCAGAAGCAGAATATCGAGCCGCAGTTAATGCCAGTCAAGAAGCTTTATGGCTTCGACAAATCCTTTCAGAGTTTGGATTCGAGCAGCAGCAGCCTACTCCACTTTGGTGCGACAATCAAAGTGCCATCAAGCTTGCTAAAGATCTAGTTCTACATCAACGCAGCAAACACATTGAGCTACATATGCACTTCATCAGAAATCTTGTTCATGATCGTGTTCTTGAAGTGCTCTTTTGCCCTACAGATGATCAAGTTGCAGACATCTTCACCAAGTCTCTTACAGAAGCGAAGTTTTCTAAACTTCGATCTATGTTAGGAGTTCAGGAACTTGTCATTAAGGGGGGATAGGCTCTAATGCCTCCTTCCTTCTCCTAATAGTGTCACTTTTGTAAATCCTTCAATCCTATCCCAAGTTGTTCTTAAGAGGGGATGTTAGGATATTTAGACACTTAGGAGTTAGTTAAGATCAACTTGTGTAATATATCCGTTAGGGATAGTGTGTTTCTTTAGTATGCAATAGTATGCATTTGTAAATACCTAATCCAATGGTCACGATATGTTCCCAACATAGAGTGATCCGACAGCTCAACTTCTCTTAGATCATACCTAACCTTGATCCGTGGCTTAACACCCGATTGGTCCATGATCTCTATTTAAAGAGCATGGAGATTCATTGTTTAGTTGATCGATTATGAGAAGCTCATTTGTAACTTTCTTTCTTTGCATAATAAATTGTCCCGTAGAAGCTATTTGGCTGGGGCCGTGGAGTGTTTCCCTCAAGAGGGTTTAAACCATGTCAAAACATCGGTGTGTTGATCTATGATCTGTTTGTGTGAAGTGGTTGCTCTTGGTGTTCGGTGTGGAGTGGTTGCTCTTGGTGTTCGGTCCTTTGGTAGTACCCTATGTACCCAAACAGCTTGGGCACCGATATTGAAGAGTTGCATCTTCTTAGTTTTTAAGATTCATATTTATTAGTTATTATTAATTTTTATTAGTTTGTCTTTTTATTTATTATTTTTATTTGCATAACATTGCCACCCCCTTTAAGGGCAGCTTTGTCCTCAAAGCTGATTTTGCTGATGTCAACTTTATTCTGGATTTGCGACGAAGCGCCGACTTGAGATGTGTAGTCTGGATTGGTTCCTTTATCTTGATGTGGACCTGGACCTTTGTGTCGTAACCTTTTCTACTTGAGTGGTGAGTTTCTCAATCCGTTTAAACTGTAATTGCTTCCCTTCAATTTGAATTGCATGTATTGTTCCTAAAGGTTGGTAGCGTCGGTGCCTAACTGCATTAGCCATTCAGCACCTAACACCATATCTACTCCTTTGAGTGGTAAAGCATAACAATTGAGCTGTAGATTTAAGTCTTGTATTTGCATAGGAACCTTATGGCATTTGCCTACTTCTTCTACATGTTGTCGTCAATAGTTGATACCTTGAGATTTTTCACAGGATATACAAAAAGATTAAGTTCTTTTGCTCGTTTGATATCAATCAGATTATGTGTGCTCCCAGAGTCAACTAAAATGGTGATGTCCTTGTTCTTAATCGTCCATGCAAGTTGTAATCTCTTTGGCCCTGTCTTTCTTGATTTTGTTGCCTGGAATATGAGTTGTTCATCCTTAATGTTGTCGCGATTTCTCAACTGGGGCAGAATATATTTTTCTATAAGTAACTGACTTTCTTTCTTCCCGGTGGCAACTTTCTTAATTGTCGCCGAATCTTTTTTTTACCAGTTTGTTGGATGCATGTAATTGTCGCTATTGATACCTGGGGTGAGTTTGTATCCAAATCAGAATCAAACGTATCTTCTTCAGCAGAAACATGCACTTCTCTCCCATCTATGATCTTGCAGTGCGATGTTTGACTCGATATGCATTTATGACCTGGGATCGAATCTTCACCACATCAATGACAAATGTTTTTCTTCTATTTTCTATCATTGTCAAAATGACTGATGGATGGTTTTATTCCTTTTCAGCTTGATATCCATATGTATGGGTTTTGTTGCACTGATGTCCTGGTGACCAGTTGTATCCGTAGTATCTGCATTGCGTCTCTTTTAGTGGTAAATAACTTTTGTCAAATCTTGTTTTGGATATTTCTTCTAGCTTGAATTCTGCTACTTTCGTGTTACGTCTTGCTACTTCTACATTCAGTATGTCATGCATCTTCAACTCTTTTTGTATATATAGTTTAAGGCCTCCTAAATAGGTTTTGAGTAGTTGTTTGTCAGATAATCCAAACACTCGTGTGGCAAGGGATTCCCACTAATGTGTGAATTCCTCGACGCTTCCTCTCTGTGGTACCTGATAAGGGTTTTAACTATGTATCTTTTTTCTCTTGATATATTGGAGCTTCTAAGTGGTGCGCATCTCTCTCTTTCAGTTCATTTTGTGATGAAGGTTGAATGGTGGATTTTCTAGGGTTTGCTATCTTGCAAGATTAATCCAAAGAATATTTGTAATAACTCGTGGCTAAGGAGGACCTAAGAACTCATTCTCTTGCTCTTTCCTTGGTTGATGTTGGTAAGATCTCTCCATTTTCTTGTTTGACGTTGCTCTTGCACCTTAAACAAGGTAAATTAGGGTTTTATTGGCATCTTGATAGTCTTGTTTGAGAAGACTTTCCTCTTGAAGGAGCTCTCCACTGTGGACTTTGGGATTCATTGTTTGCCCTAATTAGGGTTTGGCTACTTCGACCTAGTATCAAGTTACTAGCCTTTTCCTCAGTCGTAAATCTTTAATAGCCAAATTGAGTAGGGATGTTAACCTTGATCTCTAATTTCCCTAGGATTGAGGACTAAGGTCATAACCCCTTCTCTTCGAATTTTTGTTAAAATTCTCTTGTATATTTATTATAAAAAATCCTCAAAAAATATAATATTGGAAAAACCCTAACAATTAGAAAAATTAGAATCTCAAAAAATATTTGCAATTTCGAACTTCTGTTCAGACATAAAAGTGTGCCCTAGGAAATTTGATGGTGAATCTTCAGGGGCATTTTGATCCTATGGTTAATTTGTGAAGTTTTGGGTGACCTGTACGTGCCAAGGTTTTGTTTTGCAGAACTGTTCTTGCAGGTACAACAGGTATATTCCTCATTTCAGTCAAGTTTGCCGGCCTAAATGGGGTTTTGGGTCTAGATTGACCCCTTAGGGATTGGAATTCCATTGGGGAACATGACAAACGGGACCACCATCTATTTGAGGGCTGTTTTAAGGCTTATACCAGATCTGAATTCACATTTTAATATCTGATTTGAGGCCCTTCTTCATCCTAATGCATATCACCCTCACCTCCATACTTCAAGGTACATCTCATACGGTGAGTTGGCAATGTTTTGCTCAATTTTTATCAAGTTTTTGGATCATTATTAACTGTTGCAATCTTATAACAGCAGCAAGAAATTCAAGTTATATTTCTTGGAATCCATAAGTGTTTGCACCGAGAGGAGCGAGGTGATCTACAGCCCAACATGGGGGAGATGTTGTTACGTAACATAACGTTACGTGACCAAAAATAAAAAGTAATGTAAAAAATTCATGTCGGCTCATAAAAAAAATTATGAAAAGTAAATGTAATTAAAAAAATCCACATGGACCTATAAAATAAAAAATTAAAACTTAAACTCGAATCTATCAAGCAAGAAAGGGATCAAATTTTTTGACTTAAAAATTTAAAAAAAAAATACACCTCAAGAAATTGGATCCCTCTCGGTGCTTAGTAGATCCAGGTTTAAGATGGATCTATGCTAATATAACTCCTACCCCTCTCCTAGTGTTGTATATGCTTCATTATTTTGACTCCATACGGCACTGATCTTTGCTAAGAGGTTTCTTGGGAAAGGTGTTTGTATGTTCTTTAAGCAACTGTAGATATCTATGTTAGAGATTGTGGTATCTAGGGACATCCTCCATGATTCAGATGCCTTGCATGGAGGTACATCAATAGTATAGGCATCAGGATGGAGTAGAGGGTGAGATGCACTCTACTCAGTGGCATGAATCCAGCAATGGATGCATGCAGACCTTCCAAGGTGTTTTGCCTCATGCACGCATGAGATTTGCATGTACAGTTGTTAATTAAAAGATGCATGCAAAAGTGACTTTTTGCATGCACTGATATTAGGTTTTTGGTAAACCTAATTGATCAATTAGATGATATAAGGAGGAAGGAGGTCCCCGGAAGAGGTTACTTAGTTGGCTTATCAAAGAGAGATCAGTCAGAGTGAGGAGGGAGCATTGTGCATGCAGAGGGCGACTTTCTGAGAGAGAGAGGAGCTTCTGCAGCAGGGAGAGTGAGGTGATCTGAGATGGATTAAACATCACTTGATCAAGGGCACTTGGCACCCAGTTACTGAGGATAGAGAGAGTTCATCAGTGTGGTTTTTCCAAAGATTGAGGAGGACGACTTCCAAAGGAGAAAGGGGCGCATTACCAGAGGAGAGAGGAGATCGTTATGGATCCAATTGACCGATTGACCAACTGAAACTTTCGGAGTATCCTTGCCTCAATGTTTGAGGAAGGATTGTGGTGATTAGAGCTCAGATCTATTGAGATTTGATTCTGTACGAGCATCTGACATCTTTGTTAGTTTTTCTACTTGTTTAGCATAATAACATTAAACAATGTATCACTGAAAGAAATACAAGCACAGCAAGAACAATGAACACAAAATTTCTCTCGAGGAAACCACAAGGGAGAAAACCCCGCCAAAACTTCCTCAATATAGAATTCACAAAGTACAAAGATAAACCCCAAGACAAAATCAACTTCTCTTCCACTTGTGCGAACTTCTCTCTCTCTCCTATGCGAACTTGAGTGAGTGAGATGAGTGAATACAAATGCGCAACTCATCCTCTATTTATATTCTTCCGTTGAGGTGACTTTTCCCCTACGTCACAGGGTTCGTCGAATTTGAACCTTAAAGTTCGAAATTTGACGAACCTCAAGGAAAAAAACAAATTCGTTGAGGTTCGGGTTTGGGTTCGATCATTGAGTTTGAAATTTGAGGGTTCTAGGTCTAGGTTTTCGTCTTGACGGCAGCATGTGTAGTATGGCTTTAGTGTCGGAGAATTTCTATAAATGAATCTGCGGGTAGGTCGTGAAGGCGACTAATCCTCTATGTGCTTTTTCTTCGCTTTGTCGACGTGTATTCTGGTGAGGATTGCACGGGCCACGACCACGACTGTGTCGGCTGTTTGTTTGTGCGGACGGGTTTATGATGCTTTATTCCCGCCGAATTATTCAATAGTGCATAATAAATATTAAATGGTTTTTTAATTATTGAATGGGGTTAAATTAATATATCTGTAAAGTTGTAATATAACATATAAATGAAATGAGTAGGTTATCATAGTGCATAATAAATATTAAATGGTTTTTTAATTATCATACATTAACTATTAAATAAGTTATATAACATAAGTATTTTATTAAATTTTAAATGTTTTAACTTACTATAGTAAATACTAATTTTTTTTAATATATAAATGTATTAAATGCTATTTATTATTTATAGAATATAAAAATAGATTAGATGGTTTAATTTTATAAAATATTTAAAATTTGAAAATATCTATATTGGCGAACCTAATGTCGAACCTCATTTCGAACTTCATCAAAAAATTCGAACCCGAATCGAACTTAAAGGTCGTCGAACCCGAACCTTGTGACATAGCTTTTCATCAACTGGGCCGACTTCTCCTAGCTAATTAGGTCGACTTGTCAAATACATAATATAATAATATTTTCTGGGTTCTTCTAGGCCGACACAAGACCTAGGGTTTACATTAACTCTTTCAATGACTCTTACATTATCAATTACATCAATGAGATCTCCTGAAGGTGGAATACAATAATACAATAGACAAATACAATTTAGAATATCTTATGCAGTTACATTTCTTTAACACTCCCTCTAAACTAGGAAGGTATACTGCAGGCAACATCAACAGCTGCACAACTTGACTTGTGAATCTCTATATGTCGTAGGAACTTTTTGGATCATCATATGTCTAGGGTATCATCTGCTGGAACATCCTCATCAGCATCGTCATCATCGTCTGCTAGAATATCACCATCAGCAACATCAGCATCATCATCAGCAACATCCTCTGCCGGAACATCATCGTCAGCAACATCCTCTGCTGGAACATCATCTGCAACATCCTCTACTGGAACATCATCAGCAGCAAAATCCTATGCTGGAACATCATCATCAGCAACATCCTCTGCTGGAGCATCATCATCAGCAAAATCCTTTGTTGGATCATCATCAACAAAATCCTCTACTGGAATATCATCATCAACAACATCCTCCGCTGGAACATCATCAATTGCAACATCATCTGCTGGAACATCATCAGTAAACAAAATATTGGAACAACAACATCAATCATCAGTAAACAAAAATATTGGAACTCTATCAGTCAGCAAGTACTGATCTCCAGTCACCTCAGGACTAGCATCAGTTACCTAAGGGTTGGAACTCTATCAATCGGCCAATACTGATCTTCAGTCACCTCAGGACTGGCATCAGTCCTCTAAGGACTAGAACTCTATCAGTCAGTCAATACTGATCTTCAGTCACCTCAGGACTAGCATCGGTCCTCTAAGGACTGGAACTCTGTCAGTCAGCCAGTACTAATCTTTAGTCACCTCAGTACTGGCATCCGTCCCCTAAGGACTGGAACTCTATCAGTCAACCAGTACTGATCTTCAGTCACCTCGAGACTAGCATCACTCCCCTAAGGACTGGAACTCTATCAGTCAGCCAATATTGATCTTCAGTCACCTTGGGACTGGCATCAATCCCCTAAGGACTGGAACTCTATCAGTCAGCCAGGACTGATCTTCAGTCACCTCGGGACTGGCATCAGTCCCCTAAGGACTGGAACTCCATCAATCAGCCAGTACTGATCTTCAGTCACCTCAGGACTGGCATCACTCACCTAAGGATTGGAATCATCATCATAATCACTCCCTCTTTCGAGGGAGGTCCTTTCGGACCACACCAAGCTTGTCTCGAAAGTATTCAAACTTTATGTGAGACAGAGGCTTAGTCAACACATCAACAACTTGTTCATCTGTAGGAACATACTTGAGCTTTACAGCTCCCCTCTGCACCATATCCCGAATATAGTGAAACTTGATCTCGATGTGTTTCGATCTATCCTGGAACACTGGATTCTCTGTCATCTTGATGCAACTTTGGTTATCACGGAGAATATCAGTCACATTTATCTCTGCATCGAACAATCCAGCCAACATCTTGCGAAGCCACACTGCTTCGCCACAAGTTTAACATGCTGCTACGTATTCAACTTCTATTGTGCTGAGAGCAACACAGGGTTGCTTTCTACTGAGCCATGAGATCATACCTGATCCCAAACAAAAGCAACATCCTGAAGTGCTTTTTCTATCTTCGGCACTTCCAACCCAATCCGAGTCTGTATATCCGTACAGTCTAAACTCACTATCAGAAGCATATTTGAGTCCAAAGTCTATTGTACCTTTTAGGTACCTCATCACATGTTTTGCTGCAATCAGGTGAACATTTCTGGGCTCCACCATATACTGGCTCAAGGTGTTTACAACAAAAAAAATGTTCGGTCTGGTATTGGTCAAGTACATCAATGACCCAATAATCTGTTTGTACATCGTGACATCTACTATCTATGATGAAGCATCATTCAGTAGCTTCAAATTTGTCACCATCAGATAAGTCATGGCCGTACAATCCAACATCCCAAATATTTTAGGATCTCAACTGTGTATTTTCCTTGACTCGGGAAAATCTCATTTGGAAATTGCCATACTTTAAGACCTAGAAAATAGTGCATCATACCAAGGTCTTTTATCTCAAATTCTACAACAAGCCTCTTCTTACATTCAGTGATGGGCTTGTCTTCTCCTATCATGAACAAATCATCCACATACAATAGTAATATCATAGGTTCATCATTCATGATCTTATAGTAAAGATTTGAATCTTCTTTACTCTTGGTAAAGCCTAAGCTCATCAGGAAGCCATCAATTCTTCCATACCATGCTTTAGGTGCTTGCTTCAACCCGTACAGTGCTTTCTTCAGTTTACATACATGTATCTTTTTGTTTTCTATTTCGAATTCTTTTGGTTGTTCGATGTATACTTCTTCTTCTATCTTTCCATTTAGGAAAGCCGTCTTTACATCCACCTGATGTAACTTCCATTTCATCTTAGCTACCAAGGAAAGGATGGTTCTAATTGAGGTATATCTGGCCATAGGAGCAAAAGTCTCCTCATAATCAATTCCTTCCTTCTGAGAGAATCCCCGAGCTATGAACCTTTCCTTGTACTTTTCAATGCTTCCGTCTGCTGAGTGTTTTGTTTTGAAGATCCATTTTGATGAAACAACTGACTTGTCCTTTGGTCTTGATACCACATCCCAAACATCATTATTAATGATGGACTGGTATTCTTCATTCATGACATCCAACCAATCCTTCTTCTTTAATGCATATTCAAAACATGTCGGTTCATCTTCAACAAGGTTGCACATCAAGGCTACATAACTGGAGTATGGCCTTGGTCTCTTGCTTTCTCTACTGGTTCCTTTTGGGGCACCATATCTTCCTGCATCTTGTATTAATTCCCGTGCCCAAGTTGGTCTTCTATTTCGTGAATTATCCTCATGAGGTGTCTCCTCAGGTCTTTGAGGTTCTACCATGTCATGATCCTCTAGAAAAGGTTCCTCTTCAATGTTTCTATCTGGTACATTATTAGTTTCTGCAACTCTAGGAGCTTCATGCTCCTCTTCATCCTCATGAGTCTTCTTAGACTTGTTGAAAGTTGTGTCTTCATCAAATGTAACATCCCGACTGAGCTCAATCTGGCGGAATCCTGGGATGTAGATATGGTAAGCCTTTGATTGCTCACTGTAACCCACAAATATTCCCTTCTTTCCTGAAGGTTCCAACTTCGATCTCTTCTTTAGATACTGGACATCCAAATATCTTTAGATGACTAACTTCAGGCTTCGTACCGATGAACATCTCTTATGGGGTCTTGTTGCCAAGAGCACTGTGAGAGATCCTATTCTGTACAAAGACTACGATTCTAACTGCTTCATCCCATAGGTGCATGGGTAGGTCTTGATCATGGATCATGGCCTTCACTGCTTCCACGATAGTTCTGTTCTTCCTTTCAACTACACCATTCTGTTGTGGATTATAGGGAATAGTAAGCTCCCTCTTAATCCTTGCTTGTTTACAAAAATATTTGAAATCGCCTGAAGTGTATTCCCCTCCATTATCTGTCCTTAGTATCTTTATCTTCTTATCAGAGAGGTTTTCTACAACAACCTTAAACTCTTTAAACTTTTCAAAAACTTCATTCTTATTCTTTAGAAAATAAATCCATGTTTTGCGAGAGTAATCATCAATAAAAGAAACATAATAAACATACCCGCTTAATGAAGTGGTGGACATAGGTCCACAAATGTTGGAATGAATAATGTCCAAAATACCTTAGCTTTGTTGTCACTGCTTGGAAATGGATTCTTCGTACTCTTTCCTTTAGCACATCCTTTGCATACTCCTTCATGATCAACCTAGATTTCTAGTAATCCAGTCACCACCTTACTTACTATTGGTAAGGCTTTGTAGTGTACATGAGCTAGTCTTCTATGCCATAGTTCACAGGGGCTCATGGTACTGGTCATCAGTGTTGAATCTGCATGACCCTTAAGCTTATAAAGTCCTCCTTCTTCTACTCCAATGATGACTGCATCATTGATAGTCTTCCCCTTTGGCCACATAAGAACTTCACCATCTACAAATGCAATTCTAAGACCTTTCTTATCTAATGCTAAAATAGATAGAAGATTCTTCTTCAAACCTGGAACATATAGCACTTCCTTCATGTTCATGGACTTTCCAGAGTCCAATTTGTAAGTGGCCTCTCCCATTCCTTTGATAGGATATTGGTAGGCATCTCCAAGCTTTACTTTGTGTGGAGAATCTTTCTGCATGAGATGTACAAGAGATTCTTTGTATCCCGTTATATGTTTTGAGGCTCCACTATCCACTAGCCAAGTATCACTCCCATGAGATATTGAACCAGTGAGTGTTGAGATTGGCACATACTCTTCACCGGAGTCTTCATCTTCTTTGGTTTTGTCTTCGTCATCAAACTCACTATCTTCTGCGGCATGAGCATCAACTCTCTTCTTCTGCTGTCTAGATTTGGATGGACAATTTCTTGCTAGGTGTCTTGTCTTGTGACAAGAGTAACATTCAATTGAGGAGAGGTCTCTCTTGAATCTCTTGTTCCTTTGAGGTCTTTGAGATCTTTTGGGAGAGTGGTCACGAGTACATACATCACTCTTTCTTTTCCTTCCACCTTTGGCATGAGTTGCCAAAGCTTGATCTTCATTGTCATTTAGTTTCTCCTCTGTTACTGCTATTCTTTCTTCCTCCTGCACACACTCTTCCCATAGTTGTCTGAACTGGATCAATTTCTTCCTAGCACATATTCCACGAACAAAGGGTCCTCAATCTCTAGGGAGACCATTCAGAGTGGTCATTACAACTTCAACATCTTCCACCATGTCTCCAATAGCTTCTAATTGTTCTTTTATCTAGGATATTCTGGAGAAGTATGAGTGCATAGTCTCAAACTTCGGGATCTTTACACCCTTGAGTTGATTTCTCAAGATCATCTTCCTATTAATGTTCTTCCCTTCAAATAAGTTGGTCAAAGCATAAAACATCTCTTTCAAAGTCTTCTTTGAGGATACTTGAGGGATCAAATGATATTTGATAGAATCAGCTATGATCCTCTTAGCTTTGATCATATTCTTTTTGTGTAATGCTTTGACCTCATCTCCTTCTGGTTTTGTAAGTCCCTCCTTTATAAAACCTTCTAGGTCATGTTCTTCAAGGATGAGCATGACTCTATATTTCCATGCCCTGAAGTTCTCAACACCTTCAAGCTTCTCATCAAGCTTGGTATTGAATGTCATTTTGATATAATGAGAACTACTTCAAATGGAAATAGAATAGATGTACAACTTACTGGCAAAGTTGTTCTTCTGAAAAGCTGCTTCTTCCTTGATCTTAGGGTTTGACAGAGAAACCCTAATTTTCCAACTTCAGAATTTTGGAAAACTAATTTGATGAGCAAATTCGCCTCCTCAAGGCAAGTTGAGCAACGTACTCCTTCTCCTGATTCTGTGAGCAAATGATCCAAAAACTTGATGCCCTAGTTACTCCAGGCTATAGTGGGGGACCCAAAAATGAAAATTCTCAAAATTGAATTATGTTGCGACAGAAAGATGTGCCCTAGTGAGGCGAGTTAGATGCACATCCTTTTTCAACTGATTTGTGGAGAGAGATCCCGAAATAAGAAGCCCTAGTTTTTGCAGTTGCGGAGGCTGCACAATGGTTTTTTTCAGGCCTGGTCTGATACCATGTTAGTTTTTCTACTTGTTTAGCATAATAACATTAAACAATCTATCACTAAAAGAAATACAAGCATAGCAAGAACAATGAACACAAAATTTCTCTCGGGGAAACCACAAGGGAGAAAACCCCGGCAAAACTTCCTCAATATAGAATTCACAAAGTACAAAGATAAACCCCAAGACAAAATCAGCTTCTCTTCCACTTGTGCAAACTTCTCTCTCTCTCCTATGCGAACTTGAGTGAGTGAGATGAGTGAATACAAATGAGCAACTCATCCTCTATTTATATTCTTCCGTTGAGGTGACTTTTCCCCAACTGGGCCGACTTCTCCTAACTGACTGGGCCGACTTGTTAAATACATAATATAATAATCTTTTCTGAGTTCTTCTAGGCCACACAAGACCTAGGGTTTACATTGACTCTTTCAATGACTTACATTATCAATTACATCAATGACATCTCCCGAAGGAGGAATACAATAATACAATAGACAAATACAATTTAGAATATCTTTCGCAGTTACATTTATTTAACAATCTTGAGGGGGGGTGCACTTTTCCATGCAGAGGAGGGGCACATTCATCAAATCTAGCAGTTGGCCTTCTTCCTTGGCTAAGCAGATGAGAGCAGTGATGTGAGAGAGACAGTACTAACAGATAGTTACCAGCAGACAGATCCAGATCTAGTTGACAACTATGACACATTTCCTCTGTGCATGCATCAGTTGTTGCATTCAGATCTAGGGTTTTGACCCTGTCAGGTTCGGTTGTTCCTTCTGAGGTAACTTGTATGTACTTGTATTCTACTTACTTTGCTTTGGGCTCGAGATAGAAGATATCCCCACAGATAGCTGGTTTTCCCCGTTTCGGGTTTCTAGGGTACATCCTGAGTTGTATGATTGTTGTGTTTCATTGTAAAAGTGTTAAGAGATATATAGTGTTTGTATCTTAAGTCATTATTGCATTATTGATTTATAGAGACTCAAACCGCTTGAGATCTCAGGGCTATTCAGAGGGAGTAGTGATCTCTGGATATAGTTAACAATCTACCATCGACATCAAGGACTCCCCCTTGGTCTCAAGAGTTGACCTAAAGCGTTAAGAGGCCATGTCGTGGTGACATTGGGGCACTAGCTTCTGCCGTTCTTACCACTAGTCTCACCGAGATCTGTGACCTTGATCAAGGTTTCCATTTTGAGCAGTAACAAACTCCTTGCAAGAGGGACATTTTGTGCAAAAGGGCATTAAAATCGTGATAAAGTGACTGTATGGGGCATTACACATTATCTAAGGTGTATGTGGCATTACGCATGTTTCACCCTTGAGATATTTGCGGCAAGGACACTTGGTTCGAGGCATGTTCTACATATTTGGGGGAGAGTCCTTTACATGAAGTAGCATCATGTGGCATGGTGCACATGGTTTAAGCCTGTAAATAAAGAATTAATGCACTCTAAAGAAATACAGAGATGATAAGTGACAAACAGACCTATTCAAAGGTGAAAGAGGTGCCAAGTTAAACTTGGACCTATAAGCTAAAGAAGGACCAAATATGATATCACTTTAACTCATAAGGAGGTGCAGTGGGGCTAGATGTCTCTCCAAGTGGTGCACTAGGGCTAAAGAAAGCTTCCTAATCTTGTCTACTTCATTTATGGTTTCATATGCAGTTGTCCTTTAATTATTCAAGGTTGCACATTATTACTTGGCTGATTTTGTACTAGTTGTGAGGAGCATATTTGGAAGAGTTCTTTAATTTTCTGCATATTGAAGTAAATCCAAGTGGTTATTTATAGCATGTTTATAATAGGCTAACTATGCCTCCTTCCATACTATTCTAACCTCTTGATTGCCATTCCTTAAACTCTAAAAAATATCATAAGCATCTTTTCTAGGGTTTCCCCCTTTGTGTTGAATGAGAGCTGGCGTAAAGTGAGAGGAAGAGTTGCTGTGGTGACAATGGGCAACCTTCCTAAGTGCAGGTCTGGGAGGTAACAGTGCCAATAGAGCATCATTTGTTGTGATTGGACTTTCCTTTCCTTGATTGCAACAAATCTTGAATTATGTCACAACACTTGGCTACACCTCCCAACAAACCAAGTGTGAATGTCATGGATAAGCAATCCTTAATGCAATGTGTCAATACACATTATGAATGTAGGATCTAACTCATAATCATAAGCAATGCTCTCTTTCATACCCTGATTCTCTAGGGATACAATCCACACATGCGTGTGCATAAAACGGGGCATGGATTTGCAAGTCTAACTGACTTAAATTCAGATTCTGCACACGTCCACAGAGAAAGCCTTCTTCCTTTTAATTGTTTAGAGGGATTTCAATCTGCTGATTTACTGCTGTTCCCTTGTTTCTGGTAGACTTGAATCATAATCTACAAGATAGTGCCTTGATAGTCAAAAGGAAATTTAATCTACAGAAGTTAAAAATAAATTTAATCTACAGATGGGATTGGACTAATGATTCCCAAACATACAAATGAAAATAATACATCTTGTATCTTCACTTAATTAAACTGCCATGAAGATCAAGAATAGAAGCAAGCAAGAGACCATATTTAAACAAATGGACCATATGCTAATAACGAAGAATATTCCCTGCAGCCAACCTACAAGCAAGTACACCAAAAGAAAAACTGTAACTCAAGATGGTATAAAATAACTAATAGATATCCTCTTCACCTGAAATGCTATCTAGCTTTCAACCAGAAAAAATTAAGAAATGTTTTTTTATGTATTCTAGGCGGATATGGACAAACTGAATGAAGAACAATTCACAAAAATATCACCAGACATGCATACGTTGAAAAAACACGAAAAAAAAAGATGAATACCTGATTTAATTGTGGCAAAACTAAAGTATTCATGGCAGTGCCCAAAACAATGGCCATAGCTGCAACAGACAAAATAAGTTTGGGTAGCGTAGGGTCAATAAATGCAGTAGCAGCATCTCCACTAGCAAGTAAAGCTACTGCTGGAACAATAACTGATGTGTCAAATGAAGCTGAACTGCCATATTTTGGAGGAGCTTGTAACAGCTGGAATTCCAGTCCAGTTACATGATTTGTTATGCACATTGGCTCTCCAGGTCTGCGTCCAGGAGTCCTTGTACTTAATCTGAAAGGGCCAATAACTCTTCCAACATTCGATGGTGCTGCTAATGCAACCGTTACTCTTTCTCCTTCTTGTGCTGGAAGATCAACAGATTGTGTTGCAAACCTGTGTGTGCAAGCCAGTCCATTTGGTGCTTGAATCTGCACAGTTACAGAAGGCCAAAAATCAATAGAATGTTAAGAGAGGGCATGACGTAGAGAATCAGAGTTTAAGAAATGTTAATTGACCATCATGAAATGTAAAATTGATCAAAATTTGTTCTTTTTCAGCACTGAATTTCCTGCATACAATAGCAACTTGATTCTTTGCATATAAACTAACTGTAGACTTTAAGGTCCCTACACTGGTAGAGAAGGGTATTTTCCATCCACTTTCTCAATACCCTTTTTTCATAAGGCATGCAAGTATAAGCATTGAAACACAAAAAGAGGCTGTATAGTTGGAAAACTAGAATTATTCTCATTCACCTCGTATTTACTTGTTTTCACTCTGATATGCCTCCAAACAACACTTTCTACGCCCTTCAAGCAAACTAGTTATAAACTTGTACTGCTTATTTCCCAGTAGAATATTCACATAATGCAATCTATATTTATATATATTTTGTGAAAATGGAGATCCAAACTAATTCAATGAATGAATATCAACTGCAATGCAATTCCTAAATTCTCCAAACTTCCAGTTTTCTTCAAAGTTTAACTACTACCCAAAATATCAAAAAGAATCTTCAGGCATCTATGAGGATCCAAGTAGCCATATTCCCTTTGAATATCTCAGAAGAATGTAAAAGCAAAATACTGTAATGTATAACTCAACTTGAATATTTGAAATACATTTGAGCTGTGTGTCCAGTTTCATGGTCTCTTCCAGCAATTTATTTTCACTTATAAACATATGTAAACATGAGCAAAACAGAAATGGGTAACCATAGGCCGAAAGCATAAGGCATACCACAATCGAATGAATAGCTGCAGGAATAATTTGCTTCTTTATTTGTAGGAATCTCAAGCCACTTTCCATTACCGAAATGTTAGTGCTGCGTTCGCCAGTGAGCAGATCCTTAGAAACAAACAGAAATGCGGTATAATCAACAATGTAAGTCAAACTTATATGTAGATAATAGAAACAGGAAAAATACTCTTGCCTTTCTTGTTTTTATTTTCTGCAAAAGACACATCGAAATTGTTCTTTCTTGTAGTGTAATTATAAATGTCTGAAACATTGGTGGAGGAAAGATCTTGAAGGGAAGAGGATATCAAAGCTTAGATAGGTGGGTTCACAAAGGTTCCAGCCTCCAGGACCTAAGAATCAAATGTTTCAATTAGAAGGGTAATATACCCTAGTAAGATCATATCTTCTCGCAAACTTCAAACAATTTAACGCCAGGTCACCAGTAAAATCACCTTAATTGACAGCTTAGCCCAATAAGCATTGGCCAAACAGTGATGTAGCTAAGTTGTAATGACCCTTGCCAAACTATCACTGAATTTTTTCCCTACAGTTGGGTATACCATGACTTGGAGCCACTGTCAAATTTCTTCTAGAACACTGCTCTAAGATACCTGTAGATTCCCTTTCAACATGGTATGGTATTTAGGCTAACTGTTGGGAGTGGTTTGGTCACCAATTCTGTCAAACACTTCTCTACTATACTGCTGTAACTCACAGCTGAAACAGAATGGTTTGGTAAAGTGTAGTTTGGATATTTCTGGGCTTGCTATTTTGTCAAACACTTGTGTATTAACTTCTGTAAAAAGCCTGTAGATTCCTTATAAATCAGATCTGATTGATAGCACACGTATTTGGCATGTATGGCATGTGGTCTCATGGATAGTTATTACAGTGTCCACACAGTAAATTATTCTGATATTGCATTAACTCAGAGAGCATAAGAATATGGTGCATTAGGAGACCCAATAATTCACTTACAGACATCAGTTAACACCACATTAGTAAATAAGAGATAATAGTTCAGATTTACAATTTATTGGCACACCTGAAGCAATTACAATATGGCAGCTTCCTTGTGGACTAACAGTTGAGTGCTGTAGTGGACTTGTTGGAGTTGTCCTTGGCTGTAGCGAGCTGATATAAGTTGCAGACATCCTCCTAGTGCCTGTAGCGACCTTTTCTCATGCATGTTGCCGCCTAATACACACTTGGGGGAACGCGGCAAGAAACCTTCAAGCCGCTCAGTGTGTCGTTGGGGGCAAGTCAGAGTCAAGTGCTGTCACCTGATTACTCGACTCCTCCGTCTAGGCTACTCCTAGCGAAACCAAGGGGGGTGGTCCCTATGAAAGAAACTATGGCTTTTGAACTATTATAGAAAAATGAGTAAAAGCTATTATAGGAGTTAAATGATGGATATGGAAAAATATTACAACTAAGCACAATGAATATCCGACACTTGATCATTAAGCATTTCGTGGAAAAATTTCTCAGAAGAAGCGGGAACCACTAGAAAGTGACCTAGGGGCTCCCATTAGACTACATCCTTGTTGGTGTAGTGTTGAACATCGCCCTGAGACTCCGTTCCAGCCCACACATCTTCGTGAGGAGCCACCTTTGCTTGATTTCCGGACATTACTCCTTGTACCTCACGATATATCTGGAGCTCTCATTTTCCCCCTAATCATTTTCACCCTAATAATCTAAAATTGACCAAGGGCATTGCACAACGGTTTTCTTTACAACAACAAGCACTATTTTATTTTGACTCCCCAGTACTAGTCTTTTCATTGTATTTGCTATATTTGAAGTTCTCTATCTTACATTGTAATGTATTCATATTTATGTTGTTGATTTAATTTAAAGTTGCAATAGCTCGTGTCAATTATTAGTCCTCATTACAAAAACTCCTAAAAACAACTTACTTCCATTAGTAACAATAAACTCATTTTAAGAGCCTTAGAAACTCTTTACTAGGGTCTACCCCCCTTGGCTTCGTTAGGAGTTTGCCTAAATGCAAGAGTCAGGATCAGGTGACAGCACCTAACTCGAGACTTGCCCCTAAGGATGCAAGTAGCAGCTTTGAAAGATTTATGCTGCGTTCCCCCCTAGTTGTGTTTTTCGATGGCAACATGGTTGTTACATTTAGACCTCTTCCTCCAAATCTCCATTGAGAAAGGCACTCTTCACATCCATCTAATGGAACTTCCAGCCAAACTATGCTGCCATGGCTAGAACTAGTCAGATGGTGCTCATCTTTGTTGTAGGAGAAAAGGTCTCCTTAGAGGCAATGCCCTCTCGCTAAGAGAACCCTTTTAGAACCAATCATGCCTTATACCTATCAAGCGTGCCATATGCTTTGTACTTGACCTTGTACACCCTATTACAACTTGAACTAGCATGTGTGATTAATGCCCCAAAGAACAAAGTTATCCTAACTATAAACTAGATAAGATAAGATAATTTGATTAATGTCCAACAAATGACCACAAGAGTAGGTCAATGGGACTGTGCAGTACTATGAGAACAATACAAAGTGGGAGCGTAAAAGTAGGTCCTATAAAATAGTAAAAATAAAAAGCAGAACTCAAATCAAACCCTAGTTCTATAAATGGAGAGCGAGGCTCGAAAAAGAATTTATACGAGGAGAGATACAAAGAGAGAAAATCTAAGGAAGGAGAGTGGATCAAAGAACTGTGACGCCAAAATGGTGATGGTGAAACTATCATGGGCCACTAAAAGCACTGGAAGCATTGGAATTTGGGAGTAACTCTCCTAGCATCCTAGGCCAACTAAAGGAAGCTCAAAAGAGTACTCTTTTTGGAGGAAGAGCTAGAAGAAGAACTACAATGAGTAGTGAGTCGTTGCCTAGAGGAGGGTACTTGATGCTGCAACCTGGAAGAAGTTGGTTGTCTGTCGCGATGGGGCCGAGACTGTCCCTGTCGTTGGTGTTGCGCAGAGGTAGAGGTGGATTGTCGCGGTCAAGGTCTGTGCCACCCTTTGTCTGTCTCTTAGTGCCCTTAGAGGAAGTAATACACTGAATGGAGCCTGGTCCTAAATAAGAATATTGTTGAAGGGTTACGAAGCGAAGCCGAACAACCTCCTACAAGTATAAGGCTAGACATTTCTGATCAAGGTATCTGAAAAATCTAGACAAAGTCTGGAGCTCGCTAAGAAGAAGGTCCTTCAAAATTCAATGAAACTGCCCGCGGATATCATAGTAAATAGGACATCGAAAGATGAAGTGCTCCTCAATCTCAACCTCTCGAAGGCGACAAACCTGGCAAATCCTGCCTAACCGATCGAGCTAGTGATCAGTCTCTATTCAGAGACAATGAAACCCCACTCTGAACTGGCCTAAAGGAATACAAAGAGCGTGTTCCCAATGTCAGAATGTGTAAAGGGGCCGAACAATGAGAGCATCCCTCAAATCCAAGTAGTGCGTAGTGTAGAAAGCCATCTTGGGGCGTAACCCCCCTGGAGAGTTAATCTAAGTGACCAACACAAACTATTTGTAAATGTCATCTCTAGTGATTCTATCCAACCCCTATTTAGTAGGTAAAAGGCAACCAGGCACATTCAAGGAATACCCAAAAGGAGGAAGTCGATCCATCGCAATACCGATAGATGTTAAAAGATCCGCAACAACATGATAACCACCTCTCTACTCTTTAGGTTGGCTCTTCTCCAACTCAAGGGGGGCCTCCCTAAGGTTAGGATTGCTAGGTTATGGCAATAAAGTCACAAAGTGATTTGAAGAGATAACCTTAGCAAAACATTAGGTATTTTGTTGTAGTATAGAAAACAAAAGAGGTGATGAGAGGACCATGAAGACTAGTGCCAATCTCCAGGCAAATGGAGTCGTAGGGAACAAGACCAATGAAGGGGCGAGTTTATGAAAGGGTTAGGAAAAATTAGATCCCTTGAGGTGCCAACTAATAACCCTAACATGTTACGACATGAATGTGGAAATCACTAGGAGATCCCTTGCGGTGCCAACGCAAACAATGTTAACTAGGGTGAGCCCTATACAATGAAGTATCACAAGTTCTTACTCTATAAAGATGAATCGGAACAACGTAATATTCGTGCATAAAACAACAAAGGGATGGAGGAGATTCTTCACTCACAATCCTTCCAATGGGACAAGTTTCCTTCTATGGCCCTAATAAGCAAGTCTAGTTATTCCACAAATCACTTGCAACATTAAAGATGAGAACAAGGAACCACACTTACAAATGGAGAAGAAACCCTTACACTTCAAGATGCACCATAAAAAACATGTCAATTAGGCTCCAAAAGAGAGAAAGCTCTCAAAATCCAACTATGAGTTTAAATAAGGAAGAAGCTATCTGTATATAGGAGAGTAGCTCAACTTCCTTTACAATAAAATAATCATTAATTCCTAGATCTAGCCTAGGGAGGAGTATAGAAATACAAAAACTCCACTACTCAACTAACAATACATAAAAAATGAGTGGTCAATGCCACATGTACAATGTCTCCATCCAAGAGAGATCCATGAAAAGAGAATCACATCCCATGTTAAATGTTCATATGTCCACAAAATAACTTCCACAAAAGATAAGGCCCAAGAAAAGAGGTTGCCTCCCCTAAATGAGGAATAAATGCTAAGAAAAAGCTCCATGTGCCAACCTACAATGCTCTTCAAGAGGTACACTCTAAAGGAAATGTCCACATAGCAATCCCCACTTAGCAACAAACTTTCAACCTGTTACGGCTTGATTTAGCACCTAAGTGAGGAAGTCATAACTCACTACTGCTATCAAGGGCAACTTTAGAAAGAAGCACCACTATCACCACAATGCTAATTTCCCAATTTTAGGCCAGCTCTCAAGGCCAAGGGAAGCTTCCCTATAGGTTAGATTAGATTTGATTTGAAGGAGAGCTAAGGAAGATGGGGTCAACTGAATTATGATGTGTGAGTTTTGAGTTGTGTAGTTGACTTTCTCAAATAAGCAATTAACCATTCAAGAAGTACAATACTCTATAGAAGAATTACTTAGGAGCTTCTCAAGAGTGTGAAAGTGAAATGAACTATGAACTATAACCATGAAACATTAGAGATCATCAGCATTACTCATTTTGGGGTTAATTTTACCCTGGATTTATCCTAAACTACCCTAGAAAAGTCAGGAAATATTTTTTGATTTTTTGAAATAAATTCTACCCTAAATCTACCCCAAGAAAACAAGAAAAATGAATATTTTGGTATTTTTTGTTGAAGAAATCGAAGAGAGACTAGTGCCTTCAAACCCTTGGGCTATGGGGTCTTGGGATCAAATCCTCCAAGTGGCATTGTATGTAAATGCTTGGTTAAAATCCCCACATAACACAAAAGAACTACATGTTCCAAGCTATTGAAGCTTCGTGCAAACCCTCATCAAGGAAGACTGATCATTAAAAAAGCACACTTTAGCTCATAAACTAGCATGTACCCTAGCTTACGCCACCAAATCTATAGCCTCTACAAAGGTACGAAAACTACAAGCTAGCAACAAAACTAAACCACAAAATTATAAGATCATTCAATTGGAGCAAACATACTCTTCCAATGAACTAGGAGCATGAACCTTACAATGAAGAAGATAGCATGTTACCTCAACAAGAAGAATCAACAAGTAGTCCCAGCCATAGAAGAAATCCAAGAGACAAAACCTTTAAATGCAAAGTGATAGAATTTCTCTCTAGTGCTTAACAACAAATGAGAATGAGAAGTGAACTCTTTATATAGGAGAGAGGTTCAACCTTCTTTACAATAAAATAATAATAAATGTGTCCAAAACACTAGATCCAATCTAGGAATCCTCCCAATACATAAAATAATCATCAAACTCCCAATAAAAGGGGGACACCCTCATCCAAAATGGTCCAAGAGTGAAGAATGGTCCATGAAATAGCCAAATAAGGAGGGCACTCTAGCAAAGAAGTACCAAAACCCTCACATGTGTTGCAAATGACGATCCTCAAGCAAGACGTCTCCCAAAAATATGCTCCAAAAGTGCAATGACCTTCATAAAAATGGGTGGGTTGGCCTTCAAATAAGTGGAAAAAGGTCCAATCATCAAACAAAGTGTGGAACACCTCCCTCAAATCCTCCAACGATCCATCAGGCATGTGTAGAAGAGGGGGCAGCCCCATCATGCTAGCTCAAACGAGCCCCTTATGAGGCTCCAAAGTTCCAAACATCATCACAAATTCCCAGGATGTGAAAGGGGGGTTCACACGTGTGGGAGGGGTCTAGGAGTCTCCCAACCCTCCCACATATGATATACATAGCTCAAAATACAAGGAGGGGTGACATCCCCTTTCATGTGTTAGGAGACATTATAAATCATCATCATTATGGAGCGCTCCATCTCCAAATGCCTAATGATCATCAAACATAAGAGTATAATCATACCAATGTGTGTAAATGTAATCTCTGTAGTAGAATAAACCTAACCATCATTAAACATAGACAATGTTCATCCAATATGACAATAATAAACAAGATATAAGTTACAACAACACTTTATTTAATAACCCAATAAATAATTTAGCCATCTAAGTCTAACATTAGAGCAACCCTTAAAACCCTTTTACATGTGAGAGCCTTGTTGTCCACTAAGTTGCACTTAGGTGGACTCATTGTGAACCTCGGAAGACTTGAACAACTTACATTGTTCATTTCCAGAGTTGAGAAGTTCATCAGGCCAAATTTTTGGCCCTTTGTAAAATTTGCATGTCCAGACCCCCATGGGGGAATTGTAATAAGTTGGTCTAACCATGATACTTTTGTAAAAGGCTTGGCCTACCTTAGGTTTAACTATCAAGGGGATACTCTAGAGTGTTTTTTTCTTAGGAATTATGTGTTGCGCTTCAGTGGTGTATAATTCCTGAGTTTTTCACTCACACCTCCAAAGCTGGAATATTTTTCATGGTGGTCGAACCTAGGGAGATTATTAAAGCTTATGTGTCTATGTATTTTTCACATGCTAGCCATCAGTATTGAGACATATGGACATGCACTAGGTCCCTGTTATCACACAACTTGTAGTTGTCTCTAAAGGTATCCTATCCAAGATGGTAGAGGTGTAGACAACTAAAGAGGTGACCCAAGAGATGCCACGATTCCCAATCCCAGCTGGGTGTCACGTTAACCGAGGCACTTGTTATCACATCCATGTTAGCTGGAGCTACCATGCTGCAGATTGTGTGGTCAGGGACCAAACTACATTTTTTTTCCCAGATCAGAGATCAGATGGCCTTAGAGGGGGCATCTATTGTATTGACATTGCCCGGAGCAGAGATATCAGAGGGGACAGATTGTACTTTGATGGTCCAGAGCTACTACAGAGCAGTGATTACAGGGTCCCCCTTCCTTGCCGAGCTTTGCATGATCTCATTGAGAGAGTTACTTAGCCATATTGTGATGAGAGCATTACAGAGTACAGCTGGATTACCACTTATTGCCTGGATTCAGCAGAGATTCAGCTTCAGCAGCAGGTATATGGTATGGTAGGTATAGCATATTATGGATATTGCTCATGATGTTTGCTTTCAGATTTGTTTAATTATGATAGTACATGGACTAGATCTATGATGTCTGATGTGGTGATCTCATGTTTTATTACGATGTTGATGGCCCTTGGTGAGGTCAGTCCACCTCTTTCAGTAGACTCCTGTATATGCACACTGGTTCCTGTCCCCACTATTGGTATAGACTTGGTCATTCGTTCTCCTAGGCAGCTAACCTTGGATCCACCTGTCACTTCCTTCCACCCATCTGACTCATCCATTTTTGGTTCTTTCCCGACTTGGACCTTGATATGTGGCCTTGAGGATCCCCTTCCCCATTGACCCATGAGTATGCCATGACTCCCTGTTTATTGTGCCTCGGCTCTTTAGTGTGTGAGATGCATTCTCAAACCTGGGATTTGCTCCTGTCGGTTGCCCCCGATGTTGCAATGCAGTATAGGATTATGTAGACTCACCGGGTGTTCCCCATTAGTCATCGAAACATGCACACTTGCCCCCATTACTTTGCAGTATGGGCGCCATTGTTATATCTTCTGAGATATGTATGAAGCCGGAAGGGCTATGAAATGTAATGAAATGAAATGAAATGTAAATGAAGCCAAAAAGGCTATCTAGATGTAAATCAAGCCAAAAAGACTAAGTAAGAAAGTGAAATGTAAAGTCCAAGAATGTGTTTTTGAACACACACGGACACAGGCCAGCCATATATATCAGAGCATTGTATTGGTTATTTCCTCACCTAGTCCTGCGGGGCAAGGAGGTGAGATGGAGTAAGGGACATGTTATCACACAACTTGTAGCTGCCCCTAGTGGTATCCCATCCGGAACGGTAGAGGAGATGGGCAACTAAAGAGGTGACCCAAGAGATGCCATGGTTCCCAATGCAAGGTGGGAGTCACGTCAACCGAGGTACTCTTCACTTTAGATCTAGATAAGTCAAGACCTAGGGGGAGACCCTATTACCAATCAAAGATGATTGGACCCAAACAAAGGTTCCTAGGGATAAGTAGATAATGAGTTACGGAAACCAATGCAAGGTTAAGTGGACCTAGAAGTTAAAGTATGGTTGAAGGTGGTTTGAGAGATGATTAGTGTTTCAACCAATGTATGATTTAGGCCACATGATGAGCTAAAAAGACAAGATCTAGTACCATGTATTACACAAGTGGGTCCTACTTTCTTGGGATATGTGAAATGGCTTAAAGTGGACCCACAAGGTGAAATTAAGGGATGCAATTAGCACTAGAGGATATGTAATGAGTAGATCTATGGATCTAAATTGAAATTAGAAGTACCCACTTACTGGATCTAAGGTTTGACACAATTCCCAAGGAGTGCGACTTGCTTAAGGAGGACTAATGCCTTGTTGGATGGGTTAATGGAGTCAAAAGATATGTCAAAGTGTAGATCGGGACACCTAGAGGTCAAGACAAGTGGGCTAATTGAGATAGAGTGGTTGGATCTTGCTAGATCTAGGATTTCATGAAATGACCCAAGTGGACTATAATCCCTTAAAACAAGGAATGCTACTCCCAAGGCAGATTGTCACAAAATGATACTCTAGATATAGGTTTCAAGGTATAACCGTTCCAAATCCATTGAAACCTCAACTACCCAGGTCCTAGAAGTGGGCAAACTCAGTCGCCAAAGGAAGTGCGACCTTGCTCAAGGAGGGCTAAAAGGTGGATAAGGTGTGTCAAATCAAGTCCAATGGCCACCAAAATGTAGATCCAAGTAGTTTAGGCACTGATCTATGTGGATCTAGAAAATCAAGCCAATCCAAGGGTTAGATCTTACTAGATCTGAGTTTTAAGGTGCCAAGTAATTCAAAAGGGGGTTTTAATCCCTTAAAATGTGGAATGATGCCCACAAGGTAGAAATCACCCAAGTAAAAGTCTAGGGGTAGGTTATCAAGTGTGTAGATTGCAAATCAAGTGGGATCTCACCCACATGCTAGATCTAACCCAACAAGCGTTCCAAGGAAGTGGATTTGGTTCAAGAGGGCTATATTGCCTTGAAAAGTGTGTTAATTTTAACCCAATCACCACCAAACTATAGATCCAACTAGGGGTGGATGCTATAGAGGTGGGTTCTTAAGATCTTTTCAAAAGCAAGGCTAGATCTAAGTAGATCTAAGAAAAACCAAAATTGGGGTTTTGATTAATTAGGGTTTGTGACCAATGAAGAGAGAATGGATGGAAAGAGACACATACCTTGTAGATCTTACCTCAATTGCTTGTGCCCACCTTGCAAATTGATAGCATTCTCCTATGTGTATATTCAAGAGTGAGATCCAAGAGCTCCAACCAAAACGTCCTCCTCCAAGATAGTTAAATCGTCCTCCTCCTACAAGACAAGATCAAAGAAACAAGTCAAGTAAGATGATTATGAAAATGATAGAAAGATGTAATAGAAAGCATCAACTATGTCACAAAGATACAATAATGATACTCCCTGTCACAAGATCAACCCAAGAGAGAATATGTGGATCCCTCCAACAATAACCCTCAAGAAATCGCCCTCCTCTCCACCAATTCGACTTTCCTGCAAGAAAACTAGTAGAAGCACCAAAATCCACAATGATACATAGAAGAGATACTGTATACTCAAGATGCAAGAGAATCCACAAGACAAGAGAGATATGCTCCACAAAGAAGTGTTCTATTCTAATATTCCAGAGCTCCAAAGGTGAGCTATACAATAGGGGATCTCCTCCTTATATAGGATAATAAAGACCAAAACCCTATACCACTTTACAATACTACATCAAATGAGTGGTTGAGATTAAAAGATCTCAATACATGATCAATGGCTAATAATGAATCATAACAATATATCACATGGATCACCCAATATAATGATGACGTCATAGTCTAAAATAGTCATGGAGGGTGATGTCATCCACTAGAGGGGGTAAAAGTACCAAAGCCCACCTCATAATGACTAGGACATGACATAAGAAGCACATGGTGGGGCTAGGAGGCATCAATCCTTACCAGCTCATCCCCAAGGCACAATAAAATAATAAAATATGTCCAAGATAATATAAATGATCAAATCTGTGACAGACAAGCAATAAAAGACCTCCTGTGATCGCTGTGGGCCTACCCACATGGTAAAACTGGTTGGAAGATAGTGGGATCACCCTGGAAGACCTCTGTGAGAACCAAATGCCAAAACCTTGCCTCAATTGCCCAAATCGAATTCCTCAGTGACCACTTTGTCCCATTTTTAACTGCCTCAGTAACTGTGAAGTGCCAAAACTGCCTCCCAGGGCATCTGCGCTGTCCAACTGAGCCCACCAGGCTCTCTAGAAGGGGGGGTAAATGGTAAAAACAAGTGGCTGGACCACCCCCTCCTCATACAGTGCCCTAGGTGAACTGGCCTCTCATGGCCCCGACTGCTCAGGCTGGGAAATCAGCCCCAAATTTGGTCAACAAGTGCAAAATTGCATCAATCACTGTCAAAAGTGCCCGGAAATGAAAGATAAGTGTCTCATTGGATCCAGAAGACCCAAATCCACTAGGAATGTGTACTCATACACCATGGGTTGCCCTAATGGGCCAACTGTAGGGTCCACCATATATGGACAGTGCATAATCTAATGATCTGAAATAATAATAAAACCTGCTGAACTACATCAATCATCATCTGAACCATATGTCCATCATATGACATCATCATCAAGTATGTGGGACCATCAATCATCCTCAATAGGTATATATATATATGGCCCACATCATCACGGATCCCAATAATATACAACCAAGGATAAATCATGTCAGTAGACTAAGACATGCTTCTCTAATCATTCTCACAGCCAAGCTCAAAGTATAACATCCATTCAGTGGCATTAATCAAGTTAGCATATTCCTTTGTTATATAAAATTACTTGCACAATAGTTCAAATGACAAACTCACCCATTGGACATGGTCAAACTGCTAGTGAAGGATGAAGGCTAGGAACAAGGTTGGGCCAAGGGGTTGACTTGTCTAACTTAACTCAAAAATACTTTGGACTGGGAGAAGGGGGAAAGCTACAAACTCTGTGTTGGACAAAATAACACGGGGGATGGTTGTGCCTCACAAATGGATAAGTTGTTCAGAGAGTGCTTATTCAACTTAGGCATCATGTCTACATCAAGTTGATCCAGGTTCATTAGGATCATTCAATTTCATTTCATGGCCTTTTTGGCCTACATAACCCTTCGGATCTCAAGTGTGCTGATAAGCACAACTAGTTGCAGCTTGCATCCAGGGCATGTTTTTCAAATACATATAAGGTCAGCAATTGTTTAGATATAGCTTTTAAGAACCATTGCTTTTTGGACCTTTCTTATACTCTTCGAGAAGTATTTTTAGCTGTTCATCGCTCTTGCCCTTTTTTTAGTTTCCATGGGCGAATTTATAAGTTTCCATAAGTAGAACATGAGCTTTCAGTTTTAGGCAACAACATCTCAAATGACTAGGGGGAGTTCGAGCCAACGCCAAACATCGGGACAACCGACCAAAATGATTTAAGCCTACAATCCAACTCACCAAAGGCAAGTTTTGTCACCAACTTAGAGCCGAGACACTGAACATACAGAGATGCAGTCCAAACACAAAGGTAGAAAAATGGGGAAGTCCTCAGTATCAGAAAGTCAAATGAGACAGGTCAAGGTTTAAAGTCAAATAGGAAAGTCATGTATAGATGGAGTCAAGTGAATATGGAGCCTACACTAGCAGACAACTGGTGTCAGGAAAGACCATATCTATGTAAGGTGGAAAACCTGTGGGTTTTGTTAAATGACCTAAATGTGCAAGCAATTGTCCATTTTATGATTTATAGTTCATTTTAAACAGTTTGCCACATCAGGAATAATATACCAAGCAGATGCTGTGAACATGACTAAATCAACAAGATAATAATCCACAGTCAATGATAACATATCCATAGATCATACAACATCATCATAGTAATAAACATCATATACCATCTGAAACACTGCTGTAATACATCTCTAAGCACTGAACTGAAACTATATGGGATAAAGGGTCACATCGGTCATCAAATCTAAACTCTCAAGGCTCAGCCTTGACACGAGGTCTAACATAAGTCTGAATAATATACTGCTCTGATCATGAGTGATCACAAAATATACAATCATCATAGCCATGCTCTGAATAATGGAAGCTCTGGAATGTGCAAATATATGCTAAACAAGAATAGTAGCCCTGCTACTATGGTGTGATAACAAGACAGCTATGCGAATTGTCCCCTAGAGTCTCAAGTTACGGTTTGTCAGACACCCAGTCATGGAGGCTCTAGAAAAGATCCTCACGGAGTCTGTTGAAGGCACGAATGTGAGTTGCAAGGAGTGTGTTAGATGATTAGTGGTGGTTTCCCTGCACTGTACCCATTTCTAAGGCACCGCCTTTCCCTTGTGTTATCATGGTATGCTTATGTCGGTGGGTCCCTCTTCCCCCTTCTATCCAAAGGGTCACATGGTCATGGTTTTTGTCTTTCCCCTATCTTTTCACCTCGTTTATCCACCTCACCCAAAGTTAGATAAGTGACGAAGTCTATAAGTGTGCATAGCAGTTTTTGAGTCTTTGTTAGAGGTGGTGGGCCCACCTCACCTGGGGCCTATTTTTATTGAGATATTATTTATTATGATCACCATGTCGTTGTTGTATGTTTTTAGTAATTTACTAACATAAATAAGGAAGCCTTGGCATTCCATGTTGCATGCAGGTTTCAGCCATTGCCATTTTGACCAGAGTTGACTTGGTCAAACTAGTTTGACCAGGCCAAAAATGGGTCCCAAGCATCTATTTACCCTCAAGCTCGTTAAAAAACAAGTGAGGCACTCATCAGTCATGATGGGGAAAAAGAAAAAATTTTGTGTTACATTTTATTTACGAAAGTACATCGTCGCTCTTGAACATGGCACTCATTTGCATTTGCATTCATGACTTGGGTCATCCGTTTTGTCTTCGAGTTATACTGATTTCATTAATTATGTCACTCCTTTGGGTCATCCGAAGAATGCTTCCACTATCAGTTGCATTAGGGGTCAGCATCGTTCTCGTCATGTCAATTCTACCAAGCCATGCCATGCCATGCCCATGTTCAAGAGATGTTCATCGCTCATCATCTGCAATCAGTATACTTTCCACCATGTCGATCTACCTTAAGTCAATCTTGCACATTACTCTACCGTCCGATCTACTCCAAACATCTGTTATCGAGTTTCGTGTCATTGATGGGGGATTCATCATGGCCCTCCTTCGACAGATTCATCCTTGTCAACTTCAACACATCATCCGAGGATTGAGTCTAGAAACCAATCAAGTACCTTGGGCCTGCATGCCTCAATGGCAGGCTACCTCGCTTTCAACATGAGTTTACATCATTGACTCTTGATTGAAAGATTTCATCGAACGTTCGACCTCAACTCATTTATTCACGCTCGGTGATATGTACTATGATACCTTGGGGATCATTGACATCAATGGTGATTTCCCTCACACTTGTTAACGGTATACATCAATGACCGGTAATCAAGTGGTTTCTACCATGTTCGACTCCAAAACATTGTAATCACATGGATAGATTCGTATCATTGCGGGTTCAGCTTGAAAACCCTGGAGAAGTCATATTCTACCCAGGTTGCGATGGAGATTGTTTGAGTCATATTACACAGATCCACTTTTGTATTGGTCGTGGCTGTGTTATCATCTCATCATGGATCTACAATTGTGACTAGTAGCCATGATTATGTTCAGTCGGTCTTTACTTCCATGGATCTGCAATGTATTGGTCGGCAGCCATATTGTGAGTCATGTGAGACTTGTATCTTAGAGTCAATTGTACTGCAGCAGCGTCCTCCATCTAGCAAGTCTTTGCCATTTTATCTTTCAAAGCACTTCACCTATCTTGTTTTGCCAGCTTCATGCTTTGGGGGGCATTCTGTTACACCTAAATCTCGTCATCATGAGTCCCTTGTTAACTCAATGCCTTTATCTCTGAAGTCTCCATGATCAAGCAAGCCACTTAGAGCAAGTCGATGCCCTTTGTCCACATTTGTAGTTGGGTCAACGCATATTGTCTTTGAGCAAGTAGCGCCCAACTAGGGTCGGTGCAGAGTGTATTCTGCCAGCCTACGCCGGCGATGCAGAGTGTCTTTGTACAACCTGCATTTTCCCTATCAAGCGTAGGTTGCCCTCATGCAGCTTGCGTCGGAGTTGGTTAATTGGGATAAAGGTAGCTTTCGATCGATTTCTAGAAGTTGGATGAGGTGGATCCCTATTTCTAACTCCTAGGTGAGTTGTCCTACGGTTCCCTAACCTTAAGGGAGGATCCCTTAGCCCTCTCCCCATGATCCTCAACCTACTCTATCCACTTGGTCCTATAAATACAAGGCTCCTCTCCATTCCAAAGGGAGGAAGTCTATAGCACTTACATGCTGGTGGAATTAGCCTAAGGTGATCCCTATCCATCTCTTGGGAGGCTTACATTTCGTTTGGAGGCATTGGCTTGGCTTGTTGGAGGAGGATTGCAGCGTTAAGGCTTGGGTTGTAATCATCTCTCTACTTTGTATTTCCCTCTTTTATACAGTGATATAAACTCTTTCCACAAATGTTATTGTGTTGATAATGTTTGTAGTTTTACTTCCTTAACTGTTTACTTAGATCAGTTATTGTTTAGGCATGTTTTACTGCTTGTATTGTTTCCACATGTTTTGACAGGTCTTGCAGCTACGGATCTAACGACCACGGAGCTTGGAGCAACAACGAGGAAGAAGATCTACAATCTGAAGGTAAGACGTCTAATTACTTGCTCTCTAACTAGATCTAGGAAAGTAGTTCTATGTTCTGTCTTATTTGTTCTAGATTCGCATTGAACTAGGGAGATCTGGCTCGCGTCCGCTCGAGTAGATTGTCCAATAACAATTTTCAATTCATGGTAAGCAGACTTGCACTTATAAACAACCCCTAGTTACCAAACACCGATAACCTTCAAAACAGCAAGTAAAGGAATGCTATATCTACAAACACATCAAACTGAAAATTATGACAACCACAAATCTGCAGCACTCGACTCCATAACAGAAAATTACTCACTTGCCAAAATCTCTAGACAATTTTCAATGGTCAGTGCCTATCTCTCCTCTATGGAATAAGAGAAGAAGAGGATGTGCAATGCGTGTAGACATTCTAATTGAGGCACCAAGGTTGACCATGTCAAAATCCTACCCCTACCTAGAATAGTGTGCCCTCCCTACATAAGTAAATTTCCTAGAATAGAATGCTCACTAGGAGATAATGCATGCATGAAAGAAAGCACCTCATTCCTAGGGATCTGAGCCTTGTTCTAAATTTGGAAAAGCCTCTAACTCATGCACTTTACATGCACTTTAGCTAAATCTGGAAAAGCTAAACTAAATAATAATAGTGAATTCTAATTATGGAAATAACTAAAACCATCTAAGGCTGGTGTGTGCATGCACCTCTACCTCTATCTACATAACTGTTGTGCGCCCCTCAATACACACTGATGCTGCGGAATAATCCCAATGCCTTCTCTGTTGTGCACAGGAACAGAGGTACTGCTGCTGCAGAATCTGCTCATCATGCTGCACCACAACAGGAAGGAGAACACATGTGCTAACGAGTCAATGGTCAAACAGGTGGTTGGTCCTGCATCAACCAACTCAGTTACATGTCAAAAGGTTAGCATTATCTCTCATTTTGCAGCAGAGCTTTAAAAATCAAGTTTTGGAAAACATTTGAGAGGGCATGTGGTGTTATATAGGACGCATCACGATGTGAAATTATGGAGAGCATATTGGAGGATTTCCAACAGGTTGATTTCCACTATCATCATAGACAATTGATGATCAAATGCACAACTCAAAAGCAAATTGCAGATATCTTTGGCAACACACTTAGTCCATATATGTTCGTATTTTGGGACAGGCATTTGTTTTCAATAAGGCCATGGGAGGGTGAACTGTGATAGAGTCAACTTAGTCTAATGGTCATATCATTATGTTTATTAGGTGATGAAACTAGCATAAATTCATCTTAACCTCAGATCTATTAAGCAACTAAGAGGACTTAAATTCATTTTTGCTTTCTTTAACTTCGGCAAAAAAAAAATGGCATTAGATGTCAACATCAATTTGTTTCCAATTTATTTTATTAATGTTACCACCATATATACACAGAGATCTCTCCCACCCCACATTGTAGGAGCACCTTGCCTCTCTTGGTTAAATAATAAAGTGACTTTAGAGACAATGTGTTAAAGTCACATGTCATAAATAAGGATAGGAGATGTAAAATGTTAATTAACTTCTATGTTATGTCAACAAAATGATAGGTGGTTGTACGGGTAAATGTCTCTCTCACGAGACAACATTGTTTGTCTATCTCATTATTGCACATTGAATAATATCCAGTGATTCTCTTTTATCTCTCTCTACGTAGGTGCATTATTTAATAACCCAAAATCCCCAAAGACTTGCACCTAGCCCCAACCAGTTATTCTTGCCTCCGATTGAATTTAACTACGATAGGTGGCCTAACATACCATCGTCTTCACCACTAAACCACAGCACCATCGACCATAGAATTTATTATGGCAACCACCCCACATTTATTAGAAGCCAACCAAGGACATTTTTCACATGAACTAGCATCTATAAAAATTATAGCGACCATTTTCTCCATCAAACAATTATGCCTACCTCTCCTAATTGATGCACATTATCCCTTCTAACTTGCAGCAATTACAGTTCTAATAAACTGAGTCGTATGCTTATGACAGAATGAGTTAATTACCACACTTATACAGAACTCATCCTAATATTGTATAACTACAAACTAATGCAGGTACATGAATTTAAGGCTTAATATTGCACTGCATTTTGTCTATGGATAACCACCATCATTCTTGAAGGAGAATCCAACCACACTACTCCCAACAACATAGCCACATTGTGAACTTCATCAATGTCAACATGCATATAATTATTAGTATTACCCTCATTCGTAACTTAAAATATTCTTGTAAAGTAAAAATAAATGCTTGTACTGAAATGCATCATCATGGAACCTAGTTCTGGCCTTAAAATTGATGATTGTAAGCTCGCATTAGAGCTAGTACTATACTAATCTAAACATATAAAAATCATGAATGGTGTCCTATGTATATCTAGTATAACTAAGCACATGGGTGACTAATATGACTGGTGTCATACAAGTGATCAATACAAAATGGCACTATATGGACCAGCAGTTATAAATGGGCCGTACAAGCAACTGATATGAACGATGTCCTGTAAATGATTGCTATAAGTGTTGCCAATGGCAATATGAGTAACTGGTGCAATTAGGTCATACAAGTTGTTTACTCAATTTTCTTTGTAGCTACTATGATTACCAATGTTGATAAAAGTGCCAAGTTAGTCGAGCCATGGATTAGTGAGCCAAGACCACCTGTGACTTTTGTTTCAACATAAATGACGATGAACATCAAATGGTGCTGCAACATTGACCTCCAGGTCACATAGGTGGTTTAACGTTGGGTGTGCTTTAACCTCTCAAATATGTGTTGTGGGAGGGGGTGCATTGTAGCTACAGGGTGACGGGGAAACTGATCCATAACAGTATTAACTAACAGCAATTTGATTGCACAGCCTTTGCCCATCTTGTATAAAAATATTTAGGCCGAATTGGTTCAATATAATTCTATGTGACCAATATTGAAACAATTTAGTTTTGTAAAGGAAAAACTAATTGATTAGATGGCTGATATTCATGTTTCCCCACATATATATATATAAAACCAGTTTAATATCATCTTTCAAGTTCAATACAACAATTACAGTTTGACAGAGAACCACAGAAGTGGACAAAGCATATTTTGGGGCTTGATGCTGAAGACATCTTGCAATGGATTAAAATATACAAAATACTATTGCAAGAACAGATATATATTGGAGAGTAAATCAAGAAGAAATATTATTGTCAGTATGGAAACCTCTAAATAATAAAGAGTTGAGTTACATTTTGTTTAATATTATATAGGAAATTTATACCAAGATTAAGCTAGTCATCAGAATGAAAAACTTCTAAGATCAAGGTTGACTCTATGCTGTAATACATGTCAGAGAACAATCATAATATCTTATATATTTTATTTCATAAAGGTACTAAATTCCCATTAAAAGAGTTGAATGAGCATTAGATTAAAAGAATGGCTGGCTATATTTAACTATAAATAAACACTAAGATAATGAACCAGTTTTGCAAGCACCTGTCCTGCAACTGAATAAATGGAAAATTAAACAAAAAAATAAACCAATAGTACATATAAGATGTAAGATTTACCTGATTGATTCTGACTCGATGTTGACAATCTCACCAGACATAAGCTCATATTGGTAACGGCAACTTGAACAGGAGACAAGCTGGTAAAGTACAACTTTTAGTACCAAGATATGCTACTGTTGAAACAACAAAGCATGGGGAACACAAACTGCACCCAAGCCTAGAATTCAAGGAACCTAGATAATAATTAAGCCTTTGGTTATTACTGACTACCTGTTGACACCATAAAAGCATTACACATCATTCAAACTCTCAACAAGTCTATCTCATTGATTACTCAGGGAAGAGAGAAACAAGTGACCAAAATCAAACAATGATACTGCTATATATAAAATATCATAAAAGGCATTGATGCATATTGAGGACCAAACAGAAAGCTCCAACATTTATTTTTAGCATGTGAACATTAGTGTGACCATTTATATTACTATTAATAACAGTGACATGAACATGTGGCCATTGCATTAATGTTAATGGTAGCTGGTTAAACCACTGTAATAGGCTTATGATACATTAAATAATATTTTGGAAGTGGAATAATTCGAGAGAATTCCATACCTTGCAGTTCAGAGAATTTATTTTTTACAAAGTTTATCTGTCATATATGCCATGATTGTATGGGATTATTTTGGAAAAGAAGATTAGCTTATGGCTAGAAAGTCACAGAAAAAGAGAAAAAGGCCAAGCTATTTTTAGTCTTTAGAAGCTGTTAAAGTCCCACCCTAACTCCCCTAGTTGGTGGAATAGGTTGTGTTACCTCCTAATTTGTACATTAGGTGGATTTCTTGCGAGCCGCCAGGGTTATGAATATGTTCAATGTTCAGAAGTTCATCAGGCCAAATTTTTGGCCCTTCGTAAAATTTGCATGTCCAAACCCCCTTGGGGGAATTGTAATAAGTTGGTCTAAGCATGGTCATTTTGTAAAAGACTTGGCCTACCTTAGGTCTAGCTATCAAGGGGATACTGTAGAGTGTTTTTTCCTTAGGAATTATGCGTTACTCTTTAGTGGCGTATAATTCTTGAGTTTTCCACTCATACTTCCAAAGCTGGAGTATTTACCATGGTGGTCGAACCTAGGGAGGTTATTAAAGTCTATGTGTCTATGTATTTTTGCATGCTAACCATCAGTATAAGTTGTATGGACATGCACTAGGTCCCCTAGGAGTTTGAGTCAATTCCGATAAAAATAATTTTTCCGTAAAATTAGACTATTTTTTAACGGTTTAATTAGAAAAATTCAAAGTGTAATAAAAGCATGGTCTGGAGTCGAAATTTGGCGTGGGGATGCTTGTTTTCACGCTTAGAGCATCCTCTTTAACCTAAGACCCACTTTTTCTGGGTTTCGAGCGACTAAATTTTCATTTGTGGCAATTTTTCCTAAAGATGCTACAAAACGACACTTAAATGTTAAGTGTTCTACGAAATGCACAAAACACAAAAAATAAAAGATCCAAAAATGTGATTAAAAAATTATGGGAAAAGGGTGGCTTAATAGTTTATTAGGAGAGGCGACTTATTTAAGTGGATAGCACATGTTTTATAAAGTCAAAAGGATTGGGCAAAGGTTCCAAAGGGAGAGGGGCGCCCCTCTCATGAGGTGGCAGCCACCTCATCCCATCACACCAACCAATGCTCCGAGCTCTTATGTCAAACGCATCAATCACTCCATTAATTATGGGTGCGCCCCCTCTCTCAAAGGACTCATGCACTCGCCCTCTTCTTCTTCCGTTTGCTATTTAAGCAAGAGCTTGCTCCATTGATAGGGATGGATGCAAGGAACCTCTGTCGTATTGTGTATAATGCTTCTTGCCTTTTGTGCAAAGATTTTTATTGAATAAATTGAGACTTTGGAGGTCCATATGGTGCAAATGTCATGATTGAGAAAGCTTGTTCCATATCGAGGTGATATTTGTCTATGCTTAACTTCTGCAATTCTTAATTCATTGATCTATTCTAGCTTGGAAGTTTATTGTTAATCCATTGAATAAGCATTTGTAGTCTCAATTTGTTTATTTATATTGTGTATTTGAAGTCAAGGAATAGCCGAAAGTAGTCAGTTATACTCAGGCTCTTCAAAATTTCTTTTATCATAATATACTAGGTTTGATCATGGATTGTTTGTAGTTGTGTTGTGTTGCAAATCACCAAAAGCGAAGGAGGTTGTTAAGCTCAGCTGCATTTTCTTTCTCTTCACAACCATTTTAAGACTAATATTCTTTTGTCCTACAGGATTCTCCTCATTCTCAAAATATTCGAGATTCGGAAGTCACCTTTCTTCCATCTTACAAATTTTAAAACTCTTTCTCTCCATTTTTCCTTGTTTTATTTTGCAAGCAAGTTAGATCTATAAAATTTCATTTTTAAATCTAATTTGTCATGCAAACATAGTATATCTAAGAAGTGCTTTTAAAAGTCATATTTCAAAACTTTAGATCTAGTTCCAAATCTTCAATATTTGAAATATTAGTTTCCTATCATTATCAAATATTGTATTGTAATCTTCATGTACTTTTGACTAACAAATACTAACCTTTTAACAATCTTTTTGTTCATTGATTTCTTGTTGTTTTACAACAACAAAAAAAGGCGAAGGAAGGAAAGCTACAACTTAAGGCATAAATACAAAAATTTCCCTCTTCTCCATCCCTTTGCTATCCCTTTGCCTTCTTAGGCCTAAAAGTCTCTAGAATCAAGCTGCATAAGCGGATCAAGAGCGCTCTCTATCGGAGGGTTAATTTATTGTAAAAAATCATTAATAAAAAGCAAATGGAATTACGGCTCCCACACCCTTCTTCGCCCATTTGGGGGAAGCCTATATCTTTTACTTTGGTTTTTACCTGCATTCAAACTAAAGTAGCATGCTAGGATAGTTTCTTTTTTTTTTAAGTTGATTTATGCTTCTTGTTTAGATTCAAATTTTTTCATACTAAAAAGAACTACTAATCTCCTTGCTTTTCCGAGTACGGTTTTCGAACCTCAAAGAGACTCTTGGGTAGATAATTAGAAAACTTGTCTCTTTTCATTTCAGCATTTTATTTCTCAACAAGGTAGTGTTCATAAAATCTCTTGAATCACGCTCTTAAAGTGGATCAAGAGTGCTCTCTGTCCGAGAGTCAATCTTAAAATTTATTAACTTAAAAAATCTCTTGAATCTCGTTCTAAATCGGATCAAGAGTGCTCTCTATCGGAGAGTCAATCTTAACAAATATTTTTGCAAACACCGCATATGCTCTACCCATCGCAGGCTGGTCTGAGCTTTGGGATATCAAAAGCGGTTGTTTTGCACTTCATAATTTTTCACATTTAATTAATACTCATTAATAAAATTAAGTCCCACAAAAACCAATGAAAATCCGGCATTGCCTCGTTGTGATCGAAAGTGGGGAAATTCTGACTAAGGAAGCGGGAACCACTAGGAGGCGACCTCAGAGCACAGTTAGACTACATCCTTGTTGGTTTAGTGTTGAACATCGCTCTCGAGACTCCGCCCCAGCCCACACGTCATTGTAAGGAGCCACCTAGATCATATTCCGGACATATTTCCTGTACCGCAAGGTATATCGGAAATCTCCCCTTCCCACAATAATTCAACTTCATCTTTCAAATCACATAATAAATAAACCAGGAGACATTCGCACAATAGTCCCTTAGCAACATTTTACGGACATTGACTCCATTTAGCACTGGTCTTTGAGCAATAGCAATACTTTACAAATCTTTGCTTTATATCTTACGAATATTTTTGTTGTGTATCTTATGAATTGTTGTTATTATATCATGCTGTGGATGTGCCATTTATTAAATTTGCAAATAAGCTTGGTTTAATTTTGTTGCAATTCAAAAACTCCTAAAACAACATCCATTCCAATCACAAAAACTTAAACTTAAAAAATCCTTAGCAACCTTTTTTTAGTAGGGTCTACCCCCCTTGGCTTCGTTAGGAGTTTGCCTAAATGGAGGAGTCGGGATCAGGTGATAGCACCTGACTCTTTGCTTGCCCCCAAGGCCACACCGAGCAGCTTTGAAAGATTTCTGCTGCGCTCCCCCCCAGGTGTGCAATCTCAACGGCAACAGATTGGAATAATTCAAGAGAATTCCATACCTTGCAAGTCAGAGAATTTATTATTTACAAAGTTTAGTTGTCATATATGCCATGATTGTATGGGATTATTTTGGAAAAGAAGATTAGCTTATGGCTAGAAAGTCACAGAAAAAGAGAAAAAGGCCAAGCTATTTTTAGTCTTTAGAAGTTGTTAGGGTCCCACCCTAACTCCCCTAGTTGGTGGAATAGGTTGCTAATGTATTGAGGGCCATCTTTACTAAATAAGGCCCCAGAGGCAGTAGTGTGTGAAATCAATAAACGTAAGTGGCCTCATTAACGAAGGTCCACTAGTTAGTGGTTGCAACCTCATTAATGGAGGTCCACAACGTGGCTAGAGTTTTGGTCAATTAGAAACTATATATAGTAGTAGAAGCTATGTAATAGGTTGTCAAGTGAATATTCTTGTACATGGAGCTCTGCCCACGTTGGAGGTTGCCCCTCAAAGAGGCAAGTGAACATTGTATGTAGTTTTGAATATAAATAAAGGTTTACTTACTATTGTCATTTTCCAGTTCTAATTCTGTTTATTTGCTTTATGCAGCTATATTTCAGTCTATTTTGCTCTAAATATTCTGTTTCAACTAACAAGGAACACCACAAGTGGTATCAAAGCACTTTCCAAGCCAACATGCACTCCAATTTTAGAAGAAGAAAAAAAGTTAAGCCAAAGATGCATTCCAGCAACTTTAAATAACATAGAGATCTATCATTCAATAGGTAAACCTGCGGGAGGGGAAAACTACATGCAAAAAATACAAGAGGCATCACCTGGTTGGACACCCTTGTAACCTCTGTTGGTACCCCTTTGAGTAGTATAGCATCAATGATCAGACAACAACTATATACAAATTTGTCTTCCACATTCCTTCCAACATATTGAAAGCTCCCTCAGCACACCTAAAACCAGCCTTACATAATCCTGTCAGTCATCCTATTGCCATAATACACTAAGGACAACATTCAGGGAAATCACTCTCATGTACTATGGAATCAATTAGTACAACTAAGGGTACAATCTATCCTCCTTAGTGCCATGAAAGGTTCGACCGAGTGCTATTGTTGGAAACCCTATAGTATAAAAGAGCGCTATAACACTTGAGACTCCTTTGTGCTTAGGATCCTTCAAACCCTAACCTCTCCCTAAAAACCCTAGTTTTTGTAGCACAAGTAGCAAAATTCCTACACAAATTGCAATATCAAGAATTTGGGAATTTAATCAATGCAATATTATTAAGAAGAGAATAATTCTCCCCCAGTTTTTATTTAAAAAGGTCTAGGAGTTGACAACACCATTATGGGAGACCTAGCTCAAATGAATCCTTGTGTGACATTAATCACCATGGTCACTCTATAGTAAAAAAAAAAATTGGACCCACTAGTACCATTGGTTGTGACCTATCTCCACATATTCCTCTCAGGATCCCCCAACATCAAAGTACATAGAGATTTTGATGTGCTTGATTAAATTCCAATCCCTTACCCTCATACATGATAGAATCCAATGAAAATGTTGCAAAACTGAAACCCTGAAAAACTATTAAGTTTGTTGAATTCTAATGGAATCTTAAATTCTACTTTTTGCATATGAAGTCCGATGAGGTTGGAACCACTCTCAAACATCCTGAAACAATTAATGCTAAAGTTAAAAATTTAAGTAAAAGGATGGAAAATAAAGATAAGGAGAATATCATTTACAATTTAATATTATTGACTTCAATGTTATTTGTACAAAACTGGTCAATTTTTTTTTAGAAAAACAGTGTTTTTATAACTATGAAATGTTAATATTATCCAGAGGTCACTATTCACTCTGGATGCCCTGATATCTCAAGGATTTGAGTCTCTATAAGTCAGAAATACAATAAAGACTTAAGACAAAAATAATACCAGGTCTCTTAACACTTCAACCAATTAAATAAGCAGCAATCACACATAAACTCACAATATACCCTGGAAACTCCAAACAAAAAAACCAGCTTTCTGTGGGGCTTTCATCTTTCTTGAGCCCAGAGCAACGTAAGAATAGATTTAGTACATACAACTCTTCAGAAACAAATGACCGAACCAGACAGGGTACGATACCCGATATCTGCAGTAGCTACAACTACTGCTCTTGGGAAATGTGCCCCCTGCTGTCAGTTGAGATCTGAAACTGCTGAAGATCTGTCGCAGCCTCTCTCGGGATGTACTATCTCCCCCTATACTCCACTACCCTGATTTGCTCTCTCTGGAATGAAATCCTACTCTGCTCAAGGTAGAATGCCCCCCTGAAGGTCTGCATGCAAAAGTGTGCCCTCCCTCCAACCACCGGAAAAACGTCCTAGCTCAGATCTCTGTCAATCTGATCTCTGCTCATCACAGATCTTCTTCACACAATGAAGAAGACATACTCTACTAATCTCAACTGCTCTGGCCTCAATCAGGATCCAAAATGTCATCCTCTTCTCTGGAAGTGTGCCCCCTCTCTGCAGCAAGATGCCCTCCCTCTGAACTTTGTAGAAACCTCACTGATAAGCTCTCTCAGCCCACAATCTCTAGCGGATAAGTGCCTCTGATCAAGTGAGGTCTGATCCAACTCAAATCCCCTCACTCTCCCTATTGCAAAATCTCATCTCTCTCTCAGAAAGTCGCCCTCTGCATGCACAATGCGCCCCTCTCACTCCAACTAATCTCTCTCTGATAAGTCTATTGAGTAATTGTTATCACATTTATAGTAGCTAGGGCTACCATATATTTTTCCAGATGCTAGTATATTTTTCAGCCAGTCCTTTACACTGAGATGCTTGAGATGAGCATCTATCTTGGATCACTCCTATGATTATGAGCAGCAGTATTTTCCTTTGCCATGACTGAGTCTCAGGAAACTCAAATTAGATGATTGATGTAGCCATTTTGCCATTACAGAGCAGTATGCCTTGCCCAGAGTTGCAGCAGCAGGTTCCCAATTGACAAATGATAGTTCAGATGGTTTGCACAGGTATATGGTCCAACAGGTATTATCTTGTGTATTGGTTTATATTGCTTTCCTGGTCATTCTAGTAGCATGTTGTAGCATTTAGTCTCATGATATGGCAATCATATATATACATATTGGACTTGGTCTTTATTATGTATTTATCTAGTGTCCTGCTCAGATGATAGAGGTTCTTGTCTATACTCATTGGTGTCACCCTCCTAGGAGAATAGAGGTGATCATTCTCACCATTATTTGGCTTGCTAGTGTTGGTATCATTTTCACTATCTCCATCCATCCGTTACCTTTCAGTTGTTGTTCTACCTTGACTTACTACTCAACTTGTGACATGGAGGACTTTCCCCCACTTTAGCCTCTTTGTTGGATGAGCTTCCCTGTTATTTTGTGTCTCGGCTCTGAGTTCCCTAAGTTGTGTTGGCTAAACCTGAAACAGATAGTACTACCATGATTACATGTATCTGGAAACTTTATTGTATATCTTAAATGAAATCCCATTCTAGAATGTGTTTCTCAACGCACGTGAATGAAAGGCATGTGAAATAAATGTAAATCCAAGAATGTGTTTCTCAACACACATAGATCAAAAAGCATAATAAATGTAAATCCAAGAATGTGTTTTTCAACACACACAGATCAAGGCTATGGAAATGAATGAAAGGCCCAAAAAGCAGTGGTTAAATGTATGCTATATCTAATTATCTGTTGGCCTATACTGTAATGATTATTCCTCATTAGCCTGTGGGTTATGATATGAGATGGAGCTTGGGACAGCTAATTCTAAGTGTCCCCTGGAGTCTTGAGTTACGGTTGCCTGGCACCTGGTCATGGAGGCTCTAGAAAAGATCCTCACGGAGTTGTATTAGCTTGGATGTGAGTTGTAGACATTTGTTAAGGTTGAATAAGCACTTCTGAAACAGCTTACCCATTTGTGAGACACTGACATCCCCTGTGTTATTGCTTGTCCAGCATATGTTTTAGTGTGTATCCCCTTTCCCACTTCCAAAGTGTCACAGTGTCAAGTCAGTATAGTCATCCCTTAGCCTAGCCATGAATTTATACACCCTCACCCATCACTAGCAAATTGATCATAGCCATGAAGTGCATATAGTCTTGACGTTCTAAGTCTGAGCTATTATTATTATTGAAAATCTTGAATATCTTGTTTTAGATCACCAGTGAAATGATTACTTTATGTTTATATTGCTATTGGAATGATTAATTAAGCATGCTTTAACTAAATGCACTTGCAACACCTTAATGTTTATGGTTTGGATCATATTATGGGTTAGTTTGACTTGGTCAAACCCAGTTTGACCAAAGTCAACCACAAGACATGAGATGGGCTAGACCCTGGATGATAGCTATTGATGATATGTGATCCTTATTTGGTCACCAGATGGTTCCATGCAGCAGTTACAGGTTTAGATAGTGATCTGCAGAAATGATTTTGATCATTTGCAGATTATTATTATTTTTATATTGTCCGAGCATGGTGTTGATATTATATGATTACGCAGACATCCATATGGTGTATGAGTATGCACCTTTAGTGCATTTGAGCTCTCTAAGTCCATTGGGACAGTTTTTTTTTCAGTTTCGGGCAGTTTCAGTTGAGATTTCTCTCAGTTTATCACTTCAATGCAGATTTGCCATTAAAAATGGCATGTTAGAGCAGTATCATGAGTTGATTGGTTTACCTATGGTGCTACAGAGGAGGTATGGAGGTGTAGCCACTTGTTTTTACTACATTGCTATATTCTCAGACACATTGGTGTAGTCAGATTTGGCTCTGGGTGACCAGGTAGTGAGTTACAAGCATTTTTATACTTTTCAGGTGGTTTACATAAAAAATGGGTAAAACTGGCTACAAAGGAAATCGATTTGGGCTACTGAGGCAAGGAAATGGCATAGGAATGGTTTTGATGATGTGTATGATGTCTCCCACACCCTCCAGAGCATTTGCATCAGTCAGTGGGGCCCACACATCTTTCTCCAGGATATTTTGTGGTTTCATAGAGCCTTTGGAGGCTCACGACTTTCCTTGTTGGGCATGATTTTATGCTTAGATGATATATTTGATGATTATTATGCCATGGGGACACACTAGGGAAGTTATATGTCACTCCCTAGACCCACCATGAGTTATATCTTATGTTCTCCTAGTCACTTGGAGTGGGACGTATCACTAGGGCGATTTTGTCCATGACATTGTTATATTTTTGAGTTGATCCATGTACTTTATTGTTGAGCTCCTCTCAACCGTAGATTATAACTTTTGTAACTTTTAATCTTAGCCATCCATTCAAAAGGTGGTTAGGGTTTTGGTATCTCCTCTTCCTATTTAAAGGAGAGAGCTTCTCATTGTAAAGGGACTTTTGGCTCTGGATTTTTGACAATAAAGAAATATCTTTGGGAAAAACTCTTATGTCTTTGTTATAGATTGTTCTCGTGTTTGATTGTATATCTGATAGCCTGTCACATCTTCATTATTTGATGAGTTTCCATGCCATACGTTTTTCTTGATGCGTGCTCTGCAGGAGGGCGAATTCATTGAGGGGATTTCGTGAGGGTTCTCTGAATCGTTTCATTGAAGGAGTAAAATAATCAGGGAGTAGTTCTTATTTGCATCTTTGATCAATATTAATGCTTTATGATTCTTCTTGCATCATTTACTTTCATTTCTGTAAATCAATTCTCATAGAGATTGTCATCTGCAGGAGGGAGGGCACACTTGCTTGGGAAAGTCGATTTCATCTTGGGAGTTGTCAAATTAAGTTGAAGGTGCTTCGAGGGAGTTGGAACATCATTGCACTTGGCATCTACAAGTCACATGAGGTAAGTACTTTGAGTTTTCTTGAGTTATTCTTCTATTCCATTTGTCTACTGCTATTTTATTTACAAACCCTAAGCTATATTTTCTTCTAAAAATTCCCTGGCTCAAACGACTCGATTTATTGGCAAACCATTTTTGGGCATTCTTGCTTTGGCCAAACCCTAGGTGGGTTCTCCTAGACGTCATGGTTGGAGGACTCCACTGGGCCCAATTCCCAAGGCACTGATCTCCTAACCCTTGCGCACTTCCCTAAGTAGCTGGTTTCCCTGTCGTTTGTTCTCGGTTTGCAAGCTTGTATGTTTTAACACTGTCATATCCTTCTGTCAAGCAGTGCTAGAAAGCCCTAATTCTCATATCTACTCTTTGGGACACTTTCCCTGTTTTAAGGGTCACGTTTCCCAAGGCAGCTGAATTTGATCATTTATACTAGCACTTGAATGCTGGAATCACTTGTAACCATCGTGTCATTGTGCCTAAACACCATAATCCAAATCTTATATTTCTTAAGCCTCCACAGTGATCCTAATTCCTTAAATCTAGGGTTCCATACCTATCACCTTACGTACCCTATTGTTATAGCTTGATCTGGTGATCTGGTTAGATCTCTCCTGTCGGGAGTAGATCAAGGTCTCCCCCTTTGTTATCTTGGCTTTGATAGCATGAAGTGAAGGGTGCCTCGATTGGCGTGACAACCAATCCTTTGGAGATCGAGGCTCTCGAGGTTCACCACTTTGGTTGCCCATCCCCTCTACCATCCTTCTGGATCCATCTTTGGGGCAACTACAAGTTTGGTGATAACAGTAACCTACGTCGATGACCTCCTGCCTCCTTATAACATCTCAGTGTCTCACTGATCAATTAGGTTTACCAAAACCCTAATATGAGTGCATGCAAAAACTCACTTTTGCATGCATTTTTAATTAACAGTTGTACATGCATGAATGAGGAAAAACACCCTAAAAGGTCTGCATGCATCCGCCAATGGATTCATGCCAACTAGTAGAGTCCATCTCACCCTCTACCACTTCCTGATGCCTATCCAATAAGTGTACATCCATGCTAGGCATCTGAACATGAGGACATCCCGAGATACCACTAATCCCCGGATCCAACACAACCCCTATTGCTGACACTGGCCCAACTGTCCTGTCTGTCACTGCTGCACTCCGACTTGTAATAACCTAATCCATCTCCATCAATGTGGCTCCGAAAGAAGCCTCCTGCTCAATCACTAACTCTGTCACTGATCTCTGATTCAGACTCCCACTGAATCTCTGTTGTAGCCAATCTCCAAGTCTGCCATCAAGCGGATCCACTGACCTGTAAGTGATCTCCCTCACTCTTTGAACTAACTCAGCTCTCTCCTGAGCTAAGTCCATCTCATACCAACTAAGTCTCCGACTGGTACCTATATGAGCATCATGCCCATCCATCTGATCTGAGTCCAAAGACTCACTCCTCTGTGCATCATCAGCATCATGATCATCTCGCTCATCCATCGAATAAAAGGAATCAATCCTCTGTACCTCATCACCACTGTGAGCATCTCGCTCACCCATCTGCTGTGAGGACTCCTCTGAGCAACATCCCTACTGTGAGCCTCACGCTCCCTATCATCCTCTCACTCTGATGACGAAGCAGTCAACCAACTAGATTTACCTGTTGTGGGCTGACCTCGAACCACATACTCACTATCAATCCTATGACCCATCAAAGTTGGATCAACTCCCTGTGGATATGTGAATATGAGATCCCTCTGGAAGACAATGAGTAACCAACAGCATCCAATGCTGCAATTGAGAGTATACTCCCTCTCAGTGCTGGAATAAAGAGGACTCCTGACACCTCCAGGAGTTCTCCAAACTCGAGTAGGAACAGTACTCATCCCAGGAACAGTTGTTGCTGGATTGCACACTTGGTTAACGCAGCAAAAATCTATAAATAGGTTTTTCAATAAAACCACCTAGGGACTCAGTCTCAGACTTCCTTTCCTCAAATATGTCATATATGGGATTTTCAATTATGTTCTCAAAAGATTTAAGCGCATCATTCTCTTCTTCAAATATGGCATAGATGGGGCTCTCTATAAATGTCCAGTTATCATCATCAACATCTATGTCAGTCATGAGGGATTCTTTCTCACTCATATCATGATCCAGGCTATATATGTCCTCTTCATGCTCATAATCCTCCTTTTCAGAAAAAAAAGGTCGTAAGGAAGGAAATCTTCCAAACTATCATCATTATATACATTGCATACTTCTTCATGATTTTCAATATGGGCTTCTGCAATGGTTTCTTTTGGAGGTGGACTAGGAGTACAAATATGCTCATCATCACTGAAATAAATCTGAGAAAACTCCCAATCTTCAATGTTTTCCATTATGGTGGCATGAGGAGGGTTTTCAACAATATTTTCAATAACCGGATCTTCATGAATTTCTTCAATAGGGTCACACTGTGCTTGATGGGAAAAGGCATGATTTTCTTGAATAAGTTGCCTAATCTCTCTGTCACTGTAATAACTTAGGGGCAGCTCCCAATATTTTTCGTTTTCCACTATGATCAGGCGAGAAGCCTTAGGGTCCTCCTCATGATAGTTTATCCAAGGTAGGAAGATGGGAAAGAACTTCTCAAGGATACTGTCCAAAGCTCTCATACCAAATCCTTTATTGTGCCATTGCCTCAAAAATATTCTAAGGAAGCTTGGCAGAGAGGTAATACATTTATCTGGAAGACCATTATACCACCAATAACTAGCATCTCCCCGCAAAGTGTTGACAAACATTTCCATCATGTTATCTTCATATAATACTTTGAAGTCGGCCAAGACCTTAAGAAAGGTTATGACATGCTGGGTCTCTAAATCACCATTTCCCCAAAAGGTTGGCAAATTATCAAATATATCTCTACCTAAGTCACCTGACACGAGGACACGGGACACGAAGGACACGAAAATACGAGTGTCCGACACGAACACGGTGACCCCCGGAATCAGGACACGAAGGACACGTTTTATATACATTTTTTTTTTAAATATATATTAAAATTTAAAAATATAGACATATAGATCCAAAAATATTTAGAAACTAGAAAATTTACAAATATTTAATAGAAATTAGAATCAAAACACATTAATGACTACACATTTGTCATTCACAAATCACAATTCACAACACATTTGTCATTCACAAATCCCAATGAGACACATACATGCATGTCGGAACCATATTTCTCATTAAGTCATCAAAATCAAAAATGTATACATATATGTCGAAATGCCACTGGGCACTGGCAAATGCCGAATAGACTAATAGTAAATACAAAAAGGGGTGGATCAAGATGGAAGAATCCCATATGTCAATAGTCCTCCTCCGTGCCTGAATCAACATACTCATCACTGGCACTACCCTGATCCTCATCCTCCTCCTCTCTACCCATCTGACAATCTGCATCTGCTGCTATGGAGAATGACCCCTCTATACGATCACCATCATCAAAAGTGACCGGCTCTAGCACTGGATCATTAAGATCCATGTTGGCTAATGCCAACTCAATACTTCTATCCAAACCCATATCATCAGGAAAGACATCCCACATCTTTGTCTTCATCCACTCCTCCCTCTTCCTGTAAATAAGACGAAGGTTGGAGTGCACATACACCATTGACTCTGACCTAGACTGCTCAAGCCTACTCTACTTCACACTGTACAAGTTCCCATATGTGCTCCAATTCCTCTCACAACAAGAGGATGATGTTACTTGAGAGATGACCCTCAAGGCTAACTTCTGTAGAATAGGGGATGTTACCCCATGAGTTGCCCACCAAACATAGGGTTTCTTAACCCCCTGTCTCTAAGCACATCATAGCCTCCAAATCTCCCAGTGCCAGTGGAAAAATCTACAAAGCCCTCCTCCACCTCCTCAAGCAGGTCTCTATCCTGAAATAGTCGTCTAAGTGCTATCTTCCTCCCATGTGCAATCTCTGCATCCATGTGAGGAGGGACTCTATGTGAGGGCCCTGATCCACCAGTGAACCACTCCTGAGTGTAGAACTTGGGGTTCAAGGAGTGGGCCAAGCAATGCAAAGGTGTGCAATTCTTATCCCACCTGGAGATGAGAATATCATGAATCATGGTCCATAAGTTCTCTGTCGATGTCCCATACTCGGGACACTCATTCTCCATGACAATGGACCTCATGGACTCAATCATGGAATCCCACCCCTCATAAACATCTGCTAGGATGGGTTGGTCCGTGTCTGCAAACCGCAACAAAGAAATGATTGGCTCCATGATCTTAATGCTAAGATCTACCGTGTCCCACCAACCATCATCTAAAAACATGTCCTTCACCTTTTGTGAAGCAATCTGATCCGTCTTTCTCCAAAAAGACCAAAACTTTGAAATCACCATGGACCCAAGAGCGGTTTTGACCTCCCTCAACCTCTTGAGCATGATGAATGAGGAAGCAAACCAAGTATCTGCAATCTTCAGCAATGAAAGCTGTGTGTACTCTTTGTAGATGGTGAGGGCATCTGTGTGGTTTTGTACAAAGTTACGGATATGACGTGCATTCTCAATAAGGTTGCCAATCCATGTCGCATCTGAAGCAATGGATTTCAGTGCTAAATTCAAGGAATGGACAATGCAAGGTGTCCAAAAAACCTGTAAGAGCAATAAAAGCATGTATAAATGACTCTACAACACAAACATTGCAATGACCAAATTCAAACAATGAGCAAATTAGAAATTAAAGGTGTCCAAAATAAACATACCTGTGGATATTTAGCTTCCACAATCATGCCAGCAACCTTGCAAACAGGTGCATTGTCCATGATGATTTGTACACAAGAATCAACACCTACTTCTTCAATGGTTTTGATGAATAAATCACCCATATACTGTGCATCCTTGTATTTCCCAGGAGCATCCACTGCTTTCAAGAACACCGGCCCATTTTGGGAAGATACCATGAAATTGATGAGTGGATGGCGTGCTGGATCCGTCCATCCATCAGACAGAATACTCACACCGGATGAGGGCCATGTTGTTCTAATTGGCTCAAGAATTTTATCTACCTCCTTATTTGCTTTAACCAACAATGTGGTTCTATGCTTCTCTGAACTAGGAGGCACATAACCACTTGGAGCTCGTTCCAGGATGCTTTTACACATCTCAATAAACAATGGTGATCGTGCAACATTGAATGAGATGAAGTTGAGGTAGAAGAAAAATGCAATGGTAAGGTCCACCTCTTCTCACACCTCTTGTTGGAAAATCCTATCCATTGGACCACTTGTAGATTGCCTCTTTCTTGTTTGATAAGTATCCCCACTCCCATGAATGCTAGGTGGAAATGGAGGCTTGGTGCTAGAGGATTCCCTCAAGAATGGAAGAGGATCATCCTCTTTTTTCTTGCTTGTTGCTGCCACCTTCCCTAAGCCAACATGATCCTCTCTTTCCATATCCCTCCTTTGGTTAACACTCACCGCTTTGCATGAAGAAATCCCACAAGAAGGAAGGGCCAACAAATGGCCCTTAACCCAGAAATATGTGCTCTTGAACTCATTCTTGCAAAAATTGCATCTCCAAGATACATTGCCTCCCCCACCAAGCTTTGCCCCAGGGCCATCTTTCCTCGTCACATACTTCCACAAAGGGTATTTTTTTTCTTGGGCTTGTTGTCTTGCTAAAACAGGGTTAAATGGAGCCATAGCATGAGCTCCACTAGCAGTAGATGGAGCACTTGAAGGAGGAGGAGAACCGCCTGTGCTTGGAGGAATAGGAGGGGAGGCACTAGATGGTGCATCTCTCCATTTCCTTTGCTCCTTAGCTCCTGCCCTAGCTGATTGAGACATTCCCTTTCTTGTTTGATGGTTAAGCTTGCAATCCTCTCCACAAATCCACCCCGATGCACTTGGATAGCCTTCAAATCTTCTTCAAATCTCCTTCACCTGCACATACAAGCCATTCTCAACCAACTCCTTCCTTGCAAATGGCAAAAAGAAACTCAAAATTTGGTTTTAAAGCCAACCCGGCCGCACTTTTCCGCGGTTTGTGTGTCCTGTTTTCGGGACTCGTGACCAACAGTCGGGGACACGATTTGACATCGAATCGTGTCTGATTCGACCCCCACGGGACACGCAGGAGCGTTTGGACGAATCCGGTTTGTTAGATCTCTACCAGTATGATAATTAGGGAAACCTGGGATGTTTGAGAAGTCAATAGGAGGATATTCATTTGAAAATTCATCACCAGACTCTTCATCATCTAGACTCAACGATCAGAAGCATATATTTGAAATGACCATGGAAAGTTTCTGCTACTGCATCAGGAGGGTTGTTTAAATAATGAGCTTTAAAGATTTTCTGTGTTGCATGGGCTCATCCACACACAACAAGTCTCAACAAATTTATGAGAAACAAGGGTTTTATCCCTTCAGTGGAGTCGCCATGTGAGAATAAAAATATACATTTTAAAACACTCACAAAAAGTTCTATTTTTTACTTTGAAATTTTATAAAAAAGAAAAAGGCTAGTGGAGTCGCCAGATGAAAAATTAAAGATTAGATCTAAGGATTCATCAAACAAAGCAAAAAACAAAAAAGGTAAAAATCAAAAGTTGTCCCTGTTATCACACCATAGTAGATGGGATACCATGTTAGCAAAGCAAATATCTGCACTTTTTTGAGCTTTCCCTCTGCACATTTTCAGTGAGATCAGCTATGATGAGCAGCATTATTTATTATCACTCACACATCAGAGCATCCTTGTATCAGACATTCAGTAGACCTTATGCCAAGGCTAAGCCTTAAGACCTCAGATTTGATGACCGATATGACCTTTTATTCCATACAGGGCAGTGTTCAGTGTTTCAAATGCAGTGTTCTCAGTGGGTATAGTGGTTCATATTATAGATATTGATGTATGACCCAACATATATATGATGTGCATTTGATGTTATTATCTTGTTGTTTAGGTCATTTTGATAACACTTACTTAGCATATAGTAATTATGATCTGGCAGTATATAAATGTTAAAATGAAATTGGTTGTTATGGATTATATGCATGATTATATTACTGATATTTGGAAAATCTTGTTTTACACTCATTGGTCTTTACCTTCCTAGGAATGTGGACATGATCACTATTGTCTTTTTGACTTGCTAGCTTAGGCACCATTTCCACTTGTCTCCATCCATCCATTTATCCTTCCTCATTATTGATCTTTACCCTGACTTACACCTTGACTTGTGATATCGAGGACCTCCCCGCTTTTGCCTCTGTGTTGGACCTGCATCCATGTTTATTTTGTGTCTCGGCTCTAAGTTGGCAACAAAACTTACCTCTGGTGAGTTGGATTTTATGCCTTTATCATTCTAGTCGGTTTCCTTGATGTGTGGTTTTGTGCGGAATTCCCCCTAGTTTTTTTTCCTCGGAAAAAATCGTAATTTTATTTCAAATAGATGAACAAAATTACACTCTACACATGTAATAGAATCACCGAGATCCCTACATAAATTCCCCCTAGTTGCTTGAGTTGTGTTGGCTAAAACTTGAAGCAAATTGTACTACCTTGGAAACTATTGTTATATCTTCTGTAAAGCCCAATGAAAAGGGTTGTGAAATTGAATGCAATGAAATGCAAGTGAAATGTAAATGCACCCCGGATGTAAGATGTTGTGCTTCTAAGCACATGCAAAATCCCAAAGGGGTCCTAAATGGCCTAAAAAGCAAATGGATAAACGTATGCTAAATCTAAAGATTGCTGGCCAAGGAAATCAAATGAAATGAAATGAAAGGCTCAAATAAAGCAGTGGTTAAATATATGCCAAATCTAAAGACTGCTAGCCTTATGTGAAATTTTCCTCATTGAGCCTACGGGTTATGATATGAGATGGAGTAAGGGACAGCTAACTCCAAGTGTCCCCTAGAACCTCAAGGTTCTAGTAGTAGACTTTTTGCCAAGGTTGAATAAACACTTCTCTAAACAACTTACCCATTTATGAGACACCGCCATTTTTTGTGTATCTTTGTCCAACACATGCTTAAGTGCGTAACACCATTTCCGTTATCCAAAGTATCACTGTGTCAAGTCAGTCAAGTCATCCCCTTTTAGCCTAGCCTTGCATCCTTAGCCTTCACCCTCTACTAGCAAATTGATCATGTCTACAAATGAGTATATTCTTGAGGTTCTCTTTGAAAGTAAATTATTAACTAACCTACTATTATTTATTAACTGCCAATGAAATGATACTTAATGTTTTAAAGTCTTGCTATGAAAATGATTTCGAGAGCATGTCTTAACCATTTGCACTTGCAATAGCATGGCTTCTTTGGCCAGGGTTATATTTTGATTAGTTTGACCAAGGTCAACCTTGGGATCCGTGATGAGATGGACCACTTGCATTATATGATGTTGATCTATGGTCCTTTATGCACCTTTTGATGATTCCATATGATGGGCACAGACTTCAGATGATGATTGATGCAGTTTCTATTGATTATTATTATTTCCAGATCATCATATTTTTACTTGTCCGGGTATGATGGATGATACAGATGATCTTACAGGTTATCATGAGGCGTATGAGTACTCATCTCTAGTTGATTTGGGTCATCTGAATCCAATGAGACACTTACTTTTCAGTTCCATGCACTTCCAGAGATGATTTGAGCATTTTTTCACCTGTTGACCAGTTTGGCCATGCCGATGTGGCCTGTCCAGCTAGAGCATTGGAGGCTAGTCGTTGCCTGGGGCACTACAAAGGAAGGGGGTGGCCCAGCAACTTGTTTTTACCATATTACCCCCCTTCCAAACATGATGGCATAGTCAGTTTTTGTGCACAGGCACCAGACAGTGGATTGTGGGCAATTTGGTGGTTTTTTAGGTGGAATAAAAATGGAATAAAAAGGTCATTTAGGAATTCGATTTGGGCAATTGAGGCAAAGTCTTGGCATGTGGTCTGCTCTGAGGTCATCTATGGTGTATCCCACTCCTTCAAGATCAGTTTGCAGCAGTCAGTGAGGTCCACACAGTCATCAGGATGTGATTTGATGCTTTCTTCTCTCAGTTGAGGGGTCCAAGATTTGATCATTTGTATACTTGGACATGACATTGAGTCATATGTTATATTATTGTGCCATGGGGTGATGCTGGTGAAGGGAAGTAATACCTCCTAGCCCCACCATGTGCTCCTAGTCACTTGTCCTAGTCATATTCTTGTGGCACTTGTATTTTTAGCCACCCCCATCTAGTGGGCCCCCCTCATAGCCTCTCCTTTAGTGAGGTCGCACTCCCTCATGTGAGTGATCCATGTGATATTTCTATCGGATCATCTTAGCCATTGATTATATTGTTTTATCTTTTGTTCTCAACCACTAGTTTTCAAAAGTGGTTTAGGGTTTTGGTCTCCCTCATCCTATTTAAGGAAGAGACACCCCCATTGTAAAGGCATCTAGAGATTTTTGGCTCTTGGCTATTGGAATAAAATTCTATCTTTTGGAGCAATGCTTGGATCTTGAAATGGATGCTTGGTTATGATGATTGTAAATGCTTTTTCCATTGCACTGGAGGATATCTTGTGGCTATCTTGTATCTTTTTCCGCTAATCATTTTACAGGTGAAGAGGCCGATTTGGAGGAGTGCGCATTGGTGGGGAGGCTTGCCCTGCAAACTTCTGTCAAATTGTGGATCAAACAGGGAGTGATTTTGTCTTTGTACCAATCATTCTTTGTCTTCTACTTCTAGCTTATATCTACCCTCATTTTGTTTGACTGATTGAGCTTTGTCTCCTTGGTTTTGTAGGAATAGAGGGGCACACGTGTGGGCTTGAGCAAATCGCATTCGCAAGAAAACTACAAAATTCTTCATTTGATCTGTGGGGAAGGAATCCTCGTCATAATCGGCATTCATCTCATTATCCAGGTATGCTGAAAGGTTAGTATTTTTCTTCCTTGGCTTATCCATTATTTCTAGATCTCAAAACCCTAAACTTCAAAACCCTCTTTTTTTAATTTTTCAGATCTATGGAGATCTAGCAATTATTGGGGCTTAATAATTAAAACCCAACTCTAAAATCAACTTAACATTCCCGATCTATAATTTGGTGGACATCCGACTCCATTTGCCCCTTGATCTAAGGCACTACTCCTCTCTTGAGGAAGTCGCACTCCTTGGGTAGGTGGGTATTTCGCTATATCCCAACTTGGGTATTGCTAATTCCTCATCGTTTCATTAGATCCACTCATTTGCAAACCCCTTAGTGCCTTTCTTCATTGATTTTCACCTTGTGGGCCCCATTTGGACCAATTTCCATATTTTAAGGGTGGACCCCACTTGGATCTATTATTTTGGCACTAGATCTATCTAGATCTATTCCTTTAACTTCATAAGTGGTCTTTATCTCTCCTTGGTTGAATATTTGTCCTTCCTTAAGCCTCTTCAACCAAGCCCTAACTCATTGGTTCCACTTATCTATTCTAGATCTAGATCTACTGATATCTTGGTCTCCTACTTTATCATCATCACATTTCCCTAGGAGGTCTAGGTTGGGTTCACTAGCCTTCATTAGCTAAGCTAGGGTCTCCCCCTTGGTCTTGCTTAGGCTTGATCTAAAGTGAAGAGTGCCTCGGTTAACGTGACACCCATCTTGCATTGGGAACCATGGCATCTCTTGGGTCACCTCTGTAGTTGTCTACACCTCCACCATCCTAGATAGGATACCTTTAGAGACAACTACAAGTTGTGTGATAATAGTACCCAAAGATAGAAAGATTTATCCCCGGCAACGGCGTCAAAAAGTGTTTATGCCGGATTGCACACCTGGTTAACGCAGCAGAAATCTATGCTACTGCTCGGTGCACCCTTGGGGGCAAGTCTCGAGTCAAAGCTGTCACCTGATCTTGACTCCTCCGTTTAGGCAAAACTCCCAACGAAGCCAAGGGGGGTAGTCCCTATGGAAAGTTTCTAAGGTCTTTAGAGTTTCCGGTGAAATGGTTAAAGGTGTTGTATTTTAGGAGTTAAAAGAGTGTAGTTTAAAAGTGTTCCAATGTAGCTTTGCACAAGTAAATTAAAGATTGCTTTCACCAGCATAAATTGAAAAGACAATAAAAATGCACAATATTGATATGATATTAAGCAAATAAAATGTATGATAACCAGTGCCTTATGGAGTCAATATATCAAATAAATAACGTTGTTGAAAGGGAAAGTGTTTTGCAAATGCCTCTTGGTTGCTTTTAGATTATTATGGTTTGAAATTTATTAGGGAAAAAGGGGACTCCCAAGATATCGTGAGGTACAAGGAGGAATGTCCGGAAATTAAAGTTTGGTGGCTCCTCACGAGAACATGTGGGCTGGAATGGAGTCTCTAAGGCAATGTTCAACACTATACCAAACTAGTGTATAGCCTAACTGTGCCTTGAGGTCGCCTCCCAGTTGTTCCCGCTTCCTCTGAAAAATTTCCCACACAAATATTAATTACGAAGTGTTGGATTTTCACTATGTGGATGGGTAGTTATTTTTATTAGATGAGTTGTTTAGATTAGATGTGGAAAATTAGAAAGTGGCTACGATCATTTCTAATTTCCCACAGGCCCGGGCAAAGTGGCCGCAAGGGGAAAGAGCATACTTTGATTATAAACCAAATATTTATTCAAGTTTGATTTGTAGTTGTAAAACAATTGTACAAAATTTGTAATGAAAGCAAAGAAGCACAAACCTATGTGTCACTTTGTGATCATCCACCACTAATCGGCAAAGCCTTTGTGTGGTGGCGAGAGCAAACTTTGTGGCAACGAGGTTGTGTTATTTCTAAAGTTTATGCTTGCATTAATAAAAATGAAATGAAGATAAAACTATGGTTAAAGTATACACCCTGCAATCTCAATGTGTGTGTGTGATTGTTGTGTTTGTTAGAAAAATTTATGCACAAAAATTACACAAGTACAAATCCCCCCAGGGGCATGGGGTGTGGGCGCTGGGTATCCCACTGCTCTCGTTTAAAGATTTACAATCTTACTCAAAAGAATGCCTCTTTAGTCCATGTTACATAGATCTAAGGGCTTACCATAAACTAGAAATGAGAAACTAGGGAAAGGAGGTCCACGGAAGGTCCTTTTTGGTACTTTCTGGCAAAAAACGGCTAGAGTTTCCTTCTGTAAATCCTTGGACCTGCTAAAAACCAGCAAGCAAATCTAGTTAGAATATGATGGTAAACATAAATAAAAATAAAAAAAATTCGAAATTTTGTACTTAGAAAATATTTTGGAAAAATAGCTAAGTGTAAGTACAAACTTCTAATCTAGATCTAGTGAGAAATGAAAGCCTTTCAAAGTATTTAGATCTAGATACACAATGTGTTGAAATAAGATAGATCTAAATGATGAACTATATTAAAAATGGATCTACTTCTCAAGCAGTCAGTAGAACAAAGAAAAAGGGAAAGATAGAGGTTCTTTGATTGAAAGAGATGGATGAAGCCTTTCAAGCCCAAGCTTGATCTTTGATAGTGTTCTTTGGAAGCTCCTGTAAACAAAATATTAGCTTTGAAATTGTGTTGAAGAGGAGAGAAGAGACAACCGAGTTCAAATCCCTCTTCAAGCTTGTGATCTGCACAACTAAGACAACTTCTTGCATATAATGAGTTAGATCTAGTGTGTTTGATAAGGAAAAATCGAAAGAGCCTAAATACAACCTAGTATAGTTGGCTACTTCCTAATCTTTCAAAACCAATACACAAATAAGCAATTTAAGAACAGCAAATGCTTACTCCATGAACATTCAAGCTAGATCTACCAACAGAAATAAAACAAGAAGAGCTAAATCGGAACAATATCACCTCATACAGTAGCATGCGACAAAATTGTACAACAATGGACCTCCAAAGTCTTCACTTGCATTCAAAAATATTCAAGATTACAATGGGAAGAGGTTCTATGCATCCATGAAGAAATGGGAGCAAGAACCTCGCTTTTATAGCACTCAAGAGAGAGGGATGGGCGTATTCTTCATTTGAGGGAATGGCGCATGACATGAGAGAAGTAAGGGATTGGATCCCATAATTTTAGGATTGAGTGGGAGTAGGAGTTAAGAGGGAGGCACCACCTCACAAGAGGTGTGCCCCCTCCACATTGGGCTCTCCTCCCACCAATAAGAAAGCCGCCACCTCTACATTCGCCCACTTTCAAGATATATGCGCTCCACACTAAAACCTCACGTGGAGTATGGACGCATCACAACTTAATTAAATCGCCCTCCATGTCATGACCATTTTTAGCACATGTTTTAATCCTGTAAGTAAGTCGCCTTCTTCATGGAATGAGTTGCCACCTCATTCATTTCATTTTTTAAACCTTTTTTGGATTTTTGTCTTTTGTGCAATTTGGTTTTTTTTAGCATTAAAATGCCATTTTGTCGCATCTTTAAGGAATAATGCTCCGAGAGGCAACTTAATCGCCCAGAACATGGAGAAAGTGGGTCCCAGGGTAAAGAGGACGCTCTGAGCGTTAAAATGAGCATCCCCACGCCAAATTCCACCTTCAGACCACTCTTTTATTACAATTTGAAATTTTCCCTTTAAACCATTAAAAAATGCCTTCGTTTACGGAAAAAAAAAAAATTATTTTGTCGGAATCGACTCAAACTCCTAGGGGACCTAGTGCATGTCCATACAACTTATTATAGATGGTTAGCATGTTTAAAACACATAGACACATAGGATTTAATAACCTCCTAAGGTTCGACCACCATGGAAAATACTCCAGCTTTGGAGGTGTGAGTGAAAACTCAGGAATTATACGCCACTAAAGCGCAATGCATAATTCCTAATGAAAAAACACTCTAGAGTATCCCCTTGACAGCAAACCCTAAGGTAGGCCAAGCCTTTTACAAAAGTATCATGCTTAGACGAACTTATTACAATTCCCCCATGGGGGTCTGAACATACAAAATTTACAAAGGGCCAAAAATTTGGCTTGATGGACCTCGGAACACCAATTTGAAATTGTTCAAGTCTTCTACGGTTCACTCGGAATCCACTAAGTGCAATTTAGTGGATAACAATGTGGATCTAGCTCAATGATTTAGCCCCTCTCCCTAGATATCTTACATCACAGTTTGCTACTTTACCTTAGCCTCATCTCAATTTGTTATTCACAGCGACTTCGACGGAGACCCATTCCTAGATTTGTACTCTTGCATCATTCAATACTGAATGGTAGGAGAGGTCATTCTACTAGGTGACTTCAATGCCCGCACTAGAGCTCTTCAAATTCCTCTCCACGACTGCTCAAAGGACATGCTTTACATTCAAGAGATAGAACCAAACTCAGTGGGACTTCATCAGTTATCTAATGATGCTTTGGGGCCTATCACAACGTATGGCAAGCACCTCTTGTGGCTTGGAAAATCCCATGAGCTTTGATCCTTAACAACCTCATCTACTTCCCAAAGTGTTGCTTCTTCACTTGTTTACCTCATGGGGGAGGTGTGAGTGTAGCCAATTATGTCTTTTCTAGTCAGGGCCTACTCCTCTTCATTCGTCATTTCTCAGTAAACTCCATCCCCAATGACCAACCATGCTCTTCTCTCTTTCTCTCTCCATGTTGACAAACCCCCTCGGAACCCCTCCTCGCGTGGGCCCACCTCAAACCATTATCCTCTTTGATGAGGAGATCCTTGACACCTTCACTTCCCACCTCTACAACATGCTCCCATCTGAGTTCAGTTTCTCATCCCTTGACTCTACCTCTAACAAATACACCTATACTTCTTCCACCATCTAGTAATTTACGCTTAGAACCTGCCCCACTCCACCTGGTTCACCTCCCCTTCACTTAAACCTGGATCCTACCCCATGAACCAATGGTACGATAAGGATTGCAAGACTCTCCACTACCAACTTCGGCATGCCTTCACACATGATTACCCCTACTACCCCGATCTTAAGGCTTCCTACCATCGATGACTCCACCACAAGAAACAACTCTCAATCTCGCAGAGGAGGTGGGAGTTGAGGGCTTCCCTCATCCACACCCCAAAAACTTATGGCAAACCATCTTCCCTCACCACTCCCATCTCCCACTTGATCTTGATCCAAAATCCATGTTCTCACATATCTCTTCCCTCTATGATGTCCCAAGGTAGCCCCTAATCCAAGTTACGCCCCCCTCCCCGGGTCAGCTTGCTACTTATTCTCTTACCAAGATATTTGGGAGGCAATCTAGGTGATGAATACTAGCAAAGCAACCAATGAGGAAGGGTTCTAGGTAGAACTCTTAAAGCATAGTCTCCATGCCTTGGATTGTCACTTGGTTGATTTGTTGAACCATGTGGTCCGTATAGGCTTCTCGCAACCTTGGTCACACCACACTATTCACCCAATTCACAAATCGAGCTCTGGTGTTGATCCCCATAACTACAAAACGATCATGATAGGCCACACATTCTCAAAACTCTATGCTACAATCATCCATATGAAGCTTTCTGGGGAGCTTGAGCAAAGGCAGTTGAGAGCTAGAACACAAGCAAGATTCTGACCGACACCCTCGACCATTAATCACATTCTTACACTCCAGGCCATCATTGAGGCGAAGCATCGCTCTTCGAAAGCATATTGTTGCTTTGTATACTTTTGAAAAGCATTCAACCCTATTCCCAAAGAGGCATTGTTCCAAAGGCTCAAAGGAATAGCCATTTTTGAGACTTTACTAACCAACAACATGCGCTTGTATGAGACGATTCTTGGTTTTCTCCACATAGCCCACAAGGTATCAGAGTTTGTCAAGAGTACCACTAGGATCAAACAGAGGTGACCCCTGTCCCCCACTTTATTTGAGATCTACATTGATGTGCTAGAGTCCTTCCTACATGAGCACATCTAGGGCAATAATGGGTGCTTTCTCCACTAGGTCTTGATTTCTATCCTATTTTTCACTAATCATGTGGCCCTCTTGGCCTCATCCCCATAGGGGTTGCAGAGATAGTTGGATGCCTTAGCCCTCTTCTATGATCTTCGTCACTAAATGATCAACCTTGAAACTAAGGCCATGATCTTCAGTGGGTCAAACAAGACCCTCTTGCATCACCATTTCTTTTTCACTAAGTAGCATGGGTACCCGTACCTGAGGGTCAGGGACGCGTACCAATACCAGGTACCTGTACCGCCATACCCGATACGAAAACGGGTACTCCTGGAAATACCCAAGAGGTACCCGATACCTTGCCCAAGTACCCGGTACTTCCCACTGTCCTGCCGAGTACTGGTACTCCAAAAAAGGTAAAGTACCTTGATTTTGGGTACTTCCGACCCAAAAATATTAGCCTATGGACTTCAAAATCCAATTTTTTTTTAAGTTTTGAAGTGAAGAGGGGGTAGGGTATGGTGGGGCCCTCTCCCAAAGATGTCCAAGTCTATAGCCATTTGTGTTAAAAATCAAAAACTGATAGCAGTAGCAGACTGTAAAATAAAAATTGCAGAGATAGCTAACTGTAGATAAAAATGCAATCACAAGAACACAGTTGTTTACCCTGGGGAAAACCTTTTAAGGTATAAAAACCCCAGCAAAAATATCTTCCTTAAATATGAGATGTCTGAGTTTTACAATAGCAGGCTAACAAAGCCTTTCCAACAATTAGAATTGTTACAATGACCAAGAAGAACCTGTTCTGCTGTAGCTGAGGTAATTTCAAGCTTGTACAACAATCCTGTACTGTTCACTGTCTGTTGTGGCCTTTTTCAGGGACTGTAATGGCTGTCAAGAAGTTAGGGACAGACCCTGAAAACTCAGCTAACATGAACCAATGATAGAACCCAGCTGTAACAGCAGTATACCCAGCAGTGAGAAACCACCCTTGACAGGGCCCGAGTATCACAGTAGCCGGTATGAGTAGTCACCCTTGACAGGGGCCGAGTATCAACAGTAACCAGCAGTAAGAACACCCTTAACAGGGCTCGGGTAGCAGCCAGCAGTAAGAAGATATATAACCCAGTATTACAATGTAGAGAACTAGCAATGAGGAGATAACCCAGCAATAACCACCGAACTGTTAGAGAGCTGTTAGCAAACACCACCGAACTGTTAGAGAGCTGTTAGCAAACACCACCGAACTGTTAGACTTGATATCACCGAACTATTGCAGAGCTGTTCTCACACTCACACGAATGGATGGATAGAATGATGAGTTTTCTTTTGTATTAATAGTGGAATAATTCCACACAAAATGAATGAGGCCGACTTGCATTGAATGCCCATTAAGTCATGAGGCCGACTTGCTTATTTGCCATTGAATTTTTTATTTAACCATTGAGGCCGACCTTCAATAAATATATATATAACATATATAAATTTCTTTTCATCATTCATCTTTTAATTGGCCTTTCCTCCAATAATAAGTTGACCAAAAATACATAAATAAATACATATTTATTTTCCTTCTCCTTCTAGCTGGTGGGTTCATGGACCAAGTCAAGTGGTGCTTGGGTTCTATAAATCATCCAGGTGTCCTTCAGGGTCTTCATGTCCACTCCAAGTACATCATCATGGGAAGATATTTAATTTCTTTACTTCACCCATCTGTGGTCAACAAGTCCAAGTGGAGAAGTACACCACTTGCCCAGACCCGGTCTAGGGCTTACAGTGAAATCCTGGTAACTGACCAGGTGCCTCCATTCTCCCAGAGAATGGCTCTCAGCCCCAGGTTGAGCTTCCAGTCCCAGACTGGATTAATATCCTGGTAACTGACCAGGTGCCTCCATTCTCCCAGAGAATGGCACTCAGCCCCAGGCTGAGTTCCCAGTCCCAGACTGGGTCAATATCCTGGTAACTAACCAGGTGCCTCCATTCTCCCAGAGAATGGCACTCAGCCCCGGGCTGAGTTCCCAGTCCCAGACTGGGTCAATATCCTGGTAACTGACCAGGTGCCTCCATTCTCCCAGAGAATGGCACTCAGCCCCAGGCTGAGTTCCCAGTCCCAGACTGGGTCAATATCCTGGTAACTGACCAGGTGCCTCCATTCTCCCAGAGAATGGCACTCGAAGCTGCTCAGAAAAATCAACACTCCCTCTCAGCGAGAGGGTCATTCTCTGCAATACCAAGCTTGTCTCGAAAGTGCACAAGCTTTGTCAACGACAAGGGCTTGGTCAATATATCAGCAATCTGCTCGTCTGTACGAATGTACTGGAGCTTCATGGCACCTTGCTGTACCATATCTCTGATGAAGTGGTACTTCATCTCAATGTGTTTTGACCTGTCGTGAAATACAGGATTCTCTGAAAGCTTAATGCAACTCTGATTATCGCAATGGATAACAGTTGGTTCAAGCTTTCCACCAAACAGGTCAGAGAGAAGCTTTCTAAGCCAAACTGCTTCTCTGCAGGCATCACTGGCAGCAATATACTCAGCTTCAGCTGTGCTCTGAGCTATGGAACCCTGTTTTCTGCTGGACCATGAGATCATGGCTGATCCCAAACTGAAACAGTACCCTGATGTGCTTTTCCGGTCCACTGCACTGCCAGCCCAATCAGAGTCAGCATATCCAAGTAGCATTACCCCACTGTTGGAGGTATATCTGAGCCCATAGGTTATAGTACCTCGCAAATATCTGAGCACATGTTTGGCAGCTATCTAGTGTATGTGCTTTGGCTCGAACATGAACTAACTCAATGCATTCACTGTATAACAGATATCTGGTCTCGTATGCACTAGATACAACAAAGATCCAATAAGTTGTCGATACTGAGTAGGATCCACTGCATGTGAAGAAGTAGCTAAGTCACGTAACTTCTTCAGATTTGATGTCATAGGTACACTCATGGGTTTGCAGTCATGCATCCCAAACCTCTGCAAGATATCAACTGTATACTTTCCTTGAGACAGAAAGATCTCATCTGGCTTCTGCCAGACCTCTAAACCAAGGAAATAGTGCATGAGTCCCAGATCTTTCATTTCAAATTCTGAAGTAAGCTCCCTCTTGCACTGAGCTATCAGTTTCTCCTCTCCAGTGAGGAACAGATCATCCACATATAAGACTAGGATCAAGACATGGTTCTGAACAACCTTAAAGTAGAGGTTGGGATCAGCAGTGCTCTTGGAGAATCCCAAACTGTGAAGGTAACCATCAATCCTGGCATACCAGACCCTTGGGGCCTGTTTGAGTCCATACAAAGCTTTCTTTAGTTTGCACACATGAGACTGCATTTCATGTGTCACAAAACCTTCAGGTTGCTCACTGTAGACCTCTTCTTCAACTTCTCCATTAAGAAAAGCTGTCTTTACATCCATTTGATGGAGTTTCCATCCAAAGACAGCAGCGAGGGAGATAATAGTTCTGATGGTGGTATACCTGGCAATAGGGGCAAATGTTTCATCATAGTCTATGCCTTCCTTTTGTGAGAAACCTCGTGCCACAAATCTTGCTTTATATTTCTCAATGCTGCCATCAACAGCATGCTTGATTTTATAGAGCCATTTGGAAGTTACCACAGACTTCCCTTTTGGTCGAGGAACAATTTCCCACACATCATTTTTCATAATGGAATTATATTCTTCTGTCATGGCATCAATCCATACCTGATGAAACTCTGCTTCTTTGAATGTAGAAGGCTCTGCATCAATGAGCTTACTCATAAGACTTGAGTATTTCTGGGGCTTCTTGCTTTCTCTGAATGTCCCAGATGGAGCTTTATGCTTCTCTGCTTCTTGCAATATTTCTCTTGCCCAAGTAGGTCTTCTCTTGGATGGAGGAGCTTCAAGTAGTTCTTCAGTTGATCTTTCTGGTTCTGAGTAAGCATGAGGTTCATCTTCTTCCTCCCTCTGATTTTCTGAATGAGGAGAATCTGGAATGTCAGAAAGAGATCCTTCTGGATCTTTTGGAAGCTCTTTGGCGTGGCGGAAAACAGCTTCCTCATGAAATATCACATCTCTGCTGATTTCAATGTACCTTTGACCAGGAACATAGATACGGTAAGCTTTTGAATTTTCACTGTACCCAACAAATGTGCCTTTCTTTCCGGAAGGCTCCAGCTTTAATCTCTTTTCCTTTGGCACATGGATGTAGACTGGAGTGCCAAAGATCCTCATGTGGTCAACTGCAAGTTTCCTTCCTGTAAAGACTTCCTCTGGAGTCTTTTCTCCCAAAATGGCATGAGGACTTCTATTTTGAATATAGACAGCTGTACTAGTAGCCTCAGCCCATAGAGACAAAGGAAGATCTAGATCACACAACATGGCTTTAGCAGCCTCACAAACTGTTCGGTTCTTCCTTTCTGCCACCCCATTCTGTTGGGGGTTGTAAGGTACAGTCAACTCCCTCTTGATCCCTGCTTCTTGGCAAAAATCATCAAAATCATTTGATTCAAACTCACCTCCATTGTCTAACCTCAAGATGCGAATGTGTCTTCCTGTTTGATTTTCAATTAGTGCCTTGAACTCCTTGAACTTATCAAAAGTTTCACTCTTAGCCTTTAGAAAGTAAATCCAAGATTTACAAGAGTAATCATCAATGAACAGTACATAGTATAAGCAACCACTTAAGGAAGGTGAAGACATGGGTCCACAAATGTCAGAGTGAATTAAATCCAAAATACCTTTTGATCTGCTGTGACTTTTGGAAAAAGACTTCTTGGTATTTTTACCAAGGGCACAACCTTTGCAAATACCACTATGTTCATTAGAAAACTCAGGCATACCTGTAACCATCTTTTGAAGACCAGGGAGAGCTGCATAGTGAAGGTGCCCAAACCTGCGATGCCAAAGTTCACAAGGGTTGATGGTGTTGTGAACCAATGCTTGAGTAGAATGCCCAGAGGCCTTGTAAAGGCCTCCCTCTCGAACCCCAATCAATTCTGCTGCACTTAACCTTTCATTCTTTGACCAAAGCAAAACCTTTTTGTCCATGAATATAACTCTATAGCCTTTGTCTTCTAAGCCAGCAACAGAAAGAAGATTTTTCTTCAAACCTGGAACATATAGTATGTCTTCAATGTGCAACATGGTCCCTGAATCAAGTTGAAATGAGACTGAACCCACTCCCTCTATTTTGTAGGTGGAGTCATCTCCAAGTTCTACTTGAGTGTCAAACTTCTTCTTTCTGTAGCTTGTAAGAGCTTCACGGGAACCTGTCATATGTTTTGAGGCTCCACTGTCCACCAACCAAGAATTTGAGCTGTTGGTGATGGACCCTGCTAGGGCAGAAATCAAATAGTATTCTTTTCTTGAATCTCCTTGCTTGGAAGACCTTGCATTTTTCTTCTTCTTTGGTTCTTCTTCTTCAGCTGTAGATGCTTCAAATTTTCTTTTAGGCCTTCTCTTTGGCAACCTACAGTCCCAGCATAATGTCCCATCTTGAAACAATTAAAACATTTAACTTGTGACATATCAAATTGCCTACCTTGTGGCTTGTTCTCTTTCTTCTTGGGATGGAAAGGCTTCTTGAATTGCTTCTTAGTTTTAGCTGCTAGTGCAAGGTTCCCTTCTTTAGGACCCTTAGTTCTGCTTTGTACTCTGCCTTCTTCTTCTAAACAATCATGCCAAAGTCTCTCAAAATCTGGCTGAGTCTCACGCCCACTAACAGAAGCTAAGAAGGTTTCCCAAGAACTTGGAAGACCATCAAAAACAATTTGTACAAGATCATCATCATCTACTGTAACCCCAATAGCAGAAAGTTGATCTCTTACCTGAGCAATCTTTGTGAAGAAGGAGGCCACTCCTTCATCCTTTTCCATCTTCAATGTACGAAGTCTATTTTTCAAGACTCTCTTTTGACTGGGTGCTTTCTTCTCGTACAAATTTGTCAAGGTGTCAAAACACTCCTTGGCTATCTTCAGTGGTGTTATGGCAGGCATTATATTTTCCTTGACTGAGTCATATATAATCCTCCTAGCCTTGGCTTGCTTCTTTTTGAATGCTGCCCTTCCTGTGTTTGACGTGGGTTCTTCTACAACATTGATGACCAAGTCATCAAGGTCATTTTCTTCCAAGGTGGCCATAATCCTTGCTTTCCATGAATTAAAGTTTGCTGAGCCTTCAAGCCTGTCCTCTGGTGTGAAAGAGGTAGAAGCAGCCATCTCTGATCTATCTGTACTGTCCCAAGGTCTATGTAAGACACAGTCAGTTGCCCAAACACTGTGTGTTTTACAAGCAGAGCTCTGATACCATGTTAAAAATCGAAAACTGATAGCAGAGCAGACTGTAAAATAAAAATTGCAGAGATAGCTAACTGTAGATAAAAATGCAATCACAAGAACACAGTTGTTTACCCTGGGGAAAACCTTTTAAGGTATAAAAACCCCAGCAAAAATATCTTCCTTAAATATGAGATGTCTGAGTTTTACAATAGCGGGCTAACAAAGCCTTTCCAACAATTAGAATTGTGACAATGACCAAGAAGAACCTGTTCTGCTGTAGCTGAGGTAATTTCAAGCTTGTACAACAATCCTGTACTGTTTACTGTCTGTTGTGGCCTTTTTCAGGGACTGTAATGGCTGTCAAGAAGTTAGGGACAGACCCTGAAAACTCAGCTAACATGAACCAATGATAGAACCCAGCTGTAACAGCAGTATACCCAGCAGTGAGAAACCACCCTTGACAGGGCCCGAGTATCACAGTAGCCGGTATGAGTAGTCACCCTTGACAGGGGCCGAGTATCAACAGTAACCAGCAGTAAGAACACCCTTAACAGGGCTCGGGTAGCAGCCAGCAGTAAGAAGATATATAACCCAGTATTACAATGTAGAGAACTAGCAATGAGGAGATAACCCAACAATAACCACCGAACTGTTAGAGAGCTGTTAGCAAACACCACCGAACTGTTAGACTTGATATCACCGAACTATTGCAGAGCTGTTCTCACACTCACACGAATGGATGGATAGAATGATGAGTTTTCTTTTGTATTAATAGTGGAATAATTCCACACAAAATGAATGAGGCCGACTTGCATTGAATGCCCATTAAGTCATGAGGCCGACTTGCTTATTTGCCATTGAATTTTTTATTTAACCATTGAGGCCGACCTTCAATAAATATATATATAACATATATAAATTTCTTTTCATCATTCATCTTTTAATTGGCCTTTCCTCCAATAATAAGTTGACCAAAAATACATAAATAAATACATATTTATTTTCCTTCTCCTTCTTCTAGCTGGTGGGTTCATGGACCAAGTCAAGTGGTGCTTGGGTTCTATAAATCATCCAGGTGTCCTTCAGGGTCTTCATGTCCACTCCAAGTACATCATCATGGGAAGATATTTAATTTCTTTACTTCACCCATCTGTGGTCAACAAGTCCAAGTGGAGAAGTACACCACTTGCCCAGACCCGGTCTAGGGCTTACAGTGAAATCCTGGTAACTGACCAGGTGCCTCCATTCTCCCAGAGAATGGCACTCAGCCCCAGGCTGAGTTCCCAGTCCCAGACTGGGTCAATATCCTGGTAACTGACCAGGTGCCTCCATTCTCCCAGAGAATGGCACTCAGCCCCAGGCTGAGTTCCTAGTCCCAGACTGGGTCAATATCCTGGTAACTGACCAGGTGCCTCCATTCTCCCAGAGAATGGCACTCGAAGCTGCTCAGAAAAATCAACAATTTGCTCCAATGACTTCCACAACAAAAATAAACGCATTATCTCAATCGACTGTTACACAATTTCTTAACAACAATAGACATACTTATGCAACTATGTTGTTATAAAATAATAAACATGTAATTTCAAGTTAGTGCAATAAGTTTCTTACACAAGCCAAACTATTCTTCTTACAAATAACTTTCAATCTTTTAGGCATATCAAGGCATATGTATCATGATTCATGTCTCACAGTTCTTACATTATATATTCAAATCAAAATATATAGTGATGTTGCAGATGTTTTTGACCTACATAGATGGCTTGAGGAAACCAAATCAACTATGATGTTTAGTGTTTTAGTATTTTGTATTTCATGTTCAGAAATGTGGCAAATGCCAATTGTCAAATTTTGAATGTAGTATGACAATGGACATATATCATGATGATGATTCATATAAATATCAATATGCAATTTGAATTTCAAGCAATGTGCAATGCCAACGTGTGTTGCAGTTTAGTGTTTACTTATTGAACAATGAACACGGAACAATGAAAACTTAATAATAAATATTAATATATAATATAATTGATAAACTTGAAGATACAATATATATATATATATGTCAACAGTACCCCGAAGTACCCAAGTACCCAGTTTCAAAAAGTGGCGTACCTGCACCTGTACCCGTACCCATACCAGTACCCAAGTACCCTGGTAACTTAGCTTTTTCAGAGTGTTACCAACTATTTTTATACCATAGTTGGATTTCTTGTGAGCTGCCAGAGTTAAGAACATGTTCAATGTTCATTGTCAGTGTTTAGAAGTCCAGAAGTCATTTGCAGGGCCAATTTTGGCCCCTTTGTAATAATTGCATGTTTAATACCCCCTTGGGGATATTGTAAAAATGTACTAGCAAGACTGTCTTATGTAAAGAACTTGGCTTCCTAGGACTTAGCCACCAACGGTGATCATTCCATGGTGTTTTTTCCTTGTCAATTATTCAATGTTGAATAAGCGTTGTATAATCGACGAGTTTTTCATCCGCTCTTCCTAAGCTGGAATGGTCATCCTGGGGGTTAGGCCTTAGGAGGTTATTAAAGTTCATATGTCAATGTTTATGAGCTTGCTAGACATATTTTTAAAGTTCATATGTCAACATGCACTAGGTCCCCTAGGAGTTTGAGTCAGTTCGAAGAAAAATCATTTTTCCCGTAAACTTAATCTATTTTTTAATAGTTTAAATGGGAAATTTCAAATTGTAATAAAAGTATGGGCTGGAAGCGGAATTTGGCGTGGGGATGCTTGTTTTCACACTCAGAGCGTCCTCTTTACCCTGGGACCCACTTTTCCTATGTTTCAGGTGATTAAATTATCACTTAGAGATTTTTTGCTCAAGGAGGCGACAAAATGTCAAATAAATGCTAAAAGTGCTACAAAATGGCACTAAGAGACAAGGTTAGAAAATCGAGAAACATGTTTAAAACATGTGGGAAAAGGTGGTAATATGGTCTCTTATGAAGGGCGACTTCCTTCCTAAGTTAAAGCGCATGGTTTAATTGAGATTATTAAGGTGGTGAATAAAATCAAGTTGGGAGTTGCGCCCTCTCGTCACATGGGTGTCATACCTCACTTGTGGCAGCTCGTAACTAGTTGAAGGAGTTTCCAAGGATGAAAAGGGGTGCCTTTCCCTTATGGCAGCCACCTCATTGTCCAAGCGTGAGTCAAGGCTTAGTTAAGCCATTGTTTCCTCCTCGAATCACTCCCTAGATTGAGAGTTGCGCCCCCCAAGCCCCAAAGGCTCCATTGATGCGCCCTCTCTTCTCCTTACTCTATAAAAGCGAGGCTTGCTCCATTGTTTTACATGGATGCAAGGAACATCTGCCTGTTTTGTAAATGCTATTTGCTTATCTTTCATGTGAATAAAGTTGAGACTTTGGAGGTTAGACCGATGGTGCAAGAACTTTTGCGATGAATGTTTTTCTCATAACCGAGGTGATATATGTTTAGTCATTCTTCCTTTCATGCAAGTGTTAATTATTTAACTAAAGAAGATTATATGCTAATCCTTAGAATAGACATTTGAAGTTTCAAGTTGTTTATTTATGTGAAGTTATCTAAGATCTCAAAGTTATACTTGTGCACTTTTTATTTTATTTAACCTATCGTACTAGATCTAATCACTTGTTTGAAGGGTTTCTTAGCTTTGCAGATCATCAAGCGTGGACTAGAGATCGGAGCTCAGTTGCATCTTATCTTTATCCACCACTTTTATAAATCTAATGCTCTCATGTATTGCAAGCGCTCCGCTTCTCGAATTTGTTCAAGCTCGGGCTTGAGCATTTCCTTCTTCCTTCATTAAAAATTTCAATCAACCTCTTATTTCCCTTCTTGTTTAAGAAAAGCATTTAGATTTGATTTCAAAAGTTTCATTTTTAAAATCTATTTGCTTCATTCATAGATCTAGGAAGCTTAACGATAAATCATAGATCTAGATCTAGTTTTAATACTTGAAATAGTTAAATTTGTCCTATCATTTGCAAGTATTAAATTGTGATATTATGTGTTTTTAGCTAACGTACTAACACTTTAATCAAATTTACTGTTTGCTGGTATTTTACTTTGTGTCATAGGAAAGTGAGGAAATTTGAACCATTTCGGGAGTTTGAACCATCAAAATCCATTTCTTTGAATTCCTTGCAATTCCTGGGTCTTGAAGGCTCCCTAAAGTCTCTTGAATCTCGCTTTTGCGGATCAAGAGCGCTCTCTATCGAAGAGTTCAAAAATTGTAAAAATCTTAATAAAAGAGCAAGTGGGATTACGGCTCCCACACCCTTCTTCCCCCATTTGGGCGAAGCCTGTATCTGTCCATTGATTATTTGCTTTCTACCTGCATCGCATTAGAGTAACATTTTGTTAAGGTAGTTTAAAATTTTTGCAAGTTAAAGTTAGATTAAATTTCCATCAAATCTGTACTTAGGATTATTTTGCAAAAGTTTGATTTACTAACCTCCTTCCTCTCCCGAGTACGGTCATTGACCTGAAAGAGATTCTTGGATAAATTGCTAGATTAGTTTATTTTTTCATTGCTAGCTTAGTCTCTTTTCATTATTGATAAGTCTCTTTTTTTATGCTAGATTGGTTTTGTTTATTTTTGCTTTGGCTTGTTTTCATATTTGGCAAAACTAAATACTAACCTCCTTGCTCTCCCGAGTACGGTGTTTTTGACCTGAAAGAGATTCTTGGGTAGTAATTAGAAAACTTCCATTTTCAGTTCATTTACTTTTGGAATTAACTCCCTTGCTCTCTCGAGTACGGTCTTTGACCTGAATGAGATTCTTAGGCTTAATAATCAAGAAAACATTGTTCAAAAACTTGTAAAACTTGGATTCCTTTCCGTATGCTCTACACCCCTACGATTCGTCTGAACAGTAAGGTGCATCGAAAGGAATTGAGAGTGGCTATTAATTAGTTTAACAACATTTAATCAAAATCCCGTAACGAAAATCCGGCACTACCTCGACTTGATCGAAAGTGGGGAAATTTTGCAAAGAAAGTGGGAACCACTGGAAAGCAACCTCAGGGCACCATTAAACTACATCCTTGTTGGTGTAGTGTTGAACACGTTCTCGAGACTCCATTCTAGCCCACATGTTCTTGTGCGAAACCATCTAGATTAGAAACCGGACATATTCCCCGTACCGCAAGGTATATCGAGAATCCCCTTTTCCCTTTAATCAACTCATATTTTTCGTCATAATTAAAATAAACCAAGAACAATTGCAAAACATTTTTTATTCACAACAGCACTGTTTAATTTTGTGACTCCATCGGCACTGGTTTTTACTCTTTTAGCAACAATATATTTATTTGCTTATTATCAATCTCACAATTGTTGTGTTATTTACGCTGATATCATGTTGTTGATGTGATTAAACAAATTTGCAACAAACTTGGTCAATTTTCATCATTTCATCTAAAAAAACTCCTAAAAAACAATCGTTCCCATCCACAACAATTAACAACTTTAAAAGCCTGTTATCACATATATAGTAGCCAGGCTACCATATTCTATTTTTCAGATTCTAGTACACTTTTCAGCCAATTCCCTTACATTGAGATGCCAAGATGAGCATCTATTATGGATCACTATTTGATATTGGACAGTAGTATTATTCCCATGCCATGACTGAGTCTCAAGACACTCAGATTTGAGGACTAATGTGGCCCTTTAGCCATTTACAGAGCAGTCAGTATTGCCCAGAGTTGCAGCAACAGGTTCTCAGTGGACAGATGATGGTTCAGATTGTGTGCATTCAGGTATATGACTTAGCAGGTATATTATTGTGTTATGGTTATATTGCTTTTATACTCATTCTTGTGACATGTCTTAGCATTTAGTATCATGATCTGGCGATCATATAGATATGTGGACCTGGTTGTATCTTTATATTATATATATTGTCCCTACTCAGAATTAGAAGTTCTTGATCTATACTCATCAGTTTTACCCTCCTTAGGGAGAATAGAGGTGATCATTCCCACCATCTTTTGGCTTGCTAGTGTTGGTATCATTATTCATTGTCTCCACCCATCCATTACCTTCTAGTTTGTTTTAACCCTGACTTACTACTTGACTAATGGCATGGAGGACCTTCCCCCACTTTAGCCTCTTTGTTGGATGAGCCTCCCCTTGTTTATTGTGTCTCAGCTCTGAGTTGCCTAAGTTGTGTTGGCTAAACCTGAAACAGATAGTACCACCATCAATACAATATATGGAAATGAAATGTATATCTTATGTGAAAGCCCGTTCTTGAAAGTGTTTTTCAACACTCGTGAACGAAAGGCAAGCCAAATGAACTGGCATTGGAAATCAAATGTATAACTATTGAAAGGCCCATTCATGTAACAAGTGTTTGAACACACGTGAATGCAAGGCAAGCCTAATGAAATTGGCTATGAAATGTGAAACGTGAAATGTGAAATGAAAGCCTTAAATAAATGTAAATCTATGCAATGTGTTTCTAAACACACATAGATCGAAGGATATGGAAACTCAAAGGCCCAAAAAGCAATGGTTCTTAAACTCTATATCTAAACGATTGCTGGCCTCATTTGTATTGACATGGATTGTGGGCATCTGCTAAGTTGAATAAGCACATCTGAAACAACATACCCATTTGTGAGACACTACCATCCCCCGTGTTATTGTTCATCTGGCATATGCTAGAGTGTGTATTCCCTTTCCATATCCGAAGTGTCACAGTGTCAAGTTAGTAGTCATCCCTTGGCCTAGCCTATTCAGTTTTAGCCTTCACCCTTCACTAGCAAAATGATCACAACTAGGAAGTGAGTATGGTCTTGAAAGTCTAGTCTGAGTCCTAAATAATATTTAAAACTCTTTATAATTGGTTATTAGATCGCCAGAGAAATGATTACTTCTTGTTATAATTGTTACTTGAATGAGTTGTAGAGCATGCTTTAACCTTTGACACTTGCAGCAATTTGATGACAACTTGGGTCATATTATTGGTCATGTTGACTTGGTCAAACCTAGTTTGACCAAGGGCAACTACAGGACATGAGGTGGATAGACCTCAGATGATGCAGAGATATGATATATGGTCTAGTACAGGTCACCAGATGGTTCTATTCAGTGGTTTCAGGCTTATGATGATGATTTGTGTTTTTCAGCACTCTTACAAATTATTATTATTTGATCCGTTGAGCATATTGGATATTTTATATGATCATGCAGAAATCCATAGGGTGTATGAGTACCCACCTTAGATGGATTTGGGCTCTCTGAGTCCAATGAGACAGTCTGTTTTCAGTTTCGGGCAGTTACAGTGATGATTATTGGCCTTAGTTGGCCATCCTGGTGCAGTTTTGCCATGTTAGATGGCCTATCAGAGCAGAGGGATGATTTGATTAGTTCACCTAGGGCGTTGTATCTGGAGGGGTTGGTCCAGCCACTTGTTTTTACCATATTACCCCCCTCCCAGAGAGCCTGGTGGGCTCACCTTGACAGCACAAGCACTCCAGGGGGCAGTTTGGGCAGGTTCACATTTCCTGAGGCAGATTAAAAATGGCAAAAATGGCTCCTGAAGGATTCGATTTGGGCTACCGAGGCAAGGGATTGGCATGGGATGAGTTTTGATGATGAGTGTGATGTCTTCCACACATTCTCCAGCAGTTTCATCTTTCAATGGGGCCCACACCCATCTCTCCGACACTTTATTTGGTTTTCTGGAGCCTTTGGAGGCTCACGACTTTCCCAGAGAGGCACAATTTGGTGCTTGTGTTAGTCACTTGATGATATTGTGCCATGGGGACACACTACGGGTGTTAGACATTACCCCCTAGACCCACCATTGGCTTTAGTCATGTTTATTTTATCACTTTGAGTGTGACCCCCTCTCCTAGGGGCGATTTGTCCATTGATATGTTATATTTTATTGTTGATCCATGTACTTTATTGTTGAGCTCATCTCAACCATTGATTAGACATTTTGATCTTTTAATCTTAGACATCCATTCAAAAGGTGGTTAGGGTTTTGGTATCTCTCCTATTTAAAGGAGAGAGCTTCTCATTGTAAAGGTCTTTGGCTCTTGGAATCTTGATAATAGAAAAACTTCTTGTGGAAATTCTTGGGTCTCCTTTGCATCTGGTGTTCTTCGATGGTGATTGTAAAGTCTATTGCATCCTAGCATTTGTGTATTTGTGGTAAGATCTATATATTTTGGACATCTTTGTCTTGTTTACAGGAGGGCGACTTCACTTGGGCGTTTTTGTAGGGCTTCCTCAACTCGCTTGTTTGGCATCGCTTGTATCAAGGGGTTATCATTAGTATCATTGTGATCTATGCTATCTTCTTGTTATTTCTCTTGTAGAATTTGTCTTTTTCTCTTGATGCATCAAATATGATATTGTTGACATTTATTGTGCAGGAGGGGGGGCGCATTGGCTTCCTTGGGCAAATCCATCTCATAGAAAACTTATCCAAATCTTCTCAAATTGATCGGGCTTGCATAGATCATCATCATCAAGGCATCTACAAGGTTATCCAGGTAAGATCCACAGGTTTGTTCTCCATTTCTTGGTTCCAATCCATTGGCATCATTATTTTACTGTTAAAACCCTCACTTAAATTAATCGGAAAATTCCACGGATCAAATCCCTTGATCAATTGGCAAACTATTTCTGGGTATTGTAGATCGGGTCAAACCCAAAGTGGGTTCTCCTAGGCGTCATGCTTGGGTGACTCCACAACGCCCAAACCCCAAGGCACTAATCCCTCAAACCTAGCACACTTCCTCACTTGGCCAATTTTTCAGTGTTTTGATCTTGTCTCTGAGACTTGGGTGCATTGATACTGTCACACCTGTCAAACAAGTCTATCCATTGGTACTGGTTAGCCCCAATCCTGTTCTTAACCTCCCTGCATTGGACACAGTTCCCAAGGCATTGGATTTTTATATCTTTTGTTGGTACCTTGATTCTGGATCTAGTAATTAATCTCATAAGTCACTTGCATAACCAAGTTGGGTCAAATTTATATGGCTTAAGCCTCTTGATCCAATCCATTACTCACCTTGTGACTTCATCTATAGATCTAGGGTTTACTTCACCTTACACCTTGCGTACTTCATCCTCCATTTGATTTGATCTGGTGTGTTGGTTTGATCTCTCCTGTCGGGAGTAGATCTGGGTCTCCCCCAATGCTGTCTTGGGCTAAGATAACATCAAGTGAAGATTGCCTCGATTGGCATGACAACCATCCATTGGGAGTCGAGGCTATCTTGGTTTCACCTCTTTGGTTGCCCATCCCCTCTACCATCTTTACGGATCCACCTTTTAGGGGCAACTACAAGTTTGGTGATAACAAAGCCTTAGAAACCTTTTTTAGTAGGGTCTACCCCCCTTGGCTTCAGGTAGGAGTTTGCCTAAATGGAGGATTCAGGATCAGGTGACAGCACCTGACTCGAGACTTGCCCCCAAGGTCACACCTAGAAACTTGGAAAGATTTATGTTGCATTCCCCCCCAAGTGTGCGTTTCGGTGGCAACACAGAGTGGAGGAGATTGAGATCACCAACTCCTATACATAGTTGGGGTACAATTCACAAGACCTCATTTCAGTCTGCGTCATGCCCTTCAGTTGTGAGTCAACAAGGGCTATGGATCCTTAGCTCTCCTCGAGAAACAATGGTTCCGGAACCATTTCCAAGACATCATCCAAGATGTCTCTCATGGACATCCTTGTCCGACCCACAGTTCTCTATGGTTCAGAGGTTTAGGGGCCCTATTTGCTAGAGTCTAATTGGGCCTCCGTAGAGAGAATGCAGACCCTCCTCCTTTGCCTCAACATCAGATCAAAGCAAACAGTCCCTCAGCCCATCATACTTGTGGAGTTTGGTGCTAGCCCTTTCAGCTTGAGACTGTATTCAACTTTGTCTCACTCTTACACCACATGCAGAGCTCCGTTGACTCGACAAAAGGATGGGTCCAGCATTCATACTTGGCTCATTGTTCATCGGAGCCCATTGCTTTTGCAATCCCTTTAGGCAACACTTGCTGGTATGCGGCAGATCTGTTAGAATCTGTTGGTATTGCGACAGATTGGCTTCCCCATTTATATACTCCCTAGATGCACCTCACCACCTCATATCTACCAGGCAAGAGATGAACAGGACCATCCGAGATATGTACAGGTAGTTTATGTAGGTCACCTAGATCAACCCTCAAGGCGAGTTACATCCGATGATGACCTTCTACACTGAGCACTTCATGGATCTAAAGGATTGACTCATTGTTCGGCCCAATTACACACTTGGACATTGGTTGCACACTCTCCGTATTCCCATGGGCTAGTTCAGTGTAGGCTCTCATAGACTTACACAGCAGATAGATCACCAAATTTACCAATCTGACAGGATTTGCAAAGTGTGACATCTTTAAGAGATTGAGCCTAAGGAGCATTTCATTTTCTGTTGCCCTATTTACTATGAGATCAGAGGACAGTTCCACGATCTTTTTAGGGAGCTTCAAACTCTGGTCAATTTTTTAGGTACCCCAACCAAAGATGCCTATAATTATACTTGCACGAGGTCCTCCAGCCTTGCTCCCTCATCCTCCAGCCACATCCACATCTTAGACCAGCTTCCACTTAGCAGATTACTTCTTTTTTCATGGTGCTTCCATCTACTAAGAGCACCAAGAGGCAGACGGATAGTGATCATATTTCCAACCCCAGATCTGTGTGGATCCAGAGGACAGCCTTCACTGCCATGAGACACCAGCAGCACTGCCAATCCTGGTCCCATACCAGCAATCAGCCAATATCATCCAGATCACAATGTTGGGCCCCCTCCTCCAGGCAGCAGCAAATTACACGGTCCAACTTCTCTGTCAGGTCTTCCATTCAGCTTCAGATGTTAGGAGAGATGGTTCCAATGGACCATGAAAAGCTTGAACTAATTGTATCATGAATTCTAGATCTATTCTCTTTGTACATCTCTCTCTCGGAACAACTCTCCATCTTCAGAGTTGGTTTTCTGAGATTTAGATTAGATTCATACTCTACTTTCTGCATCTTGCTTTTCATAGGAGTTGTTTTGGTGCTCCCAATTTGTATTGATATATTTTGTACCCAATAGACCCTTTGACCTACTTCATTGGCATTCGTTGGACATTAATAAAATTATCTTATCTTATCTACCATATAATCTTCCAAGTCACAAGATACAAGTTAGAAGATGATTTGAGACTTATTTCCAACAGTGTGTCACAACTCATGAAACTGGGAAGCCATTAGCCGTATATGACAAACAGATAATCCATGAATGTAAATTTTCCAACTAATTACCAGCATAATATAGCTATGATACACTGCCAAGCTGGAAAAATCCTTCCCGTTGGATATGTAGGTACCATGGTGGTTATCAGAACCACATAGCTCCAACAAACAGCAGAAAAGAATCCTACCTCTCAAATGTGGAGCAATTTTTACTTAGATAAATTCTTCAAGCAGGGAAAAAACTGCCCATATCCTCAGAAATCAGGAGTCAGGACAAACCATAAATTATGTTCTATCATATAATATTCCCAGATTCAAGATAGAAGTTACAGGAGCATCTAATCTTTATTGGTAAAGATACGTTCAAATCACAATTAAAGTTATGCACCTTACCTGGATTCCATGTTGTGGTTGGACAACAGCAAAGGCTATCATACAATATGGGCACTTCACAACCTTGCCAAAAGACACCTGCAAAGCATTTTCTTATTCAGTAGAGTAATTTTGATCCATACCAACATTTATTATTTTTAACAACAATACTTTATGAAATTAAGGTTTCAACCATAAGAATCCTTTGGTCTAGAGTTAATATTACACAATCAAATCAATTGCATCTGAACATGTGTCATGAACACAAAATGCCATCGATATAATATTGAGGTTGTGGTTCACAAGTAATCTACATGATGTCATGAGCTCAAGGTATCATTCATAAACTGTTGAGCTTGTATGCTTCCAAGAGGAATGCCTAAGGCATGCAGAAGTTGGGAATGGCTGAAGAGGCCACAGTACTAACCAGGAGTGATCAGAATCTACCCAAAAATTAACATTTATAAATATAAACAAAATACTTAGCACATGGTTATTGAACAAGCAGGATAAGAGCAGTGACTGTTAAATTTACCCTAGATAGACATGCTTCACTACATCCATAGCCTTTGTATATAATGGTTGAGGTAAACCATTAAGGTGGGGATATGGAAATAAAACTTTCATGTACCAGGTGGGACTTGATATTTTCTTCTTCATTCAAACAACCTCAATATCTGCTCATGTGAATAATTTAACATGGCAAGTAGACACATGATTTTCTGGAAATTGTATCAAACTACTTAAAACAAAGAAAATACTTTAAATGACAAAGTATGTACCTAAAAGTAGGATCTACATAGATACCTCATCTCCCGGAGGAGTCCCAACACAGGAAATATCCTTAATCATCCTAATGGCATCTGAAACCCGCAAGGAGGCAGCCAGTCCTCGTATCAGTGTTGTATAAGTAGTTACATCTGGCTGGGCCCATCTCCAGCACTGAATGGATGACTTTGTAACTTTTCCATCTGGAGAATAGGCATAAGTCATAACACAAACTTGCTAAAAGTTAGGTCCAGAAAAATTGCTGTGAGACACAGCCTCATTTGATTAACTGGAGAGAGTGACAAGATAAAGCACAAATCCTACAATGGTTAAAATAAATCATTATTCATTTTTAAGAATGCTTACCATGGCAATTCCTTTCTACCCAATATTGTTAATTACACTTCCTGACAACTTCTGATTTTAAAGAGCATGCATGTGCATCATTGGAAAGTAGTAAACATCAGCACATGAGACAATTGTAAGGTATGAACAAAAACAATGCAAGGTGCCCCACCCTGTGCACCCCACTTATGTGCAAAAGTTTCAGAAATAATTTTATCTTTTAAAAGGTTAAGTCAATTCTATTTTTTACTTACATATATTGATTGTTTTTAATACGTGTTTTTTGTTTGATTATTTCCAGTACATTGTTTTCTGTTTGAGCCATCCAGTACACAGTGCTGACAAGCCAGCCCAGACAATGCATCTGTCAAGCTGAAACCTGTGTGGTAACAAGGTGGCCAAGCTCATTACCTGCGGATGTTTCCCCTTGGCATTTTCTTTTGATTATTTGTCTTTCAGTGGAAGGAGTAAGATATTCTCATACTTGGATTGTTTTCCAACTTTTTTTGAAGAACTCATTTACCACTAGTTCCTTCTCTAAATGAACTGGTGCCACTTCATTTATAATTGATTCCTTCACTAAATGAATTGGTGTGATTTAGAGAACTTCGTTGTAAACAAAATCACACCAATTTGTTTAGTGAAGAAATCAAGCACGGCTGGGTCATGAGATCCAGCAAAGCAGCGGATGAGGGTTTCCAGGTTGAATTCTTCAAGCATGGTTGAATTCTTCAAGCATGGCCTCCACACACTAGACTACCACCTGGACAATCTGTTTAACCACGCGGCCTGTATAGGTTTTCCAGAGCCTTGGTCGCATCATATTATTCACCAATCCATAAATCGAGCCCTAGTGCAGATCCCAATAACTACAGAATGATCATGATAGGCCACACTTTCTCAAAACTATATGTTATAGTCCTCCATCTACAGCATTCTAGGGAGCTTAAGCAGAGACAGCTTAGAGCTAGACAACAAGCTGGATTTAGATTGGCGCACCAACCATTAACCATGCTCTTACGCTCCAAGCATCATCGATGAGGCACATCATTGCTTTTTGAAAGTTTATTATTGCTTTGAAGACTTTCAAAAGGCATTCAATCCTGTCCCTAGAGTGGCACTATTCCAAAGACTCAGAGACATTGGCATTTCTAAGACCCTTCTAAATGCCATTATGAGATTATATGAGTCGGTCCTTGGTTGTCTTCACACAGCTTACGGAGTTTCAAATTTTATCAAAAGTACCACTGGGATCAAGCAAGGGTGTCCCCATTCCCCCACTTTATTTGGGATTTGTTGCCACCGAAACGCACACTTGGGGGGAAGCGCAGTAGAAATCTTTCAAAGCTGCTCGGTGTGACCTTGGGAGCAAGTCTCGAGTCAGGTGCTGTCACCTGATCTTGACTCCTCTATTTAGGCAAACTCCTAACCGAAGCCAAGGTTGGTAGACCCCACTGAAAAAGGTTTCTAAGGATTTTTTAGTTTATGTTTAGTGACAAGAAAGAGTGTTATTTAGGAGTTTTTTGAGTGAATTAATGAAAGAATAACCAAGTTTGTTGCAAATTAACTTAAGCACATCCATAGCATAATATCATCATAAAGTAAACAACAATTGCAAGATAGATAATAAGCAAATAAAGATATTGTTGCGAAAGAATGAAATCAATGTTGATGGAGTCAGCAATTGTTGGAGTGTTGTAATGAAAAATGTTGTGCGATTCTTCTTGGTTGATTTTATTTATAATGAACAAGATGAGTTGATTAGGGGGAAAGGGGGATTCCCGATATACCTTGCGGTATGGAGAATATGTCTGAATCTTGTTCTAAGTGGTTCCACACAAGGACATGTGGACTGGAACGGAGTCTCAAGAGCGTGTTCAACACTTCACCAACAAGGATGTAGTCTAATGGTGCCCTGAGGTCGCTTCCCAGTTGTTCCCGCTTCCTTTACAAAATTTCCGCACTTTCGATCAATTCGAGACAACATCGGATTTTCATTGGTTATGGGGGACTTGATTTTATTAGTTTGAGTGGATTAACTTAATGTAGAAAATTGTAAAGTGCAAAACTACCGCTTTTGATATCCCAAAGCTCGGACTAGCCTGCAATGGGTAGAGCATACGCAGAGCATGCGAAATATTTATTCCAATTTTAAGACTCTCCGACAAAGAGCACTCTTGATCCGCAAAAGTAAGATTCAAGAGATTTTAAGACAGTTAAACCCTCCGATAGAGAACACTCTTGATCCGCAAAAGCGAGATTCAAGAGACTTTAAGGAGCCTTAAAGACTCAAAAAAGAAATACAACGAACTTAAGAAATAAAGCAAAAGAAAGTTTTCTAATTACTACCCAAGAGTCTCTTTCAGTAAAGTAAAACTTGAAAGAAAATCTAGATCGAGTTGCAAAAAAATTGAAAGAACTAATCTAGCAAGCATAACTAATCTAAAGTAGAAAGTAAAGGGGACAGGTAAAGGCTTTCCCGAAATGGGGTAAGGGAGTGTGGGAGTCGTAATCCCACTTTCCTTTTTATTAATTTATTACAAGTTTAACTCTCCGACAAAGAGCACTCTTGATCCGTAAAAACAAGATTCAAGAGACTTTAAAAAGGCCTAAAAAGGTTCAAATAAGTACAAGGAGTTGGAATGATCCTCTTTAGAGGCTTAAATCTCCCAGATTCACCCAAAGTTTTCTAATTACTACCCAAGAGTCTCTTTCAGTAAAGTAAAACTTGAAAGAAAATCTAGATCTAGTTGCAAAAAAATTGAAAGAACTAATCTAGCAAGCATAACTAATCTAAAGTAGAAAGTAAAGGGGACAGGTACAGGCTTTCCCGAAATGGGGTAAGGGAGTGTGGGAGTCGTAATCCCACTTTCCTTTTTATTAATTTATTACAAGTTTAACTCTCCGACAAAGAGCGCTCTTGATCCGTAAAAACGAGATTCAAGAGACTTTAAAAAGGCCTAAAAAGGTTCAAATAAGTACAAGGAGTTGGAATGATCCTCTTTAGAGGCTTAAATCTCCCAGATTCACCCAAGTTCCTTTCCTTTCCTACAATGAAAAGCTAAAAAACAGCAACCACAAATTTATTAAGTGTCAGTGCTTGTTAGCTAAAATTACATAAAATCTACAACTTAGCATTTACAAAAATTAGGAAACGTTTATACTTTAAGTGCTAAAGCAACTAGCATTCAAATCTAAACTAAAAATGGAAATTTTAAGCTTCTTTAGATCTAATACTAAGCAAGTAAATGATGAATAATAAAACTTTTCTAGATTCAATTTACTTGTAAAGAAACAAAGTAACTGAAAAGAGGGTGAAGTTTGAGTTTGAGATATGGAAGAGAAAACTCAAGCCCAAGCTTGAATCGTATGAAGACAAAGAGGTGCCTGTGAGAAACAAAACATTAGATCCAAAAAAGGTTCCGAAGGCAGAAGAGGATGCAACTGAGCTCAACTCCTTCCTTCAAATAGGTGACCTGCACAAATACAAAACGTTGCACAAACGAGATCAAATCTAGTATGATTCATAAAAAGAAATTCTGAGAGCATAAGTATAACTGACTACTATCTGCTACTCCTAGATTTATAATGATAAAGCATAAACAAGCAAGTTGAAGACTACAAATGCTTGCTCCATGAGCTGATAGAAGCCTTCTAAGCTAGATAGATTAACAAGCCTATGACAAAAGAAGAGTAACAAGCACAATATCACCTCAGTAAAAGCACAGCATGCACATTAGCAAATCAATTGCACCCCACAGACCTCCAAAGTCTTCAAACTTTATTCAAGAGTATTACAATAAAGAGTACAAGGGCAGAGGTTCCACCATCCATCCTTAAAACAATGGAATGGACCTTCATTATATAGAGATACAATAGAGAGGGGGTGCGCATGGCTCCAATAGGGCAAGGAGGGCGCAACTCTCAATCATGGAAGTGATTTACGCTTGATCTGAGCTTTAACTAATGCTTGGTTGTTTTGATGTGAAGAGGTGACTGCCACCTCATGAGAGGGGCGCCCCTCTTCACCTTGGAAACATCTCCATCGAATGAAAAGTTAAAACCAACCACATGAGCCCAGTCGCCCACGCGTGAAGGATGGTGCATCTCTTAAGTTGATATCATCGCCCACCTTATGATTTGACTTTGAAACATACACTTTATGCTCCTAACTAAGTCGCCTTTCATAAGAGAACAATTTGCCACCTTTTCCCACATGTTTTAAACATGTTTCTCGGTTTTCTAACTTTGTCACTTAGTGCCATTTTGTAGCACTTTTAGTATTTCTGTGTCATTTTGTTGTCTCCTTCAGAAAAAATGCCATAAGTGATCATTTAATCACCCGAAACCTAGGAAAAGTGGGTCCTAGGATAAAGAGAACGCTCTGAGTGTGAAAAGGAGCATCCCCACGCCAAAATCTGCCTCCAAACCATACTTTTGTTACAATTGAAATTTTTCAATTAAACCATTAAAAATGGTCTAATTTTACGAAAAATTTTATTTTTGCCGAAATGAACTCAAACTCCTAGGGGACCTAGTGCATGTCCATACAACTCATTATTGATGGCTAGCATGTAAAAATACATAGACACTTAGGCTTTAATAACCTCCTAGGGTTCGACCACCATGGAAAATACTCCAGCTTTGGAGGTGTGAGTGAAAAAATCAAGAATTATACGCCACTGAAGTGCAACACATAATTCCTAAGGAAAAAAACACTCTAGAGTATCCCCTTGATAGCTAAACCTAAGGTAGGCCCAACCTTTTACAAAAAGACCATGCTTAGACCAACTTATTACAACTCCCCACGAGAGTATGGACATGCAATTATTACAAAGGGGCCAAAATTGGCCCTGCAAATGACTTCTAGACTTCTAAACATGGATGATGAACACTGAACATGTTCATAACTTTGGCGACTCACAAGAAATCCACCTAATGTACAAATTAGGAGGTAGTAGGATCTACATTAACGAGCTAGAGTCCTTCCTTCATGAGCACATTCAAGACAGAGATCAGTGCCCTCTCCACTAGGTCTTGATCTCTATCCTGCTCTCGGTTGACAATGTGGTCCTCTTGGCCTCATCTCCCGAGGGGATGTAAACACAGTTGGATGTCTTGGCCCTCTTCTGCAATCTTCATCAATTGAATGTCAACTTGGGTAAAACCAAGGTCATGATCTTCAACGGGTTGAAGAAGCTCCTCCATGATCTTCATTTCCCTTTTAGAGGGGAAGAAATCGAGATCGCTACCACCTATACCTATTTGGGGGTACAATTCATAGGACCTCATTTCAGTCTATGGCATGCCCTTCAACCCCGAGTCAACAAAGGATACGAATCCTTGGCCCTTCTCGAGAGACAGTGCTTTATACACCCCCTCATGGACACACTCATCCGACCCACAATCCTCTTTGGGGGCCTTTCCTACTAGACTCTGATTGGGCCTCAGTAGAGAGAGTGCAAACTCTCCTCCTTCGTCGCATCATCAGATGCAAACAGACAGTACCTCAACCCATTATACTTGCAGTGTTTGGTGCCCAGCCCTTTCGGCTTGAGACTGTGTTCAGCCTTGTCTCGCTCCTACACCGCATTCGAAGCTTTGCTGACTTGACAAAAGGGTGAGATCGTTACCCATATTTGGCCTATTTCTCATTGAAGTCAATTTCCTCGACTAGCCCTTTAGCGCACACTAGGTGTTGGTATGCAGGGGTTACAAATCTTTTGGTATATGTTGGTATTGCGATTGACCAATTTTCTCCATTTAGGTATTCCCTTGATGCGCCTAGCCTCCTCTTACCTACCAAGCAGGAGTTGGATAGAATCACCCAAGACGACATTTATAGATAGTTCATACAAGTCACTTGGATCAACCCACGGGGCGGGTTACGTCCAAAGATGGCCTTTCATGCTACTCATTTCAAGGATCTAAGGGACAATCTCATTGTTTGGCCCCATTACACACTCTACCATTGGACACATGCTCTTCGTATCCCTTTAGGCCAATTTAGAGTAGGTTCTCATCATCTTAGGGTGGAGACGGATCACCAGATCAATCGAGTATGTCACCTTTGAGAGGTCAAGACCAAGGAGCACTTCATCTTTTGGTGTCCTATCTACTACGAAATTCACAGGCGGTTCCATTGTCTTTTTGGGGACCTTCTTCTCACGAAGCTTCAGACTCTAACTAGTTTCTTCAGATATCCCAATCAGAGATGCCTAGCCTTATACTTGCAGGAGGCCCTCCGGCTTCGATCATTCATCCTACAACAACATCCGCAGTCTAGACCAGCCCCCACTCAGTGGATTACTTCATTCTTTCCAGTGTTCCCTTCCTCAATGGGCACCAAGAGATAGAGAGATGGAGGCACTACTTCTAACCACAGATTAGTTAGGTCGCAAAGGACCACCTCCACTTCTACTCTATTACCGCTCAAATTAGCACCCTTGATCGAGGTCACGGTTCCCAATGTCACCACAACCCATCTTCTCAATTTAGTTCAACTCCTAAGACCAAGGGGAAGTCCATGATATTGATGAATGATATCTGCAATCACTCCCACAATACAAATACCCTTCACAAACAACCTCTTTCCTAAGACCAGTGCCTTATGGAGTCAAAACAATGAAACATATAATGCCACTAGGTGAGAGGGAGGAGCTACAACAGTTTATCATGAATTTCAATATAGATAACTTCAATATCTTACTGCTGCTATGAAATTACAGCAGTCAATAACACTTCAGAAAAAGGATGAAAACCAACCAAAACAATGCCAACTTACCATATACAAGGTACCTTGAGGGTTAGGGCAAGTAACATACTAACATGCCCCAAGAGGGTGAAAGAAAGCCCTAAGCCATATCTGTCAAGGTCACGGTTCCCAATGTCACCACAACCCATCTTCTCAACACTTTAGGTCAACTCCTAAAACCAAGGGGGAGTCCCTGATATCGGTGAATGATATCTACAATCACTCCAAGAACACAAATACCCTTCACAAGCAACCTCTTGGCTAAGACCAGTGCCTTATGGAGTCAAAACAATGAAACATATGATGACACTAGGTGAGAGGGAAGAGTTACAACAGTTTATTATGAATTTTAAGATAGATAACTTCAATATCTTATGGCTGTTATGAAATTGCAGCAGTCAATTACACTTTAGAAAATGGAGGAAAACCAACCAAAACAATGCCAACTTACCATATAAGAGGCACCTTGAGGGTTAGGGCAAGTAACATGCTTCAAGAGGGTGAAAGAAAGCCCTAAACGTATGAAATTATAGCAGTCAATAACACTTGGGAAAGTGGATGAAAACCAACCAAAAAAATGCCAACTTATCATATAAGAGGTACCTTGAGGGTTAGGGCGAGTAACATGCTTCAAGAGGGTGAAATAAAGCCCTAAATACGTTTAGGGATTTTATGCCACGACTTTTGATTCCATTAAGCTATTCAAAGTGGTGCAAGAGAATTGCACCCAGCAAGCTCAATTGCAGAACTCACAATAACATGGATAAAAACAAACACACATGCAGAATTTTGCAATAGTAATAGAGAATTTCATTAACAGAACAGAACGTGCAAGTACAGTCTACAAATGGAGTTTGTAACCCCTGTACAATGGAAGTAGCAGATTATATAACCTAGTGGAAAGCAAATTGTTTCAGCTTCCCCAACTCTTTAACTTCCCCCAAATTACAAAATATGTACAAGTGTCTTTGACTGTTACAAATAGTGCACAACATGGAGGAGAAAAAACTCATATAAGATGATCTGATTGCCACCTGCCTGTTTCTGCAAGCAGGTTCTGCATCTTCTTCTGCACAACTACACACATCCCATGCCCATTCTTCAGGGTCAAAATGCAGTGCACCTTTGTTCAGAAAAATTGCAGGGCATCAATTGCTCATACACTAAGTTGCACGAAACAGGAAAACGAGGACGAAACGGGAGAAACGTGAGTCGTGACCCCCCAAAATTTTGGAAACAGGGAAACGCTATATATATATATATATATGAGCAAGGACAATTAAAAAAATGAATGTGAAATATAAATCATAAATCATACATGTCGACGAATCATTGACTATATCGGGATCCTATTAATCAATAGCACCCTATGCCTCCCTCCTCTAGGCTCTAGCCCTTGCCTCTAACTCAAATTTCAAAGTTGATCCTCCAAGGACATTAGTCAACGAAACTTCTTAATCCAATCGTTAAAATAAGGTAGAAAAAGCTTCCCATGCTTAATAAAAGATTTTGCTTGAGTGAAGAGTACATTTTTATTAAGGTCATGATAGAGGAGTTCAACAAACAACACCACCAACATCAAGATAGATATAGGGGTTGATGTGCTTAATTAAATGTCAATTCCATACCCTCATACATGATAGAATATGGTGAAAACCTTGCAATCCTGAAATCCTGAAAACTATTAAGTCTGTTGAATTCTGAATGGGATCTAAAATTCTACTTTTTGCATATGACATCCGATGATGTTGGAACCACTCTGAAACATCCTAATACAATTAATGGTAATGTTAAAAATTTAAGTAAAGGATGTAAAAGTGACATTCTCCTTATCTTTTATTTTCCATCCTTTTACTTTAAAAATTTAACATTACCATTAATATCACCAAATACAACTGCACCGTGGCGATATTTTTTGGAAACTCAACCTCATGGACTGCATCCGTACTGGAAACGTGTTTCCATGCAGACGAAACGTGTTTCCATCTCGGAAACACGTTTCATTCGTACGGAAACGCATTTCCACGTTATACAGTATGCATTTTGGGGTTTGGGTACGGCAAAATAGTGGGGATGGGGTTGGGGACCACATTTCCTGCAACATAGCTCTTACACAATGTGTATGATCCACACCTGCAATTTGCAAGTACTCCATCTAGCACTGCAACCACATCAGGAATACGGGCGTGCATACAAGCGCTAAGCCTGGCATGGTGCTGAGCCTAGCTCAGGTGCAGGATCTTGGCACAAGTGTTGAGCCTGGCGCTGGTGCTTAGCATGGTGCATTGAATATTTAGCACGAGAGTTGAGGCTTGGCACCGGTTTAGGAACTGTTCTAGCACAGTTTTATGAAGATGCACACAAATCAGCGGCCTTCAAACTTGGTTAAATCTTTGATCCTTCAGGGTCAACTTTAAATTTAAATGTTGTGATTTGCATATTTTGGGGAGGCAGAGGATTTTCATATTTTATCTCGAATAGTTGTAAACAGTTACTCTAGGGGATTTTCCATTAAATGACTCCTTATGATTTCTGGTAGATTTAGTTGCTCAAGGGGAATTTGTTGCACCAACAGAAGCGAGGTGCATTCTACAGCCCAGTATTGAAAAGATTGTAACATCCATCCCATCTGTCCATCTGTAATGCTGATGTCGGGATATGTTGTCCCAATAAGCAGTTGGTGTCAGGTGCAACTCCTGGTTGACTTGGTTAATGGGTACTGATTCAGTGGTGAAGGTGGTCACATATCAGGCCAACCACCATATTTCATTACCCCTGAGACATGAATAAGCGTGACTAGCACCAGGTGCAACTCCTGGTCGACTTTGTTAATGTTTAGTGATTCAGCAGTGAAGACGGTGGGCCAACTACCATGGTTCAATTCCCCAAAACACGAATAAGCAGGTGGCACCAGGTGCAACTCCTGGTCAACTTTGTTAATGGGTAGTGATTCAGTGGTAAATATGGTGGCATTTAGGCCAACCACCATAGTTCTTGGACGGAATAATACACCCCTGGATGCTTGTCTTAATGGTTCACCCATATAAGTACGTTTCACCACCCAAGTGAGAGGCTATTTAAAATTGCAATTAAAATTCCAGACATGGAAATTACCTTGTAATTCTCTTTCAAGCTTATTCTGAATTAGGTCACAACGCATGGCCTGCAATACTGAGAAGGCCAAATCGGCATTATTCCGCGCGAGCGCTGCAGTGATTATGGCCGCAGAGTCCTCGCTGCTCACTGTGCCACCGCTGCTGGTGTTCCCCTGAAAATGCTCGGCAATGATGGAGAGTGCTTCTTCGGCGTCTTTGGCTGCGGAGACCTTTCTTAGCAAATTCTCGTTCTGAAACAACAACACAGACTGGCTGCCGCTGGAAGAAAGCCCATCCGTTCCCCCTGTGTTTCGAACCCGGGCCTCCGCGGTCTCGAAACCCTCATTCTCTGCAGCTCGTCCCCTTAAAGTTCTCATTACCAGGGAAAATTGAAGGCCATTGAAGGAAGCTTTGGTAACAGAAGAATTCGTTACGAGTACAATCGGTAGTGCTCTGAAGATTCCGGTGCAGTCTGGGGAGGATGAATATGATGTTGTTTGAGAGACTGACGAAGAATTGAAGGGCCAATGGATATTCAGAGCCATGAGAAGCAGACCAGCCTGGGTGGAAATGCGTCTTCAATTGTGATTTTGAATCTGAGGTGAGGCTTTAATATATTGGATAGCAAAATCCAATGATTGGCAGTTTAGAGTGTGTGAAAAGATAGAAACCATCCAATGGAATTTGTTGAAAATCACCATCCTCAAGCATTGTTGTTTCATTGAGTAAATGTAGTAAAATTTGATTCTTGTTCTGAAATTACAAGTTTTAATTGTTCGTGGAGGGGACTTACGGATTAAATGTTTAAATTCATCCTCGCCATCCAAATTTTTCGATCAGGGTTTATAACAGTAGTTACTGGAGTCAATCCCGTAAACTCGATCTAAAGATTGAAGACACTGTGGCCGATTCCTCCCTAAAAATCCCAAAACAAAATATTTATCTCGTCTCTTCAAAATTTGGGTTAAAATTTCTCAACATTGATTATTTTCGCCCATCATCGACACATTTGAATATTTTCAAGTATAATAAGATTCGAATTCAACTAAGGTGGAGTTATTTCTATTTTTAAATAAGTTATATTAAAAACACCATTAGATTGTAACTCTAGATAAAATTATAAGATTGAACTTTTGAGAATAGCAAAAGTAGATCGGAGGGCTCTACTGCTTACGGCGATTTTGTGAGGAGGACGGCTAACGGTGTTCTATGGAAACAAGGGTGGGGGGAGGAGATTCGACCTCCCCAAGGCAATCGTTGAGGGGGTTCAGATCAGAAGTGTTCAAGTCCCTCTAAACGAAATGGGAGGAGAGGGATCAAGAAATCAGGGTTCACATCTGAAGTAGGCTTTTGATGGGAGACGTCCAGGGTAGTGCATGCCCAAATCGGCTCGGATCCCCTCGATGCAGTTCAAATTGAACAAATTAAGAGATCGTATCCAATATATGAAAGATCATGCCCTAATTAGCAAATTTGTGGGTATGCTACCATCTAAAAAATCCCTAATTTGGTGGATCAATTCCACTTGGAAGCCGAGAGGCCATTATAATTTACACCTCAAATCCAAGGGTTTCTTCACCATCCGCTTTATCAGTCTAGAAGACCGAAATCGAGTGTTGGATGGAGGACCTTACTTCTTCTACTTAGTGAGTCTTTTCCTTCGGCCCTGGAAGAAGTGATTCTGTCCAAAAAAAGAGGATATGAGGGTTGCGTCGATTTGGATCTGACTCTACTCTCTTCTAGGAGAATATTGAGACCCGGAAATTCTGGAGGATATTGGCAACAGTCTAGGGTCTTTCATCAAGATCTCAGAGCACACAAAATCCCAGAGATACACAGCATAAGCTAGGATATGTGTGTATATGGATCTATCAAAGGAACTCCCAGAGGCTATTAACGTATAGTGGAAGACGAGGATTGGATACAACCCTTAGATTGTGAACAGATCCCCTTTCGATGTCGGCAATGCCATGAGTATGGGCACCTGTTTAGGGAATTCCCTCGGAACAATCCCCCCTCCCCCTCAGCTCAAACAATCTGAGGATGTTGGTGATCAAGGGTTTTCAAAAGGGCAGTGGCGTAAGAGGGGAGGTCGACGCTAGAAAGCTCGGGAAATTCACAAAAGGGCCTTTGTATCTAACCAATTTATGGTTATGGAAGACCAGATCGAGGATGATATGGGACAAGAACCCCATTCTGAGAAGTAGAGTGATCCGATCCCAGTGACAGCTGAGCAGGGAAAGGAAGGGAGTCATGAGAAGGATGAGGAAAAATAGATCCTGATCCAACAGGAGATGGAAATAAAGGAGGAAGGAGAGGATATGGACATAGGTGAACTAGACTTAGATGGAATCGAACAAGCTTGCGAAGATAAAGAAAAGGGATACATTCCTCAAGAGCAGGTCTCCCTTCTTCAGGAGACGATAATCGAAGCTCGATCCTTGAGCCCCCTGGGGATTAGTCCCGAGCCCCGAAAGGATAATAAACGAAAACATGTGGAGATAGCTAAGAAGCCAGGGAGGAAATCGAACCAGCAACGCATTGCAACAGCAGGTCTTAAGTTAGTGGAATCAGGTCAGTACCCTACCATTAGGGCTACTTTGGGTCTTTAATTATACTCTATGTTTTCAATGAAAATTATAACCTGGAATATTAGAGGGTTGAATAACCCTCAGAAAGTCGTATTTTGAAGAAAAAAGTTTAGAGAGAGAACCCTGCAATAATCTTTCTCCAAGAAACCAAGTGCTCAGAGATCCATCTCCAGGAGGTTGGAAGAAAAGCTTGGAAAGGTAGTGACAGGATGGGTATTGATGCCCGAGGATTTGCGGGTGGGTTAGGTATCATGTGGGATCCGAGCAAGGTCTCTCTAATAGAAGTTAATGGCTGACCCTCGATCCATATCAGTTGAATTTCAAGTGGATGGTTTCCCAATCAGTGGGGTCCTTACTAATGTTTATGGCCCTCATCTGCCCCAGCAGAATGTAAGCTTTGTTGAATCCTTGAAAATTATAACCTTTCAATGAAAATTATAACCTGGAATATCAGAGGGCTGAATAACCCTCAGAAAGTCAAAATTTTGAAGAAAAAAGTTCAAAGAGAGAACCCTGCAATAATCTTTCTACAAGAAACCAAGTGCTCAGAGATCCATCTCTGGGAGGTTGGAAGAAAAGCTTGGAAAGGTAGTGACGGGATGGGTATTGATGCCTGAGGATTTGCGGGTGGGTTACGTATCATGTGGAATCTGAGTAGGGTCTCTTTAATAGGGTTCATGGCTGACCCTCGATCCATATCAGCTGAATTTCAAGTGGTTGGCTTCCCAATCAGTGGGATCCTTACGAATGTTTATGGCCCTCATCTACCCCAGCAGAAAGTAAGCTTTGTTGAATCCTTGAGAAAGATCCATAGATGGGCTGAGAGCAGACACTTGATAATGGGAGGGGATTTCAACTTAATAGCATCCCTAGATGAGAAGAAAGGGGGGAGAAGACGACTGGAGGATGAGAACATTCTTTTCAGGGAAACAATTGAAGATCTGAAGCTTGTTGACTTAGTTTCGAGGAACAATATCTTCACCTGGAACAACAAGAGGGGTGGTGACTGTCGCATTGCTTCCCGTCTTGATCATTTCCTAGTCTCATAATCAATTATGGATCTTGGAAGTGATATATCTACCACGGTTGTCCCTTCAGCAGGCTCTGATCATTGGCTTGTCTATTTCTAGTGGAGTGGCTTGGGATCCCAATTCAAAATTCCTTTCGTTTTGAACAATTTTGGTTCATCCACCCTGACTTTAAATACAAAGTGCACCAGTGGTGGATAGAACTGGACCGAGGGGAGGGACAAAGTATGTACCAATTCCAACAAAAGCTCAAGTCTCTTAAGGAGAAAATTAAGAAATGGAACGAGGAGGAGTTTGTGAATATCTTCTGGAAAAAAAATATGGAAAAAAAAAGACTAAATGAGATTCAGATCCAAGGAATGAGGGAAGGCTACTCAACAGAACTCCGGGAGGAAGAATTCCGAACGGAAGCCAAGTTGATGGAAAGAGAAGGCCAAGAGGAGACTCTATGGAAACATAAATCCAGGGTGACTTGGCTAAAGGAAGGGGAACAACAAAATAAATTCTTCCATAGATCGGCAATTCAACATCGCATCTAGAATAAGATCATCATGATCAAGAATGGGACTGGAGATAGGTTGGAAACCATGGAGGAAATAGAGGGTGAACTCTACCACTTCTTTCAGGACATCATGGAAGATCCCAATAGGGATAGAAGAAAGGATATTGATAGGATTACCCAGCATATACCTTCACTGGTTTCTCATGACCATAATGACCTCTTAATGAAACTGGTAACGTTGTTGGAAGTCAAAGAGGCAGTTGAACAAATGGAACATGGTAAGGCCCCTAGACCTGATGGCTTCATGGTTAATTTCTTCCATCACTTCTAGGACTTAATCAAGAATGAAGTATGGAAAATTGTGGAAGATTCAAGGTGTTCGTAGCATATTCTTCCTGCATTTAATGCCACTTTCCTCACCCTAATCCCTAAAAATGAGGGAGTTGACTCCCCAAGAATGTTCAGACCCATTGCCCTATGCAATGTTATCTACAAAATCGTGACCAAGGTGATCGCTAATAGATTGAATCCCATTCTCCCCAACTTGATCTCTTCGGAGCAGTTAGGTTTTGTGGACGGCATAATTCTTGTTCATGAAGTAATCCACTCGCTCAAAATAGAAAGGATCCAAGGCATGATGTTGAAACTTGATATTGTAAAGGCCCATGACAAGCTAAGTTGGCAATACATTTGTGAGGTGTTGAGGGCGTTCGAGTTCAAGGAGGAATGGATTCCCTAGATCATGAGCCTTGTCTCTTTGGCCTTCTTCTCCATCCTAGTAAATGGGGCTCCAACAGGCCTTATCAGACCATCTAGAGGAATTAGGCAAGGAGATCCTCTATCTCTATGTATGTTTGTTCTTATGGCCGAAGGTCTAGGCAGGTCCATCAAGACTTTGCAGGCTAGTCAGGAGCTCAGGGGTTTGCTGGTCCACCCCGTGGTAGACCTTCAATCCCACCAACAATTTGTGGATGACACTATGCTAATGGGTCATCCTTCGGTGCAGGAGGCACAAGACATCAAGCAGTGTATCCAAAGATTCGGAGCTGCCTCGAGCCTGGAGGTAAATGAGCAAAAATCCCAAGTGTTCTTTTTCAATACTCCTCGGGTGACCAGACTCAATATATGTCATATTCTTTCTTTCCAAGAGAGATCCCTTCCATCCAAATACTTAGGGGCCCCTCTAGCGGACTCAATAGTTAGGAAAGGGTAAAGGTTAGAACTTCTAGACAAGATGAGGAAAAGACTCGTAAGCTGGACCTCTAGACCTCTCAACCTTGCTCGCAGGCTGGTCTTGGTTAAATATGTTCTTCAAGCAATGTCGGTTTACCTATTCTCTGCAATGGCGGCTCCCAAGGTTGTTTTAAAAGAGATCAAGAACATTCAGAGGAAATTTATCTGGAGCAAGGCTAGTGAACAAAGGAAATGGGACCTGGTAAGTTGGCAAACTATATGTGCCCTGAAAAACCATGGTGGGATGGGTTTACGTGATCCAGAAACTATGGCGATGTAAATATGCCTTGGTATGGGAAAAAAATATATTATCCGCTATTCAAAGGACAAGCAAGGATCCCACATCTGGAAGACAATGAATCTTGGGAGAAATATTGTCCATGAAAACAACTTTTGGTCAATTAGAAATGCGGAGTCGACCCTGTTCTAGGAATATTCCTGGCAACAAATGTTGTCACTTGAACTAGCCCTGGATGCCCCTCGCGTCAAGTAGGCATGTGCGGAACAGGGGAAGTTGAAGGTAAAGGATTTTGGGGGGGATGTGGACGAGAACACTAAATTCCAAGCATGGTCTCATGAAGAGTTGTGGGAACAGCTAGACCCTCGGGAGGAAGCATCCTCAACAATGGAAGTGCTTCAACAAAGGAACATTTGAATCCATGATGGGGATGACAAGCCACAATGGGGCTTCAAGCCAAAGGGATATTTTTTATTAAGGAGGCCTATGAAATATGGATTGGGTTTAGCAACCATCCGCAAGAGCAAGTATGGAAAAATTTATGGTCAGCCCAGTTATGGCCAAAAAATTCAACTTGTGTTTGGCTACTGATAAAGAGACGAATTTTAACAGGGGATAACCTTATGAAAAGGGGGCTTCAAGGACCTTACCGGTGCTTCCTGTGCACAAATGGTGACGAAACCTTGAATCACCTCTTGGACCTATGCCCCTTTTCTACGTAATTATGTGACAGAGGAGCCACTTCCTTCAAGAGATCCAACTGGAAAAGAGGGCGCCCTAACCTAACTATCATCAACTAGACAAAAAACCCATTGTCAATCGGTTATGGAAAATTTTCTCAGGTTTCCTGGTCTGGGAGATATGGAGAGAGAAAAATGCTAGGACATTCAAAGGAAAATCAAGCTCCGAGGAAAGGGTATGGGACATTATCAAGGCTAGAATGATGGAATCTATAAGAACGCGGTCTTGGGAAGTGTCAAGTTGGGAAGCTAAGGGGGTCGAATCCTTCATCCTGCAAGCCTAGGGGATCTTGGGACCTTTGCAATGTTTCGATCATCCTAAGCCCCAGCACTTGGATAATTCCATTCCTAACCACTGGTTGCCCCCCCGAGCTGGTTTCTTCAGACTGAATTTTGATGGGACGTCAAAGGGGAATCTGGGGCCTGTGGGTATGGCGGTATTATCAGAGATCAAAATGGTTGGTTGATGAGTTTTAGCATGGGGTACATTGGAGTTGATTCGAACAACGCTTCAAAAGTAGAAGGTCTAATCCATGGTCTGATAATGGCTCACAGGAGAAACTGGACCCCTCTAATAGTGGAAGGGGAATCGAAGGTTATCCTGGATATGGCTATACACATTCATAACGGAACATCATATTCAAAGGTAGCGACAAATTGGAGGATGGAATGTCATCTAGAAAGGTTATCTAGTCTCCTTATGGGCCCGTTGGCTCTCTCCTTTAGCCACGTCAAGAGAACTGGTAACGACATGGAAAACCTATTGGCGAACATAGGAACCTAGACCCGCAGGACTGTCATGGCAGACTCGTGGGAAGAATTAAATGATGGGACGTTCAGGGGAAGGTGTGAATCCTAGCTCACCTGAGACATGTCAAGTCATGAAGAAGGTGGTACGCTCGAACATGAAGAGGGATGTTGAGCGACCACGTGGTTTAAAAGATCTCCCACTAGCACGAAGGTCCGACAGATGTGAAAGTACGGGGACATGTAATGAGGCTTTAAATGTCATTAAGGAATGACATAACGCATTCATTTGGCCGAGAATGGCTGTAGGCGAAGTGATGAGTATTGGTGGTGGTGGATCAGGAGACCCACAAGGAATAAATCTGGAAGGTACTACCGATCGGGGGGTTGACATCAATGGCAGTATGAAGATAATTATGGATAATTATGGAAATGTTCTATTTATTCCCTGGAAAGGTGGTCATCTTCCTCGTCGAGACGGTAAGCTTTCCTTCATGCAAGCTGTGAGTTTTCTGTTAAAGGAAAGGTGCATTATCAGTGTGTGGTATATTATGGAAGGAAGGGCCGAAGCTATTTGGGGAAGCATGGCCAAGAGACAGAGGGTGGCCAAGGGGAATCCCTCTGGTGAGGTCCGACACATCACCCGTGTCCAGAAACGCGTAGTGTGGGAAGCACACATCTTTAAATTGGGTTTGCCTTCAGAGGTCCATAATGAGTTAGATGCGGTCGAAGCGAGGCTGTGGGAGAAACTAGATGAGGAGCAACTACAGAAAGAAAGCAAGGAGCTGGAGGACTGGGTCATGGACCCTAGGAACAATGCGACTTGTCTTGGGATTTATGATCGGACTATTGCTCTTTATTGAATGATGAAGAATATCATGCAACATGTTATGTGGGAGAGGCAGAAGGGGATGAGGTTCTTGTCCAGAATTGGAAGGCGTACCACGCAGAAACTAGCGAGTTGCATCATAAGATCGACACCATCATGAATGTGCTAGGGATTCATTGCCCAATGCCTTCCTCTACTCCGGTTGGTGGTTTGGCTAGTGTTTATCACGATAGGTTTCTTAATTACCGACTATCCCGTCGGGGTTTTGAGGATTGGGGTAGTTTTGCCCTTCTATGTTTTTATGTTTCTAGTTATGGGTATAGGTCGGGGTATATTTTCTAGTCTCCTTTTTAGTAACTCTGTAATCAAGCAGTCTGGTTTTGTCAAACATGTTTTGAATTTTTGGCAAGATGACAAGAAGGGCCATGATGTCTTAATTCTTAAAGGGGTTTGGTTATGGGCAATCTTTGGGTTCAAGTTATGTATGGGGGTCATGATACATTGGCCAAGTGTTGACGGGATGAAATTGATATGATGTATTCTCTATTATCGTTTATATAATATAAAATCTTGCTTACTTACAAAAAAACTTTAGATAAAATTATAAAATTAAGGTTGATACAAAATCACGAGAATACAAACCAAAATAAACTAAGTCAAAAACCAAAATCAATTAGATACCAAATTTAAGTTAATGCAAGATTAACTAACCTCAAAGGTAAACATCTTTATATGGGTTGATTTATGGATTCTTTTTTCGTACTTAAAGATTGTAACAATAGTGTATTTTAAATATTCTATGATTTTCGTTTTGTTTAAAATAATATGAAGGGAAACCATTATTTTTTGTCTAAAATCTAGCAAGAATCATTTTGGATTAATGATTTGCAAACATTATATGTTAACATTACACGGGTGGGTGTCGAATCCTTTTTTATAATAAAAATAGTGATTTCATCTATCCAAAATTGCAATTTTAACAAAGATTGTTGTGATGGAAAACTAGAAAAGGTCAAAATCATAGAATGTTTAGCCTTCTTTGATTTTTAGTGCTTAGTTAAGGTCCTCTTTCTTCCTTTCCTAGGTCATACTTTCATCATGTCTATTCTTTGGTGGGTTCCTTGGTTGGACATCCTTTTCCATACCTTAACTCAACCTCAACATTTGTGTTTGTTAGGTCCACCTTAGTTAGTTGGAGATTTCTCTTTTGAGCTTCCATAATGGATGCATACAAAGGTTGAAAACTAGTGGATCAAAGAACATGATTTAAGTGAAAAACCTACACACATGACTTATAATAATTGATCCCTTAATTTTACCCACAAATGAGTTGTTGACATCTCCAACTTTTCCCAAGGGTGATTTATTTTGCCTTATACAACCTTATGGTTTGCTTAGTCTATAAATAACCCTCATTTTTGCATTTTTTGGACTTTTTGGTTCTCTCTCAACCTTATTGTAATTTTGTTACATTTATGTTAGGATTGTACCCTCCTTCCTCCCAAGCACATGAGCTACATGAAACTACAATGTCCATCAACTTCCTCATAGCAAGGACTTACCCTCGCTATTGTGCTCATCTCTTGTCTTGCATTCTTCCCTTTGCGAGCATTGGTTGTGTTGGATCTAGGTTTACCCTTGTGGGTTTCTCTTTGATCTTCTTAATTCCTTTCTATTAAGGATTACCAACATTGATATCACAAGAACAACACCCCACGATGGAGGGTCGTTTTCATCTATGACTTGGTAATGTTGTTCTTATTTATTTTGTATATTGAATGAGTTTGTTTATAAATATATGTATGTATGTATGTCATCATTAAAAATTTTGTTTTTAGAAACAACATAAGGGTATTGGCAATGGCTCAAAGCACAATGAAATTCCATCCTCTTTGTTGGCTTCATCAATAATTACATCCTCTTCTTGGCCTAAATGTGTTCACTCTTTTCCCCCTCCACTCATTTGGGTATCATCATTTGTTGTTTACATAGTTAGATTTTCCTTTGTTGTTTACATAGTTAGATTTTCCTTTGTGCATCAAATTCATATTTTGTTAAATAAGCTTGAAACCTAATCAAAATACCCATTTAAAATCAACCAAACCCTAAGAGAACATCAAAGCTAGATTTCAATGAGTAACTTAGTGGTTTCCCTCATTCCCTTCACCTACCCCTTTTTTAACTTTCAACTACTTTAAAAATCAGGTGGTGCTTCCACTACTTTCCTCTGCCCTCCTCATGGTGGTGGCAAGGCCAACAAAACAAACTAGAAGTCAAGTATAAGATTCAATTGGAATTTGAATATGTGTATATTATAATTCATGATAAAAAATGTGTGTGTATTATAATTCATGAAAAAAAAGTATGTGTATTATAATTCATGGTTAAAATTGATGACTTAGGAGGAGGACCCATGAAATGTATCATATATATTGGGGGTGATTAATCGAATTGTTGTGTCTCTTAAATGAGTTGACTACCTATTTGTTAGATCAAAAACATTCTAAAGTATCCATAGTGGTCATTTAATTTGTCAATGTTTTGAATTCTGATGATGAACCCTAGTTCAAATTTGAAGCGTCAACAAATTAATTGGCCACGGTGGATAATCTGGAAGGTTTTTACTTTGATAATACACACCACATAAATATAGAACCAAGACTACCTATTTTTTCTACCTTCTCATAATGATAATATCTATTATTAACTTAAATTTTTATTAATTTATGCATTCTTTATGTATGTTGTGTGTCCTCAGGACGAGCTTTGTCCTCAAAGCATCATTAGGTAAGGATGTTGTTATCCAAATGCTTCATTATGGCAAGAGGTGTCCTCTACATGTGAGTTATTTTATTTGATGAGGTATTGGATCACCATTTATGATTGTAGTGATATATCTCAAATCATTAAGATACCTTCAAGCTTCACTATGAATTTTCCTTCTTCATTAAAGACAAGTAGTTATATCTTCACCTATTGATTGTGTCTTATCTTCTTCTTAAAACAAGGAGCGTGAAATACATTATGAATTCAACTGATTTTGTCTAGTAGGTTTAAGGCATAAGCTCATTTACTAATTTCTTGGTTGATTTGGTAAGGACCATACTTAGGAATTAGTTTGTCATTTTCTTATTGCTTTAGAGATAATTGTGTATAGGGTTGAAGTCTTACAAACACCCAATCACTTTGAACTTCCTTTCTAATCTATGCTTCTATGCTTGTTGTCTCATTCAATTATGTGCATTCACTAGATTATATTTTAATATTTGAATAGTCTTTCGACTTTCTTCAAGATGAATTTTGAGTGCAATAACCTTTATATATGTTAGTACAAAATCCTTCCATCTTGGTGGCTCATAACCTTATAGGGCTTTAAAGGGTGTCATCTTAGAAGAGGCATGATAAGTGGAATTACACCACCCTTTAGTTAGATGTATCCAATGTAACCATTTGTTTTGTTTATCGATAGTAAAGAAATGAAGGTATGCCTCAAGGCATTTATTGACAACCTCTATTTGCCACATATGTTTAAAGATGATACGAGAAACACATATTATGAGATATTCTAACTTTTGTAAAATTCCTTTTGAATTTGGCATCTTTATCATTAACAATAACTTTAGGGAAACCATGTGGTTTATAAATAATTTATAAAAGGTGTTCTATAATTTTTTAGCGGTATTTGTATTATTTATGCATATAAAGTGCGCATATTTTGATAATGGCTCAATTAATATGAATTTTTTCTCTGTTCCTTCACGCAAGTAATCCTAATTTTGTCTTCCTTCATTGATAGTAATCCTTCAACAAAATATATGTAATTTTCTTACCATTTATGACTGGAAAATGTAGAGGATGGAGTAACTTGGGTTGTTGATTGTTTTTCACTTTTATTTCCTTGGCATGTGTTACATTTCGCTACATGTTTTGCACACCCTTATACATACCTTTCTAAAAAGGCGTTTTTTGGGCATTGTAGTAGGTTTTGAATAAACCTACATATCTTGTAGCTAGTAGCTAGGGAATCGTGGAGTTATCTTATTGCTCTTAGTTTAAACTTTGAAGGAGAGTGTAGCTAGATTCTCCCTTTGTACCAAAGAATATCGTTTTTTCATAAGAATTTTGGTTTTGACTAATATTATTAATTATGGTGTGTGCTTCATAATCTATGTTGTACAACTCGAAACTCACTAACCAGATTGGAATTAGAACTAAAATTGCAAAATATGAAATATGTTTGTCTTTTCGTAACAATGCACTTGCAACTCTATTGCCTTTCCCCTTTTATGCAATATTCTAAGATCAAAGGTTGCAATATTCTCTATCCACTTGTGTTGCTCAATTGTTAAGGTTTTATTTTATAATAGGTATTGAACATTGTTGTGATCCATACATAATAGAAACTTGCTACCTAGAAGATATTGCCACCATGTAACTGATGTATGTATAATAGCTAACATCTCTTTGTCATAAGTAGATTTCAAATATTTTCTTTGGTTGAGTTGCCTACTTTTGAAAATTATCGATTGTCACGTTTGCATTAACATGACCCCAATTCCAAATATTGAAGTGTCATGTGCATTAACTCTGGAATGGCTAAGATCGAATTGGGAGGCATTATCTTTTCCAACATTTTGAAACACTTCTTTTTTGCTACATTGAAACAATTTTTTTCTTTCACATGTTTGAAACCAAGGCTTCGATATGTGCATAATATTTTTTAACCTTCATGAGTATCATGTTAATCCTAAAAAAATAGTTAATTTCAAAACCTTTTTGGTTTTGATCAATTTGTAATTGCTTGGACTTCATTTGGATTAGTTTTAACTCCTTCGTGACCTGTACATTCTACCTTCTCTCTAACAAAAGTACATTTTGAAATTTTAGCATAAAGATATGGTTTTCTTATAGGATGGTTAATACATGTTCAATGTGTTTCAAGTATTCCTTCCACATTTTATTGTAAATGAGTATATCGTAAAAATGTACTAGTACAAGCTTTCTTAAATAAGGTTGAAAAAATTCATTCATTGGGACTTAGAGCATTAGTCAAACCAAATGGAATTACTTTAAACTCATAATGTCCTTCACGAGTAATGAAAGTTGTATTTTTGTTATCTTCTAATCATACCCTAATCGTAGGTCTAGTTTTAAACTGTATTTGGCTCCATGTAGTTGAGAATTTCATTTTTTCCCACATAAAACCTCATGACCCTTAGCACTTCCCCACGTTCTTCGAATGGTACCCTGTGTAAACCCATTGGTGTTGATTAAATGCCTAACCCAGTAGGGACATTGAGTGAGGCATGCAACATTGTCAACCAGTCTAGGGGGTCGATCTCGAGACTTTCTACATGAATCTCAAAGAACTCAACCACTAAAGATATCCCATTGGGTTTTCATTAAGCATTTCATATATGAGATTAGATGGGGAATTTATTAGTTACTATGATTTTGTTTACTTCTTGATAGCCTATACATATCCTAAAGGATCCATCTTTTTCTCAAAATAGTATGACTGGCATAGGATAAGAACTTATGTTTTTCATAATAACTCGAAATCTTAAAAGGTCTGGAATTAGCTTCTCAACTTCTCGTATGGTGATGCCTATATATGGATTAATGTGAACTAGGGATGAATCTAGTTTTACTTCAATCACATGTTTCATCCCTCTTTTTGGTGGTAACTTCATCGGTACATCCTTAAATACTTATTTCCACTTCTCAATAATTTATTGTATTTTTGGCTTTCAAGAACCCCTTAGTGTGACAAGCAGAGCTCCCATATGATAACACTGTGCCATATATGTTGGAGATCCTTTTTTAATCAAACTTTCCATTTGGTGAGATGATTTTTTTTATTTTTTATTTTTATTTTTATTTTTTTTCTCCGAGGAGGTGGTTGGAAACCATGTCATTTATATATTTCATCATTCCACATGAATTTGATAAAATACTTTTGGTGCTTTGTGATCTAAGTATCTAGCATTTGCAAGCATACAAAGTCTAATACCATATCAACACCTCCTAGAGGTACCATGCAGTATCTAGTTTCTTGTGTGAAATTTTGCATATGTAATTAAAGCATGTGACATATTCCTATACCTTCAATTTTCTTTCCATCTAAAACCATGACCTTCATATATGAGATTGGGTATACAAAGAGATTCAATCTCCTCAAGACATTAATGTCGATAAAGTTATTGGTATTTCCTAAGTCTATGAGCATTCTAACATAAATTTTGTTGACATATCCTTTCACTTTCAAGGTAAGAGGTTGTGTAATACTTGTTATAGAGGCAACCAATGATAGTTTTCCAATCATTTTTCCTTTAAATTTTGTTTTAGCATCATCAATAATAATTTGTTCATCTTCTTCATTTGAGTCCTTGGTGGAAATTTCTAACTCATCTTCCTTGTCAACTTCACAATTATATAGTTTCTTTATATTTCGTTTATGTCTAGGCATCCATTTTTCATTACATCTAATACATTTATTTTATGTTTTCTTTATTGTTTCTGAATTTTGTTGTTTATTGTTTCCATGTTGATGAGGTGGCATATCTATGGATTTTTCTCCATACTGAGCAAATAGTTTTGCATTGATTCTCATAACCTCTATTATTAGGTGTATAATAGGACCGTTGTATGTTCATAATCCTTGTTTCTACTAATTTTTCCTTAAGTATTACTCTATTAACATATTTTAGGTCAAATGCATCTTGATTTCATTTTGTATATAATCCTTTAGGCCAATGACATAAATTTGAATGAGTTATTCTTAAGTTTGTCACAACATGCAGGTCGTCAGTATTTCCCATTCATAGGTGTATTCTTCCACGTCACCTTTGTGATATTTTGTGAGATTATCATAGAGATCTAGAGACAAAGATAAAATTCACACTAAGTCTAACAAAGATAAAAAGAATTGAGCAGGAAAAATAGAGAAGGAAAATTTGTGTTACAACACAAGAGAATGAAGAACAATTGGAAAAACTTACATTACATCTATTATTCAGAAGAATGTGTACATAAATAATACATCTCTAAAGGATAAATTCGTGATCCTAAAGAGGCAGTTGGAATCCACACAAGTGGCAAGATTAGTTTGCATTGGAACCATATCCTGATAAGGTCTAGTGGCCACCGATGATGAATGGCTAGTCAACTGAGGTGGATTGGCGCATGACTGAGTCGTTGGGGATAGAAATTAGGGGATGAGACTCCAAGTTGGTGCAATACTAAATTTTAGTGGTCAAAATAGATGCTCCTACACTCAGTGGCAGTGAAACTAGGTGTAGCAATCAGTTAACAAGTCAATCAAGGGGACAAGGCACCCTAAATCATGGAACTGATTGTGCTAACTCCTAAAATCATGCATGAGGGAACCTTTGGAATTTAGTTATGTAACCAAGGCACTATGAGTGGATAAGAGGGATAATGACAACCAACGTTAAGCTGTACGGGGCCTAAATTAAGGACTAGGTGCTAGGAGACTCAACTACCAATGCATGGATGCATGGAATGTTGCATGGAATGCATGCATGCATGCAAAACATGTAAAACCAAGATGATATGGTCAAAATATTCCAACATGCCCCCTTAAGCCTAGCTATGTGAGGAAAGATCAGAAATAGGGCCCTGGAAACTGAGACCAAAGGTCACCCTTCACAAATTTATTAGTCCATTTAAGTGAGGAAAGAGGGAAAACCCCATGGGAACAAAACCCCCCCTCAAGATGGACATGAAACACACCAAAAATTGTTGCTCAAGAATCAAGTAGATGTGATGGTTGATTCAATGTCTAGAGGTATCTTCCTCTTGGGAAGAACTAGATCATGCTCCAAAAACATGTGCTTGAATTCGCCTTTAGTGGATGCAAGCGAATCTGGAGGATTTCTGAACTTGCTCTTCATACCAAACATGGTGAGAACAAATCCAAAATATGAAGATCATCCTGGAACCTGTAATTCGAAAAAACTGAGGTAGGATCAGCTCCAATCAAATCTAATTGCTCTTGAAACTTGAACTTCTAATCAGTGGAAGTTAAATCAGCTCCAAGAATTGATAGATGGTTTCTTGTGATCTCCTTTGAACCAGCAGGGGTGAGATCAAAACCAAAATCACCAAAATATGCTTGAGACTTGAACCCAATCGAATGGTAGTGTCCTCCATCTTCGGTGAAACTCTGAGAACATGTGCCAATGATCAAATAGAAGTTCATAGGAAGTATATGATCAAGGAGGGAAAATGCATCACTTCCAAACTCTTATTTAACCTCCAAAACATTCATTAGATCATCATTCTGCACACCAACAGACTCATGGTAAGTAGATAATTTGAATCTCTCTTCAACTTCTAGAGTAGTAACTGACATATCTTGCTCATAATTCGAAATAGAAGACATCAAGAACATGAGTTAGGAATGGATAATCTCTGTAAAGGGATCAACTTCATTAGTTGTATCACTTTCATTTGCATTAGCTACATGGGAAGGGGACAATTAGAAACTATCTTCAACTTCTAGAGCAACAGAGGAAGGAATGCCTTCAACATGCACTTTTTGTGTTGAATATCTAGCTTCTTCTTCATCTTGAACAACTTCATCGTGATAGATGATTGAGTCTGAGACATAATTAGAGAGAACACTTAAGGAGGTATCCCTAGGATTGTTATCCAAATGATTTGCACCAATCTCTTCATTATGCTTTCCAAATGCTTTGTCCATTTGGGCCCATAGATCACTTGGATATTCATCAGTTTCCATGAGGTAGCACATACTAGGAGACATAGAAATACACATTGATCCAAAGGCTCTGTCACATTCATTTAGCTAATCATTCTCCTCTTCATAGGAAGAAAAATATCTCATAACATCAATACACATATAAAAAAGACCTTGTCTCCTCGGATATGCTATCATCTTTGGTTTCCACTCATCATAGTTGAATGGAGAGGGAGGAGGAATTGCTTTCAGATTCATGGAAGCTGTTGTAGAATACCTGCACAAAAAAGATTTGAAAAACTCTTCCGGAAGATTACTTTGCTCAGCAACGCTCTGATACCATGTGATATTTTGTGAGATTCTCACAGAGATATAGAGACAAAGATAAAATTCACATTAAGTCTAACAAAGATCAAAAGAATTGAGCAGGAAAAATAAAGAAGGAAAAATTGTGTTACAACACAAGAGAATGAAGAACAATTGGAAAAACTTCCATTACATCTATTATTCAGTAGAATGTGTACACAAATAATACATATCCAAAGGAGAAATTCATGACCCTAAAGAGTGTGAAATTCCACAGGTAGATCACTGAGCTTGAACAAACCTCACAATTTCACACTGTTATTATTCAGAAGAATTAGATAGAAACATGGATCAATTCATTCATAAAACTGAAACACACATGAAAAATTGTTGTTGATACATTAACCAGCTGTAAGTTAGAAATCTAGAAGTGTTACAATAGAATGAATTTGATACACTTGGAAGAGTTCAAATTCACCTCAAGTATAGGCTTAGTTTGCATTGGAACCATTTCCCGATAAGGTTTAGTGGCCATCAGTGATGAATAATCAGTTAATTGAGGTATAACTGAGCATAAATGAATCACGTGGGCACCAAAATAGGGGAGGAGACTCCAAGTGGGCGAAATACTGACTTTTAATGGTCAAAATAGGTGCTACTACACTCAGTAGCAGTGAAACTAGGTGTAACAGTCAGTTAAGTAGGCAATCAAGGGGACAAGGTGCCCTAAATCATGGAACCGACTGTGCTAACTCCTAAAATCATGCATGAGGGAGAATTTGGACTTCAGTGATGTAACCAAGGTGCTCTGAGTGGATACGAGGGCTAATGATGGCAAAAACAAGCTCTGGGGAGCCCAAAGTAAGGACTAGGTGCAAAGCATGCAAGACCAAAATGAGATGGTGAGAAAATTCCAACACCCCCCCTTAAGCCGGACTATGAGGAAAAATAAATGGAAATTAGGGCCCTGTTTACTGATACCAAAGGTCACCCCATACAATCAATCTAGAAAATGTGAGGAAAGAAGGAAAACCCAGTGGGAACCCCCCCCCCCCCCCCCCCAAGATAGACTGAAACACACCAAAAATTATTTCTCAAGCCTCAAGTAGGTGTGATGCTTGATTCAATGTCTGGAGGTATCCTCCTATTGGGAAGAAGTGGATCATGCTCCAAAAACATGTGCTTGAATTCTTTTTCAGTGGATGCAAGCGAATTTGGAGGATTTCTGAACTTTCTCTTCAGACCAAACATGGTGAGAACAAATCCAAAAATATGAAGATCATCCTGGAACCTGTAATTCAAACCGATTGAGGTAGGATCAAATCAAATAATATCTAATTGCTCTTGAAACTTGAACTTCTGATCATTGGAAGTTAAATCATCTCCAAGAATTGATAGATGGTTTCTTGTGATCTCCTTTGAACCAACAGGTGTGAGATCAAAACCAAAATCACCAAAATGTGCCTAAGACTTGAGCCCAAGCAAATGGTAGTGTCCTTCATCTTCAAAGAAACTTTGAGAGCATGTGCCAATGATCAAATAGAAGTTAATAGGAAGCATGTGATCAAGGAGGGCGAATGCATCACCTCCAAACTCTGATTTAACCTCCAAAACATTCAGTAGATCATCATTTTGCACATCAACAAACTCATGGGAAGTAGAGAATTCGAAAATCTCTTCAACTTCTAGAGTAGTAACTGACATATCTTGCTCAGAATTCAAAATAGAAGGAATTAATAACATGAGTGAGGAATGGATAATCTCTACAAAAGGATCATCTTCATTAGTTGTATAACTTTCATCTGCATCAGCTACATGGGAAGGGGGCAATTCGAAACTATCTTCAAATTCTAGTGCAACAGAGGAAGGAATTTCTTCAACATAAACTTTCTGTGTTGAATCTGCAACTTCTTCTTCATCTTGAACAACTTCAACATGAGATATGATTGAGGCCGAGACATAATTAGAGAGGAACACTTAAGGAGGTATCACTGGGCTTGTTCTCCAAATAATTTGCACCAATCTCTTCATTCTGCTTGCTAAATTCTTTGTCCAGTTGGGCCCATAGATCACTTGGATATTCAACAGTTTCCATGAGTAGCACATACTAGGAGACATATCAATACATGTTGCTCCAAAGGCTCCATCACATTCATTTAGCCAATCATTCTCTTCTTCATAGGAGCAAAATCTCTCATAACACCAATACACATATCAAAAAGACCTCGTCTCTTCAGATATTCTATCATCTTTGGTTTCCACTCATCATAGTTGAATGGAGAGAGAGGAGGAATTGCTTTCAAATTCATGGAAGTTGTTGTAGAATACCTGCAAAAACAATGGAAAATATATGGAGGATTGTTACTGAATCTATTGAACACTGCTTTAGGATAGTAGGCACTTTTATCCAGATCCTTCACACTTGGATAGACCTCAAAGGATTTATCCAATGAATTCAATGCAATGGCACCAGGATTTGCTGTGGAAATATATAGGCTTATGTTGCACTACTGAAAACAGATGCTCAATCTAATGTTGGAACTGTTGCTACTACTGCAACTGGTGCAACTATTGCTACTGGTTCAACTGTTGCTACTGCTGCAACTACTGCACTCAAAATATCTCACGAGCTCTAATACCATGTGAAATTCCATAGGGGTAGATCATTGAGCTTGAACAAACCTCACAATTTCACACTGTTATTTTTAAAAAGAATTAGATAGAAACATGGATCAATTCACTCATAAAACTGAAACACACATGAAAAATTGTTGTTGATACATTAGTCAATTGTAAGCTGGAAATCAAGAAGTGTTACAATAGAATGAATTCGATACAGCTGGAAGAGTTCGAATTCACCTCAAGTATAGGCTTACTTTGCATTGGAACCATCTCCCGATAAGGTTCAGTGGCCACCGATGATGAATAATCAGTTAACTGAGGTAGAACTGAGCATAACCAAATCATGTGGGAACCAAAATAGGGGAGGAGAGTACAAGGGGGGGGAATACTAACTTGTAGTGGTCAAAATAGGTGCTCCTACACTCAGTAGTAGTGAAACTAGGTGTAACAGTTAGTTAACTAGGCAATCAAGGGGACAAGGTGCCCTAAATCATGGAAATGACTGTGCTAACTCCTAAAATCATGCATGAGGGAGAATTTGGACTTCAGTGATGTAACCAAGGCGCTCTGAGTGGATAGGAGGGATATTGATGGCCAAACACAAGCTCCAGGGATCCCAAAGTAAGGACTAGGTGCTAGGAGACTCAACTGCTAATGCATGGAATGCATGCAAGACCAAAATGAGATGGTGAGAATATTCCAACAAAGAGGCAATTGGAATCCACAAAAGTGGCAGGCTTAGTTTGCATTGGAACCATCTCCCGATAAGGTCTAGTGGCCACCGATGATGAATGGCTAGTCAACTAAGGTGGACTGGCACATGACTGAGTCATTGGGGCAATAAATTAGGGGATGAGGTAGTGATCAAAATAGGCGCTCCTACACTCAGTGGTAGTGAAACTAGGTGTAGCAGTTAGTTAACTAGTCAATCAAGGGGACAAGGCACCCTAAAACATGGAACTAATTGTGCTAACTCCTAAAATCATGCATTAGGGAACCTTTGGACTTTAGTTATGTAACCAAGGTGCTCTGAGTGGATAAGAGGGATAATGATGACCAAAGTTAATCTCTAGGGGGGCTAAATTAAGGACTAGGTGCTAGGAAACTCAACTACCAATGCATGGATGCATGGAGTGCTACATGGAATGCATGCATGCAAAACATGTAAAACCAAGATGAGATGGTTAGAATATTCCAACAACCTTTTTGTTTAAATCAAACAACTTTTTCAAATGTCTCATGTTCTTCTATGTCTTAGAATCTCCTAAGAAATTTGTCCCAAATGTGTCCCAACTTATGGCTAAGTAGCTCAACTGGGTTTTCTACCACATGTACTAGCCATAAATGGGCCCTTCAAATTTCATTGTTGCAATCTTGATTTTTCTATATTGTTTGAAGTCTAGTGAAACTCAAATTACTCTTATGCGTTTTTACCCATCTCATGCATTTACTCATGTCTCATATATCAAATTTTGATAGTTCATTTTTTACTTTGTGATTGTGATGGCTAGATGGTGGTGATCCATATGGAATATAATTAAGATGAGCCATTAATTAGATTATGGGGATAATGTATAGCTTGGGATATAGTAATAGGATGGGGTAGTTGGAGAGTTCAAAGGAAAAATTTGTTGCACAAAGAAATTTTGCAACATCTCTTTTAAACCCTTGATTTTGGAAGCCAATCCATTTATTTGTTGTCAATATTGTTTGTTTTTAATGTCTTTACTCATGTTCTCCTTAATTTCTACACATAAATAGTTTAACCTAGAGTTCCATTTAGCTTAAGTGACAATTTTGGATGGGTTTTGATCATGTTTTGATTTGGGTTTGCCATTTATCGTTGGCCTAGTTTAATTGGATGAGAGTTTGGTCATTGAGTGAATGATTTCCACATTTCTTAATTGATTTAGTGATTATTTGACATGGGACATTGGGTTATATCATTAAATGGGTGGGATGGTTGGTCATTGAGATAACGAATGGATGATGGTAGGAAATCTATGTGGATATATCCATAGAATGAGGTGATAAGTGATGACAAAAAAATAAAAATAAAAGAGTTACAATTAGGAAAGTGACTAAAGTGATGCATGGAGGTATGGCGGTGGCAACAACAAGAGGTGTGGCAACTGGGAATGACAATGGAAGGATAAGGTGAGAAATTAGTAGGAAGAATAGTGGGTGGAAATTTGGCTAGAGGGATCATAGTGGGTACATGATTTAGCCTAGTCAAGGGCTCTAATACCAATGTAACACAAACTAAAAGCCAAGAATAAGATGCAATATGACCTTGTGTGTGTGTGCGCGCGCGCGTAATATTATATAATTGATGATGGAAAATGATGATTTATAAGGACACATGATATGCATAATATATATTGGCACTCATTATTTGAATAGTTGTATCTCTTAGATGAGCCAAATACCTATTTGTTATACTGTTTCATTAAAGTAAATTTTTATTACTAAATTTATAAAGGATATTAATTTATGCATTCTTTATGTATGTTACAGTGCCATTTATGTGGAGGTGAAATGCTTCACTCTAAGGATTGCTCAAAAGTGATTGTATTTCTTCATTCTCTTTTTCATGTGAAATATATAAAAAAAGTGGCCTAATATACTCATAAGTCAAAAATTAAAACTTGTGATACAAGACCAAATAAGGTTGGAATAACACCATGGAAACACAAAACCAAATAAAATCAATGTGGAACCAACGCCGACATAGAATCATGGTCATCACACAAACCTTACCTCACTTAAAAGGGATTGAATTTGTCTACTCTTTTTTGAAAATATGGAGTGGATGGCCTTTCTCTATAGCTAAAGCTAATTTAGAGCTATCTTTCATCCCAAGACTTAAAGTTTGGTTTTGGGAGCCCTCAAGCATATCTTGCTCTTGATGTATTTCTCTGTGTTTATCTATAAGTTTATTTTCATATCATATGCCTTTGATAACTCTTTATTTGGTGCTAACACACTTTTTGAAATTGTCATGGCCCTCCTTTGTTAAATACCATTATGCCCTTGCTAATTGTAACATTGTAACATCTTATTTGAGTATTAGATAATTGTAACATTGTAACATCTTATTTGAGTATTAGATATATATGTGTGGCATTAAAACATATTTAATAGAGTATAGTATAATATAATATAATATGTTAACATGGGTTAATGATTAATATCTTTTAACATGGGTTAATTTTTTATCTTTTAACATGGGTTAATGATCTCTTTGTAGTATATTAAATATATTAAATTTCTCTAGGGAAAAATTCACAATTTCTTTCTAGAGAACCCTGCTCAAGTGCTTAAAGCATGATACATAATTGGAAAAGCATATCTACACTCAATTAAAAAAATCTAGCTTAGTCTTGCATCATCCAAAAAATTTAACAATATCTATAATAATAATCGAAAATAGGATTGGTGCATCTATCCTAAAATATGTTATAGTTGTAAAGTATACTATAGGAATTAATGTCTCCAAATGTCTAGGACATCACTATCAAGACCTGTAAAAAATACATAAAATGATAAATCCTAAAAGGACATTTGTAGAAACAAAATAAATATTAAAGAGAGTGTAAAACTAGATTCTAAATATTAAAGCAACATGAACTACATCCCTTTTTTCATCCATATCTAGAACAACTTCTGCCACATTTTGAGTCACCTTGGACATTGAGTCAACTTCAATAGCTAATTCCCAATAGATATGAGTGAATGAAACTTGTTCAAAATATTGTGCCACCTCCCTTGATTTTCAATGGGAAAGAGATGGATATTATTGATATTTGAAATGCCTTGCATCAAATTTACCACCATTGGAGAATTGAGAAATATCATACATGTTTGATATCACTCTCCAAATAACATTTGATAAAAATTCTCAAAGCTATGAATTCTACATAATTGTTGGAACCCATACCTTACCCAACTTTCAACTTTAAGCAATGAGTAGGTCGGATAAAAATAAACCTCCAACACTATTAACATAATTTGGGAATTGTTTGGCTCCATAAAAAAAACCCCAATCATATGACATGTATATAACTGGATCATTCACCTAGTGTGGGATTGGTTGTAATTTGATTGACATCTTGCAAAATGATAACAATTATCTAACTTATGAAAGAACTTAAAAAGTATAAACATCTTTCTCTTCAAGTATCTACGAGTTTTGGACTAACCAATACCCTACAAAATAAGGCAAGGAACACCTTTAAAATACTTTAGTTATTTTTATAAAACCATGGACTCAAACAGTCCTCCACTAACTCTCCATTCCAAACATTTGGAATGCATATGAGTTGTTTTATTTGTTTCCAAAATTATTGAGCATACAGGTGTTTAATGGCTAAATGAGTAATATTTTCTAATCCTTTATGCAAATCATACAGAGCCCAGGACCATGTCTTTTTTTTGTTGCATAACTTCTCAAGTCAAATCCTTGTTGCTTAATGATATCTAGAGGAAAATTCTAATCTTCTTGGGAGCCTTTAGCTTCCATACCTTCTTTCACCACCAAATGGATCTTGTTTCTCATAAACAAACATAGATTTATATCTCAAATTTTCCATGTAGACCCCTAGCCTCTTGGTTTTTTCCCAAGCTAAGGAATTAGACTCATATTTTAACCTAATATGATCTCTCATCAAACCTGTTAAATAAGAATTCCATAAAATGTCCTACTCTCCTTCTCTTCCTAGTGACTAAGCATTCCTCTACCCTTGTTTCCAAATGGCAATAACAATTTGATCCTCTACTTGATTCAAAATTAAAATACCTCTTTCTTACAAGGTCATAATCATTTCCTTAGGTATCTTAACATTTTTTCCACACCCCAAAATAGAATCTGTACTAACCCTAACTTGATCCCATTCCCAACTTTCCAATGCAAATGATTCTCTGTCACAAGGAAAGACTTAACAAGTGCCTTCCGATGTAAACATTCTAAATGTTTTTCCTTGGGCTTTTGATCCGATTTAGAAAGAATCGTAGATTGATATACTTTTGTTTAATTTTCTATCTCCATATATTATTTTTAGTTAATTTATTCCACAAACTTTTAGTATCTATATATTTTCCAAACAAATGAATGTCCTTTAGCCTCCAACCACCTTCTTCCTTGGGCCTTGCAGTAACCTAACATTTTACTAGAGGGCTTCCGTCATTTTCATTTTCCCCAACCAATAAGAATCTAAAACGAGTTTTTTTCTAAAGTACTCCTTTTGGTATATAGGCCAAAGAGTGGCAAAATAACATAATAGATTCCAAAATATACTTCAATAAAGTAAATCTCCTTCCTCTAGATAACCATCTATTATAACAATGATGACTTGTTTCTAGAAGCCATCCCCAATCCCCTTTCCACAATATTAGGCTTTAATAGAAAACCCAAGTATTTGAATCCTTCTTGAAGGTTTAATAGCTTGAAAGGAAAGTAGCTCAACAACATAATTCCATCCTCCTACTCCAAATCATTAAATCAAATGGTAGATTATGTTAATTTTTTTATCTTTAATTCAGAGCTGCAATAATACTTGAAATCAAATAACAATCATACACATAAGCAATCACATTCGACATATGAATTTACCCTGGGGAAACCCTCTATGACTTGAGGGAGAAAACCCCAACAAAACATTCCTTAGTACATTGATAGATATCAAAGAAGGTCTTTTACATCAAGCACCCCCGGTGCAATTAGAGAGCAAGAGAAAGATAAATAAGAGAGACTTAGAATAATATCCTCCACAAAGAAAAGCACATTTCCTTCAAGGAAGAAGAGAATTCACTTTGAGTTGAATTAATCAATCCTATATAACATATTTATGTATTTGGTGAAGTGCTTGGGAAGAACGCAGTACTCATTTTGAAAAGTCGACATTTCGAACCTTAATCACGGTTCATCATCACGACAATGAGTCAAGGTAAGGGATAGCATTTCCAGAGCATTAATATTCATTTATGTTTGTTTGTTGAGAAAACTAAAAACCCAAGATGTCTGCCAAAAACCCTAACCCTAAGTTTAGTTTGTTTATTTTTAGTGTTTTTTAGAATTTAAATTAAATTAAATTTTTATTAATTAATTAATTAATTAATTATAACTATATATTCATATATTGTTGTATCAAAATGTGGTATGATATATATTATGAGTAGTTTTAAACTATTTAGTTACTTTAACATTTAAAAAAAAAAAAAATTAAAATTTTTAAAGTTTTAAATATTTTAATTAATGAATTGTAATGTTCCAAAACAATTATAAAAATTAATTAAAAATTAAAATATTTAAAACTTTAAAAATTTACATCTAATAAAAATTTAAATCTATTTTTTTTAAATGTTAAAGTAACTAAATAATTTAAAACTACTCATAATATATATCATACCACATTTTAATACAACAATATATGAATATTCCTTGGAAAAAAAAATACAACAATATATGAATATATAGTTATAATTAAAAAAATAATTAATTAATAAAAATGAAATTAAATTAAATTAAATTTAAATTCTAAAAATCACTAAAAATAAACAAACTACACTTAGGGTTAGGGTTTTTGGCTGACATCTTGAGTTCTTATTTCTCTCAACAAACAAACATAAATGAATATTAATGCTCTGGAAATGATATCCCTTACCTTGGCTCATTGTCCCGATGATGAACCGTGATTAAGGTTTGAAACGCCGACTTTTCAAAATGGGTACTGCGTTCTTCCCGAGCACTGCACCAAACCCTCAACGCAGGAATCTACGAGATATTTATATATTCTTCACTTGCATCGGCTTCTATTTTTATCTTCTGACTTCAGGATGAACTCGCCCTCCATCTGGATGCATCAATCTTGAATGAAGAAGTGCACCCCACTTCTCATGCAGTGCATTAACTCACTAAACTGAGTCTTAGGATGAAATCACCCCTTAACTGAAAGCTTTCCCACTTAGTTAGGTGGCTAACTTTGTTGAAGAAGTAACTTTAGAAGATATTCTCATTTGTATTATTTGTATCATTTGTATCGTACACCCTACGGGGATTATTATTGATGTAATTGATCATGTAAAAGTCAATGTAAATCCTAACTATTAGGTCGGCTTGGAAAGATCTAGAAAATAATATTTTATTGTGAATTTGACAAGTCAGTCCAGTTAGGAGAGTCAACTCGACCTTGTTTGGTAAAAAGGTCAAGTCATTTGATTAGTATAAATGAGGGGTTCGACCTCCTCATTTGGGCACCACTTTCACTCATTGAGTTCGCATCACTAGAAGAGATAGAGTCAAGTGAATAGCTGCTTTTGGAGTCTTCTTGTTTTGTGTCTTTCCACGAGGAATACTATTGTACATTCTGATGAATCTATATAGAAGAAGTTTGTTGGGTTTTTTTGCCCCGAGAGGGTTTTCCAAGGATAAAATTATTGTGTACTATTGTCTATCATGTGCTTGTTTATCTTTCAGTGATCCATATTGTTATTGTATTTAAAATTCTAACATGGTTTCAGAGATGGCCTGAAAGAAAACATTGTGCAACTACTGCAACTGCGGGAACTAGGGTTTCTATTTTCAGAATCTCTCTCCACAAATCAATTGAAAAAGAGGGTGCAAGCAACTCACATCACTAAGGCGCATCTTTCTATTGAAGCAGAATTCAATTTCGAGAATTTTCATTTTTGGGCCCACCACTACAGCTCGGAGAACTAGGGCATCAAGTTTTTGGAGGATTTGTCCATATAATCGGAAGAAAAGTACCTTTGCTCAACTCGCCCAGCATCGCGTCACCCGTGAGGGGCGGCCCTTGGGGAGGCGCATCTTTTCCTCCAATCAGTTTCTCAAGGTCCCGAAGTTGAGAAATTAGGGTTTCTATGACAAACCCTAGGTCACCTTGCAGCCATATCTCATAAATCAACCTTTGGTTGGAGCATCTCATTTGGTAAGTTATACTCTCTCTATTTCCAATTGAGGTTCTCATTTTATCAAGTTTATCAAGATGAAAAATCATACCAAGGCTTGAGGATAAGCTTGAAGGGGATGGTAACTTCCGAGCATCAAAGTATAGGGTTATGCTCATCCTAGAAGAGCATGAATTGGAAAAGTATGTCACATAAGGAGTTGCAGAGCCAGAGGGAGATGAGGACAAGGCAAAGCATAAGAAGAATCAAAGCTAAGAGAATAATAGTTGACTCCATCAAGGATCACTTGATCCCACACATCTCTTCTTTGAAGACTCCATAAGAGATGTTTGATGCTCTGAAGGGTTTATTTGAAGGAACCAACATCAATAGGAAGATGACCTTGAGGACTCAACTCAAGGTCGTGAAAATGCAAAACAATGAAAGTATCCAGTCTTACTTCTCAAGGGTCTCCAACATAAGATATTAGTTAAGTGCCATTGGAGATGAGGTTGAAAATGTTGAATTAGTGATGACTACCCTAAATGGTCTTCCAAGATCATGGGAGTCATATATTCAAGGGATATGTTCCAGGAAGAAGCTTATCTTGTTCAGTGCACTCTTGGAATAATGCACCCAATATGAAGCAAGGATTGCTGCCAGAGAAGAAAAGTTAGGAGATGAAGAGAATCAAGCACTAGTAGCTCATACCAAGAGAGGCAAGAAAGAGGATCGTCATCACAAGAGATCCCACAAGGGTAAAATACCTCCTAAATACTATTCAAGCTTTAGGTGCTATCATTGTGATGAGATGGGACACATTGCTAGGAATTGTCCCAAGAAGAAAGGAAACAAGAAGGTTAACATGAAGAGACATCATGCTCATGTTGTAGAGGATGATGAACCAACGATGAAGAAAGCAAGAGAGGATTCTTCAAGTGATGAAGAATATGTTATGACTTCTGCACTCATAGGTATAGTATCACTTGTTAACAATGATTGGCTTGTTGATAGCGGTGCTTCTAAGAACATGACAAGTTTCAAGGATTCTCTCAACAACCTAACAGAAAAAGGACTCACCTCACAAGTTGAAACTAGGAGATGATTATCAATATCACATCAAAAGGGTGGGAGAAGCTTCATATAAGCTTGAATATGGAAAGCCTATCAAAATGGAGGATGTCCTATATGTACCTAGTCTGAAGAAGAAATTAATTTCTATCTCAGCATCAGATGAAAAAGGATTCAGAGTAGCATTTGTGGATGGCCAAGTACTAATGTGGCCCAAAGGTAAAACCTTTGATGATGCGGTACTAATTGAAGTGCAAGAGAGAGGCTTGTACAAACTCAAAGAAGATCCAGAACAAGCCTTGGTTCATGAAACTATGGAAACAAGTGAACTGTGGCACGGGAGATTTTCTCACATCAACTACAAGGCATTACCAAGTGTGAGAAAAATGGTGAATGGGATACCCACGATCTAGACTAAGCGTGAAGGCATATGCAAAGGATGTGCGAAAGGGAAGAATGTGAAGAAGCCATTTCCAAGTAGTGACAACAAATCCAAAGAGATTTTGGAGCTCATACATTTAGATGTTTGCACTATGCCTTCCAACTCATTAAGCGGGTATGCCTACTATTTTTCCTTTATTGATGATTGTTCTTGTAAAACACGGATCTATTTCTTAAAATCCAAAGATGAAGTATTTAGCAAGTTCAAGGAATTCAAATCCCTTGTAGAAAATCAGACTGATAAGAAAATAAAGACATTAAGATCAGATAAAGGAGGTGAATTTAACTCAGGAGATTTCAAATAATTATGTAAAGACTCAGGGATTAAGAGGGAGCTGAGCACTCCCTATAATCCATGAAGTGATAAAACTTCTGAAACCCACAATAATCGAAAATAACCCGCAATAATTGATATATATTTTGAGATGACTTACAAATAAGATAAAAAAAGACCTTTTATAGGTCAAAACACGACGTTTCGTTGAAACAGTGCGACCCTAGAATGACTAATCTTAATATTACATTTATTTATTATTTAATTATTTACATACGTAACATTGCCACCGCCTTTTAAAAATTCTTTTTCCTCAAAGCAATGGTAGGGACGAATATTGTTGAAAAAACTGCTCTGTCTCCCATGATGCATCTTCATTTGGAAAAAAATTCCATCTAATGAGATATTTCTTAAGTGTCCGGGAACAAAATATTCTTTCTCGGGTTGCAATAATTTCCTCTGGTTCCAAAATGACCCTTCCCTCATCATCTAACATAGGAATTATTGTTTGCACCGTTTGTTGTTGCCCCAACATCTTTTTGAGACATGATACATGGAAGACATTGTGGATACGACTCTTATTAGGCAATTGTAATTCATATGCGACTTGATTGATCTTCTTGGTGATCTGGTATGGTCCATAAAATTTTGGGGCCAACTTATTTTTTCCTCCTTGTTTAAGAGATATTTGTTTATAGGGTTGGAGTCTTACGAACACCCAGTCTCCTACTTCAAATTCTCTCTCTGTTCTGCGTTGATTTGCTTGTTGCTTCATACGGTTTTGTGCCGTGACTAAGTTATCCTTGAGTAATTCAATCATTTCTTGAGTTCTCTCTAGTTGGTTCCTTACTTCTGGCACATTAGTGTTGTTTAGAACCAACTCCTTCCAATGTGGAGGTTCATACCCATATAAAGCTTGGAAGGGGGTCATTTTTGCAGAGGTATGGTAGGTTGAGTTATACCACCATTCTGCTAACTGTAGCCATTGAGACCTGTTATTCTGCCTGTTTGTCACAAAGCAATGTAGATAAGCCTCCAAACATTTATTTACAACTTTAGTCTGACCATTTGTTTGGGGATGATAATCGGAACTCATGTTAAGTGATGTCCCCACTTGTTTGAAGAATTCCCTCCAAAATTTCCCATTAAATTTTGCGTCCTGGTCACTGACGATGACTTTTGGGAATCTGTGTAACTTATATATGTTCTTAGAGAATATGTCCGCAATTTTCTTTGTCGAGTCTGTGTTTTTCATTCCCATGAAGTGTGCAAATTTGGTTAATCGATCAACCACTACAAAAATTTTATTTTTTCCTTCTGACATGGGTAAACCTTCAATGAAATCCATGGATATTTATTCCCATTTCTATTTTGGAATGTGTAGGGGGTGAAGTAACCCTGGTGTTAAAACTTGTTCGCTTTTGTTCCGTTGGCATTTGTCACATTCTGCCACATATTTTTGGATATCTTTCTGCATTCCCTTCCAGAAAAATGACCTTCTTGCATTATAGCATGTTTTGAATAATCCTACGTGTCCTATGGCTGGTGAATCATGGATTCCTTCATTACTTTAGCCTTGAATGTAGAGTTTGAGTTTAAATAGATCCTCCCTTTATACCATAGGATATTGTTTTTCCATTCAAAATTGGTGTTGTGATTGGAATTGTTAATTATAGTGCTTGTCTCTAGGTCCTTGGCATATTCGCTTTGTATTTCACCTAACCATTCTGGGATTTCTACGGAAATGGAGCAAGAAGTCATAAATTCATCTTTTCTGGAGAGTGCGTCTGCGACTACATTTTCCTTCCCTTTTTTGTGTATTATTTCCATGTCAAAGGCAACAATTTTTTCTATCCATTTTTGTTGTTCCGTGGACAGTGTCTTCTGTTGAAGTAGATATTGAAGATTATTATGGTCCGTGCGGATCATGAATTTGCTTCCTAGGAGGTATTGTCGCCACTTTGCTAATGCATGCATAATGGCTAACATTTCCTTATCGTATGTAGACTTCAATTGTTCTCGTTTATTTAGTTTTCTGTTCTCGAAGGCTATCGGGTGCCCATATTGCATTAGTACTTCTCCCAAACCATAACCTGAAGCATCACATTCTATTACGAAGGGTTTGGAGAAGTCTGGGGTAGCTAGTACAGGTGTGGAGAACATAATTCTTTTCAATGCCTCAAAACACTTGTCTACTTCTTCACTCCACTGGAATGCATTCTTTTTTAGAAGGTTGGATAAGGGAGCGGTTATGTGCACATAATTCCTCATGAATCTTCTGTAATATTTGGTCAACCCGATGAATCCCCTTAAATTGGAGATGTTAGTGGGTTTGGGCCATTCTGTGATTGATTTTATTTTTTTCTAGTTCCACCTTGACTCCTTCCTTGGATATAACATGACCAAGATAGTGCACCTCTTCCTTACCGAACGTGCATTTGGACATCTTAGTGTAGAATTGATTCACTTCTAAGATAGCTAGTACTTGTTCCAAATGTGTAAGATGTTCCTTCCATGTTTTACTGTATATAAGGATGTCATCGAAAAAAACTACAAACTTTCTTAAGAATGGCTGAAACAAGTTATTCATAGTTGCTAGAAAGGTTGTTGGGGCATTAGTTAGCCCAAAAGGCATTACTTTAAACTTGTAATGTCCTTCATGGGTTCGGAAAGCTGTTTTTGCCACATCTTCTAGCCTTTCTTTGATTTGGTAATATCTTGACCTTAAGTCTAATTTTGAAAAGTACCTTGCGCCATGAAGCTCGTCCAACATTTCATCAATGAATGGAATGGGGAATTTGTCTTTAATGGTTATCTTGTTTAGTCCTTTGTAGTCGATGCACAACCTAAAAGATCCATCCTTCTTTCATACTAGTACAACTGGTGCAGCATAAGGGCTCCAACTTTGTGTAATCACTCCGCACTTTATCAAATCGTGGATTGATATTTCAATCTATGTCTTATGATGGTGTGGATACCTATAGGGTTTAACATTGACAGGGCTTGATCCAGGCTTGACTTCGATGATATGCTCAATCTTCCTTTCTGGTGGTAACTCCATGGGGAGATATTCGAATACCTTTTTGTACTTTTGGAGTAGTCCCTGGATCTCTGGTTGACTTGGTTTAGCATTTTCTAAAGTTAATAATTCCATCTCTTGGCATTGTACGACATATGTTGGCGCTCCTTTCCGCATTAGCTTCTCCATTTTGTGGGATGACACAATCTGTGTGCGCGAGGGTTGGAACCCATGCAATTTGTATTTTTATCCTTGCCATTTGAACTTTATAAAGTTTTCTTGGTGTTTGGATGAGTAGGTACCTAGTGTTTGTAGCCACTGAATTCCTAATACTGCAACAACTCCTCCCAGGGGCATTGCATAAAATTCTGATTCTAGGTTATAAACTTGTAGTTGTAGCTTGACTTTGTGGCATTTTCCCACCTTTTAGATCTTCTTCCCATCTACCACCATTACCTTCATGTTAGGGACTGGATATATGAAAAGGTTAAGCCTCTTTGCGACACTTACGTCGATAAAATTATGGGTACTTCTTGTGTCCACTAGGACAACAATGTTGTTATTCTTGATATGACCCTTAAGTTTTAATGTTTGTGGCTGATGTATTCTGGTGATGGCTGCAATTGATATCTTTGGCGTGTCTTCATCTTCTGTTTTTGAGACAAGATTTTGGAGGTCACTTGTATCTTCTATGTCGGATTCATCACTGTCTGATTTATCTTTCCCTTTTGCTTCACATTGATATAGGTTCTTGGTGTTTTCTTTTTTCAAACACCTATGTCTTGGGTCCCATTTATCTCTACAGTACTTACATTTTCCTTCTTTCATTAGTTGGGATTCTAGATTAGTTTTGTTGTCACTTCTTAGCTGTGGTGGTCGATATTTTGTGTCGATTCTGGTATTTTGGACGAACCTTCGATCTTTATCATGGTTTTTGTTCCAAGTTTTTTTGAATTTTTCCTCAATGATTTTTGCTTTGTGTATGGCCTTGTCCAGGGTTGAGACACTTAGTAGCTCTAGTTCATCCTTGATATATGGTTTTAGTCCGTACACATAAGTTTGTAGACGTTGACTATCTGTGAGTTCCGGCAAACGTGTTGCTAGGGCTTCCCATTCGTCGGTGTATTCATCAATGTCACCTTTCTGCTGCAGTCCGGTGAGCCTTGCGAAGAAGTCTTTTTCTTTTAAATCTTGAAACCTCTTAAAGAAGTCATTTTTGAATGTGTTCCAATTGAGCTTAGTTGTCCATGTTGTAACCTTCCACCACATATACCAGTTGTATTCCCGACCTTCTAATTGCATTGAAGCATATTTGATCATTTCTTCTTCGGATTTGATATTGTGTATGGAGAAAAATTCTTCTGCCTTGTTGATCCACGCCACGCTCTGTTTCGATTCGCCATCGAATTTTGACAATTCTAACTTAGGTTTCATTTGATATCCACCTATTGGTGGTTTTGGAGGAAAGAGTGGTTGTTCAAGATGTGGAGAATGATCGTGACCAACCTCTTCTTGTGGGATTTCCCCTTTGGGAGGAATTGTCTTATGATGGTTTGAACTTGAGGATGGTTGATCTTCCCCTAACACATTGCCAACTAATTTGGTAATTGTTTCTTCTAAATACTGCTTGAGTTTTCTTAATCTAGTTTCGAACCCTGCTGATATATCTCTTCTTACAACATAATGGAACTGCAGAACGGAAGAATAGAACAATAATGGAAGCAGTGAGGGCCATGATCCATGATCAGGACCTTCTAATGCATTTATGTGCGGAAGCTGCAAGAACAACAATATATGTTCAAAATAGGACTCCCCATCGAGTACTTGAGAACAAGACACTCGAGGAGATGTTTACAGGAGAAAAGATAGAAGTAAGCCATTTCAAAATATTTGGATGCCCTGTATACATACATATTCCGAAAGAGAAGCAGACCAAGTTGGATCCTTCAAGAGAGAAGGGAATCTTTGTCGGTTATAGTGATTCATCAAAGGCATACATAATATACATACCAGGATTCAAGAAGATTGAGACTAGTAGAGATGTAACCTTTGGTGAAGATATATCCTTCAGTAGATCAATGCAGATTCACTCCAATGAAGCATATGAAGAAGAACCCAATATTCCCAGAGTTCGAGATACAGTGATGGAAGAGTATGTTCCAGGAGAACCCGAGGATCATTATATGACTGAGCCACAAAGACCTGTAGATCCACCGAAATAAGTAAACACACACAAGAGAAAACCAACCTGGACACGAGAGCTTATTCAAGATGCAGAAAGGTATGGTGCCCCAGAAAGAAGCAAGAGACCTCGACCATACTCCAACTATGTGGCACTGTTGTGTGACATCATTGATGCTAAACCTTCTAGTTATGAAGAGGTAGCTGAAAAGAAAGTATGGAAGGATGCTTTGATCGAGGAGTATCAATCAATCATGAGGAATGATGTATGGGAGGTGGTGCCAAGACCATAAGGGTAGTCAATAGTGTCTTCCAAATGGATCGACAAGATCAAGCATGCGATAGACGAAAGTGTCGAGAAATACAAGGCAATATTTGTGGCTTGAGGTTTCTCCTAGAAAGAAGGTATTGATTATGAGGATACATTTGCTCTAGTAGCTAGGTACACTTCGATCAAGTCTGTACTTGCTATAGCCAAAGTGATGAAGTGGAAGGTACCTCAAATGGATGTGAAGACTGCCTTCCTGAATGAAGTAGTAGAGGAAGAAGTGTATGTAGAGTAGCCACTAGGTTTTGAGACACATGACAGGCAAACTCATGTGTGCAGATTAAAGAAGGCCTTGTACGGTTTGAAACAGGCACCCAGGACATGGTACAACATGATTGATGGGTTTTTGACGAGCTTGGGATTTACCAAGAGTAAAGAGGATTCCAACCTTTACTACAAGGTTGAAGAAGGAAATCCTGTGATTCTATTGTTGTATGTAGATGACTTGTTTTTGACAGGTGAAGAGAATCTCATAACATAAATAAAGATGAAGCTTTCCGCTGAGTTTGAAATGAAAGACCTGGGTATGATGCATTACTTCTTAGGTCTTTAGGTGTGGTAGAATCCAGAGGAACTTTTCATGATTCAAGGAAAATATGCGGTAGAGATCCTGAAGAGATTCAGGATGATGGATTATAAGGGCATGGCCACACCTATGACATCAAATCTGATGTTGCTGAGTGATACATCTTCAAAACAGTTGGATCGCACAGTGTATAGGCAAATGATTGGTTCGTTGATATACCTGACGAACACGAGGCCAAAATTATGCTTTGCGGTGAACACTCTGAGTCAGTATATGGTAGTGCCAGGCATGTTCACCTGGTTGTGGCAAAGCATGTGCTGAGGTACCTGAAGGGTATGGTTTATTATGGCCTTAGATATGCATCAGATCAAAATATTAACCTTTGGGGTTATGTTGACGTGTATTGGGTCGGGAGTGTCATGGTTAGAAAGAGCACATCGAGATGTTTCTTCAATTTGGGATCTGGTATGATCTCATGGTTTGGTAGGAAGCATACGTGTGTGGCACTCAGTACACCCGAAGCTGAGTATATGGCAACTTGTTCAGCAAGCTGCGAGGCAATGTGGATTTGGAAGTTGCTATCAGGGTTGTTTGATCTTGAGTTAGAGGCGACTTGTGTCTATTGTGACAACCAAAGCTGTGTGAAGTTGTTTGAGAACCCTATGTTTCATGACAAGTCGAAGTACATCGAGATTAGGTATCACTATATCCGGGATATGGTGCAGAAGGGAGCAATGAGACTCCAGTATATAGCAACAAAGGAGCAGATAACTAATATGTTGACCAAGCCTCTGTCAATGGTGAAGTTTGAGTACTTTAGGGACAATCTTGGAGTGGTCCAAACCAAGAGGGAGTGATGAGCTCAGATGAGGTAGCAGGTACTCATGGGTCATGTGACGTAATTGAGTCTCCTAGGCTATGAGAGGATTTGGACGAGTGGTGAGGTAACGTAGGTAGTTGCAATGTGCAACGTAATGGAGTTCCTGGGCTAGACCCACCATATGGCTTGCTCGGTTCGTGGAAGAGGACAGTTGCATCCAGTATGAAAAAGGACCAGCTCTGCAGGATATCTACATCCAGTATGAAAAAGGACTGGCTCTTTAGTGGTGTGCATCCAGTATGAAAAAGGAATGGCTCTGCAGGATATCTACATCCAGTATGAAAAAGGAATGGCTCTATAATGGTGTGCATCCAGTATGAAAAAGGACTGGCTCTATAGTGGTGTGCATCTAGTATGAAAAAGGAATGGATTTTCAGGATATCTACAACCAGTATGAAAAAGGACTGGATCTGTAGTGGTGTACACCCAATATGAAAAAGGACCTGTCACTGTACGAGATGATCCCAACTTGGCTAGTTGTATCTCCGAGTTACTGGTTGTATCTCTAGGGGTATATCCCAGCATGGTTGGTGGTATCACTGGGGGAGATCCCAGTGTAAGTTCCCCGACGAATTGGGTTGAACTGGTGTAGTAGGCTCTCCAACAGACTAGATTTAGAAAGTGCATGTTGACTGGTGGATCTAGTGTGGTTGGTTGTATCTCTAGGGGTGGATCCTAGTATGACTAGTCGTATCACCATGGGGAGATCCCAACATGGATGTTAAAGTCCTAGATTGGATCTAGGCCACATCCATCAAGAAAAAAGGGTTGGCTCTGTGGAGAGTTGCATCCATCATGAAAAATGGCTAGCACTACAAGGCACATCCAACATGAAAAAGGGTTGGCTCTGTGAAACTTCTTATGATATATAGATTCGGGAGATGTCAGATGTCAATAGTCCATGTACAAGAAGTGCAACAGGTGGAAGCCGATGGTGATGATGTCAGAAGAATACCTTCCTTGTTAAGAGGGAGTGTTGAAGAAGTTACTTTGAAAGATATTCTTATTTGTATTATTTGTATCATTTGTATTGTACACCCTACGAGGATTATTATTGATGTAATTGATCATGTAAAAGTCATTGAAAGAGTCAATGTAAACCCTAATTGTTAGGTCGGCTTGGAAATATCTAGAAAATAATATTTTATTTTATTGTGAATTTGACAAGTCGGTCCAGTTAGGAGAGTCAAGTTAGCCCTGTTTGGTAAAAAGGTCAAGTCAGTTGGTTAGTATAAATGAGGGGTTTGATCTCCTCATTTGGTCACCACTTTCACTCATTGAGTTCGCATCACTAGGAGAGATAGAGTCAAGTGAATAACTGCTTTTGGAGTCTTCTTGTTTGGGTCTTTGCACGAGGAATACTATTGTACATTCTGAAGAATCTATATAGAAGAAGTTTGCTGGGTTTTTATGCCCCGAGAGGGTTTTCCTAAGATAAAATGATTGTGTACTATTGTCTATGTTGTGCTTGTTTATCTTTCAGTGATCCATATTGTTACTGCATTTAAAATTCTAACAAACTTAAGTGTCATCATGCAAGTGTCGCAACTTAAGTGTTGTGTTTTAGTTTAACATAAGTGCCGTCTTTTAGTTTAATATAAGTAACATCATGCAATAACACTTAGTTAACTAGACCTTCTTTGTTATTACTTAGTTAACTCTCTTAACTGATTCTTTCTTTTTAGCATCATTGTAGTGATCAATTTGAGTTCTCCTTTGATTTACTAAAGTCTTGACTGAAGTTTAAGAATTCAAATTCTCTCTTAATTAATTCTTTTATGTGCAATTCGAATTCTCTCATATCTTATCACATCTTCTATTTATCTCGTGTCTCATATGCATGGTCCACATGTGCCAACTTAATTATCATATCAAATATACTAAGAATATTTTTCCAATGATGTGATCATCTTGTTCTACTATAATTCCAAGTGGTCATATGCTAAAGTTATTCACTCTAGAGGTGGCCAGTCTCTAGAGGAGACTTAATAGCTCAACCATGGTTAGTAGTACATCACACACCATTCATGCTTCGACATTCAAAGCATTATCTCAACACATGAGGCACCACCTCAACACATGAGGATCTGTCTTGACACACAAGACCTTAGCCTTGACAAGCAAGACTGTACAACATCATCACTTTGACATACAAAGCACTTACCTCAACATGTGAGGCTTAACCTTTACACATAGGGCTTAGTCATTCTTTAGTCCAAATCAAGAATCTACTCCAAGTTTCATGAGATGAAATCAGGCTCCCTAAGGCACTACCTTGACACACGAAGCTCAATCCTGGTGCACAAGGTTGACTTGGAGAATGACTCATGATGTTGTAACTTTAACATATTATTGCATATTTATCTCCTTCATGTAGCTATGAAATATCTAGTACATCTTGAAACTTCCTTGCTTCCCTTTCAAAACCATTAGAGAAAAGTAGGGCACGGTCAACAAATAACAAGTTAACTAACCTCATAGATTGAACCATTTTGATACTTGTAATGATTCATTGCCTTTTACATCCATTATGGCTCTACTCAATCCTTTAACCACAAGTAAGAAAAGTATTGGAGATAACAATTAACTTTATATCAAGCCTCTAGTAGGGTGCAAAAAATATGAGGTTGATCTGTTAATAAGCACACCCAAAAACTAAATAAATACACCCCATTGTACATTTAACCATGGAGAGATTATATCCTACATACAAAAGCATGAATCTTGTATCAAACTAGTTCTATTATAATCCTTGGATAAATCCAATTTTATGACCATAACTGGATATTTCTTTAGCTTGATTGATGGATACCCTCTTGTGATACTGCCATTACTTCATAAATCTATCTATGAGCCAGGAAACCAAATTACTAACATGAGATGACATCAGAAAAACATTCTTAACTCTGACTACTAGAACTTTTGCAATGATTTTATATGCATAGTCACACAGTGAAAATGGCCTAAACTCATCAAAACTCTCAAGCTTATCCTTTTTTAAGATCGTTGCTAAAAGGGTAGAATTAAAAACACCTAGCACTTCAACTGTGCTTAGTACCTCTTCAATGACCCTCATTAAATCCTCTTCCACCATATTATGAAAGCCAATAAATAATTCAATATTCCATCCATCCAAACCAAAATAATTCAATAGTCCATCCATCGAAACCAAAATAATTCAATTGTCCATCCATCCGAACCATGACTTTTGCCTTTCTTGAATGAAGTAAGGATTATTAATAATTCCTCCTCAGATATTTCATCTATCACCATCTAGTTACCTTCTTTAGATACAAAGATGAAAAAATAAGAGGTTGGATTTAGAATTTCAGCAATGTTAGCGCTATCATGATCTTTGTAAAATGATTTGAAATGAGAGTCTCCTATTGTAACTATCTTTGAGAATTTCCTAACCATATGACCTTCTGCATTTTTCATTTCCCACATCATATTGGTCCTCTTCTTGTGATTTGCATACCGGTGAAACAATTTAATGTTTTTGTTCTTCTTTTCCAACCACGCAACCCTACTCTCCATCCTCCAATAAACCTCTCTCCTAACAAGAAATTACCTCTTTTTGTCTTCTAATTCCTTAAGTATTTGTTTCTCTTCCTCCTTGAATACCCCGCTACATTATTTTCATACAAATCAGATATTTTCTTTTTACATTCAAATCCTTATCCAAATTCTTATTCATATTAATTTCCCAAGCTAACACTGCCTCTTTTGACTTCCTCATAGAAGCTATAAACTACAAACTTGTTGACTCCCTTGACCATGCATCAAAACTAATCCATTCTCTCTTAACTAATTCTTGAAACTCTTCTTCTTATAGCCAAATTGGATTGTACTTAAAGGTATTAGCAGGAGTACCATATTGCCTCCCCATTTGAATTATGATATGGGAGTGATTAGTACCTCTTCCTACCTATACCCATGTCCTTAGCTTGTTATTTTTTGTCATAAGAATTTCAAACACCAAATATCTATCTAGCCTCTTGGATACCCTATCCTTACTTGATCTATTATTCCTCCAAGTGGGCCTAATATTAATGAGTTCTCTATCAACAAATCCTAAGTATTTTTTCTTATGCTTGAAGAAATAAGCGGGTCTATCCAATTGAGCTACTTCTCCCCAATATTTTAATCTATTGAATATAAATTTAAATCCCCCCTAGTTATAACCCTCTCCTCCTTTATACAACCCAAGCATAAAGAAAACTTCAAGAATGCTTTCCTCTCTTGATAAGGTCCATAGAAATTTATTATGAGATCCTCTAACCTAGATCCTTGAACAAGTACTTTGTCTAGATACTTGAAGCAATACAAGAATGATAAGGAAATTGACTTCTTCCAATCAGTAACAAGCCCTCCAAAATTACCTGCTGTTAGAATGTGAGTCCCTAGATAGTCACAAAGTCTAAGAATACCTTATTATGAGTTGTAATCCTTATCTATTGATGAGGTGTTTTCATCCTTAGCCATTGATTAATTGTCATTGATATCTAGATCTAGAGGTTGTCGGATCCATGAACTATATATTGATATCATTGTATGAATATTATGGACTTGAGAATTGCTTAAACATTTTCTGCCAAGTTCTTGTCTCATGTTATACTTCTTCACATGGTATCAAAGAGAACAAAACTAAAGAAAGATCATTGTACATGTGCAACTGTGTACATTTCTTGGATGCTTGGTGGCTACTTTTGTCTAGTTTTGATGCATTGAAATCACACTTGTAATTTGTCATTTACCCTTACACACATGGAGTAAAAAATCATTAAACTTGACTATTCAACACCATAAGACATTAATTCAAAAAAAGGTTAAGAGTTGTGGACAATTCTCTTTGAATCAAGAGTTGGTTGAATCATTGAATCTAAGTCATTGATTTGTACAAAGGGTGGAGTTGCAAACATTTTTAAAGTAAAAACTCAACTATCAAAATTGTCAAAAGACCTACTTGAAATTGAATGAGTATGTCAATATTTTGTATTGAGTTCATTAGAGTCAATTCATTGTAATCACACTTTGGGGTGCATGATTGATCATACATGACACTCTAAGATTGTTGGCAGCAACCACAAGCAAGCGAGTACAAGCAAGTATGACACCATTGCTAATTTAAAATGGGTGAAGGAGGAAAGCATTTGCAAAATTCCAATCTATAAATCAAAGAACTACATGGAACCTTACATGGTTTGGATAATTGGGTTGTTGATCTTCACAAGCAAATTGATTTGATGGATAAATTGATCAAATCACTTCAACTAAAATTAATTAAAAAGGATAAGCAAATTGAGAACATGGATGATGCAACTTGTGACACAAATGAACTAATGCAAAAGTTTGATGCTATTTGTGACACAAAATACCTAGTGAAATTGAGTTATATAGATACATCAAATGATATGATTAATGATTCCTTAACTAATCATGAGAAGGAATCATTCATAAACATTGAATTGATGAAGACAAGTTTGAAAATGAGTTACAAGAAGAAGCAAGGAGTGAAACCAAAAGCAGTATAAGTGAATATAAACTTGAATGTTCTGTATTTGAAGAACATCAAGAACATAATGCTCTTTCCAAAAACATTGTCAGACCTTGGGAAAAATTTCAATTTAATAAGAATAAATATGGCTTAGGATACGAAAAAAGACAATAAATTTCATATTCTTGACTACTCCAAACCAGTTTAGTCTATTAGTGTTTGATTTATTGCTGAAAATTTGAGGGGGCAAAAATCACATGTTAAAGAAGTTATTCAAGCGATGGATGATAACCACGTTAAATAAATTCTTGATGAATGCAAGAATATTCATTGTGTTATCCATATGGAGATAGAGTGTTTTTATATCCATCCTTATTATTCGTTGTGGGAAGACAAACCGTAGATAAATGTTAAACAAGGAAGAAGACCAAAACGAAAATAGTTTATTATGGTTGGAGAAGTCCTTGGCGATGGAATAAACAAGTAACGAAGTTGCATAAGTCTTATCATTGGGTTCAGACAAAAGTAAATACATATTTGCATAAAGAAGCTATGAAAGAAGATGGATTTCAATCAATTTTTATAGATGATTCTTTTGGGCATGATTGGGAACCATTCTAATTCAACTTAAATCCAAATGGGACTTTCTTGTACCTTCATGGGGGGGAGTACACAATTGAAATGAGAGAGGTACTCTGTTGCACCTCAAAGAGGGAAGTACACTAATGAATGCAAACTTGACCTCTCCAACACCTTACGGGGGGAGTATATTGTGAAAGTGGATAGTGGTTAGCCAAAAATACTATATATAGATATCAAATACAATGATGAACAAGTTATTGAAGAAGAGAAGAATACAAAGCTCAAGCTTGGATCCCTTCCGCATACTTCTCACCTTGCACCTGATGGGGGGAATATAAATAATGATAGTCAGGATTCAAGTTTCCAATTCCTATCAATCCAAATTCAATTAGCATTTGGTAATTCCAACATGGAAACTGGTCTCCTCAAGAAGATATATACAAGAATTCAACTATTCATCGGGGTGTTGTTCAATATCTAACTGTGTCTAAATTTAGAGAGTGCTTCAATGATCATGTTTGTTCATTGATAGTAGAATGATGATCCTTTTTATTGACCAATTAATAGAAGGCACCATATTCTTCTAGAAAAACTACTTAGCAAATGCTCAAATTGTCAAGTAATCAAGAAATGTTTAGACATGGTAGTTGTTCACTTCCATAATTTTTTCTCTCTTTCAAAGTTCATTTTAGATGAACCATTCAACATATAGATTTGTATTTTTAGGTACATCTTCATTAAATCTTAGTTCATAAGTTTTATATTAAAGAATGTGATGATACTAGTTGATGCACAAGTTCTTGTTTCCTTATGGGTATAATTATTTGAACTTAAGATTAAGGACGGGCCCTATTAGACTATGAGTACCTAGACAACCACAATGTTTGAGATCATCTTCTTATTATTTGTAATCCTTATCTACCGATGATGTGTTGTTATCCTTATCCACTGATGAGTTATCAGTGATATCTAGATCTATAAGTGGTTAGATCTTTAAGACTTTTGCCACGTTCTTGTCTTGTGTTCTATTTCTTAATACTTGTTTTATATCAGGATAAGAAACCTAGTCTTTGCGTAGTTTCCCTAAACCACCTATGACTTTTTGACCTTGAAGTTCCGCCATAGTTTCTTAAACCAATATTACATTTGGCTTGTGAATATTCACTAACTTAGAGAGGGAAAGTATTTTAGAAGGATTGCTAAGACCTCTTATATTAATAGATAAATCAATCATAATTTTAAACCCTCCAAAGGGGTTTGTCTTTCTCTAAGTACCTCTGTCATGGAATTTTGCTTACCTTGTTGAATGTCTTGTAACATTTTCTCTTGTGCATGGGTGCAAATAGAGTTTTTCTCCCCACTGTTGGAGGGCTTGTGTCCTTTAGAAGGGTTCACTCCTAAACCTCTATTTGACCCTTTAAATCCTAATACCATCTCTCTCTTTATATACCTTAAATGATATCTAATGGGATTCATTTTTTCCAAAACATTTCCTAGAGCACAGAACCCTAAGTCAAATTCCACATCTTATGAGACCTCATTAGATGAGCTCGCTGAATTGGATACATGGATTTGATTCTCCTTTATAGGGATAGGGTTAAGGGTTCTCTTCCCTAACAAAGGAACACTAGGTTTCATCTTAAACAAAAATTCCCCATCCCATCCCTCCTCCCAATCTTCTACACATCTCGAAGGTAGTGGACTAGGCTTCCTTATCCTATGAATTGATTATACATTATTGAGAAAGAGAAAGGGTATTAGAGATTTTGGAAGTTGACTTACCAAAAATAATGCTCACTACCTTTTCCAATATTGGTACAACATCTTCCATGGCTAATTCCTTTAAATGATATGGAGTTCCACCTAGACCCATAACTGACAAGTCTTTTGGAGCTTGGTTGTAGACCTTAGAATCAAACACCTCTTCTTATTGTGGATAGAATTCCTATGATACTAGCTTTGGATTCTTTAGATCCCCTCAGTTAGCTTGTATTCTACTATACATATTGCCTTTGAGTTCTTCCCTTGGTCCAAATCCTATTGAATGGAGACTAAGTCAACATCCTGACATTCAACCCCTTCGAAAATATTGAGAAATTTTAAATGACTTCTTCTAACTCCTTAACCCTTTCTTTCTTCCTCCATACAACTAAAAGGATTTTTGCAGTAGTCTTGTAAATGTGTATGGACAATATCATCTAGCATTATGTCCATACTCTAAGCCAAGGCTTCATTAATGTCAAGTTCTACTAAAATTATTGCCAATGTCTGGTATGAAGGTATTTACCTTGAAGGAATAGGAAACATCTATCATTATGCCCAATGAATCACCTATTTCCTTCAAGACCTTAACATATCATATCTCCATGGGAAATCTTGGCAATTTAACCCATATTGGATTTTTTTTGTCCACCTCTGATCACAAATCATAACACATAGACCATGGCTTCAGTGATACAAAGGTCGGTCCCTAGAACCATCACCCTCCCAAGGACACTTTTTGAATCTTCCTCATAAGGATATATAGACCAATCCAACCTCTTGCTAGAATATGAAAATTGGCCCATACTTAAAAATACAAAACCATTCCTTTTGGATCTTTCATTGAGAGAATGGTGTGATAAATCCTAGCCATTAGATTTTCAAAATCTTTGCATGAATATTCCAGAGTTTGATCTAACCAAAGCTGATTTGAAATGGATGCAAATAACTAAATGGGTAAGAATTAGTACATGCAATGTAAATTTGGCAATTAAATCAGGTTAGAAGATATATAAAAGACACTGCAATATAAACTTGGATGGGACAAAGGAGACGAAAAATAATGAATGCAAAAAAATGAAAATAGGAGAGAGGGGAATGGGAACTGAAAGGTCAGTCCCTTGGCCTTCAAATTACCACATCTCTCCTATATCTCCTTGTAATGACACTATCAAAGGGTCTTTTTGGTCATAGAGGAGAGAATGTGAGGGAGCTAGGAGCTATATTGGAACCATATATTGCCAAAATAGACTAAGCAACAATTTAAATGTTGGTTTTCCCATTTGGGTTCCTAAGATAAATATGGTTTTCTTGTGTGATGGATTTATCTGTGTTGTTTTAATGTTGTGTTAATTTATGTGTCATTGTGGTTAATTGTTGTGTGAATCACTATTGAGTGTTTTGGTTTTATTGTTGGTTTAATTATGCGACAATATGAGGATTCCATTAAATTAAATATTCAGGAAATGTTGTGGTTCGTTGAAGTGCATAGCTGATTTAAATTGTTTTTTTTGAATGGTGTACATAGTAAATCCATAGCCATCATAGGATGAGCTCCCACTATAATCAAATGCTACATAATATTGCTCTGATCATAACCAACATTTATCCATGGTTCGATTCCGCTATTTGTTGATTGGTATGATTTATTAATCCATTCTTGAATCAATTTCTATCCAATGTGTGGTGGATTGCAACAATTGAATAATCTAGGCCATACCTTCCTTGCTTAAAAGAGATCCACGACTACAGTTGTAGAGTCGTTATCTTCCTCCAATTAGATTGTTGATGTGATTTCTAGTATTCAGAAACTATTAAATTCCCAAGTCGTTGGGTACATTGAAGAGTCATATAGTCCTCTTTAAATCTAAAACCAACTATTAGGATACTAGTTTCGTCTAGCTTCCATTGTACATAATGATGGAAGCTAACTAATCCTTGATTTAGCAGCTTTGAGTGAACAAAGATTTCATCATCATATGATGACATCTATGGCCATCAACACTAAATGTGAAGTTTGTAGAGGTGGTATTGGTGGATGTCTACATCTATGCCTTTGGCAAGTTTCTATTGTTTAGTGAGAAGGTCTTGATCCTACTTAGTAGTTATGGTTTGGAGAACCTTGCACTTGTCATCATAATGCTCATATTTTTATGATAGGAGCACTAGTTCCTCTTATTTTGTGTCCCACTAGTAGGCTCTATGTTGGGGGACCATAGGTTATATCCAATACTATTTGGTTTCCCCTTGAAAATGGTAGGGGGTATTGATGATTGTAGCTCAGATAGGAACTTCTACACAGGTTTAATGCCAAATGTGTTGAAAGTATTCGATTCAAATCTATTTTGTAATTCACTTAAGTAATAAATTGAAAGTCTTATATTTAGTTGTTGAGTCTAATAAAATGTATTTATACATTAGTGATTTAGACTAATTTCAACCATACATATGATTGTGAGATTAGGGTTTTAGCTCAAGTATAAAGGCATGTTAAGATAGAGGGTTAAGACACATTCATTTCACTAAAGAGAAATTTTTTCAGGAGGTGATTTAATTCATCTGTGGAATATAGTTAGAGCGCCACAAAAGAGCCAAAGTTAGGAATCAGGAAGAGTAGAAAGAAATCCATATAGGTGAATTCCATACAATCACACGGATTCCATACTGAAAAATCCATACAATTGTATGGAACACTCTATATAATCATATGGGACAGGTTCGTACAATTGTATGGACATGTCGTACAACAAGCAATTTACAATAGGTTGTTTTATTATTTTTGAGAGGTATATTTTTCCTCAGTAAGTGTGTAAATATATTTCATTTGGGTGTTGTACAACTGTTAGTTTCATAGCTTGCAGAGGTTCCTTGTAAGCTTTGAATTGTTAATGAAAAGTTGATTTGAAGGATAAATTATCTATGTATTGTGTATATGCTTCCATTGTTTACTTTCCAATTATATGTGCAATCACTACTATGTGAAGAATTTATTTTCTACAATTAAATAAACAATTTTATTAGTTTATAACATAATGAGAACAATCACCTAGGTATTGGAAAATTAATAGGGGGTTGAGAAAGGGATGTTAAATTTTGAGCATTAATTCACAATACTCTAGGATCTTTACTGAGAGAATAACATGTACAGTATATCAATGCATAACAATCATAATAAGCATGACAAGCATCATAAGAATCAAAAGCATGAGAGACAAGAGACATAGACTTTCCGTGGGGAAAACCCTAAGGTGAAAAACCCCACAACTTCCTCAGAGATAGAGAGAGCAATGGCTCAACAAAAGTACAACCAAAAAACACTGAGATAGTCTCCTAGTAGCAGATGATCCTCCTCCTCACTAGTGCGCCACTTTTTGAGTGAGAGAAGTGTGAGTTTCCGAGTGATCAAATAGAGATCTCCCAATCTCTATTTATACTTAACCTGTTTGCCCAGTTACACTATGGGGCCGACTTGTCTAGCTAGGTACATCCACAATATAATATATATTTCAGGGCCGACCCCACACATGGTGGTCTAATAACCCATCGGCAAGTACACACACTTGGGACACTTGTCAATACACATGACGACACTTCCTTATAGAGGAATAACACATCTCTTATAAGGGTACAATAAATATATATGAAATACATAGATGAAATACATTCCGAAGTTACATATACATCAACACTCCCTCTTAACTTGGAAGGTATTTCTTGACACAGATCTGCTAGACAAGTCTTCTTCTCGGGATCATTGTCATCATCATCGTCACTGTTGCTACTATCTCAACCAATCTCTGACTCTACTTGTCATAGGAAGTTCTACAGAGCCAGTCCTTTTTCATACTGGATGTAGGACCACCACCTATAGGTCTTCATCATCACTGGCCATACTGTGGAATCCTCACGACTTATTACGTGCGTCACAAAACCTTTAAAGAGTCTCTTGCCTAACAAGAACCCTAAAGAGCATCTGCGACCTTTTTCATCCTGTCCAGATCTCCAGGACTTATTACATGTGACTCCACCACAAAACCTAGCAAGAGCATTTTAGGATGTTACGGGTACACAACTCCGACCTGAAATCTCCCAGGGCATAAATTACATGTGGTCACCACAAAACCTATCAAGAGCATCTCAGGATGTTACGGGTACACAACTCTGACCTGAAATCTCCCCAGGGCACAAATTACATGTGGTCATGGCAAAACCTTGAAAGAGCATCTCAGGATGTTACAGGTACACAACTCTGACCTGAAATATCCCAGGGCACAAATTACATGCCATAGGACAAAACCTCGCAAGAGCATCTCAGGATGTTACGAGTACACAACTCCGACCTAAAATCTCCCAAGGCACAAATTACATGTCCTCCCAGAGCAATGTCTCGAAAGAGCATCCCAGGTTGTTACGGGTACACAACTTCGACCTATAGGATCTCCCAGACATGTTCATCTGCACAACCTGATCCACGGCCATAAAGTATCATCCTGATACTCACCATACATCATCCTGATGTACACATGGATCATCATCACTGCAACATCCTGTTGCATGTCATCTAGAGCAACATCCTGAAGCTTGTCATCTATGATCATCCTGATCATACACTGCATCCACCTGATGCATACCAAGTATCTACCTAATACATATCATCATACATGATCCACCTGATCATACAATGTATCCACCTGATACAAACAAATACATGATCCATCTGATCATACCTGGTATATATCAACATACATGATCTACTTGATCATACAATGTATCCACCTGATACAAATACAGATACATGGTCCAAGCATCCAACATGATGCATATACAAAATACATACAAATGATCCAACTGATCATATCCAGCATCCAACATGATGCGTACATACATATACATATAAATGATCCAACTGATCATATCCAACATCATCCTGATGCATATATACACAAATGTAAATGATCCAACTGATCATACAGAGCAGAAACTAGAACATCATCCTAATGTTCATCATCCAACGCTTACATCCACAGCCATGTGAAGGATCATCCTTCCAACATGCTTGGAATGGCTTCAACAAATGTCTCCATCACTTCTTCCTCGAAGTGTCATCGATCTGAAGAACACCAAGCCTCTCTCTGAAGTACTCCAACTTCACTCTGGCTAATGGCTTCGTCAATACATCTGCAATCTGCTCGTCCGTCGCAACATACAGGAGCTTCACTGCTCCTCTCTGCACCATATCCCTGATATAGTGATATTTGATCTCTATGTGTTTCGACCTGTCGTGAAACACTGGGTTCTCAGACAGCTTCACACAACTCTGGTTGTCACAAAAGATACCAGTAGCATCCAACGGGAGATCAAATAACTCAGACAGTAGCTTCCGAAGCCATACTGCCTCACAGCTAGTTGAACAGGCTGCAACATACTCTGCCTCAGCTGTACTCAGTGCTACGCAGGACTGCTTCCTGCTAAACCAAGAGATCACACCTGATCCAATACTGAAGCAACACCCAGATGTGCTCTTCCTATCTGCAACACTGCCTACCCAATCTAAATCAACATAACCTTGCAGGTTAAACTTTTGATTCACTTCATACTTGAGCCCATAATCAACCGTGCCCTTCAAGTACCTCAGAATATGCTTTACAGCAACCAGGTGAACACTCCTCGGATCCGTCAGGAACTGACTCAATGTGTTCACTGCAAAGCAAATATCTGGTCTCATGTTCGTCAAGTACATCAAGGACCCAATCATCTGAAGATACATAGAGACATCAACCGGCTCAGATGAAGCATCACATAGAAGCTCCATATTCGATGCCATAGGTGTGGCCATGGCCTTGCAATCCATCATCCCGAACCTCTTCAGGATATCTACAGTATACTTCTGTTGCCCAAGGAAGATCCCATCTATACTCTGCCACACCTCCATACCTAGGAAATAGTGCATCATCCCCAGGTCCTTCATATCAAAGTCAGCAACAAGCTTCCTCTTTGTATCTGCAATCAATCTGTCATCTCCTGTTACAAATAAGTCATCCACGTACAGAAGTAGAATCATAGGATTCCCTTCCTCAACCTTGTAGTAAAGGTTGGAATCCGCTTTACTCTTGGTAAAGCCCAAACTAGATAGAAAACTGTCCATCCTACCATACCAAGTTCTGGGAGCTTGCTTCAAGCCATACAAGGATTTCTTAAATCTGCACACATATGACTCCCTGTCATGTGTTTCGAAACCAAGTGGCTGCTCCACATATACTTCCTCTTCAACTACACCATTCAAGAAAGTAGTCTTGACATCCATTTGGTGTATTTTCCATTTCATTGCTGTAGCCAGGGAAAGTATTGTTTTGATGGAAGTATACCTGGCTACAGGTGCAAAAGTTTCTTCATAATCTATTCCCTCTTTCTGAGAGAAGCCACAAGCTACGAATCTTGCCTTGTATTTCTCTACACTGCCATCTGCAGCATGCTTGATTTTGTAGATCCATTTAGAAGTCACAACAGACTTCTCTTTAGGTCTTGGGACAATATCCCAAACATCATTCTTCATTATTGATTGGTATTCCTCAACCATGGCATCCTTCCATTCTTTTTTTTCTGTTGCTTCTTCATAACTGGAAGGTTCTTTGTTCATAATGTCACAGAGTAAAGCAACATAGCTAGTATGTGATCTGGTTCTTTTCTTTGCTCTGTGTTCTTCCTCTGGAATGCCAAATCTTTCTGCATCTTGAATGAGCTCTCTAGCCCATGCAAGTTTCCTCTTGTGAGAGTTATCCTCATGGGGTGGATCTACAGGTTGTTGTGGATCTTCAATTTCACGATCAACATTTGGAATTGCTTCAGAAAAGGTAGTGTCTTGAAATCTAGTTTCCTTAGGTTCTTCATAAACTTCAACAGGTGTCTTTCTTGATTTGATGAATGCTGAGTTTTCATCAAATGTCACATCCCTGCTGACATCAATCTTCTTGAACCCTGGCAAGTATATTCTGTAAGCCTTTGATCTTTCATTGTAACCCACAAAGATACCCTTCTTTCCTGAAGGATCTAGCTTGTTCCTCTTATCCTTTGGGACATGAGTGTATACTGGACAACCAAATATTCTGAGATGGCTGACTTCAGGTTTCTTACCAGAGAAGACCTCTTCTAGTGTCTTATTGTCCAATATCTTGTGGGGTGTTCAGTTCTACACATATACAGCTATTCTAGCTGCTTCTGCCCATAGATGCATAGGTAGATCCTGGTCATGCAACATTTCCCTTGCTGCTTCCATGATTGTTCTGTTCTTTCTTTCTGTAACTCCATTTTGTTGTGGATTGTAGGGAGCAGTCAACTCCCTCTTAATCCCTGAATCACTGCAAAGCTTCTTGAAGTCACCTGAGGTGAATTCTCCACCATTGTCGGATCTGAATGTTTTGATCTTCTTGTCAGTTTAATTCTCCATCAAGGTTTTGAATTCCTTGAACTTATCAAACACCCCATCTTTGTTCTTCAAGAAGTATACCCAAGTCTTCCTTGAGAAGTCATCAATAAACGAGACATAGTAAACATACCCACTTAGAGAACTGGATGACATAGGACCACATACATCTGAGTGGATGATTTCTAGGATACCTTTTGCCTTGCTTTCACTGCTTGGGAAAGCATTCTTAATGTTCTTACCTTTTGCACATCCTTTGCAAACACCTTCATGTTTGGTCTTGATTTCAGGAAGACCCTCTACAGCCTTGCTTGCAATTGGAAGTTCCCTATAATGCATATGAGCAAGTCTTCTATGACAAAGTTCACTTGGCTCCATGGAGACATGTACCATGGCATGTTCAGGTTGACCCTTCAATTTATACAATCCTCCCTCTTGCTCTCCAATCACTACTGCACCATCAATTTTTTTACCCTTTGGCCACATTAGGACTTGGCCATCTACAAATGCAACCCTCATGCCTTTTGCATCCAATGCAGAGATGGAGAGAAGATTCTTCTTGAGCCCAGGTACATAAAGGACTTCTTTCATCTTCAAAGATTTTCCAGAATCTAGGTTGTAGGAGGCTTCACCACTTCCTTTGATTGGGTATTGATAATCATCCCCAAGTTTCACCTTATGGGGTGATTCATGTTCAAATAGGTTTACAAAAGATTCCTTAAACCCAGTCATGTGTTTGGAAGCCCCACTGTCAATTAACCAATCATTACAACCATGGGAGATAGTACCTGTAAGAGAAGAGATTAGAACATACTCTTCTTCACTTGATGATTCATCATCACTATCATCACTTTCTGCCCTAACCTTCTTCTTTGGAGGTTCATCATCTTCGGCAGTATGAGCATGGAACTTTCTTTTGCTGCCCTTCTTCTTCTTGCTGGAGTTGTTGTTGTTATCCCTTTTGTTCTTGGGACAATCTGAAGCAAAGTGACCCTTCTCATTGCATGTGAAGCACCTTAGATTCTTCTTATTCTTTTGGTGATAGTGAGTGGACTTCTTGTAGTGAGAGTGCTCCTTCTTGAGATTGCTTCTTTTGGTGTGAGCTGCGAGAGCTTGATCTTCACCTCCCATCTTTTCTTCACGAGCTACAAGTCTAGCTTCTTCTTGAGAGCATTCCTCCCATAGTTTACTGAAAGAGATCAATTTCTTTCTTGCATAGATTCCTTGAATAAAGGAGTGCCATGACCTAGGTAGGCCGTTCAGAGTGGTCATAACAACTTCACCATTGTCCACTACTTCATCCACAACTTCAAGTTGTTCCTTGATCTGAGAGACCTTGGAGAAGTAAGATTGAATGGTTTTTCCATTCAACATCTTGACCCCTTTTAATTGATTCTGTAGAGTCATCTTCCAATTTATGTTCTTCCCTTCAAATAACTTGGTCAGGGAGTCAAACATCTCTTTGGGTGTCTTCAGAGATGACACATGGGGGATGAGATGGTCTTTGATAGAATCAACAATGATTCTCTTTGCCTTGACCAAGTTCTTCTTATGCAATATCTTAGCCTCTTCATCCTCTGGGATAGGGATGTCTTCTTTTATATATGAGACCAACTCATTCTCTTCCAGGATTAACCCAATCCTATACTTCTAGGCTCAGAAGTTATTAGCCCCTTCAAGCTTATCCTCAAGCTTGGTGTGGTGAGACATCTTAAAGAGTACTTCAAATGGAAATAGAAAAGTTTTAGGTCTTACCACTTGAATTGCTGAAAACTGGATCTGGTCCTGGATTAGGGTTTGTCGAAAAAACCCTAAAAATTCAAAATGTGAATTTCACCTTTATGAAAGGATAGAAAGATGTGCCTTGATGAGCTGATCAACCTAGTGTATTCAGAATTTGAGATCTGCAAAGCTACACCCTTCAAAACTGCCTTTTTGTCTTCCCGGATTCACTAAGGAGAGCCCTGAATTAGGGAAAGAGTTTCCCGGAGATCTACCCAGCCAAAAACCTCGATCCAAAGCTCTAAACTTCAATTTTTGCAAGGAGCTTCCAGCTATGTCTCCAGATTCCAAAAATTCCTATTTTTGAGGAAACCCTAATTTTTAGGGCCAAATCTGAAAATGCTCAGAATTGAATTTTGATTGGACAGATAGATTCTCCTTGATGAGTAGAGTCAATCTACTATACTGCTTTTCCAAAATCTGTGGAGAGAAACCCAATAAACAAGAAACCCTAGTTTCTGTCACTGCATAATGTCTTCTTCTCAGGTTAGCTCTGATACCATGTTAAATTTTGAGCATTAATTCACAATACTCTAGGATCTTTACTGAGAGAATAACATGTACAGTATATCAATGCATAACAATCATAATAAGCATCACAAGCATCACAAGAATCAAAAGCATGAGAGACAAGAGACACAGAGTTTCCGTGGGGAAAACCCTAAGGTGAAAAACCCCACAACTTCCTTAGAGATAGAGAAAGCAATGGCTCAACCAAAGTACAACCAAAAAAAAACTGAGATAGTCTCCTAGTAGCAGATGATCCTCCTCCTCACTAGTGCGCCACTTTCTGAGTGAGAGAAGTGTGAGTTTCCGAGTGATCAAATAGAGATCTCCCGATCTCTATTTATACTTAACATGTTTTCCCAGTTACACTATGGGGCCGACTTGTCTAGCTAGGTACATCCACAATATAATATATATTTCAAGGCCGACCCTACACATGGTGGTCTAATAACCCATCAGCAAGTACACACACTTGCGACACTTGTTAATACACATGACGACACTTCCTTATAGAGGAATAACACATCTCTTATAAGGGTACAATAAATATATATGAAATACATAGATGAAATACATTCTGAAGTTACATATACATCAACAAGGGAAACCAACATATTTTGACTAATAGGATTGGTTTTTAGGCATCTTAGTCTCTATTACAAAATCAATCTAGAAGGAAAGCTTTAGGGAAGTAATAGAGAATGGATTTAGTTCCTTCCTTAAATGTGGCAATAGCCCATATACGAACTTAACATAAATAGTGTCTTCAGATTCACTTACCTTGATTTTGATGGACATTTTGCTTAAATTGTCAATTAATTGTTAAAAAAATTATCCTAAGATTTGTTGAAGATGCAACAACTTTGCTAGAAAATCATCCTTGTCCTTAATGGGTAGAACCTCTTATAGATGACAACCTCAATGCCATCCCAAGTGTCGATCAAAGGTTGGTTATTGGTTTCCAAATGATGTATGTGGGTCTACCACCATGTAAGGGATTGGTCCTCCTTGTCGCATGTCAAGTTTGATTGGGTTCTAAGAAAAAATTTAATGCAACATCTATAAGAATTTAGTTTTTCATCATTGAGAGCCCCATTAGATTTAGACACCGACAATTTAGTCTCTAGGTTGATAGTTTGTTGAATAATAAGAACAGTCTATTGGAAAATGGGTTGACATTGAGTCTATGGTTGGGCCTGTTGTTGATGGGAGATAAGATGTTGGAACATACTTATCATATCATACATCATTAGCTTGGAAATGTTTTTGTTGTCATTGATTATTGAGGGATTCCAACAATACACATTGCTACTCCTATATTGCTTTGACCAATATTTGGGCAACTTGGAGCACTATGAGTCTCCCAGTTCACTAGAGAACCTATATGGGGAGGCATAAGACTTAGGATATTTATGGATTTTTTCACTCAGAATAATGATTGATGATTTAGAAGAAAAAATGGAAGAAATTCAAAGAAAAAAGTGTCAAAATTGGTAAAAAAATGCAGTTTACCACTTAGGGCAAATGTATGATAACATTCTTCTCCTTTTTTTTTTATATTCACATTCCTTCATAGTTCAAACTCTATATTCAATTATTACTCATGTTTTTATTTCCCATGTGCATAACACTATGTGATTTCAAGCTTGGATGGGAGTGTTTGGAGAGTTAGTCATATAGGGTTATTGAAGCATTCCTAGTTGAGTAGGGAACTTTTACTAGTAATTTATATGGTCTACATCTTTGGAGGGAGGGTAATGAAGAGCAGTAGTAGTGCAAAGTGTGAAGCATATATACAATGTTTTGAAAAATTCATAGGTTCATCAAATAGGAACTCGTTTCTAGTATAAAGGTTGGCAAGGGAATGCTTGACAAGTACATAAGTTGTTAAGGCAATTGGAGGAGACTTTGAGGCAAAAAAGTCAGGCAATTTGGATCAAGGCGGGGGATAATAATTCCAAGTTCTTTCACTGTTTTGCTAATTAGAGAATCCTAACAAATTCCATTTGGGAGATTGAAGATGGAAATGGTCATGTGATCAATGATTCTTCACATTTGAAAGATGCAGCGGTTTCACACTTCAAGGAGGTATATAAGAAGAATGACAGCTTTAATTTGGCCAATCAGTTAAGTATCATACAACATTTCCCTAGATTCTTTGGCGAAGCGGCATGTCAATCTATTGGTAAGCCTATCTCAGAAGAGGAGATTTTGAAGACTCTGCAGCTTTTTTCGAAGGACAAGAGTCCGAGACCAGATGGTTGGACAATATAATTTTTTCTCCACTTCTTTTCACTGTTTGGGAATGAACTTACCTTGGCTATTGAGGATTCTCGATTGAAGGCCCATATTCATGGAATATTGAACTCTACGTATATCGCCATTATTCCTAAGATTGACAAGCCGACGACTTTTGGGGATTTCAGACCCATTTCTTTATGCAATTTGTTGTATATGGTTATATCTAAGATTATTGCTGATCAGATTAAGCCTTATCTACAACTCTCTATTTCTGGTGAGCAATTTATTTTTTTGCTTAATCGACAGATTCTGGACACAGTGAGCATCGCTCAGGAAGGGTTACATTCCATCAAACAAAAGAAGATTGAAGCTTTCATTCTGAAAAATGGATCTCGTAAAAGCATACGACAGGCTTGACTGGACGTATCTTCGTTTTATTCTATTGCAAGCGGGACTGTCTTTGGAGATTGTTGACTGGATTATGTCTTGTGTCTCCTCTGTTCGTTATGCAGTTCTAGTGAATGGATCACCCTCTTCTCAGTTTATTGGAGGTAGGGGAATTCGACAGGGTTTCCCTTTGTCCCCTTATCTCTTCATTTTGACTATTGAATGTCTGAGCCTGTTGATCCATGATGCTAGGCGGAAGGGAACCATCTCTGGTGTTAAATTCGCTAGTGATATCTTTATCACTCATCTCCTTTTTGTTGATGACGTTCTCCTATTTGCAAAAGGTGATGTTGTTGAATGGACACGATTCAAAGATATCATTGATTGTTTTGTAATGCAACAGGGATGGAGGTTAGTAAAGTCAAGTGTTCCTTTTTGTATCAATGTAAAGATCCGTTTTTGAAAGAACATATCGACCGTTTATTTCCTTTCCAGATGAAAGAAATTGAAGTTGGTTTTAGGTATCTTGGGTTCTTCTTAAAGCCGTCTGGATATATCTCGGCAGATTGGCAATGGCTTATTAAGAAGGTCCAGTGAAGGATTAGCACTTGGGATTTTAGACTTTTATCTTTGGGTGGTCGTCGCCTTACTCTTCTTTGTTATGTGCTGCAAAGTATCCCCGTGTACTGGTTTTCCCTCTTTCTGGTACCCCTTTCAGTGATCACTACTCTTTGTAGAATTTTCTCTCATTTCTTGTGGTCTGGATCCGACAGGGTTTTAAAATTTCATTTGGTTGCATGGGATTTTTTAACACGGCCCAAGCTCTTAGATGGCTGGGGCATTAAGGATCTACGTGATTTTAATCTCTCGCTGTATGCAAAATCCTTGTGGCACAGCTTGTTCGACGTCGGCTTATGGGGAAAGGTGGTAAGATATAAATACCTTGGTAGGTTATCTCCGGCGTACTGGTTTCGTAATGGAAAGAAAGATCCACATGGGTCTTACCTTTGGAAGAGCCTTTTAAAGTCATTTCCAATCATTAATAACAATATTGGCTGGGTTGTTGGGAGAGGTACTCAGGTGTTTGTTGGAATTGATCCAATTATGGTCCTCGATAATGATTCCAGGCTTACAGATGATCTTCTTTTAGCATTACATAGGGCCGATATTTATGTTTTGAAACAAGCGTCTTCGTCTCATTTTTGTGGGTTTACTCACTGGTTTTTAGCACTTGATATTCCGTTGGAACCAGCTCTGCACGGTGAATGGGAGAATTATGTAAAAAATTTATATCAGGTAGGAATCTCGTTAAGCTAGGAGGAGGATATGATTGCTTGGTGTTACAATAAGAAAGATTGTAAGGTCTCTACGAACCTTGCTTATGCTTGTATTAAGACTTTGTAGGTTGGGGAAGCTTGCAAATAGTGGATTAAGAAACTTTGGTCTTTCAATTGCTTGAAAATACGTTGCTTTATGTGGCTTCTAGTCCATAATAAAATTTTGACCTGGCAAAATCTGATCAAACACGGCTTTAGTGGCCCTGGATGCTTTGTCTTGTGCTTTAATGCTAATGAGGAAGTGGACCATTTGTTTGGAAAATGTTTTTTCTTTCAAGCTCTGTGGCAAGATTTGGAAAGAGCTCTCAATTTTCATTTCCCTTGGAACATATCTTCCTTTGAAGAGAACCTTGTGGCTTGGTTCGACAGACAGCCCATTGATCCGATCCTTATTTGTTATATAGTGTGGGAAGTTTGGAAGGCCTGTAATCACATTATTTTCCAGGATCGAAAAACGCCCCCCTTTCTACTTGTTGCTAGGATTGTGGACTCCTTCTCTGTCAGCAACACGGTCCCCAGCAGGAATATTCGTTGCTCTAAATCATTTTCGAAATTGGATATCAATTTACCTGTGGGATATTTTGATGGAACAACCTAGGCTGGAATCTGTGGAGTTGGATCGATTTTGAAACTGTCGCGGGACCATGTGTTCCATCTTTATTTTGGAGTTGGGAATGGTTCAAACACCTGAGCGAAACTCTTAGCCTTGTGGGGTTTACTATGGTTTGCCTTGGGATTGGGCATCCATACTCTCTCTATCCTGGGAGATTCACAATGTGTGATCAATTGGGCGGATGGAAGAGAATGTTTACACTCTGTGGAGATGAGCGGATGGATTAAGAGGACACAAACTATCATTTCATCTTTCGCCTCCATTTCCTTTTTGCATATCTACAAAGAACACAACATGGATGCTGATCTTCTTTCTAAAAGAGCTTTGGGTGATCTGGATGGAGTCATGTACGTGGAAGAGTATAGAAGTGGCTCCTTTTTCAATACGACCTCCATTTCCTTTGTAAATTGATATTGCAATTGTATCTTTGTTGTGGTTGGAGGTAGCTCAGTGATTTCTCAAGCACAGTCTTGGATGACTCTTTTTGTACTGGAGATTTTGTAAGTCTGTCTTGTTTTTCTAGAGAAGAGCATAAGTGTGGGCAACTCGCCCTCATTATCTTTTTGTACATTTTTTATACAGCTTTTTAATAATATAAGTTTTTTTTTTCCTGTATGAAAAAAAAGCAATTGAAGGATGCAAGAAGGACATGGCCCATCTACCAATGGCTTTGGAATGGGTTTGCCATTAATTTGGTATATTTGTTCCCCCAAAAGCGTATTGGATATTCCATCATTGTTTTTTTCATCTTTCATCCCACTATATAAACTTTGTTAAATCATGTTCCATCCAAATATTTATGTCTTCGTCAATATGTTTAAATCGTGGTTTAAATGAAATGTTGCAGTATGATCTCTAAGTATGTTCTTGAAAAAAAAAATTATACAATTTTTATCTGAACAACATTCCACTACTCCTATTTGTTACTGAATATTATTTTTTAAACTTTATTTATGGTTGATGTTGATGTTAAGGTTACACTAACACACAAATTAGTGAAGAATTGAGATCTATTCTATAGTGGGTTATACAATACACCTTTTAGCACAATCAATATAAGATGTTCTTAATTCAAATGGATATTGAAGATTTTAGGGCTTTCTATGGATTTCATTAAATTCATGGAAGCTTTGTTTTCATGTTTTTGTCCATTTTAATAATTTATTAATTCAATTTTACGACGCATTTTCATTATCTAGTTTGTAGATGTATAATTCAATATGGAAAACAATTTCAATATTATAAACTAATTTAAATGATGTCTTTTAAATGGGGATACCTTATTATTAATTGATAAAGTTATGCTTTGCTTTACTATAGAAAAGGTGCCATGTTCAAATCCCCATGTTAAAGAGGTACTCATTTTACATTATTGTGAAGTTAGGGTTACATTGCCTCATTGATTAATTAAACATAAGGTAGAACATTGAAAAACAATAATTCCCATAACTATAAACACAAAGTAGAACATTGAAAACCAATTATTTCCATAATTATAGTTAGGTATTAGGTTAAGAGGGACTTCTATGCAAGCAATCTAAGAGAATAGAAGGTTAGGAGGGACTTTTGTGCAAGCAACTTAAGAGAATATCAACGGGCATAAAGAAGATTTAGTGTGAGTGCCATCTCAAGTTGACTTGGAAGGAAGATGATGGGCAAGAAAATAGTTGGAAATGGCTTCATCCTCCATTTAGCACATGCCTAGAATGTCAACATAGGTATGCATGATGAGATTTGCAGAGTCCATGTTATTCTAGTGGCATTAACCAAATTGAGGACGAAGCCAATTCTAGCTATTGGCATGGTTATCTTTTCCATAGATTAAATTAAGTTGACACTCATACTCGATGATATTTATCCTCAATGAGAAATTACCATAAAAACTTCACCATGCACCAAAAATATATTAATAACTTCATGTTTCAATGTGTTCATTGCTTATCATTTATACCAATGTTGCAAAAACCATGTTGAAAAAATTAGGAAAATATAACACTCTTCATTCATTAAATCACAAGTAAATAGTTTCCATTAAAAAGTGCAACAACATCGCCTGTATTTCAAAGCATTTAAACCGTTTATTCTAAATAATATATAATATAAATGTTTAGAACTTATATAAATGTAATGTAGTAACTTATTTGACATTTATTTTTTATTTTTTAGAGGTATCATTTAATTTAATAGTTGTTTTAAAGCTCATTCAAAAAGTGGTGTTTTCTTTAATATCACATGATAACAAATTCAATTGTTCACTATAGAAACTGACTTGTTTTTATTTTAACAATATTGATTTTCTTGTTTAAATTAGTTAAACTGTATTATTCTTCAATGTTGATCTTTTATAATAAGTTGATGATTTTTATAGTATCTTAATTTTCTCTTATCCTTTAATTTTTTATTACATCAATTTTTTTTCCATAAATTTACATGCTATAGTATTTTTAATAGTACTATTTTGTAAAATAACCTCCTCCATTATTTTTTAATGGCCTAACTATAACTTGGTATCTTTATACCAACCATTTTTTATATTATTTTTAATAATATCAATATTTTGTAAATTAACTTCCTCCATTATTCTTTAATGACTTAACTATAACTTAATATCTTTATACCAACCACTTTATTATTTATTCCTTAATGACTAAACTATAACTTAATATCTCTATGCCAATCACTTTTACTTTTAAGGTGTAGATAAATTTAAATAAAATTTAAAACATTTTAAAAACCTATCATCTTTCATATTAATTATCTTGAAATTAAAGATTAAATACTTGACCATAACAATACGTTCACTGGAGAATAAAAAATACCCTCACTGGAGAATAAGATACAACCCATAAAAGATGCCTCAAAATATCATTAAGGTATCGCCTGTAAAAATTCCTTTGATTAGGTCAACATAATGAGGTGATTAGAGTTTAATCAAAAGGTTCCCGTTTCGGTTTAAGAGTTTAATTAATTTAGGGTTTTTGGGTATCTATTAATCGATATGTACAATCTTAAAAACAAATAAATTAGTTGTAGCTAGTCCCTACCTTAAGATTATGTTTATAGGTAAGGTGGAAAACCAGTAGACAATGGGCAGCAAGAAAGAAAACACATGGCCAAAGGGGATTTGTTGGAGAGACCACGAATAATAACACCTATTGAAATCAATATTTATAAATACTTACATAGAACCAAGTTAGTGTATCATTTTAGGGATGGTCCTTATTTGTTAAAAGATATATAATGTGTTTCTTAGAGATGGTCCTAATAATAGATATAGAAGTAGATGAGATATTCAATAATAATTGGAATTTTGACACGGGACCTCCATTTACAACTGTGACTTTATAATAACTAACGCCCAATGAGCCACACCGCTTAAGAGGTTAATTAAAAATTATTGTATCGTAGATTGAAAGTAAGATAATAAAATATATTATTTTTAAAAAGGTGAAGTAGCTAAATTTTTGAGAAATTTTATTTACATTATAACCAAATGCAAACCATAAAATGTTATAAAGTACTTTATATACATATGTATATATATATATATTTTTTTGACATAAACGGTTTAGATTTTTTGTATATAAAAAAGGATGGTGAACAAAATTACAGAGTGTAAGAGAATGCATGCGTTCCAAAAACAAATGGATGGCCAATTCTCTACTATCATGATGTCCAAAGTGCTGAATGTGAGTCCCCTATCAACTAGACATAATTACATACATATTGCTTCAAACAAAATGACAGCTTTGCAAGCTAAGTTAATACTTGAAAAATATAGATAATATATTCTAATTTTATATAAAAATATTTAATTGAATTGTAGTATTGAAATTTAAAATAATAATAATAATAATAAATTAAATATAATAAATATATATATTAATGTTTTGGATATATATTAATAAAAAAATATTTTTAAAATACATTTTTAAAAATAATGATAATAAAAATTTGAAATCATTAAACTTTATAAACAAATAACACTAGTACATAACGATAATGTATTTTTAGAATTAAATATATTTTATTAATATTAAATAAAATTTATTAAAAAATAAAGAAAATAATATTTAATTATATATAAAAATAATTTTGGATGCTTAGTTATAATAGAAATTTAGTTTTATTAAAGATAATAATATAATTTTTTCAAAAACAAATAAACAATTATCTATGTTAAAATTTTTATGAATTTTAAATAAATAAATAGGACCTGTAATCAATTGCCTTCTCGGTTACACCTCGTGTGAAGTTAGGTGACAAGATTTGGAGGTCTGAAAGAAGAAGCAGCAAAGTTTATCATCAATAAGTACCGTATTACCATTCCATCTGGGTAAACATGACATCCATATAAAAGGTCCAGCTCGACCATGACATCCGTATAATCTTTCTAACCATATAAAATAGTACGTCCAGCCGTATCATCAGTCCATCCGTACAGCCATAATGTCCGTGCCGAACAAATCAGTGTATTAAGTTGATGCTATAAATGTTATAGTTTATAGTTTAGGTGTACAAGTGGTAAATTTAGAATTTTTCTAAATTTTGATTTTTTGATTTTATTTTTTATTTAACAAAAATCACATTTAAATAGGAAATATTTGTCAAATCAGATTTTAAAACTAATAAAAAAATATAAATTATGTAATAAGCCAATCAAAAACATAAATTATATAATATTAAAAATATAAATTATAATTTTATTTGTTTAAAAAATTAATTTAATAATTAAAATTCATAAAACATTAAATAACTATATATTAATTTATTTTGAAAATAAAAAATTGAAAGTAAATTTGATTTCGAAGCTAAGCTATAATTCCTACCTTGACCAGAACTAATAAAAATAAAAATCTTAGTGTGTCTGTATTAACTCTTCCTATGAAACGAGATTGATTGCAGACATAGACATTCAGGTTCATGGTCAGGGATTTCATCACATGAAAGTCTGTGCAATTGGTATAGGAGACATAAATCGCAGATATCTTATCCTTTATATTTCATTTGGGGCTTATGGCGTCTTTCGCAACTCAGTTTTATTTGACAACAAATCTTATAATCTGAATGGGGCCATAGTATACATCCTTAGTTTTATGAAAGACATGCACGGGACTTTGTTTTCCATTGACAGAATTCACACAGTGCAGTTAAATTGGAAGAATATTATTTAGTTTGCTGTAGGTTATTTACTGCTGCGGCAGCAGGCCTGTGGGCGGTTGGATCTCAAGCAGCTTGAGATTTAACGGCTCACAGGCTTGCTGCCTCCACATTAAATGACCTGCAGTTTGAGATCCAACCGCCCACAGACCTGTTGCCGCGGCATTAAATGGTTTACAGCAAGCTGAATAATATTTGTGGCCAATTTTTACTATTGTTGATTTTTTTTGATGGAGCTACCCAAATAAATGAGTAGATGTGGGCAGGATGCTTGATTAATATCGTTCAAGATAATCTTTTGGAGATGTATATTGGGTGTGGTGGGGAAATAATTCTCGGGCGGAACTACTTACCTTATGGAAAATTTTAACTCTTGCAGAGATATATAGGATCAGAAATATGACTGTTTATGGAAACTCCATGGCAGTCATTAAATGGATGTTGGAGAATTCAGACTTCAGGTTCCAGAATTGTACTGTTGGAAACAGAGGATAAAGACATTACTAAATATCTTTGATGTCTTAGAATTTTCTCATGTGCTCAGAACATTCAATCAGAAGGCGGACTCTCTTTCCAAGAAGGGTCTATTAATGGATGAAGGATGGGTGTATATATATATACTCTGGTTGTGGAAGATTATGAGATCCAGATTTATTGATAAGGATTGGTACTGACAATATTTTTTTGCCACTGTATTATTATATATTGTATAGTTTAGATGACAGAAGAGGAACTGATAAAGACGGTTTTAATTGATAAAAAGCTGAAGATTATGGATACTGGACAGGGTCTGGAAAATAGTATGACAGACATTAGATATCTTTTTTTGTAAAGATATACGAAAAACAGGAACTAACAGAAAGACTTGAGCTAAAGTGTAGTTTCTTCGATTCTATTAATGAATAGCAGGAAACTGGAAACTCTTTTTCCTTTGAAAAAAAGAAAGTTTGTATCTTCAATTTCATCCTCTTCCAACTCTTCGGTTTGATTCAGGGCTCTCCTCTTCAATTTCATCCTCTTCCAACTCTTCGGTTTGATTCAGGGCTCTCCTCTTCAATCCTCTCTTTGCCCGAGTACATTCCAGCTGCAATCGTCTTGCAGATTTGGAAAATCCTCTCATCTATTGTGCCATCCTGACTAGCTCGTTACTCCTACTGGCCAATTTTTTCCAAACTCAAAACCAGAATGAAATTTGGCGTGTGAATCAAATTCCAATTAATACCAATTTTGCTATGCTACCGATATTGAAATGCAAGCTGGGGGTGTTTTTGTTGATATGGGAATCCCCTCAGTTGTGTTGCTTCGAGACACTAGGATTTATTAAAAAAAAAGTAAAGGTACAAATCTCAATATTAGTCAAGATGAATCTTTCCCTGATTGATCCAATATCAAGAAGTTCAAACTCAAGATTTTTGTTTTCAAGTCTCTCTGGATTGGATTTCGTTAGGAGAAATAACAGGTGAGATTTTAAAACAAATTTACGGAGTCCAGCTACAAATATAAAGTAACCAGATATCTGATTTCATCAGCTGAGCAGCTTCACTAGGGAGTTTCTGAAGTGGTATTGTAGGGGAAATTCATAGTCTCCCCAAATCCGAATGGAAACAGAGGATCATATTCGATGTCTCCAACGTTCATGGGCAGCTGATCTACTCTCCTGAACCATGTCCTCGGCAGAGTCCCCTCAAATTCGTAGTCACCAAAAATCACGTCAGTCACTCCCTGCCCCTCGCTGCCTGGGAGCCATGCAGCAACTAAAGCATCCATATTATCAAGGTAAGGCTCCACAACTAAAGGTCTTCCTGATATCAGAATCACCAGGCATTTTGTCTCATTGCAAACATTCTGTATTACTCGGATTCCGCCCGGGGGAATGGTCAGATTCTCGTTATAATCGTCATTGGTATGCGCGTATGGACGCTCTCCCACCACCACAATGGCATAAGAAAACGGCCCGTTGTTATAGAAGAAGTCTGAATCTGGATTCTCTTCAAAAACCACTTGGGTCGTCCCTTGGTCTCCGAGTACTGCCGTTTGTATAGCTTCAAGGATGGTGGTTCCTGCATTGTGGCCACTGTTTCTTTGATGGCTAATTGTCCATCCTCCACACTGGTAATCCAGATTGTTTGCGTGGCTCCCTGCCACCAGTATCTTTGTAGCCTTCTTGCGCAGAGGTAATAGTGCGTCGGAAAGCATCTTTCCATTTTTTAGAAGAACTAATGATTTACGAACAGCTTCTCTGGCCAGTTGCCTGTGTCTCTGTATGATAAAAACAAAACATAGGGATTAATCTTCAGAGTAGTTCCGGAAAAGAATGTTTTCAAACACTATTTACATAAAGTAAAAGATTTGAACAATTTCTCAAAAATGTGTTCTAACATTTATCCGATTTCAATCACCGATGTAGAAAATAAAAAAAGTGAATGTTAAATCAAAGCAACACAATAAAAGATTTCAAAAATTTATTTTTGTGTGTTACCAGGGTGGGATAAGGTGCATTTTAGTACAAAATTGGTGAAATTTTTTCTTTTAGATGCTTAAACTTTAATTTTAATCGTTTAAAATAAGAATTTTAGATTATAATGGATATTATGGTTATTTGAGTGCTTCATATCCTATGTCATTATTATCCATCCTATATCATTATTATTATCCATTATGAGAAAAAAAATTCCAATATTCTGACTTTTTAACCACAAATGATCATAAATCACATTATTATTATCCATTATTAGAAAAAAAATTCCAATATTCTGACTTTTTAACCACAAATGATCATAAAAAAAATTCACATTATTATTATCCATTATGAGAAAAAATTCCAATATTCTGACTTTTTAACCACAAATGATCATAAAAAGAAATTCACAATAATAAAAAAATTCGCAATCATGTGAAATGCTCTGACTTTTTATGTTTAGTTTCCTTTACAATAAAAGATCAATTTTCAACCATTATTAGATTAAAAAATTGCCAGTGATGTGAAATTTTCCAAAAGTGAGTTGACATGTAAACACAGTATCAAATGAAATTTTCCAAAAGTGAGTTGCATGTAAACACAGCATCAAATGGCACTGTGTACTCAATGTATTAACGAGAGTTTATTTAAGGCCAAAAGCTATGTAAACAACAACATCAAATGGCACTCTGCACTGAATTTACCAGCAAGGGTTTATTGAAGGCTATAAGCTATGTAAATAACAACATCAAATGGTGGGGCTGAGAGTAAGAGTCAGCAGTGGAGTCTGATGATTGTTTGATTTGATGGTTGTTTGGACCATTTTTTATTGAAGGCTATAAGTTATATAAATAACAACATCAAATGGTGGGGTTGAGAGTAAGAATCAGCAGTGGAGTCTGATGATTGTTTGATTTGATGGTTGTTTGGACAAAAATTAAGAAAGCATACCATTTTTTAAAGGCTGTTTCTCTCTATTAAGAAAACAAAAAAAACATCAAATGGCACTCTGCACTGAATTTATCAGCAAGGGTTTATTGAAGGCCATAAGCAATGTAAACACAGTATCAAATGGTACTTTTAGTACTGAATTTACTAACAAGGTTTTAGGTTTTATTGAAGATGATAACTTCACATAATAGATGGTATTCTTGGTAACTCCAGTAGGGGATTTTCCAACCGGGTGCTTTTTGGTACAAAACTAACCAAATATCCAATAATCCTACAGTTATGGATTATGGATGGATGACATAAGAAATTTAAATTAAACACAAGCCATACAAAACTAATCAAATACCCAAAACTAATATCAATTCGATGACAGTAAAACAATGTACTATGAATGTAATACATACCGTGTTGCCAACCAAAGATGACAGTGATCGATTTGCTCTTGGATTCTCGAACAAACCGGCTGTGAATTTAACTCTTAAGATCCTGCGAACAGCGTCATTTATCCTACCCACTGGAATCTCCCCACGGTTCACAAGTGTTCTAAGAGTATTGATGAACGATCGGAAATCGTAGGGAACCATTACCTTCGATTAATTTTAATGCAATACCGTTAGTATATCTGATCGATCCTCGCAACAAACTACCTTAAAAAACTTGTAATTCAAGAATGATAGAAATGAAACAAAAAGCTTCAGTAGTACTGTTATACCATGTCAATGCCCGCGTTGATTGAAGCAAGAACACTGTAGGTATAGTTTGAGTGCGGGGGTGATGTGATCCTATCGATTCCTTCCCAGTTCGAAAGAATAAATCCCTGCATCATCACAATAAATACTCTCCATGCAAAACATTCCAATGCCAATGCCAATGCCAGTGCACACTAATGAGATGACATATATGTTACCTGAAATCCCATTTGATCTTTCAGAACACGGGTGAGAAGGTCGTAGTTGGCATGCATTTTCACCCCTTTCCAACTAGATAAAGACGCCATGATAGAGGAGATTCCCTTTGACAGGGCATCTAGATAAGGGCGCATGTGGATATCGTAAAGCTCTGTGTAGTCTACAGGAGTATCGTTCTCGTTTATACCCTTGTTTGTTCCTCCATCACCCACAAAGTGCTTAGCACATGCCACCACGTTTGACCTGCATATCATCATCAATACGACCTTAGTAATATTTCATTTCTATTGTTACACCGATGTGCTCTGCAGCCTAGGTGAGAGGTGAAGGACCCCAAGAGAAGCGAGGTGATCGAAGGGAAGGGAGTAGTATGGATGATCCAGGTGACCATTCCAGGCCATTTCTAAACAAATTCTGAATATTACTATTTTGATTCCTGCACGTTCGGAGTTAGTTTCAGTTCTTTCCAATTCTTTTCGGGTCCAGATTATAGAGAGTGATCTAGATGTCATTTTACACTGTAAACTTGTCTAATGCTTTCCAACTAGTGTATTTTGCGCTCCAATTACAGTTCCAAACGAGTTTCAGCTCTGCCTTCCTCGTAAATTTATGTAATTTTGTTTGTCCTCATCTCTGTTTTACTATTGCCATGATACATTCTATTTTGCAATTTAGTAGAGTTGCTTTCAAATTGTTCACAAATCTAAATAACGATAACTTGAGATTTCATATAATTAACCCAAATTGCTAAGTTGAAGTTACATAAACTCTTTAGATGCATCTTTGAATTTATGTATGTTTGAAACAAAGTTGTCCATAGACAAATTGAACAATGCATCTTCTAAATTCATGGACTATTCCCATAGCTAGTTTATAGATCAGCTCCACTTCAACCTTAGTCCTAAATATTAAAAGACCTGGATTTAGATGGATTATTCCAATCTACCTTAAATAGTAATTTATCATTATTTAATTCACCTTAAATAGTAATCAATCATTATTTAATTTATATTTAATTTATCAAGTATTAAGGGAGATCAAATTTATTAAGATGTAATCATTTTATTTTAATTTTTTTAAATATAATTTTTTTTTTATTCCTATCAAATTTTCAATATAATAAATCCAGATTTAAAATAAATCTATGCTGGTTTATATTCCATTCTAGTAGATTATAAATTTAATTTAAATACTAAATATAGAAAATCCCAAAACTTTAAATGGTTTTGAACTAATATTTATATTCCATTCACTCAATTCCATTCAGAGTGGATTCAAACTTTAAATGGTTTTGAACTAATATTTATATTCCATTCACTCAATTCCATTCAGAGTGGATTCAAACTGAGTGGGTTTTTTTTTTAAATGAATCTGGGCTTGTGTCTATACTCAATGCATTCTCAGCATTCTTGATACTCAATGCATTCTCAGTATTCTTGAAAGTTGATGGGCCATCCTTACAACACTTGGACTTACGTCGATTTAAATTGGTAAACATATCTATTCAATTTTTGTTAATATTCATAATCATTGGTCAGCTCAGCTGATCTGTGGTGCAGTGATTTAAATTGGTCTGAGTTCATATCTATTCAATTTTTATGAATATTCATATTCATTTGTCAGCTGAGCTGTGATGCAGCGGTATATTATTGAGACTTTACCTAAGTTAGTCCATATTCCTTTCTCAAAATAGGGATTTTATGTCATTTCTGACAATGAGAACAAAAAATACCAAGATTGGCCCTAATAATAAATTTACCCATTCAACCCAAAAACAGGAGATTGACTGTAAAAAAAAAATGCAAGTGTTCATTTCAACCAATGCATCCCTTTAAAAGGATGGATCACCACCACCCTGACCTTAGATGGATCCAAGTTCTGGGCTAGTATATCCATATTCAAAGCACACCATGCAGGAAAAAGAAAAACAAAATCAAAATACATACCCTCCGGCTAGGTATGGATAGCCATTTGGATGCTCTAAAGGAGGCGATCCCTGTAAGCCTGTAATAACCTCCGTCATGCTGCGTACCACTGCGGTATCCTCACTGTAGCTTTCATAGCACCGGCCCCATCTTGGATCGCGGCACACCTGCAGTTCGAAAGTTTATCAGTCTCTTTATCAAATCATGATTTCATTTAACACCAAATTAAAAGATCTCATGCATACACATTAATCATGGTTGGCTCAAGCTTAGGCAAGGATCAATTCACTTACGGCGATGCAAGGTGCAAACGTATAATGCATCCCGGTGGCCCTGACCTCCAATGCAGTCGCCATGCCGATCCTCCTCACCAGTTCTGGATCCCTACAGGGTATGTAAACAAAAATATTTTATTCCATTCACATGAAATCTCAAGGTGTTCACAGAGGCAATATGTTTTCCATGAGTTTCAAAAAGCACTATTGTCAGACATTATTTTAGGGCACATGTTGTTAAAGTTAAGAAAAATTATGTGAAGACATTTCTCTGATTCTGATATTCATCACTTTTCTTGAATGCCCATTACAAAACTAAACAGTCATAACGGATAGAAGAATTACTTTCAGCAATCTCTGATTCTTATATTCATCATTTTTCTGGATGCCCATTACAAAACTAAACAGTCAAATAACAGATAGAAGAATTATTTTCAGCAATCTCCAGATTTACAATAAAATAAGGTTCGCTTTGCTATGTAAACACAACAATAACCCGAAGTAGATTGGCTGTGGAGAAATTGCATAGATCACTTTCAAACCATCAAGCAGAAAACAGAAAAAAAATATAAAAAAATCTCACAATGATCCTAAAACAATTTACCATGTAAACCCACTAAGAAGTATGATTACAATGCAATACCATTCCCTATAAACATGAAGAAAAAGAAGATGAAACAATGATCAGAAGATGATTTACCATATGGACACAGTCTAATCAACACAAAGAAGTATAATTAGCCATGGAGGAATAATCCATAGTAATGAGCGTATTAGGGTTTAAGAGAGGTTTTAGCTCGCCTGGTTGCACCGAGGCCTATGTTATGGGGAAAAATGGTAGCTCCATGCACATTGTTATGCCCATGGACAGCATCTGTCCCATAAATAATAGGAATCCCGAGGCGAGTACTCATAGCTGCGTCCTGAAGTCCATCTATCATGTTCGCCCATGTAGTGGCCGTTGCTCGAGGCTGAGGCTCGCTTCCATCTACATTCATAACACTCCCTGCATTTCAAATTTTCAAGAAGACCGTTAGGCTTGATGGGATGAAATTCAGAGCAATGGATGTTATAGCAAATGTATGATTTATGAACTTGAAAAACACATATGTGAAATCGAGAATTGCAAACCTATGGCGAAGTTTCGAATGATGGCAGGGTTGGCAGCTATAACAGAGCGTTCGATTTGAGTCATCTGGCCAATTTTCTCAGGCAGAGTCATGCGGGACAGCAGGTCTTCTACCCGAGTTTCGATAGGTTGCTCAGAATCCCTGTAGACAGGCAGGGAAACGGCATCCACGCTATTCCACTGAGTAAAGAGGGCGGCCATTAACACAGACAATGCCACTATTGCCAGCTTAACGAACCAGCTGCTCGAGTAGTCCATGCTTAGAAGATAATCATTCACACAGGATTAAACTTCCCTCTTAATAGTTTTTATTCTCAAGTCGCCGATGTGATGAACCAACAAACCTCCAACAACCTTCTCTCATCGCACTTGTGGATTGAAACTACCACCCGTTCATACGCAGGCTTGAAACCTCTAATTTTTTTACAGATTGTTTGTGTGAAGATTCTGAATGCGTAGAGCCTTTAGAATACGTATTGTATTAGTTGAAGTTGGCACATAGCATTATATCAACACAGCGCACGAGTCCACCTGACCATGGTCGATGACAAAGATCCCAAAAAAATTCAAATTTAAAGGTGATCTTTTAAGAATTATAGAACTAAGAACTACATTGGCACGGTTGATATTCTTTAAATAATTTGCAGTATACTCATCTGGTAATCTGGTAATTTTCTTTTAATTAAAGAGAATTTTAAAACTTTTAATGCAGTATTGTTTTGAAACGCAAATAGTACATTAATGCATTATTGTTATGTTGGTTATATAGGTACCTCAAATAAATATGTATTTGGTTATATTTGTCACACTTGTTACATTGATAATTTTTGTCTTTTTTATGTTTTTGTAACACATGCTTTACATTCCATTATTTTTGTCATAAGTATGTGAGTGTTAGAAATGGATATACAAGTTTTAGTTTCTGCTGCAGTCAAGTAATCAAATGTGTAATTAAAATTGTGTTTGAAATGTTCAAAGTCTAATTAATGTTTGCTTTCACAATCAAACACATCTACATCACCCACATTTTTGAGGATTTTTAGGTAGATGTCCAATGTACATATATGTCTATATTGCATTACATATTATATATATATATATATATATATATATATATATATAATGTTCCATCAAACAAAAGAAGTTAATATCAAAACTTTAATTTAAAAGTAAACTACAAGATAATGATGGATGTATCACTAAAATAATTTTAACTTTTCTTTAATTAGATTTCCAAGTACTTTTATATGCTTTTATCATTGTTTTATGATTTTGTCATTGTTTTAATGAGAGAGCTAATGAGGTTATTATGTCTATAAGATGATAATGATAAAGTTTTTTTAAGTTTATAAATGTTTCTCATTTAAGATGTTAGCTTGGATAGGGAATTGATTGTAATGGTGCATGGAAATCACATTAAGTGTTTGGTATACTTCAAGATGATTTACTAATATTAAAAGAGAAAAAACTGCAACCCCACTGAGAATAAGAGTTTGTATATTACAATATGATATTAAAAAGAAAAGAATGACAAAAAGTTGTGATGACTTCACAAAAACCTAAGTGCATCTCTCCCAATCATGTATACTAGGCTTGGAATTTCAAATTCTACCAGCCTGTCAAATAAAATTTGATGATGGTTAGATTTTTAGAGTGACTTTAATTTTACATTTTATACAAATTCATAGAGGGTCAATTTTTCTTTGGGTATACATCATAACACAATATTCCTTCAATTACTTGAATCTAGTCTTCCTCTTTACTACATGATCAGTCCATTACAATAATAAAAACCGAATAAACTATTTAACAATATGACAACTTTACTAATAAACCAAAAATCTGTTGGAGATTTTCACTTCTTCCCATCCAGGGCAAGATGGACAGATATAAGTTTTTTTGATTTGCTATCAATATATATAGACATAGACACCAATTTTTACGTTTTAAATTTAAATTTGAAGTTATCTGTCAAATACATCTAACAAGTAATAATGTAGATGTAAAAAAACATTATATGGAAAGTCAAATTCTGAGATGATGTATAAAGTGGTAGCTAATTAAACCATGTGATGGCTTCACAAAAACCTAACCATCTCTCCCAGTCATGTATAAAAGTGGTAACTAATTAAACCATGTGATGGCTTCACAAAAAGGTGATGAAAGGGGTAAGCCTTTTTTTAATCAAACAAATTAGCCATGCTATGTCATATGAAAGGAATCACATATGCCAATGCTTTGCTTGGAGAAATGCCCACGCAGAATTGGCTTAAGGAGTTACTTGTACGTTCCTTGGAAGGACGGATTACCACTTGCTTTCGTGTCCAACGCTATACCCGTGCACAGCAACCAATCACACGCCCAACAGACAAGGTAACATGCTTAACAATGAGATAAATACACCGAGCCAAAGAATAGGACACCTAGCAAGGGAGATAAAATATGCCCAGCCTATAGATAAACGCCTAGTAGCAAGGAAATACACCCAAGCCAAGAGGAAATTCGTGGAACAGTTGAGAGTATTGACCAGCTATGTGTAAAATTGCCCAAAAATGAGAAAGAACGATCCATGTGAGAGAATATGCCCATCAATGGAGGAAATTTGCCCAACAGTCCATAAGATTCAACAATATCAATTTGGCAACTTCCTACAGAAGTGCAATGGCTAGCAGCCATTGAGTTATGAGCTCCGGAATTTATCCAATGGTGGGAGTGAGTTTTTTGGGGTTCACATTTACTTAAAACAATGAACATGATGGAAAATCCTTAACCTATAGCTAACTCAGCATCTCATTATTTTCTATACCTTCCATTTAACACTCAAGTGCAATCTAACTCAGCAAATAAACAACATATAGAGAATATGCATCACATATGAACAACATAGTTATTATAGAAACTCAAATGAAAACCAACATTCAATGGTTGCTCATTTTTTTATTTTGATATTGTCTGATTACAATGTAACTCTGGGCTCTCTAGTATTCTTCTCTCTTGGCCAACAAATAGGCAAAAAACCCTTTGAAAGTAAAATTACAAAAAGTTATAGGAAAGTTAGAGATAAAGATAAGACCATGAGACTGACTTTTCAATTCTTATTCCTCTCCTATTTTCATTTTATTTAATTCTTGTTTTAATCTCTTTTGTCTCATTCAACTTCTTCTCTTACATTTGTATCGTCTCTAATATTTTCTAACCTTCCTTAATGGTCAATATGCACTTACGTACTGAGTCTAATGGTTAACCATGGTCCTGGTTTGGATCCATTTTGTCTCAATAACTATTTCGAATCGAATTAAAATAAATCTTATATGTGTAACTCTTATATATGTATATATATATAACATTAATAAATATATTAAAAATCAATGTTTTATTTTTTTTATTTTCTTAACTATCATAACATTAAAAAAGTGTGTTAATTGTCTTATTACATTTAAACAATTATGAATAAACTAGCACAGATCTATCTTAATCTTGGACTTATTACATGTTATGAGGGATTAAAAATCACTAGGTCAAACCTCAAATGTTTATTATTAGTATTTGAGGATGAAAATACATTGAAGTTTGCTTCTCAAGTTTTTATATCCTTCTCGATGCTTAATAATAAATCCAAGAATAAAATGTATCTATGCTAATTAAAAAGACGACAGATTGATAGATTGATATGTGTTGAAACCAAACATAAGAACATCAAGTTACTTTGAATGCAAAATTCAAACATAGTTGTTTAAAACATTCTCCTTGATAGCATAAAAATCTATCAGTACAATCCATAAGACACAAAGCCATTAAAACAAACACATATAATCACAATGAAGCAGAAGATGACTTCAATTACCTCCCAAAAACATACAGATATATAGACAATGCTGCTTGGCACAATATGCAGAAGAATATTGTTGCTGCCTACTGAATATGCTTTGACACATGATTAAAGTGAAAATGGAAATGCCAAGATAGAAAATAATTCAAACTACGATATTCAATTCTGGCCTCCTAGCTGCTGCTTCTGACTTGAAGTGCAACTGCTTTTAACCTGTGAATAAGCGCAGTCAGTAATGGTTTCCTGTATCCATCTGCCTTCAACTTTGTTATGTGTGTACCGCAACCTCAGTTCTGCAACACTTGTTGAGCTATTTACATCCTCGTCTGATTCAGAATCTGACATCCTACCATGTCCCGAGAGGCTATCACTAGATGAAAATAGTGAAGTAGTGGGAGGAGGAAGCTTGCATTTCAGGCCTGAAACACCGGCAAAGCCACCCGCAAAACCACCAAGAGCCCTGTGAGGGGCACTTCGATCACCAGGAGTGATCATCACAGTGCTCAACTTTGAAGAGGTTTTCTCGAGAGTTTGGGAGCATAAGATATTGCAATACTGATTGAAAAGAGAATCCTGAAACGGTTCTGAAAACTCCGACTGGAGAGGAGCTACAGTCACATCCTCTGCTTGCCAGCATGGCATTGACTTCAGGAAACACAACCTAGCTCTTCTTTCAAGAACATAAGACAGTAAAATACCCGACAAATGACTAGCTGTAATTACAAACAACAAAGTTAAACTATCTTGCCGTTTGCCTCTTGCCAAAATAGCAGCAGCTTGACATGCTAGCCCAAAGATTCTTAGCCGCAGATGCATGCTGTTACAGAAACACGAGATTTCGCACGTTTTAACATTCTTATATTGATGAGCTAATGATAAATATCAACTCTAAGACAATATGGTAATCGCAGGTACTCACAATGACAAAGAACCATTGGAGCTAAAATAAATTAAAGATTTTAAATGACATACAAATGCCAGAAGAAACTACTTGAAAATTCTTCTCATTACACAAAACACATTACTGTACTATATGTAGAAAGATCCAATGAAAATTATTTTAAGAAAACATACTTATCATTCACTAGTCTAATGTCCAGAAAACTTACTAAAAAGGCACTTGGTAGAGCACACTTGTGCACGTGGAAAGGGCTAGAGCATGATAAGAAATGTACGTCCATTCCTGCTTAAATATGTCAAACAGGGTTCTTCCTTAATGAATAAAATCACAAATGAATAAAGTTGTTCTTATGGAAAGCTTGCTTTGGATTCCATAAGCAACTCTTTATAACAAAACTAAAATTCACTGAGGTGTAAAGAGCTTAATATTTTACTTGGGAAAAAGGGTGACAAAATCCAAATGCCAGCAAACTGAGCAGAATATCTTACATGATCAGCCATCAGGAAGATCTGAATACTTTCCCAAATCCATAGCATAGTCGTCATATATTGCAAGATGATAACCCTACAACCTTGGTACCTGAAGATATTTTCGGGTCAAATCTCACAACACACATTTTCCAGTTGTAAGACCATAGAGAAGGAGAAACAATCTATTTTGATTATAGACCTAAAGAGAAAATGCTGAAATTATATTCTGATATGTCAGTCTTGCTGTACAAGTCAGATTATGCAACTGGATACTAAAGGAAACATGTTAGTGGCAGACACCCTAAAAACCCTGTATGCCACAACTGCCATGATAATTAATCCAACAAGTGAAACTTCCTATTCTGATGCATTCTGAAAATGAAGTGTGAGATAATCTACCTAGAAATTCTCCAAAGGAAGTCAAAGCTTGTATGGAACCAGTTAGTTGGTCAGGTGACCATTTTCACAATGAATCAAGAAGTTGATACCTATTTTCCTAACCCTGCCTAATCCCTTTTCATAACTTAATATCAGCATGTGCTTTCTAGTCAGGACATGCATTGTGGAATTTCGTACCTTATTCTTTTGTTTATCTGACCATATTCTACTCCTTCCAAATGTTTTATTATTGTCCCTCTCTGAATTATTCTATATATCTTTTTTAAAGAAACTGATATTTTGCCTCCCACTTACCTGATTCCTGCAACTTAGGTAACGAAATAATGGCAACACAGTGGCATGTAGATTGAGAAATTAAGAAAGTAGTAAGTCAGTTTGACAATTATGCATGCTCTGAGTCCCTTCTTAAAAATGAGAAAAGGCTATAACTATTTAGAAATAAAGAAGTGTCAGGAGAAGAAAAAAGGCGAGTTACCACTCAGAAAATAACATTTGGGAACTTAGTACTGTGATACAGCAAACAGCGACGCAAATGTAACCCAGGAAATGCACCAGAGAAGACGGCAAATCTGTTATCATTTTCTGCAAACCAAAAAGAGTCCACCAGTAAGAGAATAGCTATGAGATCTGCTCTTCAAATTAAAGGGGAGAAGTCTACAACAATGAAATTGAATTCATCAGCAATATAAGCCATTGCACTCTGGACACTCAACCTTCATATACAGTCTCAATTTGTCCTTTGCTAAAACGGCAACAACAATTCTTTTCAACTGGACAGTTAGGGGTAATGTTGCATGTTAGGAGCCCAATCAATTCTAGCATGACAAAACAAAATAGCCAATTAACTCAAAATTAAGTGATGCCATGTCTAACTAGTTCTATAATCTTCCATGTAATAAATCATTCATAAAGTTTTGGGCATGAACAAGTTGGGTTTCTTTCAAATCCATTGAAAGACACACAACATACTCCCCAAGTAGTCAAAAGGTGATTGAAGCTGGCCTTATTTCTGTGACAGAGAATCTGTATACCCTTGATCACATCAACAGATCGAATAAGATTATTGAGAAACAGCAAGAGTATGCATGTAATGCTAGGCTTCATTCTCAAGCTCAACGTCGCTAGGCTATTAAATAGGTAAGGTTGATCAGTTCCAAGCTTAATATCAAACAAATATTTTTTTCTCTGTTGTTTTCTCCATGTTGAAATCAGCAGGAAAAACAGAAATCACGTTTAAGAGTGCAGTTATGCTTTGTTAAATGCCTTAAATTGTTTTCGAGTCTTAATTATGTGAACCATTTGCTTGTTTCAATTGCAATAATTAATCAATGGAAGCAATTGAAGAAGAGCTATATAAAATTGGAAATGTAGGAGCAGAGCATACGCTGAAAGTATTCTTTCAGGAACGTATCCTGTCTGATTTCAGTTTCACGAGATCAATATTTTGTAATGAAACATGACACCAGCAAACAGTAAATATGTTTTGTGGAAACTATGGCATGAAAATAACAATTCAGTAGCCTCACACACATGATGCTTGATCTTTCTCCCAATAATTATATCAAAAACATCGACTTCCTAAAGTTCACAATATTGCCATAGCTTTTATTGACTAAGGCCATCTGAGAAAGGTTTGACAAAAGCAACAACTGGGTTTCGTAAGTGTGTTTTCTTGGATGTTTGTGTCATGGTTATCATGTTCAACCCCACTTTTCCCCTTCATTGGTCCCTCTTTTTGTCTAGGATTTTTCTGACTAACATGAGTTGGTGGCTGCGGTCTAGTTGCAAGTTAGAGCAACTACCACACAAGCAGCCCAGTTTCTATCTTGTACGGACATGCTCAACATCAAAGCAGTCAAGATCAGGTTCAAGTCCTGAATGAATTTGATGGCAGAGATGTCATGGCCCCTTGCCTGCAGCATTCCACGCTGACAGCAAATCTCCTTGTACTTTTTCACCAAACAGAATAAATAAATAAATAAAATGGAGAAAGAACAGGCTGACCCCCTTGCTGATACAGAAACCTTACACAGAAAGGGTTTCTCCTGATGAAAAATCAAACGTTGCAAATGCACACAAATTATTGCCTAGATAAAAATTGCATACACATGCCCTAGATAAAATCCCTAATGTATATTCACCAAAAGATCAAGTGGGTGTGGTGTAGAGATGAACTCTAGCCACATGTTATGATTGAAGCTCTAGTCCACTACCATTAACAAGGTCGTGATTGAGGTCATTTATGGAGTCTGGAGTAAATTGATAAGTGAACAAACTCAATCTTTTTGCTGAGTTCATTTTCTTCCGATCAAGTAAAGTTCCACCCTGATCTATTCATTTTCGAAATGTTGGTAGTCTGGGTAGTTTTCAAATGGGCCAAAACCCCAAATGGCAAAGTCTCAATCAGGTGGAACTGTAACTTCCGGAACAAAATTCCTAGCACAGTTGTGGAAGGAATTCTGTTTAAAAGGGGTTGAGTTTCTCCACTTATTAAGTTACCCTGTCGTTTATAATTCTATGGCAAGAATTTCTGGGACAAAACAACAAATATGTAACAAACATGTAATAAAATGAACAGAATACAGAGAACCCATTCATCAATAAAAATGGTTTGGGTTCATAAGACATGTTTTCATTCACATTTACTGATCATCACAAGGAACAAAGCAGGTATCATACGACAAATGTTAGCACATAGAGAAAGTCGAGAAATGGATATCATAGCATACCATCCTGAAGAGGTGCAGAGTGCAGGCAGCTAGTTCACATGCAACAGGAAAGGAGACAATCTTATTGAAGCATGAGAATGAAACGGATTTGATCCTGTAAGCCCCCTCAAGTCCCGAGTCCTTGAATCCGAGTGACCACCTATTGCTTAAAGAATTAGAATCAAGAGGTTTAACTGCTCCACCTGCCTCGACTGCTGCTTTCAATTGAGCTGCACCTTGTCTCTGTGCTTCTTCAGTCGCTTCTCTTGTTCTCTCATACAGCTCCCACTCTAAAGCTCCCAATCCCGCTCCCTTCCAAGCCAGACCTTCATCCATAATATTTGTTTCTTTTATTCTAATTATTTCTCAACTCGTACAGCCTAACATCCTCCCAAAAACTCTCAAAAACCCCATTTCCAGCACAATATAAGCGAACCCACTAATCCCATAATCATCAATATCAGCACCTCTTGAACATCCAAATGAAAATGTCAGAACTCAGAGTCACCCAACGCTCAGAGATCCCATTTCCACCACAATATAAACTAAGCCACCAATCCCATAATCAATCAAATCAGCAATCACTTGAATACCCAAATGACAAAATCAAAGCTCACAGCAATCCAACTCTCAATCACATCAGCAATCACTTGAATACCCAAATGACAAAATCAAAGCTCACAGCAATCCAACTCTCAATAACCCCGTTTGCAAATACTAATTATACCCCACCAGTCCCATACTCAATAATATCTTCATCACTTGAATACGCAAATGACAAAATCAGAACTCAACTTCCCAAAAAAAAAATCCATTTGCAATCTATATAAATACATCCACCAACCACATATCAATAAAATTAGCAATCTACTGAATACACAGACGATGTTAACACATTACACCAACCCAACTCTCCAGAAAACCCCATTCCCGAACCCTATATATGCATCACCAATCCCAGAATCAATAAAATTAGCAGCAACTGCTTACCCAAATGATAATAACACACACTACACCAACCCAAAATCATATCATCATTATCTGCAAATTCCCCACTCTGCCCACTAGGTTGACCTCGTTCTCAGTTCCTCAGACCGTTCAAAACCGTTGAAATCCCCGTGTTCCATACTAAAACCCCACAACTTTCTGACATTTCCACCATCTGGGTCATCAATAAAAGGCCATTTGGGATCATCCCCACCTCGAGAACAACACCATCAACCTTACGTGGCCCCATCCCAACCGTCCAGGCCACCAATCAACGGACCAGACCGAGACTGAAGCATCCAAAGAGGCTTGTCGGGTATTCCTTGAACAACAAGAGTACACTCCAGTGGATACAATCAATTATCCTCAACGGCATCGCAGTTATTTTCGTTTCCATGACCCGATTACCTCAATTTTAATTTCGTACCATTTCTAATCTGGGATTTAGCCCTAATGTAATCCCTCTGCCTGACCTATCTGCGCGTGATGGAGAATTCATGATGATTGTAACAGAATTTTGAATGCGAAAAAAATTACAAACATAAATACCACTGTGTTTTGTCGTGATTAAAAAGGTACAATGAGCGTGCTGGTTGTGCCGCCGCCGTCGCAGAATGTATATTTATATAATGGATTTCGCCCCCATTTAAAATTGGCAACTTGGTTTAAAATTCTATAAACGCTCAGAGATCTCGACAGTTGCTGTTGACTGTCAGAAGTCATAGTTTTACAGAATTTTATTCCATAAAAGTGCGAGTAATCATGGTAAGCTACGCCCTTCACCCTCCCCTATACGCTCCCCCTTGTTTCGGCATCAGAAATTTAATTATCTCAGTAACATGAATAGGACGTTTGTTCACTCTCCATTGACCTAAATTCTTGACTTGACAGTAGAGATTCTTCTCAAAAGCGCGACTCATACATTCAAAGCAAAATGAACGCACAAGTTTTTAAGAGTCACACAATTTTCGTAGGTGCTATTAACACTTGGCAAGATTTGAGGATGGGAAGACATCATCGGTTTTCGCAAAAAAAATCCATCTTAATAAAACCTTGATCAAAACCTTTTTTCACTTAGATTCCTGCGAAAACTTGATCAAAACTTTGATTACTCAATCTCTAGAAATCTTGATCAAAACTTTGATATAATATATTAGATAAGTTGGAATTATGTAATTTTTTTTATGTTATAATATATTAGATAAGTTGGAATTATGTAATTTTTTTTATGTAAAAAAAGTCGGTTTGAGTTGAAGTGAGAGGTTTCACAAATTAGAATATTATAAGTTTGATACATTGAAATGATTCTAGGTATCATGTCATTTCAATGTTCTAAAGATGTTTTTTAAGAGATGGTTTTAACTTATCCAAAATTTCTAAATATGAATTTTGAGGAATGGTTTCAAGTTTATGATGTGATTTTTAATGGTGGATAATAATCACTTTACATAGTACTATTATATTTAGGGTGTTATGTGGAAACAAATGATATATTTCTTAGAAATATTAGACATATTCGAACTATGTAATTTAAGAAAGAAGTAATAGTAAGTGACAAGTTGGGTTGAAGTGAGAGGTTTGACAAAGTGATATGGTTCCAACCTACCCAACATGTCATTTCAGAAAATAATTTTTTAAGAATGGTTTTAACTTACCCAACCTTTTTAAATAGGATTTTGGAGAGATGGCTCCAATGTGTGCAGCTTATTATTTAAGGTTCCAAACATGATCCCTAGGAGGTAGATAATATTCACCTTTTGATGTCTATATGCAATTTTTTACTGCACTTATGGTTGTACTTATTTTTGTTATTTTTTAGTAAGTTACATTTGTGTGTATTAATATGTATTGTTAATGGATACATTTTCATATGATTTATGCTATAAAATTCTTTATTATTGACATGATAATTTATTGTTATATGAACACCAGATACATTTGACGTTACTAAATGTTATAACTTTGTTCATATAGTTATTGTTTGGTTTGATGATAGTTATATATGACATGTATGATTAGATTGTTATATATTGCAATGCTACTAATAATTTGTTGAATGTGACAAGCAAGAATTAGAGGTATATGGACTTTCAGAGTGAGTTAAGATACCTACACACAAGATGTGTTTAGGACACCGAATTTCCAAATTTAGATTCTATAGGATTATGATTTATATTAGTTATTGGACAATTCTATTTGATGTTTTTTATGTGTGCAAGGACAAAGGCTAGAGTTGTCGACTTAGCCTGCATATGGGTAAAGGTTGTAGGAAAGAGGTGCGACATGCGTTTCATAGAGAGAGGTGGAGACAATACCTACATATTAGCAACTACCTATATGTAATTGGTTGGAGTAGACATATGCTCAACAAGGAGGTTACAAGATATTATGAGGGCGAGCCGCAAAGGTAGCTTATAAGGATGAATTAAGAGGTGTGCAATAAGTATGCAAAGCCCCAATTCTTCAGTAGACCGTGAACCTTTTGCCGATAGTAAACAAGATAGAGTTAACGAGGTTTCACCCATAGAATATTTTTTTCCCCTCCATGTAAAGATGTGTACGAGGGTTTGAGTGATCATAGTCTCACCCTTGGTACTGGTTTGAGAAGGATTGGAGTGATCATGGTCTCACCCTTATTATTGATATTGGCATTGGTTAATACTCCCCATTTTGAAACAAAAGTTTCATTTATGTGTATGTCATTTAGAAATGGTATCTTCATTGAATACAATGCATTCATTTAAATAGAAGGAGAAGGAATATGGATGATAAAAATTAGATTTGATTTTTGTTTGAAAATTAAAGTGGTGATAACTCATAAATATTTATTAGGGACATTTAACTCAATTTATATTTTGAAAGCTTTTATTTAATTAAATAGGGTAATACTATGGGTGCACACACACATGTGAGTTCTAAAGGATACGAGGGAAAGTGGGTGAGTAAAAATAGGGAAAATTTGTTAGAATGTGGATGAATAATTTGCATATTAATAAATTAAAATTAGGAATTATGTATGAAGTGGCATGTGACATTTTGGCACAAGGAATATAAAAGAAGAGGAAGGGTGGCCATGAGAGGTACTTTTATGCACCTTAACATTGGGTGGATGTGATGATGCTAACATTTTGCATGGGTTGGCGAGAGTGAGGTTTGATAGTGCAAATTATGAATCAAGTTTGATTCGTATTGTGGTGGGGATTCCTCATTTAGTCGTTGAAAGAGATGCACAATCTTTTGGTGAATGAGGCCGTCCTGCCCTCCATACTTGCTATTTTTTCACTCATTCATATGACCTTTGCAACTTAGGGGTTCCAACTGAAGAGGAGTGTCCTTAGGATATGTTAGGGTGATCAATGAATAGGATCATTTTGATTGGTAAGGAAAAATCTTGGAATAGACTATTGGAGCAAACTGAGACTAAGAATTTGAAGCAAAGGAACATCTATGGTCTTTAAACTAAGAGATATTTGTTTTGAAATTCAAGAAAATTTATCGCTTGCTTTCCTAACATGTTTCAAAAGTATTAGTTGGATTTTGATTTATGAGAATTCAAGAGTTAATTATTTATGCATGAGGAATATAACTTCTGATTAGAGTCATTACTTAATTTTGTAAAATCAATGTATTTCCTTATACGAAACTGCATTGCTAATAGGTACATGCATAATTACATATACAAGTTGATTTGAATTTCCATGGGGCATAAATGTGATTATGCCCTATAGTTAGCAGAATTGCGAGTTGCTAGCTTTTTGTCTTATGGTAGAGCATCATGAGCATGTCCTATAGTGGTTTAATTATAAGTAAAGTTAGAAAATGTTTGTGGGTTTTCTAGTAAATGGGCTTCATTTTTAGTTTTTCTTTTACCAATGTTGTAAGTGGATTATACATGTCATAAGTGGATTATAAATGTCTAAATATGCCATAAAATACACACACATGATATCTTCTAAATCACAATTGAATTAATTTGTATTCTTACATATGTGCTTTGAAAAAGACATATCTTAGTTAATAACCTAAGAGGTGAACTAATTGTTATACATTTACATCCAAATAGCTTAAAGACACCTTGAATACAATATTGATAAGTGTTAAATATACATCATCAGGAGACATTTTCAAAACCAATCTTCTGTAGCCAAGATTGATCCTCCCGTATAGAGGTGAACACTTTGATTTCCTTCCGTGTAAAGGTTATGCCTCCTGTATAGAGGTAATTGATCAAAGTAATTATGTTGTAAAAGTCTTGTTGGACAAGGCTCTGGACTTGTGTGTCAAGTCATGATTCTCATGTGAACCTTCCATAGAAAGGTATTCATGAGATGGACCTCCCATATAGAGGTGGACCTTCCGTATAAAGGTCATGCTTTACTTGTTAAAAGCATTTAATGTTGTGTGATGTATTATTAACCATGATCACCAGTTGTTATTAAGTCTCCTTTAGAGATTGTGTTTCGCGGACAATATACCGAGAGCGGACTCAAGGCCTGATCTCCCTAGCTTAACGTAAGTTTAGAACAAATAGGACAGAACATAAAATACTTTCCTAGATCATATAGAAGTACAAATGAAAGAGTAGATCGTTTACCTTAGATTTGTAGATCCCTTTCTCCTTCGTTGATCCAATGCTCCAGCGCTGCTAGATCGCGAGTAGCTAAATCCCGTTGAACATGTAATAGACCACGAGAAGTGAAAGCATATATCTCATATGATAGATCTAAGTTAACAGTTAAGGAGGAAAACTCTAAACATCATTGAGGAGACAACATGTATGGAAAGCAATTATATTAACTGTATTGAAAAGTGAGGAGTACAATAGAAAAGAGGATTACAACCATAGCCTTAACGCTGCAAGCTCCTTCCGACAAGCCATGCCAAAGCTCCTAAAGAGAAGTGAAGGTTCCCTAAGCTAGAGTGTTAGATCTATTGGGTTTGATTTCACCAGCATAAGAATACCATAGACTTCCTCCTCTTGGGATGGGAGTGAGCTTCATTTAAATAGGACTAAGTGGATACGATATGGATAGGATAGGTTGAGATATGATAGGAGAGGCTTAAGGGATCCTTCCAAGGTGTTAGGAACCGAATGCCAGCTATCCCAAGAGGTTAGGGATAGTGACACGGCCATACTTAGCGAACGCTTCAAGGTTCCTAAATATGACGTGCGGCACTGCTTGGGAACGCATGAGGGCGTGACCAACTCACACATTACACCAACAGACTACGCCTAAACCACCATGCGGAAACTATACTCCTATCTCTTATGCGTTTTCATACTTAGTTTATTTTTACAGTTTGCCCATACAAACAAATACAACCAAGACACAAGAGACAGATTTTTATATGTGGGCGGCACTCCAAACCGGAACGTGCCTAACACCCAAGAGATGACTTGTTTTAACGACGGAGGATGCCACATACTTGGAAACTCATCCGCGAGTGAGCCCAACTAGCAACACTCTGAATACAATCAAGACACGACTCAACTGTCACCGCCGCGCATGTCTGCCTGCTGCATAACCATGCCAAGTCTCTCCGCTGCATCGCTGCCTGAACTCGCAACTCTGCGGAAGCCTGCACTGTCGCACTGTCGTCTGCACTACGTCTAGGGCTTATGCCTGCCTATACCGTGAGCTCCTTGAAACAGCTGATCTGTGTGCGAAGCTTTCTTCCAAGCGTCCTGCCTGAAACGTGCCGAAGCCTTCCTCCTCGAAGCTCTCCGACTTGCCTACTTAGGCCTGCTACTAAGATGTCCAACTGCCATCCGTTCGCTGGTTGCCACCTCCGCGGTCGCACAACCAAATGCGAAGTCAAGTATCCGCAACAACACCCCATCCTGGTCCGCACTTCTGAACGCACCTGCCCGGACGCCCTGCTGGGTGCATGTGCCAAACGCAACCCAAACGCCTATCTGCGGAACGAACATCAGTCACACCGATCCGGGTAAACTGCGGATGCACCTGTCTGAGCGCACCTCTGGGCACACTCCTGAACACTGCGGAACCGTCCCCTGCCGAACGCGGACCGAGTGCACTTCTGGGCGCCATCTTCCTGGACGCACCTCTGCGGACCGCGTCACAACTAGCCGCGGACCAAATCTGCCTTGTGCACCATTCTGGGCGCACGCCTGCGGAACGCGTCGCAACAATCCGCGGGTCGGGCGCACTGTCAAAACTGCCAAGACATGCGAAGCTCCCCGTCACCTGGGCGCACTTCGCTAACCTGTTGAAACCCCAACAAGTTTAAACCAAACGCCTCCACTGAGCTCGCATCCGCAGCCGTTTGCGGAATGCCTCGTCTGGTGGGCGCTGTCACTAGCGCACTTCTGCGGAACGCGAAACGCACATCTGCGGAACGTCAAAACGCTCGTCTGCGGAGCGCGTCCAAACTGAACGCATGCCGGAGCCACCTGCGGATCTTGGGCTACTACTGCGGACAAATCCCAGCACTTAGCCGAATTTCCACTTCCCGCTGTCATCCGTCTCCGCATCCGCACACCTGCGTTTTTAGCGAATTTAGCCAAACTGTCGCGCGCCTGCCAAGCCTGCTTGCCGCACTGCCTGGCAGGGCGCCTCCGCGTTTAACCAAAGCCTTTCTCCAATCCGCGTCCGCCTCCTTCTTGGCTAACTCCCTTAGCCTATTTATACACTTGGGTGCGCGTCGCGTCTATCCCAGCCGACACACCAAGTGGGCGCATGGTCCAAGTGAGCTGGGCGTTTTCCAACCAACACCCCACCCAACTGCCCATCGCACCGTTTGAGTGGTGCCCATGACCCTTGCGGAGCGCCCGTCATGTGGGTGCCTTTCCCACACTTAGTCATTTTCTCGACCAAGTGCCCATCCGCAACGGTCCAAAGACCCACTTCGCTAAGCTAGGGGAACCCCAAGTTATTCAAAACTTTGGGTCGTGACAGATAGGGTCCCAAGTCAGCAAGCTTCGAAAAAGGGCTCGAAGGGCTATTTTTGCCTATTAACTGACATTGTCGCACCCTGTAATAGAGCAAGCTGCGACGTCGCATGTTGCATGAGTGCAACCTGCGACGACCTCTCAAAACCTAGCACAAATGGGTACAAATCCTTCCAGGTCAATCACTTAGTCAAGGTAACCCCAGGGGTGTATACATTGAATCTCATGATGGGAAGATTTTAGGTGTAACGGAGCCCCCCAAAGCATGAAGCTGTTGAAGATAGACAGGTGAAGTGCTTTGATAGAAGGAATGGCAAAAAGACTTGTCGGACAAAGGACACTACTGCAGTACAACTGACTCTGAGTAGATAGTCTCAAAATGACTCACAACATGGCTGCCGACCAATACAATGCAGATCCATGGTAGTAATGATCGACTGAACACAATCATGGCTACTAGACACAAGCGTAGATCCATGATGAGATAATAACACATCCACGACCAATACAAATGTGGATCCATGTAATATGACTCAATACAAATTGCATCGCAACCTGAGTAAAACATGACTCCCTAGGGTCTTCAAGCTGAACCCGCAATGATATGAATCTATCCATGTGATTACAAATGTCTTGATGTCGAACATGATAGAAACCACTTGATTATCGGTCATTGATGTATACCGTTAACAAGTATGAGGGAAATCACAATTGATGTCAATGATTCCTAAGGTATCACAGTACATATCATCAAGCGTGAATAAATGAGTTGAAGTCGAACGCAAGATGAAATCTTTCAATCAAGAGTCAATGATGTAAACTCATGTCGAAAGCGAGGTAACCTTCCATCGAGGCATGCAGGGCCAAGATACTTGGTAGGTTTCTAGATTCAATCCTTGGATGATGAGTTGATGTCAACAAGGATGAATCCGTCGAAGGAGGGCCATGATGAATCCCCCCTCATCGACATGAAACACGACAAAGGATGTGTAGAGCTGATCGGATGGTACAGTAACATGCAAGACTGACTCAGAGTAGACCAACATGGTGGTGGGCGTACTGACTGCAGATGATAAATGACAGATGTATTCTTGAACATGGGCATGGCATGACTTGGCAGTATTGACATGACGAGTATGACATAAATTCCTAATGCAACTGATGAGGGAAGCTTTCTCTGAACGACTCAAAGGAGTAACAGGACTCTGGAAGTAAGTGGAACTCGAAGACAAACGGATGATCCAAGTACAGTATGAAAATGCAGATGAGTGCCATGTTCAATAATGACTAGGTATTGCCACTAACAAAGGTGTAATACAAAAGCCTTCCTTTTTCCCCATCATGAATGATGAGTGCCTCATGTGTTTTTCATGAGCTTGATGAGGGTAACCAGATGCTCGGTATAGCTCATCTCATAGATGAGTCCAATCCCAAATGTTTTCCGAACCTGGGATAGGAGGGGTTCGTCCCATGGCGGGCCCTTCAATGTGAGAGTTTAACGAGTCCATAGAAGGTACACTCGGTTTTCATTTCATGTTTAGAGAGTCTGAAAAGAACTAAAGAAGACTCCAACAGTCCTTTTTCGTAAAGTTAGCCTCATCGCTCGAAAAAGGGTAAAACAATGCGGGAGAGGACTCTTCCAGTCATGATTGGCTGGAGTATACCTTTTTCATAAGTAGTTCCCCTTGGTCCGAAAAAGGGGTAAACTATCACCAGGAAGATGACCATTCAAATACTTTAATAAGTGTGAACGTGACAAGTTCACTTGGCAATCTTTTCCTATTTAGGGAGTCTTAAAAGAGCTTAAAAGGACTCCATGAACAACTTTGTCATGGTTGATGACCGAGTACGACAAAGGAAAAATTAAACTCGGCATAGTTCCTTTTCCGTAAATAGTCTAGTGAGGCCGGATAAAGTGATAAACCTATACTCGTTATACACACCTTTTTAACTCAAATTTTTAACGAGCACGAGAATGGTATAAAAAACACTCGGAATCTTTTTCATATTTGAACCAGAGCACGAAAAGTAAAAAGTAAGCTCAAACCACTTTTCATGTTTCAACCAGAGCACGAAAAAGGTGAAAAGTAAGCTCAAACACTATCTTACTGTTTTTAACGAACGAGCTTGAAGATAGGTTGGAAGAATGCTCATGATGTCTGCTTCATTTTTTAACGAGCTTGTAACAAAAAATGAACTATGCTCGTGGTAATTTTCATGGTTTAATGAGCTCAAAACCTAAAAAAAGGAAAGTATGCTCGGAAATGTTCCCAATGATGAACTTCTTCTCGTCATGAAATACAGAGGTTGGTGTGTGCCCCCAGCATGATTGCTAGAAGTAAGTGACTTAGCTCCAACATGATGTGGAGAGGCAATCGAGTTGACTTCAATGTAACTTCTAGAGGTTGAAGACATGCCCCCCAGCTTCATTTCATTCACCTAAGTCATAGGTGGGTGAAAAGAAGGTTCAAGTACTAAGTCTACGTGAAGACTCAACTCAAAGGGAAAAGATACGTTTCATTTTTTAACGAGCTTGACATGGGAATAGAACTCTGCTCACGGTTAAGGCCCATTGACGGGTTCCTTCCCAACATGATGCCCATAGGTTGGTAGATTCCCTTAGCGTGATTGCTAGCGGCTTAACATGGTGGTGTTCCCTCAACATGATTGTTGACGGTACGACATGGGGCATGCCCTCCAAGCTTCATTTCGTCTGAAAATGTTGCTTGCTAACCCAACTACCAACCTGGATACTAATATGAAAATGTTCACCAAGGGGGGGAAAACGAGAAACAAATGAAATGAAGGTTTAAGTTCTAACTCTAACGAGAGACTCAAATCGATGGGAGGGAGATCTTTTTCATTTTTACACAAGCTTGAAATAGACAATAACTATGCTTGAGGGGGCCCATCTTATTTTTTAACGAGCTTGAAATGGAATAAAACTATGCTCGAGTGGATGGTTTTCATTTTTATGCAAGCTTGAAACCAAAGGTAAACTATGCTAGAGTGGTTGTTTTAATTTTTTAACGAGTTTGAAACATAACATAAACCCTGCTCGTACCCCCCATCCTCAGGGGGAAGAAACCACTAAAACATGCGGAACATTTAGGGAAGTCTGATGACTAGGAGTCATATGATGAGTGGGTGTCACGAAGGAAAGCTGATCAATGGTCATAATCCTCCCATCGTAGGGAAAATACATCACTCGAAAGAGTGTGGACACGACAACTTTCATAGCATAGACATAATCACGTCCAAGGAGTAGATTGAAATCTAAAGGACCTTGGACAACCATGACATCAACATAAACAATTTTACCTCTCAATGTGACAGGTAACTGCAGGAGAATCCCTAAAGGTTCGGTAGGCCTTCTATTAAAAGCCAAAATCTGGTCAGTTACTGGCACAAGTTGAGGGGAACCTATAGCTTTCCAAGTAGTTGAGGATAAAATACTAACATAAGCTCCTTCATCAATTATCGTACGAAAGATTTCTTTATCGGAAACTCCTACAGATATTTGAAAAAGAATACTCGAAGGAAGACGAGATTTTGTTAGACCATTCCAATCAAAGGAAATGACCTTAGTACTTGGGGGGGGGTCCTGTAGGAATGGACAGGGTTTCCCCCTGCCTAGGACATTCTGAAATGACTAGGAAAACATCAACGGTTTCCAATTCACTCTCACTTGGAAGATAAGAATGAGAAGAAGATTGTGTCATGGGGACTTCTTCAGTCTGGACTTTCTCCAATGAAAGAGCGTGATCGAGTGGAGATGACAACGACTCGATCACTTCACTCTCAAAAGGAAGAGTGGGATCAATTAAATATGAAACTGAATTGATCACTTGGTCAACTAGTAGGGGGTCAAGGGACAACTTACTATCACTTGTTGGAAGCACCTGTTGAGAACTAGTAATATCTTCCAACCACCGTGAAGCTTCATCCATGCTTGGACAAAGGAAAGTATGGTGCATACCCTTGCATATCAAACAGAGATACAAGACTTTACTCTTCCGACCCTTCACCAACAGGTCACTGGTCGAGGGAGTGTCATCAACATGATGGTCAAAGTTTGATGATACAAGCGGTTTGGGGTTTTTAGACCACACTTCTGACACATGGGAAAGACCGGGACAATTTTTGAGAAGGTGATCACCCTTGCAAAGTTTGTAAGGGAACTTGGGCTTACGAGGTGTTCTCATAGAATGACTGCCATCAGAGGTGGATGGTTGACGCTTGGTCTCTTTCTTATCCTTCTTCTTCTTAATCTTCCTTTTCTTCTTCTTCTTCTCACCCGCCTTCTTACTAACATCAGAGTTTTCAGTAGGAGAAGAGAAAGAGACGGAAACTGATTCAACTTCTGATGGAGAAGGAGAAGGGTCACCATGAGATTGATGCTCATGTGGTGAAGGACCTAGGTTCAACACAATTGGTGCACTTGGTGTAACCATATTGGAGAATAACCATACTGGTAATCCTATCGTCAATCCAGGAAGACTCAACGTAGCCATAAAGGGAGGACCAACAGTTCCACAAGGGGGAATAACAAATGGCATACCCTAGAAAGGGGCCTCTTTGTTGGTAGTCCCAGAAGGGTATTCCATATTGAACTTCCTAAGGGTCTCTAAAGTACCACACAAATCAAAGACTACTCAAGTATACAAGCAATAAGCAAACTGTGTGAATAGGAGTGGATTCAAAGTCAGGATTCTCACAGGATTATCAAGGCTTCGCAACTCACAATATACTGCAGGGTTCAACAATATGACGCGACAAGGAGAATTGGGACCATACCCTTGCCTGCATACTCGATTACCTGGATGGTACGTGCGTAGTAGCTCCCCGAGTGCTATTCTCGGTGTATTGCTCTGCCAAGACGGCCAAAAATTTAACTCAGTTGGTTTCAGGAATCCTAGTGGTGTCCCCAATATACGCAAGGTATGTGGGAGCTCAAATCCGTAGTGGTGCTGTCTAATGCACAATCATTCGGCAAGAGACCTTTCGATATACTACCGAGTACGTGATACACCCTTCGATATACGCCAAGTACATATTATGGTACTTGGTGGGTACGTGAAGGAGCTCGATATACCGATAAGTACATGGAAGACTACAATACCCCCGGGATACAGTGCTGGCAAATAACGACAGCTGCCACGCTTAACGACACCGGAACACGTCTCTAACTTACACACAGTTACTAAATGATTTTAACCTAAGCTAGCATTAATTTTATCTTGTACGGTTAGGTGGATGCATGAGGTGAGTACATAAATGTAAACATAATGCAATCCTCAACTACATGATAATGCACATTTTCCTTTCCTTTTCAATGAAAACTACTTAAGGTAAGGAGAGATTTTTCTTTCTTACAAACCAAAAATACTTAAGTAGTAGCGAAAAGAAGAATTCCTTCCTAGAGTGCAATAACTCTAACTTTCTGCAATAATCAGCTAAAAAGCGCAAAGAAAACGAAAGATGCAACTAATCTTAACAATGTATAAGACAAAATAATGAAGCACTTTCAATTTTCACATGCATGTATCAAAAATGGAATTTGGTAGCTAAACGCTTTTCATATCTATATACAGAAAGTGATAGAATATCTACAACACTCTAATCATTCGGAAATTCCCAAAGAAAAATGGCAAGCACCTAAACAACTCAAAGGCACTCACGAAAGGCTCAAAATCTACCAAATGCAATAATTATAACTCATTTCTTATCTTTTTACACTTGAAAAGACACATCTAAGCTATGGAAAGAAAGATTCCATCAACGTTTCCAATTAAATGCAAGACAAAGAAAAGCACTCAACAATCTTATCTAACTCAAATGCATACAAATTTGAAATGAACCTTTCTTCTTCTTATGAGTGTGAGACCAAGAATTTCAAATGATCAAATTAAAGCAAGAAGAATACTTATGTTTTCCAATTTCATGAATATAGAAAAAGAGTGACAAAATCAAGCTTCTCTTTGAACTAAAGTGGAGACAAAGAATCTATCTTTCCAAACAATGATTGAATAGCTCAGCATGTAAAGGAAACAAGATGCATAACCCAAGAAAAAGAGGCTAAAAAAGACATGGATATCCCACACTTTTCAAATCTTTAAAACAAGCCAGTCATGCCAAACCAAAAATGATCTCAAAACCTTGAGATGGGTCAAAACAACTAAAGGATGCACAATTCATGGCCCCCCTCGGCCATGAGGGGGATTTTTTTTTCAAAAATAGAACCCATTTCGCTTAAAAATGCAAGCAAAACACTAGTCTTGACTCAAAGGGCCAAACATGAATCCAAATCTCAAAAGACCCAAAAACCAATACAAACAAGCCAAAAAAAAACACTGCTGGACAAAAGGGTCTCTGCCTGGAAGGAACAGTGCAGAGGAGTCTACGCACAAACCAAAACTCAAATCATAAATGGAGAAGGGGTGCCTGTATAGAAAAAATGGCAGATCGACGCACTCTGTGCCTGTACACAGTGCGACGTCACAGTTCACCAATGCGGGAAGTGCGACGACGTCGCAGTATACCAATGGAAGGGTTGCGACGACAGACTAACATGCAAAGAACAAAGATAAAAACAACACAGTGTCACTCTGGGTACACTGACCAGGTGCGACAGGCGAGATCTAAGTTCAAAAATGAATCAAATCCCCAAGCAATGAACTGTGAAATGGTTTGAAAATGAGTAGTACAAACTTAGAGGAAGCAGATCAGAGTCTTTAAGATGAAGATCTGATTGTGAAATCAACTCAAGAAGCAAATGACAAATAAAAGGCTTGTGCCAAGCAATCAACTGAAAATGGCTCCCAGATTAATAACTACAAAACAAGAAATAATTCCCCAGTATGGTCGCCGGATTTGTTTCGTGGACAATCTACTGAGAGCGGACTCAAGGCCTGATCTCCCTAGCTTAACGTAAGTCTAGAACAAATAGGATAGAACATAAAATACTTTCCTAGATCATATAGAAGTACAAATGAAAGAGTAGATCGTTTACCTTAGATTTGTAGATTCCTTTCTCCTTCGTTGATCCAATGCTCCAGCGCTGCCAGATCGCGAGTAGCTAAACCTTGTTGAACATGTAATAGACCACGAGAAGTGAAATCATATATCTCATATGATAGATCTAAGTTAATAGTTAAGGAAGAAAATTCTAAACGTCATCGAGGAGACAACATTTGTGGAAAGCAATTATATTAACTTATTAAAAAGTGAGGAGTACAATAGAAAAGAGGATTACAACCATAGACTTAATGCTGCAAGCTCCTTCTGACAAGCCATGCCAAAGATCCTAGAGAGAAGTGAAGGTTCCCCAAGCTAGAGTGTTAGATCTATTGGGCTTGATTTCACCAGCATAAAAATACCATAGAATTCCTCCTCTTGGGATGGGAGTGAACTTCATTTAAATAGGACTAAGTGGATAGGATATGGATAGGATAGGTTGAGATATGATAGGAGAGGTTTAAGGGATCCTTCCAAGGTGTTAGGAACCGAATGCCAGCTATCCCAAGAGGTTAGGGATAGGGTCCCAAGTCAACAAGCTTCGAGAAAGGGCTCGAAGGGCTATTTTTGCCTATTAACTGACATCGTCGCACCCTGTAATAGAGCAAGCTGCAACGTCGCATGTTGCATGAGTGCCACCTACGACGACCTCTAAAAACCTAGCAAAAATGGGTACAAATCTTTCCAGGTCAATCACTTAGTCAAGGTAACCCCAAGGGTGTATACACTGAATCTCATGATGGGAAGATTTTAGGTGTAACAGATTGATCACCTCTAAAGTGAATTACTTTAGCATATGATCATTTGGTCAGGAATAATATAATATGATCACAACATCCGATAATTCTTCTTAGTATAATGTATTGTGATGGATAATTAAAGTTAGCACATATTGACCATGTAGTAAGAGATAAAGAAATAAAATATAAAGCATAGAGATCAAGAGAATTCAAAATTTCCCATGCAGACACTTTAGCTAATTAAAGAGAACTTGAATTGTTAAAGCTCGGTTAAGTATCAATGTATGCCTTAATCAATGCCTCAGTTAAAGCATCAGTTAAAGATATGCCTCAGTTAACTAAATAAATCATAGTGGTCACTTCAAGTAAATCAATCAGCATGATTTCAATTAACTAAGTACTAAGTAAGAAGGACTAGCTAACTAAAGTGTTTTCACTTTAGTTAAACTAAAAGACGACACTTTAGTAAATCAAGGAGAACTCGAATTGATCACTAGAGTGATGTTATCAAGAATAAGTTAAAGAGAGTTAACTAAGTGACAAAAAAGAATATCTAGTTAACTAAGTGACGACACTTAAGTTAGCCACCTAACTAAGTGGGCAAGCTTTCAGTTAAGAGGCGAGTTCATCCCACGTGACAGCTCAGTGAGATAAAGCACTGCATGAGAAGTGGGGCGTACTTCTGCATGCAAGATTGATACATCCAATTTGACGGAGAGTTCATCTTGAAGTTAGAAGATAAAATAGAAGAGAAGAATGTATAAATATGTTATACGGGATTGATGACTTCAATGTGAAGCAAATTATCTTCTCCTTTGAAGGCAAGGTGCTTCTCTTTGTGTGCAGGATATTATTATTGAAGGTGTTGTCCACTAAGTTGCACTTATTTGGACTTCATGTGAACCTCAAAAGACTTGAACAACTTACCTTGTTCATTTCTAGAGTTCATAAGTTCATCAGGCCAATTTTGGCCCATTCTTAAAATTTGCATGTCCAGACCCCCTTGGGGGAATTGTAATAAGTTGGTTTAAGCATGGTCTTTTTGTAACAGGCTTGGCCTACCTTAGGTTTAGCTTTCAAGGGGATACTCTAGAGTTTTTTTTCCTTAGGAATTATACATTGCGCTTCAGTGGTGTATAATTCCTGATTTTTTCACACACACCTCCAAAGTTGGAGTATTCACCATGGTGGTTGAACCTTAGGAGGTTATTAAAGTCTAAGTGTCTATGTATTTTTATATGCTAGCCATCAATAATGAGTCATATGGACGTGCACTAGGTCCCTTAGGATTTTGAGTCAATTTTGACAAAAATAATTTTTCCCTTTTTACGGGTTTTTTTTAATAATTTAATTAAAAAATCCAAAAATATGATAAAAGTGTGGTCGAGAGGGTGGTTTTTCCATGGGGGTGGTCATTTTCTAACCCGAAGCATCCACACAACCCCTAAACCCACTTTTCCTAAGTTCTAAGTGAATATTATTCACTTCAATAAATATTCTCTCAAAATTAATAAAATAGAATTCTTTAATTAAAAAAAAAGATATGAGAGAAATCAAATTCCTAAATCAATGGAATTTGGTCCAATTAGAGGCCCAGTTGAGTTGGATATAGCATTCAAGGCATATCTCAAGCAAATTTTGATCAAATCAATCAAGGATCTAGCTTGGGCGAGTTGCCATCTTAAGGGAGATGCGCCCTCTCCTCTCTTGGGCGACTTTCAATAGATGGAAGCCTTCTATTGTAAGGAGGAGAAACCAATGTTTGAGGTGGGAACCCTTCCTATGTGGAAGCCCACTCACCCTCCATCCCTCAATCAAAGCCTTGAGACAAGGCTAAACTCTCTCCTCTCTACATGGAATTCACCCTCCTCAAGGATGCGCCCCCCTCTCTTATCTTGGATTATATAAATAAGGGTCTTGCTCCTCATTTGCCATGGATGCATAGAACCTATGCCATTTTGCAACTTGATACTATTTTGAATATATTTTGGAGACTTTGGAGGTCCATCTTGTGCAAGTGTGTTGAATGATCATCTCATGAGGTGATATTGTGGTTTATGCTATTCTTGTTTCCAATTATTGACGGATCTAGCTTAGTTGATATAGAGTAAACATTTGCAGATCTCAATTTATTTATTTGTGCTTTGATTTAAAGAGATCTAGAAGTATCCAACAATATTCGGTTGTATTTAGGCTCTTTTGGTTTTCTTTTCATTCTAATGCACTAGATCTATTATTTTTTGTTGCAAGATTTGTCTTATAAGCTACAGGCCACAAAGCTTAAGGGGGATTTGAACTCGGTTGTACCTTATCCTCTTTGGGAACCATTTTCAAGAGATAATACTTTGTTTGCAGGGGCTTCTAAGAACAACACCAAATATCAAGTTTTGGCTTGAAAGAGATTCATCCATCTTCTACATCCAAATCTTCTCTCTCTTTCATTTTTTGTTTTTTTGCAAAGTGCTTAAGAAGTAGATCCACCATTTTCATGTTCATCATTTAGATCTATCTTACTTTAGCATCCTTAAATAGTTATATCTAAGTAATTTAAGAATCCTTATTTTTCACTAGATCTAAGCTGGAATTTTGTATTTATACTTAGCAATTTTTTCAAATTTTTCTAAGTACAAAAAATTTCAATTTTTTTTTATTTTGTTTTTTGTTTTTTGTTTTCCATCACATTCTAATAAATTTGCTTTCTGGTGTTTATGTTATCGGACAATCCACTCGAGCGGACGCGAGCCGGATCTCCCTAGTTCAAGTGAATCTAGAACAAATAGAACATAATATAAAACTCATTTCCTAGATCTAGTTACAGATCGAGTACTTAGATATCATACCTTTTAGATCGCAGACCCTTCTCCTTGTTGTTGCTCCAAGTCTCGTGGTCGTTAGATCTCCAGCTGCAAGACCTGTCAAGATAATATGGAAACGATACAAGCAGTACAAGATATCTAAACAATAACTGATCTAAACTAACAGTTGAGGAAGAAAGTTCTAAACATTGTCAATGAGACAATATTTATGGAAAGAGATTATATTAACTGTATAAAAAGGTGGGAATACATAGAAAGAATGAAGCTACAACCAAAGCCTCAACGTCGCATCCTCCATCCAACATGTCCAAGCCAAGTCTCCAAGATGGTACAAGCTTCCCAATCACCAATATGGATCCTATCAGCATAAGGGTACCATAGACCTTCCCCCCCTCTCATGGAGAGAGTGGGTGTTTATATAGGGCTAAAGAGATAGGGTAGGTTGAGGATTAGGGGGAGATGGTTAAGGGATCTTCCCATAAGGTTAGTAACCGAAATGCCACCTCACATAGAGCCTAGGGATAGGCCTCCACATCACTAATCTTCGAGAATGGGCTCGAAGATACTCTTTTATCCAAATAACTGACATCGTCACAGGTTGCATTAGGACAACCTGCAACGTCGCATGCTGCACAAGGGCAGATTGCGGCAACCTTGAAAAGTAGGTCAGTTAAGCTCTCTAGTCATGGGAAACTTCAGGGATGTGTTTTTACTCTAAAATGGGTTTAGGTAAAATAGCAAAGAGTTTACACAATGGTCAAGATGACGACATTATCACAACAGTCATGATGACAACACTTGGTCATAATGACAGTATTTGCAACAGTTATGATGACGACACTAGGTCATGACGACGACACTGCAACACTTGCGACACTTGCACAAGCGTGATGACATTTTGGTGTAACAGAATGCCCCCCAAAGCATGAAGTTGACGGAATGAGACAAGTGAAATGCTTTGTAATAAGAAAAATGGCAAGGACTTGCTGGTTGGAAGGAGTTGCTGCAAAAATGACCTGAGATCCACAAGTCTCATACAACACAAAACATGGCTGCCGACCAATACATTGCATATCCATGATAGTAAAGACCGACTGAACACAATCGTAGATCCATGATGAGATGATAACATAGCCATGACCAATACAAAAGTGGATCCGTGTAAATTCGAACTGACAACACAGCCACGACCAATACAAAGTGGATCTGTGCGTCCCAAACAATCTCCATCGCAACCTGGGTAGGAAATAACTTCCTTAGGGTCTTCAAGCTAAACCCGCAATGATACGAATCTATCCATGTGATTACAATGTTTTGGAGTCGAACATGGTAGAAACCACTTGATTACCGGTCATTAATGTATACCGTTAACAAGTGCGAGGGAAATCACCATTAATGTCAATGATCCCCAAGGTATCATAGTACATACCATCAAGCGTGAATAAATGATTTGAAGTCGAACGCAAGATGAAATCTTTCAATCAAGAGTCAATGATGTAAACTCAAGATGAAAGCAAGGTAACCTGCCAATGAGGCATGCAGGGCCAAGGTACTTGGTTGGTTTCTAGATTCAATCCTCGGATGATGAGTTGAAGTCGACAAGGATGAATTTGTCGAAGGAGGGCCATGATGAATCCCCCATCAATCGACACGAAACACGATAAAAGATGTGTAGAATGGATCGGATGGTATAGTAATGTGCAAGACTGACTCAAGGTAGACCAACATGATTGAAGGTGTACTGACTGCAAATAATGAGGAACAAACGCCTCTTGAACATGGGCATGGAATGACTTGGCAGTATTGACATGATGAGAATGATACCAAACCCTAATGTAATTGATGGTGGAAGCATTCTTTGGCTGATCCAAAGGAGTGACGCGACTCATGGAATTGACAAGACTCGAGGACAAACAGATTATCCAAGTACTGAATGCAAATGCAAACAAGTGCCATGTTCAAGAGTGACTATGTACTGCCGTAATTAATATGTAACACAAAATCTTTCCTTTTCCCCATCATGATTGATGAGTGCCTCATGTGTTTTTGACAAGCTTGATGAGGGTAACTAGATGCTCGGTATAGCTCATCTCATAGATGAGTCCAATCCCAAATGTTTCACGAACCTAGGAAAGGAGGGGTTCATCCCATAATGGGCCCTTCAATGTTTAAAATTTAACAAGTCCAAAGAAGGAAAACTCAGCGTCATTTCATGTTTAGAGAGTCTGAAAATAACTAAAGGAGACTCCAATGGTCCTTTTTCGTAAAGTTAGCCTCATCGCCCGAAAAAGGGTAAAACAACGCGGGAGAGGACTCTTCCAGCCATGGTTGGTTGGAGTATACCTTTTTTGTAATTAGTGCTTCCTGGTCCGAAAAAGGGGTAAACTATCACCAGGAAGACGATCATTCAAATGCTTTTACAAGCGTGAAAGCATCAAGTTCGCTTGGAAATCTTTTCCTATTTAGGGAGTCTGAAAAGAGCTTAAAAAGGACTCCATGAACAACTTTGTCATGGTTGATGACCGACTACGACAAAGGAAAAAGTAAACTCTGCACAGTTCCTTTTCCGTAAATAGTTTAGCGAGGCCGGATAAAGTGATAAACCTATACTCGTTAGACACACCTTTTTAACTCAAATTTTTAACGAGCACGAGAACGGTATCAAAAGTACTTGGAATCTTTTTCATGTTTGAACCAGAGCATGAAAAAGTAAAAACTAAGCTCGAACAACTGTTCATGTTTCAACTAGAGCATGAAAAAAGTGAAAAAGTAAGCTCAACACCATCTTACTGTTTTTAACGAGCTCGAAGATAGGTTGGAAGAATGCTCATGATGTCTGCTTCATTTTTTAATGAGCTTGTAACAGAAAATGAACTATGCTCAGAATAATTTTCATGGTTTAATGAGCTCAAAACCTAAAAAATGAAAGTATGCTCGAAAATGTTCCCAATGGTGGTGTTAACACTTGATTTTTCCACCTCATAAATATCAAGTGTGAAAGGAATAGGGTTAGAGAAACATACCTGATAAAGGCTTGAAAGCCCCAGTTTTCCTCCATGGTTGAGGGCCAGAATATGAGAAATTAAGATATAAAGGGCTAAGAGGGAGCACCCCATAAGAAAATTCACAAAGATATATGCAAAGGAGCCTTCTAAACGAATAATTAACCCCAAAATCCTAAGTCTGACAGCCTAAAGTATTATGAGGGTTAAGTCTTGGCAAGAGAACCACCGTAGATGCAAAGCGAAGCCAGATACACGATCCAAGATCCATCTCGTTAGGAAGTTGTGTGATGAATAACCAAAAAGGTGGTAGCGATGGGTGATACTGCCGGACAGATGGCAACTGGAGGGCTCGTCGCGGGAAGAAAAACGGTAAACAAAACCACCATAAGGGCGCGAGATACCGGGGTGGAAGAGTCATAAATCAATTGACGGTGCGGAGAATAGGTATCCCAAATCGACGGTGCGGAGATGAGGGAAAGATGCACGAAAGAACGGACAGTGGGCCCCGTCATCGGAGAAAGGTTGAACATTAAATATGTCGCTCATCTCCACCGTAGATGCAAGGCGCTGCAAGATCCACGGTCTAATATTCATCTCGTCGAGAAGTAGCATGGTAGATACCTAAAAAGGCGGTCGCGATGAATAAAACCGTTGGACAGGTGTCAACGTCACAGGTGATCGTGGGGAAGGGAAGTGGTATCTGAAACTACTCTGGGAAACATCGATGATGCTCCGTGGACATGTGGTAACAATGGAATGACATAGAGTGGGTCCTACTCGGGATCCGACGGAGGGCAAACAGAAAATGTCACATCAGAAGATTAAGTAAAGGTCTAGATCTGACGACCGAAAATCACACGTGTAAAATCAACGACCGGGATCGTCGGACAAGTGGTGGATAAGACAGAGGGTTACGTAAAGAAGATTTATATATAAAACCTTGAGCAGATGAAGTAGGCATTTGTTTATTTGGAAAACTGTCAAGGTCTAGAAGTTTCTCGACGGGTGGGAGACGACGAGGGCAACCGGGCTTTCGACAGGAGCATTCCAAAAGATTTGCTGGCAACAGGTAGGCCCTTCCGATTGAGACTTGTCAGTAAAGTAGATAATTCAATAAGAATCATGGAAGAAGGTTCCGCCGTGAGCACAAGTAGAGTTAAGGATGCCCTGGAAGACAGGGATGGTAGTATTTTTGACATAGTTACCCAACTGCCCGTGACTGAGATAAAAAGAAGGATGAAAGGCTTGCGGGATGAAGGTACAGATGTACATAGGGTTTTTCAGTCGTCTTTCATTTTGTTTTGTCCAGACCAGATCATGCCATTTCCCGAGTTCGTCTCTTGGTGTGTATCCAACTATGAGGGATCTCAGAGAGCTATCATGAATAGCTGGCAGAGTAAAATTGTATGTTCTATAGAACCTTCGGTGGTGCGTCGATCGTTTGAAGTCCCTAGTTTTCTCCCACTCGAGTCTGAAGAGTTCTCCGAAATAGCATTGGTAACCCTTTATCGTAAGAGTCCTCCCGAGAGTTGGCAAATCCTTTTTGACCACTTGCCTAAAACCGGACCTGGAAATTGAAGAAACCCCTTACCCAGTAGATGTTAGCCTGTTTAATACCAATACCCAGTTGGTTCTGTCATTACTTGCACAGTTTTTGGGCCTTGATAGTGACAGAGGGGTGACGGAAGTGCAATTAAGCTTGCTGTATAGAATAAGCATCGGCCCGCCCCTGGTCAATTATGAGTCAGTCCCTTGTCTCAGGTTCGAAAGTTTTATAACAAAAAGCATTAACGCCCAATTGACGGCTTTCCCAAACACTAGATGTTTTCGATTTCAGGCCCATCTGATGAAGTTGGTTATGGACAGTAACCACAATGAGTTACGTTTCCCGCCGGAAGTTTATGCCAGTCACCTGGAAGACACCATGTTCAATTACATGAATTCTATGTTATATGTGTTCTACAAATTATTTTTTGAAGAAGGGATGCTAAGAGTATTGCTTGAAATGAAAACCTTGTTGCAGTTGAAAAGGGAAGTAGTAGTAGGAGACCGGTTTTTGTCCAAAGACTCCACAGTCATTCGACTGTATGGGTTTACACACGAGCCTTACGTGCTACCTGCTTTCTTGACATCCATAATTTTCTCTTTGGAATTTATCAGACAAAAGTTAATCTTTGAAGACGAGCTTTTTACAAAATTCAGGAAAGGAACATATTTGAAATTTCCTTGGGTCGTTGGCCCATTCATTGTAAATAACAAAGAGGGTATTGCGGAAGTACAGAAGTTGATGGAAGAGTTTGAGTTTGAAAAAGAGGTGGCAGCAAGATATGACCCTTATCATATAATCTCTGACAGAAGGAAGTTGAATAACCATAGTGGTTTCGAGCATAAAGAAATAGAAGGGTTATCAGCCAAAAGGAATTTATTGCAGTATGAGCCAGAAGCAGAAACGACCTCCGCCTTGCAAAGCGAGGAGCTCACTTTGCTGAAGGCAGCTATAGAAATGGAAGAGGTGCCTAAGACTGCCGAAGTGGGGGAGAAGAGGAATTTGCATGAAATCTTAGAAGAGTATGATGAAGAAAGAGGAAAAAGAAGCAGAGTTGGGGACCAGGAATTGGCCCAAACACAAGCTGTCATGACTATTTCAATGGAAGCCGAAGATAATAGAGAAGAGGAAAATCCAATTCCCGGTGTACAGGTAGTGGAGTACAATTTCCAAGAAGCTCAGGAAAGTGGGGATACAAGTAAGTTCTCTTCAAGAGAGAAAATGTTTGAGAAATATGCACAGAACAAGCAGGCCTCGGCTCAGCAAATATATGACCTATTACCAAAGGCTCGAAATTTGTCGAAATCAGGAGTCTCCCTAGTAGCCAGCCGAAATGTGAAGGCAGGTACTCTAAATGTGGTGGTGGCTACCTCGAGTAAACTGACCGAGGTAATGTATGATTTAACAAAAATATCGGCTCCAGATAAGGTCCAGATGCATAAGCAGCTAGGGGATGTTATTTATGAAGATTACATATAGGTGAAGCTGAAAGTGGATAAGTTTGGAGAAATAATCAGTAAAATGGGCACTCAATTGAGACAAGAAAGACAGGAGAATAAAGCGCACCAGCAGCAAATCAAGAAGATACAATTAGATCTGGTTGCTAGTGATGGTAGCGGTAAATCTACTAAGAAATTGTTGACAGATAAGGAAAACCTGATCCAGACATTACATAAGAAAGCAAAGGTCTCAAATACCCAGTTGATCCAAACTCCTGAAGTGACTAATTTGGAACAGGAGAAAGAAGCCTTAGTCAAAGAACTCAGTAAAAGCCGGGATGGATTGCTAAAGTTGACTGAGAAAAAGATAGACTGGGAAAAGGAGAAGGTAAGTTTGGAGCAACAGATTGAAGACTTGAAAGATAACTTGCCCATTTTGAGCATGCAACCTACCTAGGAAAATCAGGAGAAGGAGAGAGATAACACCGATAGCCTCTTGCGAGCTATGTCCCAGGTTAGTCTCAAGGAAGTAGAGATCAAAGTACTGAAGGAAAGGGCTTCGAAACTAGAAGAACAGAACATGCATATGGACGAAGAAATGAAAAAGTTGCAGAAAGAGAATAAAGGGTTGATAGTAACAAATCATCGATTTGTCTCCCAAGTAACCGGGCATATACCTATGCAGACGAGCAGAGATCTAATTTGGGACAAGATTATGGAGATCACTTCAAATCTCAGACCATACTTAATCTCCTTGAACACTCGGGAGAGAGCGGTAAAGAAAGCTTTGAAAAGTTGTGCATTAACCAGAAGTAACTTGCAACTCAAACCTAAGGAAATAGCTCGAGACACCATAGACTTCTTGAAACCTCAGTCCGAAGAACAATTGAGTGCTCTGAATATAAAAAACAGAGTGGCTGCTATCACTTGGGCATGGAGGACGGTAGGTAAGTTTTCCCTCGTAGAAGAACTTGAGGTCCGATGTGCATCGATGAACGGGAAAATGGCAGAGATAAAGAAAAGGTTCGAGAAAATCTTCCAGAAAGGGTTTCCTTCTCTTTGGAACGAAAGCAATGAACTCATCCTACATAATGATTACAAAAACCTGCTGTGTGCCATAAATATGGACCATGAGATATTCCATATGTTGAGCCAGATCCTCACGGGAAAAATACTGTTGGAAAATCTTGCACTTGATTTCGAGATCCTGAACCGGCTGAGAAGTTTGAGCGAGGGAGCTTTCGTATTGTCAAATGATGAAAATGTGGAGCTAAAAATATTGGTGAAAGAGATGGCGTCACATGAGAGCATCACAGCCGACCAGTGGGGTTATGTGGAGAAGTACGGGAAAATGAAACATTCACTTCAGACTCTTTAGTAGTGGTTATTTGTTCTTTTATTTTCAAAGGATTGATGTTATGAGTAAAAGGCTTCTAAGACATTCCTATTTTTGAATAACACATATGTAATATTTTTTGAGGCGTCTAAATGGATAGCCAGCTGGAACTTTTATACTTACTATGATGTCAATTCCATTAGGTAATAATACCGACAGATGTAAAAAGTAGTTAGGATTGCTCTACACGTTTTTTGTTTGAAAATGGTTATGGCAAACCAATTTTTGTTGAGATGGCATATGGGTGTAACTATTTTTTGTTCAGAAGGAGTCGAGCCTAGAGCTCGAGGACATCTATATATACATTTGTAATCGAAGACATAAGGGTTGGAAATCTTATGAAAGAACTATTTGTGTTTTGATGACCAGTTTGTAAGACTTTCTGTTTGAGTTGTTTAATAGAATTTGCAGAGCTGAAGCCTGCGTTTTGACAAGGATTCTTGTGTAATCGGTCTGGTAGTATGTATCTTTCTTTCTTCCCATGTGCAAATGTGTTTCTCTCTTTGTTATTCCATTCTGTGTTATTTCCTTCATGCTTGGATTAGGGTAACAGTTAAGTAGAATTCATAGAGATTATGCTCTGCTTAGTTTATTCCAAGTATTTCACCAAATATATTCTGCTAAAATTGATGTAGGATTCATCCTTGATAGATGCCCTATATTGATGGATTGTTTATTTTCTCTTATGTCCCACAAATTAAAGCTCTTTGACTACTAGCTGCTTGCTACCTCGCCCTTGTGAATGCATTTGCATAATCTTTGTGAATATTGCTTTTAGATTTTGTTAAATGTGACTCCATTGTCCAAATGAAATTCATGTGTTTTCAACCAAACACTTTGTGAATCCTTTTCGTTTCCTAAATAGAAATTTGATGTTCTGTATAATTGTTGTAATTGAATATCTTAGCCGTGAATGCTGGTGTTCCTTTTTCATTATTGACAATCTTGATTATTCCAGTCCTTTCATGAGATCGTAGAGAGAACCCTCTCTATTTATGTTTGATCAGAAGCGTAAACCAAAGATTGGTTAGTGGTTACCCGAGATTACCCTCTTTCAGCCTTGGGGGTCAGTTTTGGTGTTAACAAATTGGCACCGTTGCTGGGGAGCACGATTGGTTTTATCAATCCCTGGGAGAACGCTATATACGTCCGAATTTCAAAGAATAAGAGAAATCCCTGTGGGAAAATAGAGTTTTCTGTTGTTTCAAGAAGGTTGAAGAATTTTGTCTTGGCGACTCCACTTACCAAGATCAGACAATTTAAGAAGACTCCAATGGAGAAAGATCAGTACGCCAAAGTATACTATTGAAGAAATTCTAAAGGCATCTTGGCCTTAAGAAAGATCCATACGAGAGATAACCCTTTCCCTGAAATCCTGTTAGGAGTAGATAACCCTGAAAGTTTACTCAAACGAAAAACTGTGAAAGATCGGGCTAGTGCTCCTAGCATTGAGACTGTTTCATTTTTAGAATATACATACGCCTTTCAGCAATTAGATTTGGAGATTGATATTAGCAAACCGTTTCCAAGAACCAAATCTGAATCATACCTAAGCCTGGGCGAAGGAACTCTGAATAATCTTGAATCATATCTTTTAGACCTTGTGTGGTTGGATTTTAAAGGCCTTGCCAAAGCAAAAGACCATAAGCCCATTTCTCAGATCCCCCAAGCCCACATTACAGTCCCAGTCAGTAATCCTGCTCAGAATATTCCCCCACAAGCTCCGAATCCACCAAGACACATGGCCGCCAGATATGTACCTTTGGTCCCTCCCGCTGCCTTGAATGACCTCCCTCAGAATTACGCCCAGAGAATTGTCTCTTATAATGGAGAGGGAGACTAGTTAGCCAAGCAACATGTTGATAGATTCGAACATTTTTTAGACTCGGAGGAAGTGAACCACGATGATGCTAAAATGAGATTGTTTGCTCAAAGCCTATTTGGAGAACCTAAGAAGTGGTTCAGACAGCTACCTAATGCATCCATAGCCAATTTTGCAGCTTTTAAAGTATTGTTTCTAGAAAGATGGGAAACCATGGGCAGTCATGTTATAGTCGTGTCCCAGTATAATCATTTAAATAAAGGCAGGTTTGAATCAGTCCATGATTTTTCTGCCAGATTCATGAAAGCATACAATTCTATTCCCGATGATCTAAAACCTTTGCTAGGCACTGCAAAGCTCCACTATGCAGATGCCTTTGATGGAGACTTCTCGTGCACATTGAGGAAAAGAAAATCCGCCTCACTGCTTGCCATGCTGAAGGATGCCTTGGAGGTTGAAGTTAACATGATGGCTTCTGGAAAAATGAAGGGCAAAACTGAAGTAGACAAGAAGAAGCAAGAAAACCAAGCCTCTTCTAGTGATGCTAAATTCGATACCATGATGAGAACTATGGAGAAATTGTTGGATAGGTTAGCCATAGAGAATAAGCCTCCTGCTAGGGAACAACCTGAAAATCAGATAAGGAACCCTAATTTTAGAAGGCCACCCCCTCCAAGAAATACAAGAAACCAAGAAGATCATTAGATAAGACCTCCTTTTCCTGAAAATTTGGTAGACAAAGAAGGACCCGAAAACCCTACTGCCGACCAGATACATCTCTTTGATACCCTTGAACACATAGTCCATTTGATTGAAAAGGAGCATGATTTTTTCACCAAGGGGAGTGCTGATAAGGCCGCAGAGTTCGATTCTGAACAATATCAAATGGGCTACATGAATGCTGTGGACGACATCCAGAGAAAAATGAGGTTGAGAAATAGAGAAATACCAATAACTGAAGGGTAGTCTGCCCAGAGTCAACCCCTTAAGAGTCAATAGAATACAGATAAACTGAAGGGGAAACAACTAGTGGGTCTTGTACAGAAAGTTTCAGAGGATGAGGGACAACATTCTAAAGAGGGTAGGCAACTAGAAGTAACCGAAGTAGGGAAGCCGACGCTAATATTCAGCTTGAAGGCTGAACTGTCTAAGGTAAAGATCTCTATTCCCCTGAATGAATTATTGAGAGTTAATGAATACAGGGAAGAGATAAATAGCCTAGTAAAGGGGCAGGCTGGAAATACGCAAGACATGTTGGAAGTGACAGATGATTCCCCCACTATAATCTTTGGTTCCAAAATGGAGGAACCAGATGATGCAGAAGTCCCTCCCTTCTATTTGAGCCTGAATATCCACAACAAGTTATTACACAATGCCCTGATAGATTCTGGAGCTTCGCATAACTTGATGCCAAAGTCAGTAGTAGACTTATTGGGGTTAGAGGTCACTAGACCCTACAAAGACCTATATTCTTTTGATTCTAGAAGGGTACCCTGTTTGGGGCTGATTAAAGACATGGTGGTAACCCTCGCCCAGATTCCAGCGAAGAGCGTCATGATGGACATAGTGGTAGCTGATCTACGTGCTAAGTTTGGGATGTTGTTATCAAGATCCTGGGTAAAGAAGCTAAAGGGAACCATGCAGATGGATTTATCTTATGCTACTATACCACTATTCAGAAGCAATAGGAAGTTATACAGAGAAAAAAGGATGGCTTATGTAGTCATTAGTGATGACAAGCCTAAAAATACCCTATTTTCGCGGTGGACACAGACATGGGTTCCTCCATCCTTTTCAATGATGGTCCACATACTGATCCTAGACCCCCATTTTTTCATGAAGTGGAGGAAGACAAAGAGTTTGCAGCAAGGCATGAGGCGTCATAGAGGCGAAAAAATGAAGAAGGATTGTGGAAGATGTACTTTGATAGTTCACTAAGAAAAAATGGAGCAGGGGATGGGGTTTGGATCATACCTCCAGACTAAGAATCTAGGGCCCTATCCTATAAATTGACTTTTGAATGCACAAACAATGTGGCTGAATATGAAGCTCTACTTTTGGGACTGAGAGCTCTGAAATATTTGGGATCCAGAAGAGTACATGTATTTGGGGATTCAGAACTGGTGGTGAACTAGGTAAACGATAGTTATCAGGTGAAGCACCCCAGAATGAGAGCTTATAGAAACAAAGTTTGGGACATGTTCGGAAATTTTTTCGATGAACATAAGATCTGGGCGATTCCAAGATGTGACAATCAAGTAGCTGACTCCTTGGCCTCTACTGTAGGTGGTTTTAAAACACCCATTTTTTCCCAAGAAAAATACGAGGTCGAAGTGGTAAACAGGCCATCCATCCCAGATGATTCCAAGTATTGGCAAGTGTTTGAAGATGACCTACAAATTAGGAGATTTTAGAACTATCTCATGAGTTTGCTAATGTTCAGATTGATACAGAAAATGAGAATGTAGAAGGTCTAATGGACCAGGAGCAGTTAGAAAACAAAGAGAATGAAAATAGAGGTTGGAAGAACACTCTAGGAGGCAAAGACATTGTCCAGTTAAAAAGCAACTATATTCCCAAAGGACTGATACCTTTGGAAAAGCTCTTTGACCAAAACAATGTGGAAAAGAATCCCAAATTTGAACCTCCCAAAGATACAGTAGAAGATCAGAATTTGGGTTCTGTTGGGGAACCTCGGATGGTAAAGTTGTCTAAAAAATTGGAAACCAGGAGAAAAAAGCAATATGTTGATCTGATGAAAAAGTATGTTGCTGCCTTCGCCTGGAGCTATGAAGAGTTAAAGGAATATGATACCTCAATAATCTAGCATTCCATCCCAATTCGGCCTGAGAAAAACCTTTCAAACAAAAGTTGAGAAGAATAAATCCCAGGTTGGTACCGGTGGTAGAAAAGGAGATCAAGAGGCTGTTCAACGCAAAGATTATTGTCACTTTGAGATTCTCCCAATGGGTGGCTAACCTAGTTCTTGTAAGAAAAAAGAATGGGGAAATTAGGATCTGTATAGACTTCAGGAATTTGAACAGAGCATCCTTAAAGGACAATTACCCTATGCCCAAGATGGAGTACATCCTGCAGAAGGTAGTAGGGGCAGAAAGGATTTCTACAATGGATGGTTTCTTAGGGTATAATCAGATCAAAGTCAGTCCAGAAGATCAAGAAAAGACTACTTTCACCACTCCATGGGGTACTTTCATGTATGCTAATATTCCTTTTGGATTGATGAACGATGGAGCTACCTTCCAGAGAGCGATGGATATCGCCTTTGCTGAAGAGAAAGATAAGTTTCTAGTGGTATACATGGATGATATAACAGTATATCCAAAGTCTGATGATGAGCATCTCAAACACCTAGAACAAGTTTTTAAGAAGTGCATAAAATATGGTATCTCCATCAACCCAAAGAAATCCCACTTTGTTTTAGAAGAGGCTCAACTCCTGGGTCATATTATTTCTAAGGAAGGTATTAGGATTGACCCTGAGAGGGTGAGTGCGATCCAGAAAGTTGGAGAGCCCAAAAGTAAAAAGGAAGTGCATTCTTTTATTGGACAAGTGGGTTTTTTGAGAAGGTTCATACCTAGCTTTGCTGAGATTATGATGAGCATTACCAATATGCTGAAAAAAGAAAACCAGATAAGGTGGACAGAGGAAACAAGAGGCTCTTTCAAGTGAATAAAAAATGCTATATCTGAGGCCCCTGTGTTAGCCAACCCTGATTTTTCTAAAGATTTCCTGATTTTTTCTTATGCTTCTGAGCATACAGTAGCAGGAGTGTTGCTGCAAAAGAATGATTAGAATGCAGAACAACCAATTGCTTTTTTCAGTAGAGTATTAAGAGATGCAGAATTAAAATATGATATCATCGAGAAACAGGCTTATGATTTAATCAAGTCGTTGAAGGATTTCAGGGTCTATATTCTCCATTCACACATCATTGCTCACATCCCAAACAGTGCAGTAAAAGGTATCCTTACCCAGGCTGATCCAGAGGGGGCAAGAGAAAAATGGATCGCTGTGCTGCTAGAATACGACCTGGAAATAAAGCCTACCAAACTGATAAAAGCCCAAGGGTTAGCAAAATTGATAACCAAAGCTAAATATGACTCTTCGCAACTAAATTTTTTGCAAGACTCTTTATGTCAGCTGGACGTAGGATTATGAATAAAGCCTGAATTTTCTGCGTCTCCCTGGTACTCTGACAATGTTTATGTATTGCAAAATCTATAGGCTCCAGCAGGATTAAGTAAGAGTAGGGCCAGAGCTGTAAAATTAAAGGCCGCAAAATACTGTATCAAGAATCAGTTCTTATACTGGAAGGATCCTGGAGGCGTACTACTAAATTTCCTGTTAGAGGAAGAAGCCAAACATACCAAGAGAGAATTTCATAAGGGAGATTGTGGTGGTCACCATTCTTGGAAGGTCACAGTGAACAAGATCCTGAGGGATGGTTTCTATTGGCTCACCATGTTCACATATGTGTATAAAGAAACAGTGACCTGTCACCAATGTCAAATTTTTGAAGGGAAGAGGAAAGTCGTATCACTACCCCTTCACCCAGTCATAATAGAAGCTCCTTTTCAACAATAAGGACTGAATTTCATTGGGGAGATAAACCCTAACTCTTCTGGGCAGCACAGATGGATATTGACGGCCACGGATTACTTCACCAAGTGGATAGAAGCTATACCTACTAGGAATGCAACAAAAAATGTTATTATGGACTTTCTGGAGGATAATATCCTATCTAGGTTTGGTTGCCGCAAAAGGATCGTGACTGATAATGCGCCTACATTTTTCTCTAAAAAGATGGTTAATTTCTGCCACAAATATCATATCAATCTAAACCACTCTACGACCTACTACCCCCAAGGAAACGGTCTGGTAGAATCCTCCAATAAGAGCTTGGTAAAGATCATAAAGAGATTATTGGAAGAGAATAAGAAGGCGTGGCACACTAAGCTGAAGTATGCCCTGTGGGATGATAGAATAAGCACTAAAAGGGCCATTGGAATGTCTTCGTTCCAGTTGGTTTATGGAGATGAAGTGGTTTTTCCAGCTTCCCTGGGGTTACTAGTTATGAGGTTGCTGCAAGGGTTAGAAGAAGAACCGAATCATATGCAAAGGAGAGTGAACCAGATAATTGAGTTAAATGAATTGAGAACTAAATCCTATGACAGAGTATAAGGACACCAGGAAAAGATGAAAGAGGTGTTTGATAAGAAGACCAAAGAAGATAAATTTCAGGTGAATGACCTGGTCCTGAAATGGGATTTCCCAAGAGAAGACAGACACGGTAAATTTGACCACATTTGGATGGGTCCATACATCATTGCTGCACCCAGAGGAACCAACTCTTTTATACTGGAAGAGCAATATGGGTCTGCTTGGTCGGGAGGACCAGTCAATGGCAGATTTTTAAAGCATTATCTATCCTAGATGAGCCAGGTAATTCATGTACCATATCTTGTACATATTTTTCCTTTTTTCAGTTGTTTGAAATTTTAACGGCTGACCAAAAGACTTGAAGCCCGAAGTGAAGGACCTAAGGTTTGAAAGGGGAGGCCATGCTATTTTTTGTTTTCTTTTTTTGTTTTTCTTTAAGCATTCTACCTGGAGGCAAAGGAAAGAGCAGTTCCCAGTGTCAGGTTCTGAGAAAATTTTGTAGTCTAAGACCACAAGGAAAAATGCCCAATGGATCAGGCACTTAGTCTACGGAGTTCTTTGCTACCTCGCAGGGAGGATAGCATCCCCGAGTTGGAGCCAGTTGTTAACACCTGATTTTTCCACCTCATAAATATCAAGTGTGAAAGGAATAGGGTTAGAGAAACATACATGATAAAGGCTTGAAAGCCCCAGTTTTCCTCCATGGATGAGGGCCAGAATATGGGAAATTAAGATATAAAAGGCTAAGAGGGAGTACCCCATAAGAAAATTCACAAAGAGATATGTGAAGGAGCCTTCTAAACGAATAAATAACCCCAAAATCCTAAGTCCGACAGCCTAAAGTATTATGAGGGTTAAGTCTCGACAAGAGAACCATCGTGGATGCAAAGCGAAGCCAGATCCACGGTCCAAGATCCATCTCGTCGAGAAGTTGAGTGATGAATAACCAAAAAGGTGGTAGCGATGGGTGATACCGATGGACAGATGGTAGCTGGAGGGCTCGTCGCAGGAAGAAAAACGCTAAACAAAACCACCACAAGGGCACGAGATACCGAGGTGGTAGAGTCATAAATCAATCGACGGTGCAGAGAATAGGTAGCCCAGATCGACGGTGCGGAGATGAGGGAAAGATGCACGAAAGAACGGACAGTGGGCCCCGTCGTTGGAGAAAGGTTGAACATTAAATATGTCGCTCATCTCCACCGTAGATGTAAGGCGCTACAAGATCCACGGTCTAAGATTCATCTCGTCGAGAAGTAACACGGTAGATACCTAAAAAGGCAGTCGCGATGAATAAAACCGTTGGACAGGTGTCAACGCCATAGGTGATCGCGGGGAAGGGAAGTGGTATCTGAAACCACTCTGGGAAACATCGATGATGTTCCATGGACACGTGGTAACAGTGGAATGACACAGAGTGGGTCCTACTTGGGATCCGACGGAGGGCAAACATAAAATGTCACATCAGAAGATTAAGTAAAGGTCTAGATTCGACGGCCGAAAATCACACTATAAAATCAGCGGCCGGGATCGTCGGACAAGCGATGGATAAGACCAAGGGTTAAGTAAAGAAGATTTATATATAAAACCCTCAGTGGATGAAGTAGGCATTTGTTTATTTGGAAAACTATCAAGGTATGGAAGTTTCTCGGCAAGTGGGAGACGGCGAGGGCGACCGGGATTTCGACAAGAGCATTCCAGAAGATTTGCTGGCAACAGGTAGGCCCTTCCGACTGAGACTTGTCAGTAAAGTAGATAATTCAATAAGAATCATGGAAGAAGGTTCCGCCGTGAGAACAAGTAGAGTTAAGGATGCCTTGGAAGACAGGGATGGTAGTATTTTTGACACAGTTACCCAACTTCCCATGACTGAGATAAAAAGAAGGATGAAAGGCCTGCGGGATGAAGGTACAGATGTACATAGGGTTTTTCAGTCGTCTTTCATTTTGTTTTGTCCAGACCAGATCATGTCGTTTCCCAAGTTCGTCTCTTGGTGTGTATCCAACTATGAGGGATCTCAAAGAGTTATCATGAATAGCCGACAGAGTAAAATTATCTGTTCTATAGAACCTTCGGTGGTGCGTCGGTCATTTGAAGTCCCTGGTTTTCTCCCACCTGAGTTTGAAGAGTTCTCCGAAATAGAATTGGTAACCCTCTATCGTAAGAGTCCTCCCGAGAGTCGGCAAGCCTTTTTGACCACTTGCCTAAAACTGGACCTGGAAATTGAAGAAACCCATTACCCAGTAGATGTTAGCCTGTTTAATACCAATACCCAGTTGGTTCTGTCATTACTTGCACAGTTTTTGGGCCTTGATAGTGACCGAGGGGTGACGGAAGTGCAATTAATCTTGCTGTATAGAATAAGCATCGGCCTGCTCCTGGTCAATTATGAGTCAGTCCCTAGTCTCAGGTTTGAAAGTTTTATAGCAGAAAAGCATTAACGCCCAATTGGCGACTTTCCCGAACACTAGATGTTTATGATTTCAGGCCCATCTGGTGAAGTTGGTTATGGACAGTAACCACAATGAGTTACGTTTCCCGCCGAAAGTTTATGCCGGTCACTTGGAAGACACCATGTTCAATTACATGAATTCTATGTTATCTGTGTTGTACAAATTATTTTTTGAAGAAGGGATTCCAAGAGTATTGCCTGAAATGAAAACCTTGTTGCAGTTGAAAAGGGAAGCAGCAGTAGGAGACTGGTTTTTGTCCAGAGACTCCACAGTCATTTGGCTGTATGGGTTTACACACGAGCCTTACGTGCTACCTGCTTTCTTGACATCCAGAATTTTCTCTTTTGAATTTATCAGACAAAAGTTAATCCTGGAAGACGAGCTTTTTACAAAATTCAGGAAAGGAACATATTTGAAATTTCCTTGGGTCGTTGGCCCATTCATTGTAAATAGCAAAGAGGGTATTGTGGAAGTGCATAAGTTGATGGAAGAGTTTGAGTTTGAAAAAGAGGTGGCAACAAGCTACGACCCTTATCATATAATATCTGACAGAAGGAAGCTGAATAATCAGAGTGGTTTCGAGCATAAAGAAATAGAAGGGTTATCGGCCAAAAGGAATTTGTTGCAGTACGAGCCAAAAGCAGAAACGGCCCCCGGTTTGCAAAGCGAGGAGCTCGCTTTGCTGAAGGCAACTATAGAAATGGAAGAAGTGCCAAAGACTGCCAAAGTGGGGGAGAAGAGGAATTTGCACGAAATCTTAGAAGAGTATGATGAAGAAAGAGGAAAATGATGCAAAGTTGGGGACCAGGAATTGGCCCAAACACAAGCTGTCATGACTATTTCAATGGAAGCCAAAGATAATAGAGAAGAGGAAAATCCAATTCCCGGTGTACAGGTAGTGGAGTACAATTTCCAAGAAGCTCAGGAAAGTGGGGATACAAGTAAGTTCTCTTCAAGAGAGAAGATGTTTGAGAAATATGCACAAAACAAGTAGGCCTCATCTCAGCAAATATACGACCTGTTACCAAAGGCTCGAAATTTGTCAAAATCAGGCATATCCCTATTAGCTAGCCAAAATGTGAAGGAAGGTATTCTAAATGTGGCGGTGGCTACCTCGAGTAAACTGACCGAGGTAACGTATGATTTAACAAAAATATCGGCTCCAGATAAGGTCCAGATCCATAAGCAGCTAGGGGACGTTATTTATGAAGATTACATACAGGCGAAGCTGAAAGTGGATAAGTTTGGAGAAATAATTAGTAAAATGGACACTCAGTTGAGACAAGAAAGACAAGAGAATAAAGCGCACCAGCAGCAAATCAGGAAGATACAATTAGATCTGGTTGCTAGCGATGGTAGCGGTAAGGCTACTAAGAAATTGTTGACAGATAAGGAAAACCTGATCCAGACATTACAGAAGAAAGCAAAGGTCTCAAATACCCAGCTGATCCAAAGTCCGGAAGTGACTAAGTTGGAACAGGAGAAAGAAGCCTTAGTCAAAGAACTCAGTGAAAGCCGGGCTGAATTGCTAAAGTTGACTGAGAAAAAGACATACTGGGAAAAGGAGAAGGTAAGTTTGGAGCAACAGATTGAAGACTTGAAAGATAACTTGCCCATTTTGAGCATGCGGCCTACCCAGGATAATCAGGAGAAGGAGAGAGATAACACCGATAGCCTCTCGTGGGCTATGTCCCAGGTTAGTCTCAAGGAAGTAGAGATCAAAGTACTGAAGGAAAGGGCTTCGAAACTAGAAGAACAGAACATGCATATGGACGAAGAAATGAAAAAGTTGCCGAAAGAGAATAAAGGGCTGATAGTAACAAATCATCGATTTGCCTCCCAAGTAACCGGGCATATCCCTATGTAGAAGAGCAGAGATCTAATTTGGGACGAGATTATAGAGATCACTTCAAATCTCAGACCATACTTAATCTCTTTGAACACTCGGGAGAGAGTGGTAAAGAAAGCTTTGAAAAGTTGTGCATTAACCAGAAGTAACTTGCAAATCATACCTAAGGAAATAGCTTGAGACGCCATAGACTTCTTGAAACCTCAGTCCGAAGAACAACTGAGTGCTCTGAATATAAAAAATAGAGTGGCTGCTATCACTTGGGCATGGAGGACGCTAGGTAAGTTTTCCCTCGTAGAAGAACTTGAGGTCCGATGTGCATCGATGAACGGGAAAATGGCAGAGATAAAGAAAAGGTTCGAGAAAATCTTCCAAAAAGGGTTGCCTTCTCTTTGGAACGAAAGCAATGAACTCATCCTACATAATGATTACAAAAACTTGCTGTGTGCCATAAAGATGGACCATGAGAAATTCCAGATGTTGAGCCAGATCCTCACGGGAAAAATACTGTTGGAAAAGCTTGCACATGATTTCGAGATCCTGAACTGGTTGAGAAGTTTGAGCAAGGGAGCTTTCGTATTATCAAATGACGAAAATGTGGAGCTAAAAGTATTGGTGAAAGAGATGGCGTCGCATGAGAGCATCATGGCCGACTAGTGGGGCTATGTTGAGAAGTACGGGAAAATGAAACATTCACTTCAGACTCTTTAGTAGTGGTTATTTGTTCTTTTATTTTCAAAGGATTGATGTTATGAGTAAAAGGCTTCTAAGACATTCCTATTTTTGAATAACACATATGTAATATTTTTTGAGGCGGCTAAATGGATAGCCAGCTGGAACTTTAATATTTACTATGTTTACTATGATGTCAATTCCATTAGGTAATAATACCGGCAGATGTAAAAAGTAGTTAGGACTGCTCTACCTGTTTTTTGTTTAAAAACGGTTATGGCAAACCAATTTTTGTTAAGATGGCATATGGGTGTAACTATTTTCTATTCAGAAGGAGCCAAGCCTAGAGCTCGAGGACATCTATATATACATTTGTAATCGAAGACATAAGGGTTGGAAATCTTATGAATGATTTATTTGTGTTTTGATGATCAGTTTGTAAGACTTTGTCTTTGAGTTGTTTAATAGAAATTGCAGAGCTGAAGCCTGCATTTTGACAAGGATTCTTGTGTAATTGGTCTGGTAGTCTGTATCTTTCTTTCTTCCCATGTGCAAATGTGTTTCTCTCTTTGTTATTCCATTCCGTGTTATTTCCTTCATGCTTGGATCAGGGTAACAGTTAAGTAGAATTCATAGAGATGATGCTCTTCTTAGTTTATTCCTAGTACTTCACCAAATATATTTTGCTAAAATTAATGTAGGATTCATCCTTGATAGATGCCCTATATTGATGGATTGTTTATTTTCTCTTATGTCCCACAAATTAAAGCTCTTTGACTACTAGCTGCTTGCTACCTCGCCCTTGTGAATGCGTTTGCATAATCTTTGTGAATATTGCTTTTAGATTTTGTTAAATGTGACTCCATTGCCCAAATGAAATTCATGTGTTTTCAACCAAACACTTCGTGAATCCTTTTCGTTTCCTAAACAGAAATCTGATCTTCTGTATAATTGTTGTAATTGAATATCTTAGCCGTGAATGCTGGTGTTCCTTTTTCATTATTGACAATCTTGATTATTCCAGTCCTTTCACGAGATCGTAGAGAGAGCCCTCTCTATTTATGTTTGATCAGAAGCGTAAACCAAATATTGGTTAGTGGTTACCCGATATTACCCTCTTTCAGCCTTGGGGGTCAGTTTTGGTTTTAACAAGTGGAGTTTTTTGCAACATGTCATCCAGAGGTTGGTGTGTGCCCGCAGCATGATTGCTAGAAGTAAGTGACTTAGCTCCAACGTTGTGTGGAGAGGCGATCGAGTTGACTTCAACGTAACTTCCAGAGGTTGAAGACATGCCCTGAGCTTCATTTCATTCGCCTAAGGCATAGGCGGGTAAGAAGAAGGTTCAGGTACTAAGTCTATGAGGAGACTCGACTCAATGGAAAATGAGTTGTTTCATTTTTTAATGAGCTTGACACAATATTAGAACTCTGCTCATGGGAACCTATTTCATTTTTTAACGAGCTTGACATAGAACGGGAACTATGCTCATAGGTTAAGGCCCATTGACGGGTTCCTTCCCAACATGATGCCGAGAGGTTGGTAAATGCCCCCAGCATGATTTCTAGCGACTTAACATGGTAGTGTTCCCTCAACATGATTGTTGATGGTATGACATGTGGCATGCCCCCCAAGCTTAATTTTGTCTAAAAAATGTTGCTTGCTAACCCAACTACCAACCTAGCTACTAATATGAAAATGTTCGCCAAGGTGGGGAAAACGAGAATCGGAGGAAATGAAGGTTCAAATTCTAACTCTAGCGAGAGACTCGAACCGATGGGAGGGAGATATATTTCATTTTTACACAAGCTTGAAATAGACAATAACTATGCTTGAGTGGGCCCATCTTATTTTTTAACGAGCTTGAAATGGAATAAAACTATGCTCGAGTGGATGGTTTTATTTTTCTGCAAGCTTGAAACCAAAGGTAAACTATGCTTGAGGGGTCTATCTCATTTTTTAACGAGCTTGAAATAGAATAAAACTATGCTCCAGGGAACCTATTTCATTTTTTAACGAGTTTGACATAGAACGAGAACTATGCTCATGTGAAATGGTTTCATTTTAATGCAAGCTTGAAATCAAAGAGAAACTTTGCTTGAAGGTTGGTTTCATTTTTTAACGAGCTTGAAACATAACATAAATCGTGTTCATACCCTATTCTCAGGGGAAAGAAACCACTAAAACATGTGGAACATTTAGGGAAGTCTGATGACTAGGAGTCATATGATGAGTGGGTGTCACGAAGGAAAGCTGATAAACGGTCACAATCCTACCATCATAGGGAAAATACATCACTCGAAAGAGTGTGGACACTACAGCTTTCATAGCATAGACATAATCACGTCCAAGGAGTAGATTGAAATCTAAAGGACCTTGGACAACCATGACATCAACATAAACTGTTTTACCTCTCAACGTGATAGGTAACTGCGGGAGAATCCCTAAAGGTCCGGTAGGTCTTCGATTAAAGGCCAAAATCTGGTCAGTCACTGGCACAAGCTGAGGGGAACCTATAGCTTGACAAGCAGTTGAAGATAAAATACTAACAGAAGCTCCCTCATCAACTATCATACAAAATATTTCTTTATCGGAAACTCCTACATATATTTGAAAAGGAATACTCGAAGGAAGAGGAGATTCTATTAGACCATCCAATCAAAGGAAATAACCTCAATACTTGGAGGGGGTCCTGTAGAAATGGATAGGGTTTCCTCTTGCCTAGGACATTCTGAACTGACTAGGAAAACATCAATGGTTTCCAATTCACTCTCACTTGGAAGATAAGAATGAGACGAAGATTGTGTCATGGTGACTGCTACAATCTAGACTTTCTCCAATGAAAGAGCGGGATCGAGTGGAGATGACAGCGACTCGATCACTTCACTCTCGGAAGGAAGAGTGGGATCAATTACAGATGAAACTGAATTGATCACTTGATCAACCAGCGGGGGGTCGAGGGGCAACTTACTATCGCTTGTTGGAAGCACCCGTTGAGAACTAGTAATATCTTCCAACCACCGTGAAGCTTCATCCATGCTTGGACAAAGGTAAGTATGATGCAATCCCTTGCATATCCAGCAAGGGTCTGCAGCTCTACCCTTCCGACCCGTCACCATTGGGTCATTGGTCGAGGGAGTATCATCAACATGATGGTCAGAGGTTAATGATATAAGCGGTTTGGGGTTTTTAGACCACACTTCTGACACATGGGAAAGACCGGTACAATTCTTGAGAAGGTGATCACCCTTGCAAAGTTTGCAAGGGAACTTTGGCTTACGAGGTGTTCTCATAGAATGAGTGCCATTGTAATGTCCCCACCCTTGGACCCAATGCAAGGAAGGGAACCTGATGCCATTCTATGGGGATTTTACATAAAACTCGGCCCATTCATTAGATGCATACAATTAAAAACAAATGTGTGCAGATGTAAATCAAACAAACATGCACAACAGAAATAAACTCATCCACACATATATTTTCATATGCCTTCAATATATCAATATCAGTCATTGATTTAAACATTGCAGAAGTAAAACACATAGATAGACAACACTTATCTTTGCTGTGCAATTGACCCACACAACTAGCTATGTCGCTGCAACGTTCCTCCCAACCGTAGGTCTCTGCCCAGCCTATATTATTTCAGCACTCAGAGACCACCCCCGAGCTGGGCATGATATCTACAAGGAACTTGGGACTCTCAAACCTTGCACGGCCAAAGCAATGGATACCCATTTCAACCCCAACATCCTTCTACACACAGTAGCTCAAAACTGGCATGGATACACAATTCAACCATGGATTCACAGAATAGGGTTTATATGTTTTCCCCAAAATGTGGGCACACCAAAAACGGATTGTGGGAAGAGGGAATCAACCCCAGGGAAGAAAACCGATTCCTCCCACAGATGTATGAGCATTCAGTGGGCCAAATGGCCTCAATTAAACCCCAAATCGTTTCCGCTCTCTTCCCCACTGTTAGCCACATCGAAAACGCCCTCCCCAGCTAGGAAAATGAAGGTAAACACAACAAAACCATGGAGGGGACTGCCCAGGAAGGTCTAAACTCATGAGAGAGAAAACTCATAGGTGAATAATGGCTTGGGAAGCAATTTCATGGCCCTTTTCTTGCCCAAGAAGCCAAACACGAAAATCTAGGAAGGGTGGCTTGCCCATACTTGAATTTGGACCACCATACCTCCCATTCCCGAAGGCATTAACTACCTCAACCAATTCTTGGGAGAAATGAATGATTGGGTACAAAAGTCAACATGGGTAGTTGAGGGTTCATGGGTTCTCTCATTGACACTTGGCTTGACTTGATTGGCTCAAGGGTTTGAATATTTCCCTCCCAATTTCCTTGTAACATCATGCCCCCATCTCTTGTTGCATTACATAGCTAGTTGTGGCTTTTATATTAAAATGCATATTTACAATTCCCATGGTTCTCTAGCACATGGGTAGCATAATATCAAATACTTGCCTCTTCTAGATCGAGCGTTCACTAGCGGGGCCTTGGCCTTGAGCTCCACGCTAAGAATCATACATAATATGCATACATTATTTACATTATAGCCCAAAATATTACAAGGGTCAAAATGGGGGACATTACAACCATCAGAGGCAGATGGTTGACACGTGGTCTCTTTCTTAACCTTCTTCTTCTTAGTCTTCCCTTTCTTCTTCTTCACACCTGGCTTCTTACTAACATCAGAGTTTTCAGTAGGAGAAGAGGAAGAGATGGAAGCCGATTCAACTTTCGACGGAGAAGGAGAAGGGTCATCATGAGATTGATGCTCCTGTGGTGACGAACCTATGTTCGACGTAATTGGTGCACTTGTTGTAACTGGATTGGAGAATAACCAGACTGGTAATCCTATTGTCAATCCAGGAAGACTCAACGTAACCATAAAGGGATGACCAACAGTTCCACAAGGGGGAATAACAAATGGCATACCTTGGAAAGGTGCCTCCTGGTTCGTAGTCCTGGAAGAGTCTCCCATATCTAGACTTCCTAAGAGTTTCTAAAGTACCACACAAATCAAAAACTACTCAAGTCTAAAAGCAACAAGCAAATTGTGTGAATAGGAGTGGATTCAAATTCTGGAACCTCACGGGATTATCAAGGCATTGCAAACCACGATATACTGCAGGGTCCAACAATATGACGTGACAAGGAGGATTGGGACCATACCCTTTCCTGCATACCCGATTACCTGGATAGTACGTGCGTGCTAATCTCCCCGAGTGTTGTTCTCAGTGTATTGCTTTGCCAAGACGGCCAAATGGTTAACTCGGTTGGTTTCAGGAATCCTAATGGAGTCTCTCGATATACACAAGGTACGTGGGAGCTCAAATCCGTAGTGGTGCTGTCTAATGCACAACCGTTGGAACGAGACCTTCCGATATACGTGTCGAGCACGTGATACACCCTTCGATATACGCCAAGTACGAATTATGGTACTTGGTGGGTACGTGAAGGAGCTTGATATACCGATGTACGTGGAAGACTACAATACCCCCGGGCTACAGTGCTGGCAAATAACGACAGCTGCAACGCTTAACGACGTCGGAACACGTCTCTAACTTACACACAGTTACTAAATGATTTTAACCTAAGCTAGCATCAATTTTATCTTGTATGGTTAGGTGGATGCATGAGGTTAGTACATAAATGTAAACATAATGCAATCCTCAACTACTTGATAATGCACATTTTCCTTTCCTTTTCAATGAAAACTACTTAAGGCAAGGAGAGATTTTTCTTTCTTTCAAACCAAAAATACTTAAGTAGTAGTGAAAAGAAGAATTCCTTCCTAGAGTGCAATAACTCTAACTTTCTGCAATAATCAACTAAAGAGCACAAAGAAAATGAAAGATGCAACTAATCTTAACAATGTGTAAGACAAAATGATGAAGCACTTTTCAATTTTCAAATGCATGTGCCAAAAATGAAATTTGATAACTCAATGCTTTTCATATCTATATACAGAAAGTGAGAAGATATCTACAGCACTCTAATCTTTCAGAAATTCCCAATGAAAATGGCAAGCACCCAAACATCTCAAAGACATTTAAAAAAGGCTCAAAATCTACCAAATGCAAGAATTTTTACTCATTTCCTATTTTTTTTACACTTGAAAAAGACACATCTAAGCTATGGAAAGAAGGATTCCACAAACGTTTCCAATCAAATGCAAGACAAAGATAAGCACTTAACAATCTTATCTAGCTCCAATACACACAAATCCGAAACAAGCCCTTCTTCTTCTTATGATGGTAAGACCAAGAATATCAAATGATCAAAAATAGAGTAAGAAGAATATTTACGTTTTCCAAATTCATGAATATAGCAAGAGAGTGATAGAATCAAGCTTTTCTTTGAACTAAAGTGGAGAGAAAGAATCAATCTTTCCCAAAAATGATTTAATAGCTCAGCATGTAAGGGAAATAAGATGCATAACCCAAGAAAGAGAGGCTAAAAAAGACATGGATATCCCACACTCTTCAAGTCCTTAAAACAAGCTAGTCACACCAAACAAAAAATGATCTCAAAACCTTGAGATGGGTCAAAACGACTGATGAATGCATGATTCATGGCCATGAGGGGGAATTTTTTTTCAAAAATAGAACCCATTTCGCTTAAAAATGCAAGCAAAACACTAGTTTTTACTCAAGGGGCCAAACATGAATCCAAAACTCAAAAGACCCAAAAACCAATACAAACAAGCCAAACAAAACACTACTGGACAAAAGGGGCTCTGTCTGGAAGGTACAGTGCAGAGGAGTCTGTACACAAACCAAAACTCAAATCAGAAATGGAGAAAAGGTGCCTGTATGGCAAAAAATGGCAGATCGACGCACGTTGTGCTTGTGCACAATGCGACGTCGCAGTTCACTAGTGCGGAAAGTGCGACGACGTCGTAGTATACCAATGGAAGGGATGCGACGACAGACTAACAGGCAAAGAACAAAGATAAAAAACACAGAGTGTTGCTCTGGGTACACTGACCAGGAGTGACTGGCGAGATCTAAGTTAAAAAATGAACCAATTCTCCAGATAATGAGCATAAAAAGGTCTGCCAATTAGAAGTACAAACTCAAAGGAAGGCAATCAGACTCTTCAAAGCGAAGATCTGATGGTGAAAGGGCTTAAGAAGCAAATGGCCAAAGAGATGGATTGGAAAAGCAATCAACTGAAATTGACACTCAGATTGAAAACTAAAACAATGTTCTTTCCCTAGTATGGTCGCCATATTTGTTATTGGACAATCCACTCGAGTGGATGCGAGCCGGATCTCCCTAGTTCAAGTGAATATAGAACAAATAGAACAGAATATAAAACTCATTTCCCAGATCTAGTTACAGATTGAGTACTTAGATATCATACCTTTCAGATCGCAGATCCTTCTCCTTGTTGTTTCTCCAAGTCTCGTGGTCGTCAGATCTCCAGCTGCAAGACCTGTCAAGACAATATGGACATGATACAAGCAGTACAAGATATCTAAACAATAACTGATTTAAACTAACAGTTGAGGAAGAAAGTTCTAAACATTATCAATGAGACAATATTTATGGAAAGAGATTATATTAACTGTATAAAAAGGTGGGGATACATAGAAAGAATGAAGCTACAACCAAAGCCTCAACGTCGCATCCTCCATCCAACATGTCCAAGCCAAGTCTCCAAGATGGTACAAGCTTCCCAATCACCAATATGGATCCTATCAGCATAAGGGTACCATAGACCTTCCCCCCCTCTCATGGAGAGAGTGGGTGTTTATATAGGGATAAAGAGATAGGGTAGGTTGAGGATTAGGGGGAGATGGTTAAGGGATCTTCCCATAAGGTTAGGAACCGAAATGCCACCTCACCTAGAGCCTAGGGATAGGCCTCCACATCACTCATCTTCGAGAATGGGCTCGAAGATACTCTTTTATCCAAATAACTGACATCGTTGCAGGTTGCATTAGGACAACCTGCGATGTCGCATGTTGCACAAGGGCAGACTGCGACGACCTTGAAAAGTAGGTCAGTTAAGCCCTCTAGTCATGGGAAACTTCAGGGATGTGTTTTTACTCTAAAATGGGTTTAGGTAAAATAGCAAAGAGTTTACACAATGGTCAAGATGATGACATTATCACAACGATCATGATGACAACACTTGGTCATAATGACGGTACTTGCAACGGTTATGATGACGACACTAGGTCATGACGGCGACACTTGCAACACTTGTGACACTTGTGACACTTGCACAAGGGTGACGACATTTTGGTGTAACAATTTAGCAGGTCTAAGGAAAAAGAGGAAGAAAGTTTGGCGAAATTTCGTCATAGTTTGACCAATTTGAGCTTCTGGAGACCCCCTTTCATCATTTCTTTCAATTTCTAGTTTGTAAGCCCTTAGATCCAAGTCTAAAAGGACTAGGTGTCATTTCTTTTTGAGCATTTGTAAATAAATTATAAAAGAGAACAAGTGGGATACACAGCGCCCATACCCTTTCCCCCCAGGTGGGATTCACTGTCTCAAATTTTGTGGAGTGAATTTTTCTAACATTTTTTCTCATTTCATAACACAAGCACACAATCACTTTTCATGCAGGTTGTATACTTTGTTTAAGTTGTTTAAATTTTTCTTTCTTTCATTTTCGCAAGTAGCTAAATAAAGTCAGTTTCATTACCACGAAGTATGCTCTCACCACCACCTAAAGGCATTGTTGATTAGTGGTGGTTGATCAGAAAGTGACACATAAACTTGGTGTTCAATATCTTTCCCTTTTTGCAAGTTATTTTTGTTTAGCATTTTTCAAGCACCTAAATTAGAATAAATATTTTGTTGTTTGCTCGAAGTATGCTCTTTCCATTTGTGGGAATTGGCCCGGTCCTTGGGAAATCAGAAAATAGTTGCAACAATTTCTTAAATTTTCACATCTAATTAAGGACTCACATTAATAAAATTAACAACCCTCAACATAGTGACAATCTGACACTCGAACATTAAGCATTGTGTGGGAAAACTTCTCAGAAGAAGCGAGAATTACTAGAAAGCAACCTCGGGGCCCCGTTAGGCTACATCCTTATTGGTGTAGTGTTGAACATCCCCCAAGACTCCGTTCCAGCCCACACATCTTCATGAGGAGCCACATTTTCTTGATTTCCGAACATTACTCCTTGTAACTCATGGTATATCTGGAGCTCCCCTTTTCCCTTAATTAAATCCACCATTAATAATTCTAAAACTGACCAAGAGACTTGCAAAAAATTTCACATTTGACAACAATAGTTTATTTTATATCTAAATCCAAGGCACTGGTATCGTATTTCTTATATATTTTGTTTAAGCTTTTATCATCTAAATGGGTTAATTTCATGTTGTTGTTCATAATTCCTTTTGCATAACTTGGACAATGAAATCACAATTTTTTAACTCCTAAAAAACACCCCAACTAATTAACTTTCTAAAACACTTAAACCACCTTTAGAAACTTTCCGTAGGGACTACCCCCCTTGGCTTCGTTAGGATTTAGCCTAAATGAAGGAGTCAAGATCAGGTGACAGCCTTGACTCGAGAATTTCCCCCAAGGGCGCACTGAGCAGTAGTGAGATTTATGTTGCGTTAACCAGGTGCGCAATCTGGCGGCAACAGAAGTCAAGGCGCTTCTCCGATTTATCTCTCTTCTCTATTGCTTCTGTATCTTCACTAAGAGTGTTTGGTGATCTCTTATCTTCCGAAAGAAATCTGCTATGCTGTAAAAGAAAGCATTCTTTGCTATCCATTATATTATACTGAGAAGAATTGATGGGGTTTTTGTTCTCATAGTTTTGAGGATTTTTCCCATGGTATATCTTGTGTTATGGTTGTATGAATTTTATGTGATTGAATTGTCTCATTGCTTCAAGTCTCTGCATCTAAAAGAATTAAATATCAAATCTCAACCAAATTTCAACATGGTATCAGAGCTGAGGGCGTGAAGGAGCTCAATTTTGCATGCCAACTAGAGCCTACGTTGATCCTGAGAAGTTGAGCACAAGCTTTGAATACTATTGCATTAGCCTTTGTACGACCGAAAGATCGTCTTGAGGGCACCTCAAAATTCAACACTTGGAAGGCTAGGTTTCTCAACATCCTAGAGGAACATGAGTTGGATGGCTACGTATCCATTGTGCTGGAGGAGCCTACATCTAATGCAAGGCACATCAAATTCAAGAAGAACCAAGCTAAAGCCAAACATATCATCTATGATTTGGTAAAAGATAACTTGATGTCTGTGATCACACCGCTAAAGACCACCAAAGAATGTTACGATACATTGACTAATATATATGAGAAGAAGGACCCGAGTCAAAAGAGGGCATTGAAGAATAAGCTTTGAAACTTAAAGATGGAGACAAATGAGATAGTGGCCTCCTTCTTCACCAAGATCTCTTAGGTAAGAGATCAACTTGCTAGTATTGGAGTAGTGGTGGATGAAGATGATCTTCTCCAAACTGCTATTGATGGTCTCCCATCCTCATGGAAGACATTCTTTGCTTCAGTTAATGGACAAGAGGTACAACCTAACTTCAAAAGGTTGTGGCATGAATTCCTCCAAGAGAAGGCACGAATCTAGAGCAAGTCAGTGTGCATCAAGGAAGAAAACGTTTCCCTCACGACAAGAATGAAGAAAGGAAATAAAATTTTCTTCCAAAAGAAGTTCTCTAATCCAAAGAAGGAGTTCAATAAAGGCTTTGAAAAGTCAAAAGCTAGATGCTTCAATTGCAACAAGAAAGGCCATTTCTCAAGATAGTGCAAAACAAAGCGGAAAGGAAAGTTTCATGCTTCTACCGCCATAGAAGATAAAACCACTCAAAAGAATGCATCCGAAGAAAATGAGACAAGAAGAGAGTTTTACCTTGTCTCATCCCTTTCGGGATCTATCATCACAAGTGCAGACACATGGTTGATTGGCAGTGGCTCATCCAAACGTATGACTAGTTACAAGAGTGCCATCACTGACCTAAAGAAGGAAAAGTTCACATGCATGGTAGAGTTGGAGGACAACTCAACATATTCGATCCTGTTGAATATTGTAACTTCTAAGAATATTATATTTGTACTTTATTATTCCGAAGATGTTTCATCCCTTCGAGGTGATCCTATTATGTATCTGGAGATGTTTATTCCTCCGATGAATTGTGGTAACCAGGGTTATTAGATCCACCATGTGGGGGTCGGCCCTGAGTTAATTAATTAGGGGTTATTAGACTTCATTGGGAGAGGTCGGCCCCATAAGGGAATTAGTCAGCCGGGAACTAGTATAAGTAGAGGAGATTGCTCCTCACTTATCTCACACTTGCTCAGCTCAGAAAGTAGTGCACTTGTGTTTGAGAGGTCTGCATAGGAGGTAGAGAAGGAGGTCAAGTCTTGGAGCACATCTTGTATTTTGGTTGATCATCTTATTGAGGAAAGCTTTGCTGGGTTTTCTACCCCATGAGGGTTTCCCAGGGTAAAATCTTTGTCTATCTTGTGATTATGTTTCTTTCAGTGATATTGCTAGTCAAATTAGTTTAAACTTAACATGGTATCATAGCTAGCCTGAATAGAACATATTTCACAAAGTGAAATTATATTTCTCTCTCTCTCCCAAAATTAGGGTTTCTACAAAAGTTAGTATTTTTGGATTCTGGTTGCATGGCTGAATAGCCCTTCTAAAGATCTATCTTTTGAGCCCTGGATCGAGGTTTTTGGTTGGGTAGAACTCCGAGAAAGTCAAACCCTAGGTTTACCAAAAGTGCGATAAACCAGAAATTCTATTGCAAATTCGGAAAAGTGAAAAGGTAAAGTTTCCTGGTAAGTACTACTCTATCTCTTATCTCTTGGACTCCCCTAAGAGAATATGGCTCCAAGCACTAAGCTTGAAGGTATAGAGAATTTCCGGGCATGGAAATACAGAATTGGTCTCACTCTTGAAGAGAATGATCTTGCTCAATATATCAAGGATGAAGTTGCAGAACCTGAAGAAGATGAAGCCAAAGAGAAGCATAGGAAGGATTTGACCAGGGCAAAGAGAATCATAGATGATTCTATTAAAGACCACTTGATTCTCCAAGTGGATTCCAAGAAGACCCCAAAGGAAATGTATGATGCCCTAGGAAGAATGTATGAAGGAAAGAACATCAATAGGAAGATGGACCTAAGAACTCAGTTGAAGAGTACCAAGATGCACAAAGGAGAATCCATTCAAGACTACTTCTCAAGGGTCTCCCAAATCAAGGAACAACTAGATGCCATTGGTGATACTCTTGATGAAGATGAACTTGTGATGACTGCTCTAAATGGTCTCACTAGACCTTGGGAGTCATTTATACAAACTATGTGTGCCAGAAAAGAAAGTATGAAGTTTGATGTAGTATGGGAGGATTGTGTTTAAGAAGAAGCTAGGGTAGCCAACAGAGAAGCCCTTCTCAAGGAGGATGACCAAGCCTTGGCTACACACACTAAGGGAAGGAGGAATCAATCTTACTTCAAGAAGGACAATCACAAGGAGTCTCAATCTCCACAAATATTTCAGAAGAAAGGAAGAAGAAAGTTCTCTTCTTTCCAATGTTTTAATTGTCATAAAGAAGGACACATTGCTAGATTTTTTCCTTCAAAGAAGAAGAAAAATATTCACTATAAAAGACATCAAGCACATCTTGCAGAAGATGATAGTGAAGAAGAAGAAGAAGAGGAAGTAAGGCCTCATAGGAAAAGATCCAAAAGAGATGAAGAAGAAGAAGAAGGGCCCCTCCCTAGGAAAATATCTAGAAGGAATGAAGAAGAAGATGCAGAAGAGTTTGTTCTATTTTCTGCACTCTCTAGATCTGTGTCTCCTGGAGAAGATACATGGCTCATTGATAGTGGTGCTTCAAAGCACATGACAGGTCAAAAGAAAACTCTCTTAAGACTTGAAGAAAAGTCTTCTCCACAAAAGGTATCTCTAGGAGATGATTATCAATATCCCATCAAGAGAATTGGCGAAGCAAGCTACAAGCTTGATTCTGGAACACCTTTAAAGATGAAATAAATTTTATATGTACCAGGTTTGAAGAAGAACCTACTTTCTATCTCAACACTAGAGAAGAAAGGTTTTAGAATTGCATTTATTGATGGACAAGTACTTATGTGGCCCAAAGGAAAATCAATTGAGGATGCAATTGTTATTGGTGAAGAAGAAGGAGGTCTCTACAAACTCAAGGGTCACCCAGAAGCTGCCCTTGTCCATGAAACCACTAGACCCAGTGAGCTATGGCATAGAAGGCTTGCTCACATTAACTACAGGGCCCTACCCTATGTGAGCAAGGTGGTCATAGGATTACCAGACTTAAAGATTGACCATAATGGCTCATGCAAAGGATGTGAAAAAGGGAAGAATGCCAATAACCCTTTTCCAAAGAGTGAAACAAAAACTAAGAACATTCTGGAGTTAATACACTCAGATGTATGTGGACCAATGCCCACCACATCCTTAAGTGGGTTTGAATACTATCTCACATTCATTGATGACTATTCAAGGAAGACTTGGATATACTTTCTAAAAGGAAAGAATGAAGTCTTTGGAAAATTCAAAGAGTTCAAGGCCTTAATAGAAAATATCTCAGAAAAAGAAAATCAAGATTCTCAGAACAGATAATGGCGGAGAATATACTTCAAAGGACTTTGAAGACTTTTGTAAGGAAGCTGGAATCAAGAGGGAACTAACCACTCCCTACAATCCCCAACAAAATGGGGTTGCTGAAAGAAAGAATAGAACCAACATGGAAGCTGTAAAGATTATGATACATGACCAAGATCTACTCATGTATCTATGGGATGAAGCAGCTAGGACAATAGTCTATGTACAAAATAGACTATCCCATAGTGCTCTTGAATTTAAGACTCCAGAAGAAGTATTCATAGGAAAGAAGCCTGAGGTAAGTCATCTTAAAATATTTGGATGTCCAGCGTACATTCACATTCTAAAAGAAAAGAGAACCAAGTTGGATCCTTCTAGTAAGAAGGGAATATTTGCTGGATATTGTGAATCATCCAAAGCTTTCAGAATTTACATACCTGCTTTTCATCATATGGAAATAAGTAGAGATGTAACATTTGATGAAGAAGCAGCTCTCAAGAAATCTAGGAAGTGCCAACTTGAAGAAATCTATGAAGAAGATCCATCTCCTAGAATCACAGAAGCTGTACCCATCCCTGAAGATGATGCACCAGAGGACCATAACATGTTAGAACCATAAGAACCCCCCATTACAAATTTATCTAGAAAAAGAAGGCCAGCATCGGCTAGAGACATTATTCAAGGAGCTGAAAAATATGGAGCTCCTGAAGGCTCCACTAGAGAAAGAAAGAAACCAAAGCTAGTATCCAACTATGTGTCCTTGATGTGTGATCTTGTGGATCACCAACCTACTAGCTTTGAAGAGGCAGCTCATAAGAAAGAGTGGGTACAAGCAATGATAGAAGAATACCAGTCAATAATGAAAAATGATGTTTGGGATATAGTTCCCAAACCAAAAGATAAAAGTGTGGTTTCTTCCAAATGGATATTCAAGATAAAACATGCTGCAGATGGTAGCACTGAAAAATATAAGGCAAGATTTGTAGTCAGAGGATTCTCTCAGAAAGAGGGAATTGACCATGAAGAAACATTTGCACCAGTTGCTAGGTACACTTCAATTATAACCATCATGGCACTTGCATCCATGATGAAGTGGAAATTACACCAGATGGATGTTAATATAGCCTTCCTGAATGGTGTGATTGAAGAAGAAGTGTACATAGAACATCCACAAGGATTTGAGGTTAAAGATGGAAGAACACATGTATGCATGCTGAAAAATGATTTGTATGGATTAAAGCAAGCTCCCAGAGCTTGGTACGGAAGGATTGACAGTTTCTTAACAAGCATGGGCTTTACCAAGAGTAAAGCTGATCCTAATCTTTACCTCAAAGTTATGGATGATGAACCTGCTATATTACTGTTGTATGTAGATGATCTATTTTTAACAGGAAATGAGAATCAAATTATCGAATGCAAGAAGAAGCTTTCTTCAGAATTTGAAATGAAGGATCTCGGATTAATGCACTACTTCTTAGGTCTAGAAGTATGGCAAAAACCAAAAGGAATATTTTTAAATCAAGGTAAGTATGATGTGGGGATTCTAAAAAGATTCGATATGTTGGAGTGTAAAGCCATGGCCACTCCCATGGACTCCAATTTGAATTTATTAGTTATTGACTCATCAGAATTAGTGGATGTGACTCTATATAGACAAATCATTGGGTCATTGATGTATTTAACAAATACCAGACCAGATATATGCTTTGCGGTAAATACCCTGAGTCAGTATCTAGTAGAACCTAGAAAGTTTCACTTAATAGCTGCAAATCATGTAATGAGGTATCTAAAGGGTACATTAGATTTTGGTCTATATTATCTTGGAAGTCATGAACTCAGATTACATGGTTACTTAGATTCTGATTGGGCAGGAAGTGTTTCAGAAAGAAAGAGTACATTAGGTGGATGTTATGGTCTTGGATCTTCCATGATCTCATGGTTCAACAAGAAACAATCTAGTGTGGCTCTCAGTACTGCTGAAGCATAATACATAGCTGCCTGCTCTGCTAGTTGTGAAGCAGTGTGGCTTCGGAAACTATTATTTGGAGTGTTTGACTTAGGAATGGATCCCACTGTGATCATGTGTGACAATCAAAGTTGTATTAAGATGACAAAAAATCCAGTATTCCATGATAAGTCAAAACACATACAGATTCGATATTTCTATATATGAGATATGGTGCAGAGAAGAGCTATTAAGCTCGAGTATGTGAGCACTGAGGAACAAATTGCTAATAGATTGACCAAACCTCTGTCTCGAGTGAAATTTGAATATTTTCAAGACAAGCTTAGTGTAGTTCAAAAGGATCCTCCTCGAAAGGGGGAGTGATATAGTGACTGATGATGAGATTTCCCTCATCGAAAGCAAGGTTGATGATGAGGATACCTGTTTATTACACCTAGATATTTATGTATGCTTAGATTACTTAGATTTAGGATACTTATACTTAGAATACTTATATTACTTGTTTTTTATGTATTGATGAGGATACTTGTTTATGTATACATGTATTGATGAGGATACTTGTTTTTATATTGATGTATTGATGAGGATACATGTTTTGATGATATGTATACATGTATTGATGAGGATACTTGTTTTTATATTGATGTATTGATGATATGTATACATGTATTGATGAGGATACTTGTATGTACTTGTACTAGTGATGTACTAACGATATATGTATTGATGAGGATACAGGTGGGGATTGTATCGTCCCCGGACTTCGGTCCCTTGAATTGATCCGTAGACATGTGTCTTCGAGAATGAAGTCCTTAGTAGACAGGTGGGGATTGTATCGTCCTCGGACTTCGGTCCCTTGAATTGATCCGTAGACATGTGTCTTCGAGAATGAAGTCCTTAGTGGAAAGGTGGGGATTGTATCGTCCCTGGACTTCGGTCCCTTGAATTGATCTGTAGACATGTGTCTTCGAGAATGAAGTCCTTAGTGGATAGGTGGGGATTGTATCACCCCCGGACTTCGGTCCCTTGAATTGATCTGTAGACGTATGTCTCCGAGAAGTGGTCCTTAGACTCTATCTAAGTTGACGAGAGGATTGTATCATCCCTAGGCATGATGAGGTGTCTTAAATGATCCGTAGACGTATGTCTCCGAGAAGTGGTCCTTAGACTCTGTCTAAGTTGACAAGAGGATTGTATCATCCATAGGCATGATGAGGTGTCTTAAATGATCCGTAGACGTATGTCTCCGAGAAGTGGTCCTTAGACTCTGTCTAAGTTGACGAGAGGATTGTATCATCCCTAGGCATGATGAGGTGTCTTAAATGAGCCGTAGACAGAGGTCTCCAAGAATTGAATGATAGGAATGGATTGTCCCTGGACCTCGGTTCAAAAGGTATATGATAGGACTGGATCGTCCTTGGACCTCGGTTTAAAAGGTACATGATAGGACTGGATCGTCCCTGAACCCGGTTCAAAAGGTACATGACAGGATTGCATCATCCATGGACCTATGTCCTAAAGAGAGCAGGATTGATCATCCTATAATATGATCGTGTGTATTGCAGAGTGACGATTGTGATGATCGTGCGATGACGATGCTGATGATCGTGCGACGACGATGCTGATGATCGTGTGATGACGATGCTGATGATCGTGCGATGACGATGACGATGATGTTGATGTTCCAGTAAATAGTTGAGTTACTGATGATGATGTATTGAAGAAAGCTTCTGATGATTTATAGATGTATCATGTATGATGTAGTCGATGACTCCTTACTGCTGCAGATGTTGTTATAATATCCTTCTCGTTAAGGGGGAGTGTTGAATATTGTAACTTCTAAGAATATTATATTTGTACTTTATTATTCCGAAGATGTTTCATCCCTCTGAGGTGATCCTACTATGTATCTGGAGATGTTTATTCCTTCGATGAATTGTGGTAACCAGGGTTATTAGATCCACCATGTGGGGGTCGGCCCTGAGTTAATTAATTAGGGGTTATTAGACTTCATTGGGAGAGGTCGGCCCCATAAGGGAATTAGTCAGTCGGGAACTAGTATAAGTAGAGGAGATTGCTCCTCACTTATCTCACACTTGCTCAGCTCAGAAAGTAGCGCACTTGTGTTTGAGAGGTCTGCATAGGAGGTAGAGAAGGAGGTCAAGTCTTGGAGCACATCTTGTATTTTGGTTGATCATCTTATTGAGGAAATCTTTGCTGGGTTTTCTACCCCATGAGGGTTTCCTAGGGTAAAATCGTTGTCTATCTTGTGATTATGTTTCTTTCAGTGATCTTGCTAGTCAAATTAGTTTAAACTTAATAGATCCAAGGAGTTGGATCCACCTCATTACAGCTAAGCACTGATGATATTTTACATGTGGAGGACATTCTATATGTTTTAGGATTGAAGAAGAATCTCCTTTCAGTTTCGGTTCTTGAAGACAAAGGCTTCCGAGTTATCTTAATGGATAACAAAGCACTTTTATGGCCGAAGAACAAAATCCTAGAATCTGCTGCTGTGATTGGAGTTCGAGAGGGAGGAATCTACAAGGTACCTGGGAAGTACATTCAAGCTATGATTCACCACACTATCAGCCCATGCGAGCTATGGCACCGAATTATTGGACACCTACACTACAAAGCACTACCGGGACTTCAAAGAGGGTAAAAGGTATGCTCGTATTTGATTTTGAGCATGATAGTGTATGTCAGGGTTGTGCACTTGGGAATAATGCTAAGACAAGTTATTCTAGTAGTACTACTAGATCTAAAGGGATTTTAGATTTAATACATTCTGATGTATGTGGTCCCATGTCATCCCCCTCCCTAAGTGGATCCTTATATTATGTATTGTTTATAGATGATTTTTATAGGAAGTCATGGATTTATTTCATGAAGGATAAAGTGAAACTCTTAGCAAATTTAAGGAGTTTAAATCCCTAGTTGAAAATTAGAAATAAATTCACATACACGCATTAAGGTCTGATCATGGAGGTGAATTTGATTCACATGCATTTAATGAGCTATGTAGTGATGCATGAATATGTAGACAGTTAACAGTACCATACAACCCTAAAAAAATGGGGTTTCCGAAAGGACGAATAGAACCATATGTGAGGCTGCAAAAACCATGATGCATGATCAAGATATGTTTACTCATTATGGGCATAAGCCACACGTGAAGTTGTGTACATATAGAATAGAAGCCCACATGTCATTCTAAATGAGAAGACACCATAAGAAGTGTTTACCGATGAGAAGCCAAACATCTCACACTTGAGGATCTTCGGGAGTCCAGTATACATTCATGTACCGAAAGAAAATAGTACAAAGATGGAGCCTTCTGGAAAGAAATGAACCTTTGTGGGTTATAGCGAGTCATCCAAAGCACACCAAATATATGTACCTAGTGAGAGACACATTGAAGTCATCCGAGATGTTACCTTCCATGAGGAAGTTGCTTTCAAAAGATCGAAAGAGATTCAATGTGATTTAGAGATGGAGGATCCCGATTCTGATTCCCCCCCTTCAGAGTTTGAGAGGGAGAAACCAAAAGATGCCTAAGATTCACTATCTCTTGAAGAACCAATAGAATTGGTTGAGATGTCACTTGATGAACCTCCTGCTAAAATAATATCTGCTTGGTGCTAAGACATCATACAAAATACAGACAAACATGGAGCACCAACAAGCTCATCCAGAGAGTGAAAGAAACCTGACAGATATTCAGGGTATGTGGCACTGATGAGTCACATCAGTGATTCAGAACCATCCTCATATGAAGAAGCTGCAAAGAAACAAGTTTGTAAAGATGCAATTACATAAGAGTACAACTCTATAACGAAGAATGATGTTTGGGAGGTTGTTCCCAAACTTGATGGGAAGTCCATTGTGACTTCCAAATGGATTTACAAGATAAAGCATGTTGTGGATGGTAGCATTGAGGAGTATAAAGCAAGATTCCTTGCCAGAGGTTTCTCTCAAAAAGAAGGCATCAATTATCATGAGACTTTTTCCCTTGTGGAAAGGTACACCATAATCCGAGCAATGATTGCACTTGCATATGTTCTAGGATGGAAACTTCACCAGATGGATGCGAAGACAACCTTCCTCAATGGTGAGGTTGAGGAAGAGGTTTATATTCAACAACCTGAACAATTTTTGGTGCATGGGAAGGAGACCCATGTTTGCAAGCTAAATAAAGCTCTATATGGGATTAAGCAAGCCCCTAGGGCTTGGTACTAAACAATTGATAGATACCTTGAAAAACTGGGTTTTAGGAAGAGTGAAGTTTATCCAAATTTGTACTTCAAAGTAGTGAAGAACCAACCGTTGATATTGGTTATGTATGTTTATGATTTGTTTCTCACTGGAGAGGAACATCTGATTGCTTGGTGCAAGAGGGAGCTCACCTCAGAGTTTGAGATGAAAGACTTAGTTCTAATGCACTACTTTCTTGGCCTTGAGATCTGGCAAAGAAAAGATGAAAATTTTCTATCTCAAGGGAAGTACACTATGGATATATTGCGCAGGTTTGGCATGATAGATTGCAAATCTATGACTACACCGATGGTTTCCAATTTGAGGAAACGTCATGAGTCGGGATCTGGAACAGATCCAGTACATCCCACTTTGTATAGACAACTTATAGGCTCGCCAATGTACTTGATACATTCTAGACCTAATAAATGTTATGCGGTGAGCATTTTGAGTCAATTTATGTCTGATCCAAGATAGAGACACCGGACAGCTGCTAAGCACGTGCTTAGGTACCTTTGAGGTACAATTTCATATGGAATCATATATGCCTCGAGTGGAGGAGTCATGTTACTTGGTTATACGGACTCAGACTGGGGAGGAAGCATTATGGACCGTAAGAGCACATCCGTATACTGTTATTGCCTAGGATCAACTATGATATCTTGGTCCAATAGGGAGTAGGGCTCTGTAGCCCAGAGCACTACCAAAGCATAATACATAGCTGCTAGTGTTGCCTGTCGAGAAGCAGTGTGGCTCAGAAAGCTACTTGCATGGTTGTTCAGTGAAAATCTTGAGCCTACAGTTATTAGGTGTGACAATCAGAGTTGCATCAAGCTTTCTGAAAACCCAGTGTTTCATGACAAATAAAAGCACATTGAAATGAAGTATCACATCATCCAAGACATGGTCCAGAAAGGTACAGTGAAACTTTAGTACATTGCTACTGATGATCAGATCGCAGATGTGTTAACTATGAAAATGCTCACAGTAGATCCAAAGAGATGATGTAAACCTCACAATGAAAGAATTTATGAATAATAGAAGAAGAATAGAGCAATAGAACATAGATCCAAAGGAGCTTAGATAGAGGCAAAATAATTACACATGTTACATTAATCTGAATAGTGAAATAATAAATATACAATGCTTAGGATTCGAATACACTAGGTGTGATTCGAATTAGCCTTCATGGATAGATCCATAATCAGTGGAGTTTCATCAAAGCATAACTAGGAGTCCACCTTATCATCAGTGAAGTCATCAATGCACAAGTAATATTCAACCAGGAGTCTAACTGAGTCTAATTGAGTGTGGTAGGTGTAACTGGCACATGGAAGCACTAATGTAGTGAAGGAGGCTCAGTGGAGGGCACATATGGAGCTAACTGGAGTCAGAATAGGCTATCTAGTCACACTGGAGGTCCATCAAAGTGATAAGGTCAGTTAAGAGTGAGTCAAGCCTAAAATCAAGGAGAGAACTCAATTAACTGAAGATAACTAGACTGGTAGGTGAAGAAGTGCGCCTCTCACAAGCAGTAGGTGAAAGGAGGGCGCACTAAGCACTAGGAGGGATGAAACTGATAAGGAAGAAGCTCCCGGGGCTAGCTAACTGAGGGATAGGTGCTGGGATTGATGATTGGGATGCATGCAAACCCTAAAAGACTGAAAATGAAAATGACTGAAAAGATAGTAGGACTAGGATGGAGTATAGGAATATCCTAACACCCCCCCTTAATCCATCCTAGGCCCTGGTAACTAGGACCAAAGGTCACCCATACAATCAAATAATGATAGAAAAATAAAGAACTGTCCATAAACCGAGGAAATAGGGAAAACCTCATGGGAAAAATACCCCCCCTCAAAAGAACAGTAAATAACTCAAAGAACCATCATACTAAGCAGAAAAAAAGAAGAAGCTTTCATCAGTGAAAAATTATGCAAAAAACTTGACAAGCTGATCCCCTGTAGGATGCCAAAACAGGTGCTAGATCTGGATCTAGTCTTCTGATGTGCCTTCCACTGTGTAGAGGATGTATTGGACGAAGCAAGTCTCTCAGGAATTCTTTCTGCAACTGGAGCGAATGGAACATGAGTAGTCTTTCCAAGGGATGGAAGAGAGAACCCCATCATCATGCTGCATCTCTCATGGAGAGGTAGATGGCATAATGCAAGGTTGGCATGATGATGAAGTCTGGTAGTTTTGTGAATAGATGAATCCTTATCTGTGTTCTCAGTAGTTTCAAGGACTGTGTGAGACCATATAGGCCTTGAATTTGGATTGAGAACATGTGTTTGTTCTGGATCTGAAACTTCTTGAAATTTGATCTCAACATCAACATCTTGTTCTATGTCTTCATCAAAAGAAGAGTCATTCGAATCTTCATCAGATTCTGAGGAAGTAGGAAGAAAGAAAGGAAAAAAATGAGAGAACTCATATGCCTTGGAGGCATGGTTTGCAAACCCTTTTGCTATAATCTTCCGAGTAGAGATCTCTGTAATCTCAACTGTGTCGGAATCAAAAGTCACCTTCTTAGGTGATCCGGTGTGAGTCATCTGATATATAGACAACAAATTTGCTATCAAGGAGGGAACGAATAGAACATTCTTGAACTTGCCATGCTCCATATGTACTGTACCCAATCCTTTGGCAGAAATATGAGAGTTGTCTCTCATGTGAATAGTAGGCCCATCAATGAGATCTAAAGAAGAAAATGATTCTTCAGAGGAAACCATGTGATTGGAGGCTCCAGAATCTATGAGGAGGGCTTTAGATTTTGAAAAACCAGCCATTAATGCATGCCAATCCCCATGACCATTAGATCCACTTCCAGAATCATACATTTTGCATCTTGTGGAATAGCAATTTTGTTCTGTTCAAGAAGCTTGGTAAGTAGGTATATTTTCTTGTGCATGCAAGCTTTCTCAGGATGGTTTCCTCTCTTGCAGTAGGAACACGCAGGTCTCTTGTGTTTGTCCTTCTTGGATTTAGATGGCTTCTTATCCTTGTCTTTTGGCCTCCCTTTCACATTTGTCCCACTTGCTTCTCCAGCTAGAAGAGCTAGATCTTTGGAGGCCTTGATGGCACCCATTTGAATCAATTTGTCCTCTTCTTGAATGAGAGCTTCAGGAAAGGCTGTTAAGGTGGGAAACTTTCATCCAAGGATTGACATTTGCCCAGAATGGAAGCTAGATACAAAGACAGAAAATTGAGATCCAAGTTTGCTCAGAATGGAGAGCACCAATTGCTCATCACTTTTAGTGATGCCACAATGCTTGCATTGTACAACCAATTTCTGAAATTTTGAGAAGAATTCTTGAATGCTTTCGAAATTGCTAGGTTGTAGGGCAACCAATTCATTTTCAAGAATGTGGCCTCTTAGCCCATCTTGTTTGCCAAAGAGACTCTCCAATTTTGTCCATAACTCATTTGGAGACTTCACTCCTTCAACATGAAACAATAGATCTTTAGACATATGAAGACATATGAATCCAAAAGCTTCATCCATTTTATTTAGATGCTTGATTCTCTCTACAGCTGTATGTGGTATGACATCTTTTTCAAATACCATTCTATTTAGTTGTCTAGCACACAAGTGTAATTTCATCTCACCCTTCCATTCGAAGTAATTGAAGGGAGTGAGAATCATAGGAGAGGAAGGAGCATTCAAATTGCTCATCTTGACTGCTGGAACGAGTGCAAAAGTGAAATTGCCGGAACTTCAAAATACCTGCAAAAAACTCTCAAGAATGGAGGTAGAATATACTCTCAAATGGCTCTGATACCATGTGAAAATGCTCACAGTAGATCCAAAGAGATGATGTAAAACTCACAATGAAAGAATTTAGGAATAATAGAAGAAGAATAGAGCAGTAGAACATAGATCCAAAGGAGCTCAGATAGAGGCAGAATAATTACATATGTTACATTAATCAGAATAGAGAAACAGTAAATATACAATGCTCAGGATTCGAATACACTAGGTGTGATTCGAATTAGCCTTCATGGATAGATCCATAATCAGTGGAGTGTCATCAAAGCATAACTAGGAGTCCACCTCATCATCAGTGAAGTCATCAATGCACAAGTAATAGTCAACCAAGAGTCAAACTAAGTCTAACTGAGTGTGGTAGGTGTAATTGGCACATGGAAGCACTAATGTAGTGAAGGAGGCTCAGTGGAGGGCACATATGGAGCTAACTGGAGTCAGAATAGGCTATCTAGTCACACTGGAGGTCCATCGAAGTGATAAGGTCAGTTAAGAGTGAGTCAAGCCTAAAATCAAGGAGAGAACTCAGTTAACTGAAGATAACTGGACTGGTAGGTGAAGAAGTGCGCCTCTCACAAGTAGTAGGTGAAAGGAGGGCACACTAAGCACTTTGAGGGCTGAAACTGATCAGGAAGAAGCTCCTGGGGCTAGCTAACTGAGGGCTAGGTGCTGGGACTGATGACTGGGATGCATGCAAACCCTAAAAGTGCATGCAAACCCTAAAATACTGAAAATGAAAATGACTGAAAAGCTAGTAGGACTAGGATGGAGTATAGGAACATCCTAACATTAACAAAGCCTTTGTCAGTGACAAAGTTTAGGTACTTCTGAGACAAGCTTGGTATGGCAGAGAACGCCTCCCTCGTTGAGAGGGAGTGTTAAATATACAACATCAGGAGACATTCTCCAAACCAATCTTGTGTAGCCATGATTGATCCTCTCGTATAGAGGTGAGCACTTTGATTGCCTTTCGTGTAAAGGTTGTTCCTCCCGTATAGAGGTAATTGATCAAAGTAATGATGTTGTAAAGTCTTTGTTGAACAAGGCTCCTAAATTGTGTGTCAATTCATGATTCTCATGTGAACCTTCCGTATAAAGGTATCCATGAGATGGACCTCCCGTATAGAGGTGGAACTTCCGTATAAAGGTCACACTTTACTTGTTAAAAGCATTTAATGTTGTGTGATGTATTATTAACCATGATCACCGGTTGCTATTAAATATCCTTTAGAGATTGATCACCTCTAAAGTGAATTACTTTAGCATATGATCATTTGGTCCGAAATAATATAATATGACCACATCATCCAATAATTCTTCTTAGTATGATGTAATGTGATAGATAATTAAAGTTAACACATATTGACCATGCAGTAAGAGATAAAGAAATAAAAGATAAAGCATAGAGATCAAGAGAATTTGAAATTGCCCACGTAGACACTTTAGCTAATTAAAGAGAACACGAATTGTTAAAGCTTTAGTTATAAAGCTTCATTTAAGTATCAATGTATGCCTCAATCAATCTTCAGTTAAAGCATCAGTTAAAGATATGCCTTAGGTAACTAAAAAACTCACAGTGGTCACTTAAAGTAAATCAATCAACATGATTTCAGTTAACTAAGTGTTAAATAAGAAAGACTAGTTAACTAAAGTGTTTTCACTTTAGTTAAACTAAAAGGCGACACTTTAGTAAATCAAGTAGAACTCGAATTGATCACTACAGTGATGTTATCAAGAATCGGTTAAAGAGAGTTACGTAAGTGACAACAAAGAAGATCTAGTTAACTAAGTGACGACACTTAAGTTAGCCACCTAACTAAGTGGGAAAGCTTTCAGTTAAGAGGCGAGTTCATCCTAAGTGACAACTCAGTGATATAAAGCGCTGCATGAGAAGTGGGGTGCACTTCTGCATGCGGGATTGATACATCTAGTTTGACGGTGAGTTCAACCTGAAGTTAGAAGATAGAAATAGAAGAGAAGAATGTATAAATATGTTATACGGGATTGATGACTTCTATGTGAAGTGAATTCTCTTCTCCTTTGAAGGAAAGGCGCTTCTCTTTGTGTGCAGGATATTATTATTCAAGGTGTTGTCCACTAAGTTGCACTTAATTGGACTTGATGTGAACCTCAGAAGACTTGACCAACTTACCTTGTTCATTGCCAGAGTTCAAAAGTTCATTAGGCCAATTTTGGCCCATTTTTAAAATTTGCATGTCCAGACCCCCTTGGGGGGATTGCAATAAGTTGGTCTAAGCATGGTATTTTTGTAATAGGCTTGGCCTACCTTAGGTTTAGCTATCAAGGGGATACTCTAGAGTGTTTTTTGAGTCCTTAGGAATTATGCATTGCACTTCAGTGGCGTATAATTCCTGAGTTTTTCACTCACACCTCCAAAGTTGGAGTATTCACCATGGTGGTCAAACCATATGAGGTTATTAAAGCCTAAGTGTCTATGTATTTTTACTTGCTAGCCATCAATAATGAGTCATATGGACATGCACTAGGTCCCCTAGGAGTTTGAGTTAATTTTGACAAAAATAAAATTTCCCTTTTTATGGGTTTGTTTTAATAATTTAATTAAAAAATACAAAAATATGATAAAAGTGTGGTCTAGAGGGTGTTTTTTCCATGGGGGTGGTATTTTTCTAACCCGGATCACCCACCAAACCCCTAAACCCACTTTTCCTAAGTTCTAAGTGAATATTATTCACTTCAATAAATATTCTCTCAAAATTAATAAAAGAGAATTCTTTAATTAAAAAAAGAAAAGATATAAGAGAAATCAAATTCCTAAATCAATGGAATTTGGTCTAGTTAGAGGACCAGTTGAGCTGGCAATAGAATTCACGGCATATCTCAAGCAAATTTGGGTCAAATCAATCAAGGATCTAGCTTGGGCAAGTTGTCATCTCAAGGGATATGCGCCCTCTCCTCTCTTGGGCCAATTTCAATAGATGGCAGCCTTCAATTGTATGGAGGAGAAACCAATGTGTGAGGGGGGCGCCCTTCCTATGTGTAATCCCACTCACCTTCCATCCCTCAATCAAAGCCTTGAGTCAAGGCTAAAATCTCTTCTCTCTACATGGGATTCGCCCTCCTCAAGGATGTGCTCCCCTCTCTTCTCTTGGCTTATATAAAGAAGGGTCTTGCTCCTCATTTTTCATGGATTCATAGAACCTCTGCCATTTTTCAACTTGATACTATTTTGAATATATGTTGGAGACTTTGGAGGTCCATCCTGTGCAAGTGTGTTGAATGATCATCTCATGAGGTGATATTGTGGTTTATGCTATTCTTGTTTCCAATTATTGACGGATCTAGATTAGTTGATATAGAGTAAACATTTGCAGATGTCAATTTGTTTATTTTTTCTTTGATTTAAAGAGATCTAGAAGTAGCCAACAATATTCTGTTGTATTTAGGCTCTTTTGGTTTTCTTTTCATTCTAACACACTAGATCTCATATTTTTGGTTGCAATATTTGTCTTATAAGCTACATGTCACAAAGCTTAAGGGGGATTTGAACTCGGTTGTATCTTCTCCTCTTTGGGCACCATTTTCAAGAGCTAATACTTTTTTGCATGGGCTTCCAAGAACAACACCAAATATCAAGTTTTGGCTTGAAAGAGATTCATCCACCTTCTACATCTAAATCTTCTCTCTCTTTCAATTTTTGGTTTTTTGCAAAGTGCTTAAGAAGTAGATCCACCATATTCATGTTCATCATTTAGATCTATCTTAATTTAGCATGCTTAAATAGTTATATCTAAGTACTTTAAGAAGCCTTATTTTTCACCAGATCTAAGCTAGAAGTTTGTATTTATACTCAACCATTTTTTCAAATTTTTCTAAGTACAAAAAATTTCATTTTTAAAAAAAAAATTTGTTTTGTGTTTTCCATCACATTCTAATAATTTTTCTTGCTGGTTTTTAGCAGGTCTAAGGAAAAAGAGGAGGAAACTCTTGCGAAATTTCGTCAGAGTTTGACCAATTTGAGCTTCCGGAGACCCCCTTTCACCATTTCTTTCAATTTCTAGTTTGTAAGCCCTTAGATCCAAGTCTAAAAGGACTAAGTGTCATTTATTTTAGAGAATTTGTAAATAAATTATAAAAGAGAACAAGTGGGCTACACAACGCCCACACCCCATCTCCCAAGGGGGGATTCGCAGTATCAAATTTTGTGGTGTAAATGTTTCTAACAATTTTTCTCATTTCATAACAAAAGCACACAATTACTTTTCATGCAGGTTGTATACTTTGTTTAAGTTGTTTAAATTTTGCTTTCTTTCATTTTCGCAAGTAGCTAAAGAAAGCTAGTTTTGTTGCCATAAAGTATGCTCTCACCACTACCTAAAGGCATTATCGATTAGTGGTGGTTGATCAGAAAGTGAAAGTGACACATAAACTTGGTGATCAATATCATTCCCTTTTTGCAAGTTATTTTTGTTTAGCATTTTTCAAGCACCTAAATCAGAATAAACATTTTGTTGTTTGCTCGAAGTCCGCTCTTTCCCTTTGTGGGCATTGGCTCGGTCCTTGGGAAATCAGAAAAGAGTTGCAACAATTTCTTAAATTTTCACATCTAATTAAGGACTCACATTAATAAAATTAAAAATCCTCAACATAGTGAAAATCCGACACTCAACATTAAGCATTGCGTGGGAAAATTTCTCAGAAGAAGCGGGAACTACTGGAAAGCGACCTCGGGGCCCCGTTAGGATACATCCTTGTTGATGTAGTGTTGAAAATCCCCCGAGACTCCATTCCATCCCACATATCTTCGTAAGGAGCCACCTTTGGTTGATTTCCGGACATTACTCCTTATACCTCACAATATATCTGGAGCTCCCCTTTTCCCTTAATTAAATCCACTGTTAATAATTCTAAAATTGACAAAGAGCATTGCAAAACATTTCACATTCAACAACAATAGTTTATTTTATATCTAACTCCAAGGCATTGGTATCGTATTTGTTATATAGTTGGTTTAAGCTTTTACCATCTCAATGGGTTAATTTCATGTTGTTGTTCATAATTCCTTTTGTGCATAACTTGGACAATGAAATCACATTTTTTTAACTCCTAAAAAACACCCCAACTAATTAACTTTCTAAAACACTTAAACCGCCTTTAGAAACTTTCTGTAGGGACCACCCCCCTTAGCTTCGTTAGGATTTAACCTAAACAGAGGAGTCATGATCAGGTGACAACCCTGACTCGAGACTTGTCCCCAAGGGCGCACTGAGCAGTAGTGATATTTCTGCTGCGTTAACCAGGTGCGCAATCCGACGGAAACATTTTTGGCGCCGTTGTCGGGGATAAATATTTTATCCCTGGGTACGATTTTTTAGATTCTTTTTGTTTTTTTCCTTTTGGTGTGTCTAGTCGAACAACCTAAGATTCACTTGATCCACTTGGCGACTCCACTGTCAAATAACACAACTCGGTATTCTACAAGAAGAACTTCTGACGGTTTAGTCAGTTTCATTCCTGAACCTAAAAGGGTTTATCGAAGGAGACATGTTAAACTAACTTCTCATAGGATCCTTGAGCATTTAGGATACGAGTCCCTCTTAGACATCCAGTTTTTGTTTAGAAATTGTAATTTAAATAAAAACTTATCTCTAATGGACATTTTTTTAAAACCCCTTAATCTCACTTAGATTGTAGGATATCCACATGAGCTAATTGAGAGAGAAATCGAGAAGCTACTTACATTTCAAGGAAATAATGTCATATCGACAACATTCCACCTTCAAAAAATTTCTAGGAACCTGATCTGGTGCCGAACCCCTTCCCGACAACATGATGATGTCTACATGAGGATTTTTGCTTATCATTAGAAGATGATGCCTCTAAATGGTTCTTAGGATTGGCTTAAAATACCTATGATTCCTGTGAATATTTGACCAAAGGTTTCTTGGAAAGGTGGGGAGAAAAGAAAGAGCCATGCCACCTACTGAATTCCCTCCACTCCATCCGAAGAAATGAAAATGAAACAATGGAGGAATTCAACAAGAAATTCAGAGATTTGGTTGCCAGTTTTCATGACGACTTCAATCGCACTAATAAATCTATTTTAGTTTACTATATGGAAGCATTAAGAGGAGAAACCAGATTCATGCTAATGGATAAAGAACTAGACACTCTGAAATCTTCCCAAGGCTTGGCCGTAAAAATTGATCTTAATATGTAGTCATCGGGAAAATCCAACATCGCTGGGCTCACAAGGGCTATAATTTATAATAAACATCATGAAGCCAAGGACAAGGCAGCCATGAACCAAATGCAAGAGTCTTATGAAAATAAGATGAAGGAGATGAGTGAACGTATGGAGGCAATGGAATCCAACTATGTCACTCAACTCAAAACAATGCAAAATAGAGTGGTTGCCATGGAAAGATCATACTCAAATAAGAAGACCTTTCCTCCAAAGAATAAGTGACAGAAGAAAGGACCTCCTTAGGATGACAGAATACCTCATCATCTAGAAACAACCAATATGTTTGAAGAAGTTCCTCCATATTGTAGACCATGTGATGCATTACATGAAGAATCTACATGTTATGTAGCTTGTCAAGCCTTAGAACAAGAGTTTCTTGGAAGCAACACTAGTGATGTTTTTACAAGCGAGCCTGAGTTTATCAACACAATAGGACATGTTCACCAATTCTCTAAAGAATCATAGAATCAAGCTAGACAGTATAGCTAAGAAAAGGATAAACTAAGTAAAGTATATGGTGAAATGCCTACTCTTAAAGTTGTGAAAGGAAGAGTCGTGGCAAGGGTAGCTAGAAAACACATGAACAAAGACAGGGTATTGATCCAAATTGGATCAATATATAATTTGTCATCTATTTTGGTGTTTTATGGGTGGAATGATTGGATGAAATGGTTTGTTGGGCCCATTTTAAGAGCATGTTTTACTTATCAAATTCGGCGTCCAGAACCTTCTGGGGCTTGTTTGAGGGATTAAACAATGTATTTTGGGGTCCAAACTTCACAGACTACGTCTATGACCCCCCTCGATGTTATTCTTGTAGGGACCCTAACCTAGGTCCCCAGTCTTGTTTTAATCTCCCAAAAAAATCTATCTTTTTTACTGTTTACTTTCTATTTCATGTTATGTTTTCTTGTTTCTGTAGGATCTATTGGTGGTAAAAATGGTATTTACAGTCCTGAATTTTTTTTTTTTTTGAACTTCTAACATCAATAACAAGTTTTCATTTTCAACACCATACATATGAGATTGCAATTTACCATAATAATTTCTTAAGTTACATGATATTTCATAAGTAAAATTTACAGAGTTAAAATCCATTTATACCTGACTGAAAAATACCTGTAGATAGCTAGTAAATCCACCCTTGTTGTTGTCCCCTTTGCTGTTAACTTTGGTTGAATGCCTTGCTGTTTCCCTGCAACCAAAACCTTCCCCAAAACCCTGAAACTCAACCAGCCCAAACAGTTTTGCCACCCTGCCAACTGGCGAGGTCTCGCCGACCACCCAGCTCCAAAGGTACCCCTTTGGACCACCGAGCCCAAACCGAGTACAAACCAACCTGTTATTCCCTTCAGAAAAATCTCCAACAAAAACCCCCTTTCAGCTCTACTCTGAAAATTTTATCTCTGCTATCAAACCTTCTTCCAAAATCTCCCAAGGTAAAGATGATCTCCCTTCCCCTCACTTCTCCACCTTATCCCCCGTTTTGCCGACCTTCTTCCCTGCCATTAATACCTTATCCTAAACATAAATGTTTTAGTCTCCAAGTCTTTCCTCGAGCCCATCCCATGACTCCCATTAATAATTTAAAATAATATTAAAATGTGTTGGTTGGGGGTCACTTCTCAACCATAACTCCTCAATAAATTATATTAACCCATTTCATTTATTTTATCATAGTTGACTTTACGATTACATAATTCACAATTTTAATTAATATTCTTATTAATTAACTCAATACAATTTAACACTTTTTTAATAAAAGCACATGGTATTATTTGTAATTTACACCATGGTTTTTAAACAACTACAATAACATTATAATTAATGAGTAATGTATCAATTAAACCTTATTCTTATTTTAAATTAATTAATTAATATTGTTTGGTACATAATTAATCTTACCCTTCCAAGTTAATATTATGAATACACATTTATATTAATTAACTAAATTAACTAAGACTTAATCATTTCCTAGTTCCATATAATTTGCACCCTAATTTATAATTAAATTAATTAACAACAATTGCTAATGACAATGATAGTTTTATTGTCATCAATTAACATTAATAACATATAATTAATATTACCCCAACAATTTAATATTAACCTAATTGACATGATAATTACTTTTAACTTTTTAACCCTTAGTCTTACTAAATAAATTTAATAGCCATCAATCAAGCATTCTAATTAATTGCATTAATTACCACTTAGGTTAACCATAGCTCATTTATTACTCAACACTAATTAATCATTAATGGACAATAATTAATCATTAATCAACATTATTAACCTTAATTGACAATAATAACACTGGTCAACAATAATTAATTGTTAATCATTAATAATTAACAATATTATTCAACAATATTTCACACAATCATAAATATGTAGGCGAGTTATGTAAGCGCAGCTATTGCTTACATACCTCGCGTAAGTACACTAACAGTAATAAATCACACACATCAATCATACTCACGAAATTGTTGTTCACTGACACAAGTTTTAAACATAGTTTGCAAGGAACAATCCATTAACTAACTGCATCTTATTAAGTTACGACAATTCATACATTACCGAGTTACGACACATAATCAATCAAGGGTTTTCCATAGACACAGTTAGATCTAGTTTCCATCCCGACTCCAAGCTACCACTATCTACCTACATCATCACTAACTTCCACATCCTATGCTTCCCACTGCTGGACTACCCTGAAGTGTCAATCCATGACCGGCTCCAGCAAGAACCCATAAGCGAAAGTGTCGACTACATTGATCAAGCTTCCCCAGCAGGAAACCACCAGTCATCATCACACACCTTGGGGAGCGCACCGTAGCACAACCCTCCCATGACTTTGGGTTTCGGGGATAAACGGTGGGTAAAGCCTCCACCCCCCTAATGGAACAAGGGACTATGTCTACCCGACATAATAACAACGTTGCATTTGTACTCGGTTTGTCATCATATAACCAATCTGGGTGGTTGAGTTTCCTGGAACCCTACCCCACCCATGTCATAATATACATCATAATAAACAACATAATAAACATGCGAAAGTAAATAATGCATCACTCGCATACCATTTATCTTTCGAAGTCCATGTCCCTGAGGTCCTCCCACCTCATAGGATCCAACTATTACTTAGCCTTTTAACCTGTAGGTTAGTCTTTGACATACAGTCTAGAATATCGTGCATAAATCCTCAACATGTACACATACATTTCATCACAACATAACGACAATAAATTCATTTATTTGCCATGCACCTGGCATAACATTCATTTATTCGACATATAACTGTAACGATATCCACGTACCCATCATTCAGTAATTTGCATAAATGAGACATATTAAATACATGATACATATCTAAACATGACTACCAATCATAATACTAACATCACACACACACACATATATATCAGCAAAATAATAGAACCACATGTCCACAGTGTCGTCAAGTCGACGAAGTCTCACAATCAAACAAATACAACATATAATAGTAGTTCAGGTAGTAATGCAAAATAGGGTGTTACAATTCTATACTCCGAGACCTTTCCGACACTGCAAAGAACACCTCAAATGGAGTTTGTATGAGGAAGTTATGCCACCCACAAGTTGACCTATCCAATTGAACACCATGGTATTGAGTGGATTCAATGTCATCTCTCATTACACACACATGTGGAGCTAGTCGCGTGTGGACTTTCAATAACATTCTAGAGGGTACAAAACCTAGACCTTAATTGGGAGTTGAGGCATGTACACACCCTAAAACTATCCCAGACAACTATCAAGCTATGTTAAATACTAGGACCTTAGGAGGAGAAGGGGTTCCATACTGATGATGTTATTGTAGTGTTTCATAGTTTAGCAATAGTAAGGGAGTGGATATTAGAGTAGAACAAAGGAAGTAGGAGATCTTGTAGTAGTTGTTCAAGCCGAAATGCCAGAGGTAACTCCATAATGAGTACACCTTCTTTGTATTTGCATTGCATATTGGAGAAGAAAATAGTAAGGCATAGTCTTCACTTCTTGCTGGGATTTCCCCATAGTGAGTTTTCTGAGGGTATATCTCGTGTTATTTGTGTGGATGTGTCATTTTTTTCTAGTTATTTTCCTTTTAGCTCTAGTTTAGTTATCATTATATGGAATTAAGCTAACGCAAAGAGTTAAGTTGTAAGATCCGTTGTGACGAACTGTTCCAGTGGAATATCCACAACAATTTATGGACCATATTGGTATCAGAGTAGTTTTCTTTTGGGTTTTGTGGGAAATTGCAGGATCTAGGAGTTGGCGGAATAAATAAAAAGTCTTCAAACCCTATCCATGACGGATGTATCCACAAAAGTCCTTAGGGGGCGAATATGAAAAACGATTTAGAAAGCTAGAAGTACAAGTCGTTGATATCTCACACAATATGTCAATCCTCATGGCAACTCTAGAGAGCAAGTTTGGACCTTTTGGTGATTTTAGAGGCTCTAACTCAGAGATCAGATCATAAGGGGAATCGAGAGACAAAAGTGACCTAGAAAAGGAGCCAAGGAAAGAGCCTGAGAAAGAGTAGCCAAGTTCCAGTGCCATTACCACTTCCCAACCGTTATTTAAGATGGAAGCGAAAGTGGATATCAAGCCCTACTAAGGTGAGATCGATGCTTTAAAGTTGAATCATTGGTTGTAGCGATTTGGGGTCTATTTTAGTATCCATAACATAGATGAGGAGCATAAGATTTCATTTGCTCGATGGAAATTATAGGGCCATGCATTAACATGGTGGGAAATCCACAGTGAGGCACTTAGGCTAGAGGGTGATCTGCTAGTAACTAAGTGGGAGGATTTCAAATCCCTCATAAGTCCTAATTCTACCCTATCGGGTATGTAGAGGACCAATGGATCCGTTGGCATTACTTCGGGCAAAGGCAAGGCCAAAATGTCCAAAAGTACACCATCAAATTTAGAAAGATGGCTATTATGTTGGGTATCTCACCTAGAAATCCAGATGTCCTCAAGTATCTGGGGGGGTATACATAGTCATTTATGGAAGCAAGTGATGCTCTTCAAGCCCAAGAAAATTGACGAGGCCTGAGTGCAAGCACAATACCTAGAGAATATAGGACACAAGAAGAAAATTTGAAATGATAGACTTGTGACATTTGTATTATTTTCTTGGCCTCCAAATCCTTCAAACCAAAGAAGATTTTTTTCTTTCTTAATCTAAGTATGCTTGTGACCTTCGTTGCTTTCACATGGAAGATTGTAAACCAACCCCATCTCCTTCCAGTCTAGAGTCAAACTTTCTAGCACTAGCACTTCACTTGAAATATATGCTACCTTATATTGTTAGCTAGTCGATAGTCTCTTGTACTTGACTCATACTCGTCTTGATATTTTATTTGTTATTGGTCTTGTTGCTCGCTATATGCAAACACCCCATGAAAGCCATTGGAAAGCAACAAAAAGGATACTTCGACATATCCAAGGTATAGTTCGATTTGGGAATCATTACAATTTAGGGGGGACTCCTTTGTTGGTTGGTTTCGCTAATTCACATTGGGTCAACGACCCTGATGATCAAAAGTCTACTACAATATATGTTTTCAATCTTGGTTCTAGACCTGCCACTTGTGCTTGTAAGAAACAACAAGCTCTTGCTCTTTTTTCAGCAGAAGCAAAGTATCGAACTGGAGTTAATGCAAATTAGGAAGCCTTGTGCTTTCGGCCAATCCTTTCGGAGTTTGGATTTGAGCAACAACATCCGACTACCCTTTGGTGTGACAATCAGAGTACCATCAAGCTCACCAAAGATCCAGTTCAACATCAACGCAACATCCACATTAGGCTACACATGCACTTCATCAGAAAGCTTGTTCAAGATCACATTCTCAAAGTGTTGTTTTTCCCTATAGATGATCAAATTACAAACATCTTCACAGTCTCTTACAAAAGCAGAAATTTCTAAACTTCGATCTATGTTAAGAGTCCATGAATTTATCATTAAGAAGGGATAAACTCTAATGCCTCCTTCCTTCTTCTATAGTGTCACTTTTGTAAACCCTTCAATCCTATCCCAAACGGTTGTTCTTAAGGGGGGATGTTAGTATATTTAGACACTTAGGAGTTAGTTAAAATCAACTTGGTATAATGCGTCTTTAGGCGAAGTATATTTCTTTAGTATGCATTAGTAATTATGTAATTTGACGATCATGATATGTTCTAGACATAGAGTGATCTAACGGTTCATCTCACTTCAATATTAATGGCTATTGATCCATGGCTTAACACCTGATTGGTCCATGGTATCTATTTAAAGAGCATGGAGGGCCATCTACTCGATGATTGATTGTGAGAAACTCATTGTAACATTTTTTTTTTCGGCATAATAAATTGCCTCAAGTAGCTATTTGGTTGGGGTCGTGGATTGTTTCCTTCTTTGAGGGTATTAACCATGTAAAAACATCAATGTGTTTACCTGTGATCTCTTTGTGTGCGTGGTTTTTGACGGTGTTCTATCTTCTGAAAATATTTTGTGTTAGTCGAACAAAGACTAGATTTGACTTGATTGAGGTTGACATGTAGTACCCCTAAATTAGACACTGGATGAGGCTATTAAGAAAGTAGTCTCCACACATGAGCATGACAAAATACTCAAAACAAGGTGGGTGACCTTGTTACTTTTATAACCTTGAATATTAAATAAGACATCTCACATGATGTGTTACAATGAGGTATGTTGCCACCGAAAAGCACACATGTTCCAACCCACATGTCTTCATGAGGAGCCACCTTTGCTTGATTTCTGAACATTACTCCTTGTACTTCACAGTATATATGGAGCACCCCTTTTCCCCATAATCATTTTCACCCTAATAATCTAAAATTGACCAAGAGAATTGGACAACAATTTTCTTTACAACAGCAAGCACTATTCCATCTTTTACTCCACGACACTGGTCTTTTCATTGTATTTGCCATATTTTAAGTTCTCTATCTTATGTCGTGAATGTATTCATATTTATGCTGTTGATTTGATTTAAAGTTGCAATAGCTTGTGTCTGTTATTAGTCATCATTACAAAAACTCCTAAAAACAACTTGCTTCCATCCGTAACAATAAACTCATTTTAAGAGCCTTAGAAACTATTTTATTAGGGTCTACCCCCCTTGGATTCGTTAAGAGTTTGCCTAAACAGATGAGTCAGGATCAAGTGATAGCACCTGACTCGAGACTTGCCCCCAAGGACACACCTAGCAGCTTTGAAAGATTTCTATTGCATTTCCCCCGGGTGTGCTTTTCGGTGGCAACAAGGTAAAAGTCCCTTTATATAGGGATTAGTTCTAGGTTAACTAGCATTAACCACTGCATTAATGAGGGACCATTACATCTAATAAATAAAAAATTACCTTGGTGGAACATTAGTTACACCAACAAATCCTATAATGGCTCTAAAGTACATAGAAATGTCAAGTCATCTCAATACAATGAAAGGAGTTTTTTTTATCTTACTACTATTGAGAACAAGATGATTAACAATTTCTAATGGACTAGTTCATATTTTATTCATCAAATTACTTAAAAACAACCACAAAAAGCAAAATAGCACTCTATCTATGACTAAACCTATAGTGCCAAATACAATTAGCAGCAAAATCATATGCATATTGAGAAAACTAATATTGCAAGAAAATCCTTGGAACAATCACCATTTTCTTCATACATTTCATTCCTTAAATGGGAATTTCTTCATAGGCATCTTAACCATCAAAGTTGATTGTACGAAGATAATAGTTAAAGTAAAATATATCATAAATCCTTAAAGTTGGCATGCGGTACAAAATAGAGCAAAAGGAAGAAAACAAAAAAATAATAATGCAAATTTGCTAAATTTGTTTCTTAATTTTTACAATATAGTGTCAAAGTTTATTATTAGCTTTATTAGTGGTCATGTCATGTGCTCAATTATTTCCTGAATTTTTTTAATTTTTACAATATAGTGTTAAAGTTTATTATTAGTTTTATTAGTGGTCATGTCATGTGCTAAATTATTTCCTGAATTTTACAAAAAGTGTCAAATTTTATCATTAACTTGATTAGCAGTTATAAAGATTTTGAAATGGAAATCAATCAAAACATATTAAATATATACACATATTCACATTAACACACATGAGGTGCTTAGTGAGAAATTTACATTAACACATACGAGGTGCTTAGTGAGAAATTTTAAAGAGCGGGGTGTTTAGTGAGAAATTTATATTAACACACACTAAGTGCTTAGTGAGAAATTTTAAAGAGTAAATACAGTTAAAGGCTAAACATAGACACATATTCACATTAACACACACGAGGTGCTTAGTGAAAAATTTACATTAACACACACGAGGTGCTTAGTGAAAAATTTACATTAACACACACGAGGTGCTTAGTGAAATTTTTTAAAGAGTAAATACAGTTAAAAACATGAGACTTTGTACATATAAATATATTGAAACAAATATAGAATACATTACTTTTCTTCCATTATAAATCTTAACTATAAAATAAAATACCTAACTTACCAGCAAGAGAACCTAACTTACCAGCAAGAGAATAGTATAAATCTTAACTATAAAATAAAATACCTAACTTACCAGCAAGAGAATAGTAATTGCTTCCATAAATTCCCATATATTGCTTCCACAAGTTTCTTTAGTTTGTAAAGGACATTATACATACAATATAAACTGTTAATAAGAAACAAGAGAAGGTCCAAACATTTTCGTTTCCATTTTATATGTATACGAATCTCATGGACTTTTACAACCGTATAGGATTAACATCAAGTAATTGTGGAAAACTATACACTCAATTCATTTTAAAAGCTTCGATTCTATTTCCTCCAAGGTCATTCCTTTTGTTTCTGGAACCAAAAAGATGATGAAAAAGAAGGCCACCACGTCAATTATGCCAAAAATTAAGAAGAGAACTGCAGTACCAAGCAATACCTGCAACAATAATAAAATCATTTATAGACTCTACTTTAGAAAATGCTTCATATGGTTGTTCATTAATAAATTAATAAATTTGTAAAATAAAATAACTGAACGTTGAAGATGAATACATTTGTTCATTAACAATGTAAAGATATTAAAATAAAATTAAAAACAACCATATTTTGGTTTTGCATAACAATAAAAAATAATATACAATAAAGAAAATATACAATCAAGAAAATATACAATCATTTTGGAATTATCAAGTTTTATTTTGGAATTAGGTGGGAGGTGTCATTAATTTAATGGTGTTTTTAATTATTTTGTGGTTAACATTGACCAAGATTTAATGAAATCAAAATATTTTTAGTAATTTTTTTAAAATTATTAAATTTAAAAGAAGGAATTAAACCTATTAACTCGCATTTTCTAAGATTGCGAGGTGGAATTAAATCATTTAATTTTATGAAATAAAATGCAAATCAATGTAAATTTATAATAAATCATATTTCATAAAATGCAAATCATTATTAAAATTGATTGATAAATTTATAATAAATAAAAATAATATTTATTAATGACCACCTTACGCTTTTCCACAATCATCAATCAATCCAAGCATCCACATAGGATGTCATTTTCCATTGATATTCCATTTCCTTTACATTTGAAAGGTTCCATTGCTTCACTAGCCAAGTTCCTAGGGATTTTCGCATGCTTGGATGGTAGTCCCTTTTCTGCATGTCGTTGACATTTACAGAGTAAATAACCCTCATTTCTGTCGCCATTTTCATATATTTCAACTTTAAATGTCAACAAATTTCATATTGACAGGTATTCATATATGAACTCCTCCCACCATAGAGAAATCTGGCATTATCTGGATTCGCACAGTTTTATTATGTGTTTAATCTGTGAGTTCTATAATTATTTATTCCCGTTAATCGTCCACATTCACTATTTATCGACAGAGCTGTTTAGAATTGCAAAGAAACGAAAGGTACGGATCCATGTTTTTGTTTTCCCTGGTTTCCTTGCTCCAAATAACCTACATGTCTACTGAAATACACCCATGTTTAAATAAGTCTTTCCCAATGCCGATTCGCCCGACCATAGAGAAACAGATTGTCCAGCCAAATATATAAGCAATCTTACTCACTGATTGCTTTGTTTATTTAAATTACTATTACAACGTAGAGAAGATACTCATCCAATCAGTGACTAGTTTACGGAGTAAGCTAAATTCTAGACAATTTGCATCCAAAATTTGATGATTTTTTAGGCCAAAATCCTGCTGAAATTGTTGAAATGGCAGTTTTGAGTTGTTGGAATTGAATAATCTGAGTGCCCCTAGGGTGAGGACACTGCACTCATTTCTACACTCAAAATTGCAATTTGACCAATCAAAATCGCAATTTCAGCAACACATCACATCGCCGGATTCCAGAAAAAACGCCGAAAAGGTGCAAATCATCTAGAGAGTTTAGTTTACTTCCTAGTTTACTGCTATCTTAGTAATTTTGGTTTCATCCAAGTTGCAAAAACTGTTTGTAAGAGTAAATAGACCATGGTTTGTAGGAGGAAATAGACCACAAAAATCATCTCTGGAAACGACAAAAGATCAAGAATAAAATTTTATTGTCTTTTCTTAACTATGAGAGCTTAGCACCCTCCCAAGAGTATATGTAACAATCCACAAGCTACATATACCAATAATTCATACGTCAGCCTGGGCTATGATGGGTCAATATACCAATAATTCATAAGTCAGCCTGGGCTATGATGGGTCAATATGTGCAACCTTGCTGGAATTGAATCTGTAATCTTTTTGAAGATAACACATGTTCTTAACAATTGAGCCTATTCAGGTACACTAGAATAATAATCTTTACTATTTCTTATAATGAAAGATCCTTATTAGATTAGGATGAGCTTTATATCCAATCATGTGCCCATTGAAAATATCGCCTTGACTGTGACAAGTATATACTATTCTGGAATCCAGCACCCAGAACTGCGAACAAAAGCGCAAAGTATTTGCCTAGATACATCTAAATATCCAGATTGGCTTCTCCGCAACCTATTAAATAGAAGCTTAGTAAGTAAATTTAAAAAAACATTGCTGCAATCACGATTCGGTGTAAAAGATATCCGGATTATCTTCTTCCCAACCTACTAAATAGAGTTTTAGCTAATAAATTAAAGCAAAAACGGCATTACTCTGATCACGTTTCGCTTGTTAGTAAGTAAGAAATAAATAAGAAATAAGGATGGGTAAATTGTTTTCTCTCCGTATATATTCCTGGATTGAGCATATGACCTTTGGTGTGAATTAAGAATGGATAGTGTAATTTATTAGTATTCCCTTATGAAGTATTCACATATTGGTGAGATTTCTTTACTTCATGGAAGAGGGTAGGATTCGTGTTATGGGTACCATTTAATTGAACTCGTCAAAATTTAAATATAAAGATACATTCATATATAACGATACATACAATAATCAACAAATTTTTATAATTGGACAAATCTCGTCTCTTTAGTATATAGTTGGTTTTAACCAGCAGCTTAGTTTATCCAAGTTCGAACCTTACAAAGTAGTTGAGAAAAGACACTTCAAAATCTGAAATCCCATGCAATCTACAAATCAATCTGTAGAAAGAAAGAAGAAAGAAAATATTTTAACGTCCACGGCCTATGGGACAGACCACTTCACATGCCGTTTTCTGCAACTCAATCATTTGCCTGTTCAACCTGATGATGAGAGCCCCCAATTTTTCCACGGTCCTCTCATTGAATAAATTATTCCAAGATTTATCTGCCAAGACACTTGCATACCTGTCCCTACTTTTCTTAAAGGCTTCACACTCTAAAATGAAATGTTTTTCTGTCTCCACTTTACAAAAGGTGCAGAAAATACACTCTTTCTTCCCAAACTTCTTTTGGCCTTTTCCAGCGCCCGGTCTCACAACGGAGTTGATGGGAATTAGTTCTTAATTGAACAATAAGTATTTTGGCCCCAATGTACACCTTTTGATGCTGACTGTAGGTAAGATTAAACTCTTCAATATAGTACTTTTTCTTTCTCCCTAACTCTATATCCCAAGTTCACTTGTGGAACTTATTGATAACAAAAGCCTTTATCTCTTTACTATTCGTGGGGCACATGTTCAAGCACATATCCCATTTACTAAGCCATTTAATATTTTGCCGCATCCAAGTCTTCTTTCTTTTGCACAATAAGTCTTTGAAGACGGCCTTGGGCCATCTACCTTCTTCCATTTGCTCAACTCTTTTTAGATATCTTATTAGTCGCACCATAGCAATTGCTTCAATAGAAGCAACCCCCATTTCACTCAGCATGATCTCGTATGGCATTGAACTCTTAATTTTGAACATGCTTGTAATCATGTGTTTTTGAATCTTCTCTATTTGCCTCCACTGTAAGTTAGAGGTACTGCTGGCCCATACTTCACAACCATCGAGTACAACCGGGATCACTAAAAGACCAAAAAGGGTTTGCATATTTTTCCAATCCCATAGCTCTGCCTCTCTGCATCTATTTTGGAGAGCATAAAACGCTTTCCAACCTACCATAGTTCTTTTTTTTTCTGCAACTTTCCCAACTCAAATTTTTATTGAGGTCGATTCCGAGGTACTTGTAATCTGCCACTTCTTCAAGAGTGTTGTTTTCAAAGTAGAACTTATGTTGTTTATGTTTTCTTTTGCTAGAGAAAACTACTACTTTCATCTTGATAGTATTTACTTGCATACCCACTGTTCTACAAAAGTGTTCAAGGGAAATCAAGTGCTCTTGCAATCCAAGAGCAGCCTTAGCAATCAGAATAAGGTCATCTGCATACAAAAGAAGCCTTATCACAAACTCACCCACGAGGGCGCCATCCCCATCCTCTAAGTTTAACCACTCTTCAAGTTTGTCAATATATAAGCCAAAAAGGGTAGGAGATAATGGGCACCCTTGCTTGACCCCGATATCACTTTTGAAGCTTTCAGAGATACCATCTGATGTTTTGATTTTGACTTTGACCTCCCCATATAGCCTCTGGACAACTGCTCTAAGATGTATAGGAACCCCAAGTTCCTCCATTCTGTGCCAAAGATTATCTCTAGGAACCGTGTCAAAAGCTTTTTTGAAATTGACAAAGTAACAAAAGGCTTCCTCTTTATCCTCCCACACTTTTTCAATGATGTGGCTTAAAGTTATACCGTGATCCACTGTGGAATGTTTAGGTCTAAAACCTGCTTTCCCTTTAGCACGCTTGCCCTTTTCTTCCACCCACTTGCTAATTCTATTTTTTAGCATACTTCCAAATAGCTTTGCAAACAAGGGGTTTATCATTATGGTCCTATAGTTGGAGGGATCGTTGACATCTCCACTCTTGAAAAGAGGTATTGCGAGGCTAGTTGACCAATCTGTAGGGAATCCTCGCTGAATGATGTTGTTAAAGATTCCCGTAATGTGAGGTGCAAGAGTTTTTGAACCCCACTTTAGGTATTATGCTTGAAGTTCTATTAAATCTTTGGCTTTTCCAGCACCCAACTTCTTAATTCCCACCTCAATCTTTTGCACGGTGAAAAGCTTAGTAATGGTGGTGGTGTTCACTAAGGGGGGGTGGGGGGTCAACCTTAAGATCCCGCTCATAAAGTTGCCTTGCATATTCAAGCCACTGGTCCGCTGTAATATTATTTTCAGTTTGCTTCTTGCTCACTTGAAGTTCCTTCCAGAAAAGTTTGGGGTTATTTTTTCCAAGAAAGATTAGTTCTTCCCTCCTTGAGACCATGAAATCAACTTTTTTCTTTCTTAAAATCTGCTTGTAACCTTTTAAGTCTTTTTCTTTCCGGCTTGACTCTCTCCACATTCTCCTTGCTTTTTTGCACTCCTCATCGAACCAAGCATTAACCGAAAAGCAATTTGTTTCAGGTTTCCTATTTTTTGCTCTTTTGCATTTTGTGAGTGCCCTTTGAATTAAATTAGTTAGCTGCTGATTATTAAGGCCCTCAGACAGAATTTCCTCCTTCTTACAAAGCTTCTCTAGCGCTGTCCTAAAGATATTACAGTTTTCTTGAGTCGAAAGAATTCTGTCCTTTGTTGGAGGTTGTTGAATGTGCTGATTTTTTGTCCCAAACTGCTGCTTTTCAGTCCAAGAAAGACTTAGATTGATCGGTTTGTGATCAGATTTTAAATCCCAAAGCTGTTCACCGATCATAAATTCCTCCATTTTCTCACCATAAGCCATGTGAACAAATTGCATAGTCCACCACACTTGCGCCATTGTAAGTATTACAAGTGAAATTACCAGAATTTACCCATGTAGTCAAGCCATTGCAAATTACTAAGTCAAAAGTCCCACATAAGGTAAGCAGCGGTTCTCCAAAGAGATTGCAGCTTTTGTTGTCCTTTGAAATTTTTGTCCATTGATGATTTCTTTCTTCCGTAAGCCAAATAGGGTTGCAATCTTCCTTCTGACAAAGAATGCTAGCTTGTTCACTTGCAGTCCTGGCGTTAAAATCCCCTACTAGAAGGACTTCACCTACCTAAGAATACTCCGCAATATCGTTTTTTAAGGCTGCAAAAGGGTCTTTATGGTCGAGCCCCCTCCTTTTGTAAATTTTTGAAATTTGTGGGGTGAAGTAGCATGTTGCAATTCTAATGACATGTCCATTTTCTGATATTTTAAACCATATGAATTGTTTATTTGAGTCTTCCCTTTCTAGCTAGATGCAACGATCTTTCTTTTTCTTCACTAAGACCATGATACCTCCGTGAACTTTTGTTGAAGTATTGTAACTTCTAAGAATATTCTATTTGTACTTTATTATCCGGAGATGTTTTATTCCTCCGTCGGGACATTATTAATCATCTGGAGATGTTTTATTCCTCCGTCGGGGTGTTACAACTAGGGTTATTAGCTATGTTGCACTAGCTTTGGGGACGAGGGAACAACAGGGACGGGGGAACGTGTCCCTGGTACGGCTAGAGCGCACCCCCAATTTTTTCAAGGGACGGCAGGTTGGGGACGGCAATTATATATATATATATATTAAAAAACTTTTAAAAGTTAGAATTCACCATATACATTTGTAGTTGCTTGTAAGCACAATAGTCTATACTATATAGTATTATGCACATCTCTTACACTTGCTAGTTTTGAAAAAGCTCAGGAAAATAAGAAAAGCGCTGAGTGACATTCCATTATTGGCACTTGAACATGAACAAAATGTAGTTTAACTTTAAGAAATTTAACTTTAACTATTGTCAATCTGCATTAAGGTCTATGAAGGGCTTATGAGAAGAATGCTCATCTCTATGACAACATTTCTTCCTTATGTTTATTGTTTATGATGATTAGGTTAAAAAACATTCCCTTTTCAGCAGGTTTTGTAGATTTTTACATTTGTGTTGAAAACCATTACAAAACACTTTGGGATATACATGCTTGCATTCTGTAAAAAGATTAGATTCATATTTTAGATTAAGAAGGATATTGAATAGGAATTTATTTAAATGTTTAGTACCCAATTTAAGTCTTTACTATCCATTCATTTTCATAATGCTTAAGGTTGGTATGGCGGAAAAGTTGGACTTGAATAACTACTGGACACCTATGTACAATATGTAAAAACTAAGATGACCCAAAAAATGAGAAGGACAAGAGCAATACCCAAAAGGATCAAACCTTTGAGTTGTTGCATTTCTTAGCTTGATAAAATGGAGGCTTTGTTGCTTGTAATGATGTTGGTAAAAAAACAATAGTTAAATCACTAGAAACCCAAATCAAAGTCCATCATACACAACACATTTTGAGCCGCAACTTGTATAAATTCAAATTTAGATTTAACATAATATAAAAAATATGGATGGGATAGATGATCATACTGTCCAATCATCAATCTCCATTGTCAAAATTGAAGACATGATCCAGAACATCTTCAAAATCTGCTTAGGACATATTTCAAATTCACTTAGAATGTCTCAAAAATCTGCCCAGAAGTCCCTGAAATATATTGGGTACGTTTTGGGTACGGCCAACAAGTCCCCAAGTCCTCGATGAAGTCCCCAACAAATTGGGGAAGTTTCCTAGGGGTCCCCAAGTCCCCGAAACGCGGGGACGATGGGTACGAGGCTTGTTTGGGGGGGGACGGGTCCCCGTGCAACGTAGGTTATTAGACTCTCTTAGTGGGGTCGGCCTTGAGTTAAGTTATTAGGGATTATTAGACTCTCCTAGGAAAAGTCGACACAGTTAGGGTTAAAAGTCAAGTGAAGTAAAGTATAAATAGAGGAGGTGTGTTCCTCATTTAGCACACTCTCACTCACTTGTGAAACTCGCATAGGAGAGAGAGAGAGAGATCTGCGAAGGAGGAGAAGGAGCTCTTGTTGGGGATTACATCTTTGTATTTGTTGATCATCTATATTGAGGAAGTTTTGCTGGGTTTTCTACCCCATGAGGGTTTCCCAGGATAAATCTGTGTCTATTTTGTGATTGTGTTTCTTTCAGTGATCCTTATTATGCCCTTGTTGTGAATTTTATGCTAAACTTAACATGGTATCAGAGCTAGCCTGAATAGGACATCTTTCACAAGGTGAAAATCTCTCTCTTCTTCCTCCAGTGAGAAATTAGGGTTTTTGCAAAAGTTGGAATTTTTGGAATCTGATTGCATGGCTAGATGCTCCTCCTCAAAAGCGAAATTTTGAGCCCTAGATCCAAGTTTTTGAGTGGGTAGAACCTCGGGATAAGTCAAACCCTAGTTTGACTTTTGGACCAGTGAACCAAAAAAGCTGCGAACCAGTGAAACAGTGAACCAGAAAAACTGCGAACCAGCGAACCAGTGAACTAGAAAACCAGCGAACCAGTGAACCATAAAATTGCTGCAGGTCCGAATTTCGCTGGTCAAGTTTGAAGGGTGAAAAGTTGAAGTTTCATAAATCAAGTACACCAATCAACTCAATTCAGTCAAGCACATCTCCTGGTAACGTTTATTTTGCATTTTAAGAATTTTCAATTTTTAGTGACCTCCTGGATAAGATGGCCCCAAGCACTAAGCTTGAGGATAAGCTAGAGGGCATAGAGAATTTCCCGGCATGGAGATATAAGATTGGTATCATTCTTGAAGAGAATGATCTTGCCAAATACATCAAAGATGAAGTTGCAGAACCTAGGGAAGATGAAGCTAAAGAGAACTACAAGAAGGACATGATTAGGGCAAAGAGAACCATTGTTGATTCTATCAAAGACCACTTGATCCCTCAAGTGTCATCCAAGAAGACCCCAAAAGAAATGTATGATTCCCTAGACAGAATGTATGAAGGGAGGAACATCAATAGGAAGATGAACCCTAGAGATCAATTGAAGAGCACTAAGATGAGTCAAGGAGAATCCATTCAAGATTACTTCACAAGGGTCTCCCAGTTCAAGGAACAACTAGAAGCCATGGAGACTCCCTTGATAAAGATGAACTAGTCATGACTGCTCTCAATGGTCTCACTAGACCTTGGGATTCATTCATCCAGACCATGTGTGCCAGAAAGGAAAGCATGAAGTTTGATATTGTATGGGAGGATTGCATTCAAGAAGAGGCTAGAGTAGCCAATAGAGAAGCCTTACTCAAAGAAGATAATCAAGCATTAGCCACCCATACCAAGAGAAGAAGAAGTCAATCCAACTTCAAGAAGGAAATCCACAACGAATCTCAACCTCCACAAAGGTTTCAAAAAAGAAGAAGAACCAATCTAGAAAGAGATCATTCTTCATTCCAATGTTTCAATTGTCTCAAAATATGACACATTGTTAGAAATTGTCCTTCAAAGAAAAAGAAGGGTTTTCACCACAGAAGACATCAAGCACATCTAGCAGAAGATGATAGTCAAGAAGAAGAGGAGGAAAGACCTCAAAGAAAAAGAGCTAAGGTAGAAGAAGAAGATGGAGAAGAATATGTTCTATTCTCTACACTCTCTAGGTCCTGTTATCACCTAAGCTGTAGTTACCCCTATGGATATATCCACTCATTGATGGCAATAGGAAAGGGCAACTCAAAGGTGCAACCACGATCACCTCGACCTCCAATGGATTGGTTGTCACGCCAGTCGAGGCAACCTTCACTTTATGTTGTCTAGCCCAGACAGCAAAGGGGGAGACCCAATCTACTCCCGACAGGAGAGATCAAAACCAAGACACCAAATCAGGTTAATTCTAAGTGAAGTAAGGTGTATGGTTTATCCTAGACCTTAGGGTGAAGTCACAAGACAAGTGGGGGATTCAAAGAGTATAGCTTTGGTTCATAGTTGATGTGGGAGTGACTTATAATATTTGAAATGAGATCTAGGATTAGAGTACTAGTTCAATGTTGGAAAATCCACTGCCTTGGGAACCATGTCCAATGCAGGTTAGTTTAGGGGTTGAATTGGGGCTAACTAGTACAAGTGACAAGCTTGACCATGATACATGATGGCTTCAAGGGTTTAGTTCACCATGCAAAGGTCAAACCACAAGTTAATCCAACAATCTAGGAAAGTCGAATTGACTTGGAGAGAAACCAGTGCCTTGGGAATTGGGATAATGGAGTCAAAGTAGGGTTGAATTGTGGTTAAGGACTCATATGGCATGAGACAAGTGGGCAATTAAGGTCTTGATGGATGAATAGGTCTAGATCTAGATTTGACCAAAGTGGACCACAATCCCTTAAAATAAGGAATGCTATCCCCAAGGCAAGATTTGACAAGATGACACACTAGACCTAGGTTTTGAATTATTCCCGTTCCGAATCCACTGAAATCTCAAGTACCCATGTCCTAGAAGTGGACAAACTCCCTTCTCCAAGGTGGTGCGACTTTACCCAAGGAGGCCTAAAAGTGGGGTAAATGGGGTCAAGACAAGTCCGATGACATCCAAACTTTAGATCCGGGTAGGTTAGTCAAGTAGGAGTGTGGATCTATAATTTCACGGCAATCCGACGGCTAGATCTTACTAGATCTGGGTTTAAATATACCAAGTGGTCCAAAATGGGGATTAAATCCCTTAAAATGTGGAATAGGGCCCACAAGGCAGAAATCAGAAAAGTGACAATCTGGGGGTAGGTTATTTGATGTGTAGATTATGAATCAAGCGGGATCTCAACTACCCACCACCTAGATCTAGGTCAACTCACCCTCACCAAGAAGTGCGCCCTTGCTTGGGAAAGCTAGTTTGGCTTGGGAAGAGGGTCAAACGGAAGCCAATCCTCACCAAACTATAGATGCGGGATGCCGTGGATGCTATAGAGGTGGGTTTTCAATATTATGCCCAACAACCCACTAGATCTAAGTAGATCTGAGAAAATGTAAAATGGGGGTTTTGAAGTAATTATGGTTTTATCAATTTAAGAGCTATGTCAATGGATTGGATCAAGATAAGAGAAACAAACCTGTGGATCTTACCTGGGTAACCTTGTAGATGCCTTGATGATGATGATCTATGCAAACCCGATCAATTTGAGAAGCTTTGAGGTAGTTTTCTATGCAATCGATTTAGTCCAAGAAGCCAATGCGCCCTCTCTCCTGCACAACAAACGTCAACAATATCAAATTTGATGCAATCAAGAGATAAGACTAATGCCACAAGAGAAGTAACAGAAAGAAAGCATAGATCACAATGATGCTAACGATAACCCCCTGATACAAGCGAATGCCAAGAAAGTCGATTTTAAGAAGCCTTGCAAAATCGCCCTTGTTGAAGTCGCCCTCCTGTAGACAAAACAATGATTTCCAAAATAGATAGATCTTACCACAAATTCCAAATGCTAGGTTGCAATAGACTTTCCAATCACCATCTAAGAACACCAGATGCAAAGGAGACCACAAGAATTTCCACAAGAAAGTTTTTCTATACCAATAATCCAAGAGCCAAAGACCCCTTACAATGAGAGGCTCTCTCCTTTAAATAGGAAGGAGAGGCACCAAAACCCTAACCACTTTTTGAATGAGTGGCTAAGATTAAAAGATACAAATGTCTAATCAATGGTTGAGATGAGCTCAACAATAAAATACATGGATCACTAATAAAATATTATGTGAGTGGACAAAATCGCCCTAGAAGAGGGGAATCCCACCAAATCATGATGACAAAATATAATAAGAGGCTTATGGTGGGTCCAAGGGGTAATTTTATCCCTCCTTGGTCAATCCCCATAGCACAATAATCATAAAATAATCCCAAATGTACCAAATCATGTCTCCATGGTCAAATCGCAGGCCTCAAAAAGACCTCAGAAATCCTCAGAAAGTGCCATAAGTGATGGATGCGGGCCCCGATGAAGCTGAAACTGCTGGAGAAGGTGTGGAAGACCCCGATCTATCATCACTAATCATCCCATGCCATAACATTGCCTCAGTAGCCCAAATCGATTTCCTCAATAGCCATTTCTACCAATCCTGAAATGCCTCGGGAAGCGTGAAACTGCCCCAAACTGCCTCCTAGAGTGCCTGCGCTGTCAAGGTGAGGGCACCAGTGTGTCCGAGAGGGGGGTAATATGGTAAAAACAAGTGGCTGGACCACCCCCTCTATTATCAGCGCCTTAGGTCAACCGGATAAAAATCACATCTGCTCTGATAGGGCCTCTGACAGACCAAAACTGCCATGGGATAGCCTACTGAGGCAAAATCATCACTGTAAGTACCCGGAACTGAAAACAAACTATCTCATCGGACTCAGAAGGTCCAAATCCATCCAAGATGTGTACTCATACACCATATGAGTCTCTGCATGATCAAAATATATATCCAATATACCGGAACAGGGCCAATAATAATAATCTGTAAATGACCAAACACTGCTGTAAACCAAGAATCGTCATCATAACCCTGTGGTTGCTGCATATAATCATCATGTACATGTACATAGACCATATATCATCTATCCATATCATCGTAGGGTCCAACCATCTCATGTCCTATGGTTGACCTTGGTCAGACTAGGCCTAACCAAGTCAGCATGACCCAATATAACTCAGACCATCATCATAAGCTGCTGCAAAGTGTCAAAGGTTAATGCATGCTCTACAACTTATTCAAATAACAATTATAACACAAAGTAATCATTACTGGCGATCTAAATCCAAATATATAGTGTCATTAATTATTATTATTACTCAGACCAGACTTTCAAGATCATACTCACTTCATAGCTGTGATCAATTTGCTAGTGAAGGGTGAAGGCTAAAATAACTGGCTAGGCTAAGGGATGACTTGACTGACTTAACATTGTGACACTTTGGCAAGGGAAAGGGAATACACACCATAGTATATACTGAATGAGCAATAACACAGGGAATGGCGGTGTCTATCAAATGGATGAGTTGTTCAAAGAGGGTTTATTCACCTTTAACAGATGTGCACAATCCATAATACAAATAAGGCCAGCAATTGTTTTGATATAGCATTTAAGTTCCATTGCTTTTTGGGCCTGAAGTTTCCATAGCCTTGGTCTATGTGTGTTTATAAATACATTGCATAGATTTACATTTATTTTAGGCTTCCTGCTGCAGGTGTGTTTTTAAGGCACTTGTTTACCTAAGCACTTCTAGGTGTGCCATGGACAACTTGTTTACCTAGGTATTTATTTTCCAAAAGATATAACATTTTATTTTCATGGCCATTTTCATTTGGCATGCCTTTCATTCATGTGTGTTTAGAAACACATTGCATGAATGGGCTTTTCATACAAGATATAGCATTTCATTTTTCCAGATTTTGTATTCATGGCAGCACTAAAAGTTTCAGGTTTAGCCAACACAACTTTAGTGACTAGGGGGAATTCACAAAGAACTCCAACTCACCATAGGCAAGTTTTGTCACCAACTCAGAGCCAAGACACAATAAACAGGGAAGCTCATCCAATACAGAGGCTACAGTGGGGAAAAGATCCTCTATGTCACTAGTCAAGTAGTAAGTCAGGGTGATAAACTAAAAGGTAGGCAATGGATGGATGAAGACAATGAATGATGGAGCCGACACGAGCAAGCCAAGGTATGGTGGAATGATCACCTCTATTCTCCCTAAGGAGAGTAATACCAATGAATATGAATAGTGAACTTCTAAGTCTGAGTAGGGACAATATAATATATATGATAAAATCAACCAGGTCCACATATCTATATGATCGCCAGATCATGACACTAAGTGCTAAGACATGCTATAAGAATAAGTATAAAAGCAATATAACCATAACACAATGATATACTTGCTGAGTCATATACCTGAATGCTCATCAACCTGTACCATCATCTGTCCACTGAAACTGCTGCTGCAGATCTGGGCACTACTGACTGCTCTTTACCAATGGTATAATGGCTACATCGGTCATCTCTCTGAGTGTCCTGAGACTCAGTCATGGCATGGGGAATATGCACTGCTGTCCACAATCTGATTGTGATCCAATGTAGATGCTCATCTCAGCATCTCAAATGTAAGGGAACTGGCTGAATAGTGTACTGGCATCAGAAAAATAATGTATGGTAGCTCGACTACTATGTATGTGATAACAGGTCCATAACACCTAGAGAAGATACATGGCTTATTGATAGTGGTGCTTCCAAGCACATGACGGGACAAAAGAAAACTTTGTCAAGACTTCAAGAAAGATCCTCTCCACAAAAGGTATCATTAGGAGATGATTATAGAGAAGAACTTACTTTCTATCTCAGCATTAGATAAGAAAGGTTATAGAGTTGCATTCATAGATGGACAAGTACTCATGTGGTCCAAAGGAAAATCAATTGAGGATGCAGTTGTCATTGGTGAAGAAGAAGGAGGGCTATATAAACTCAAGGGACATTCAGAAGCAACCCTTGTTCATGAAGCCACTAGCCCAAGTGAGCTATCGCATAGAAGGCTTGCTCACATCAACTACAAGGCACTACCATATGTGAGCAAAGTAGTAACAGGATTACCAGATTTGAAGGTTGATCATGAAGGCACTTGCAAAGGATGTGCAAAAGGGAAGAATATCAAGAATCCATTTCCAAAGAGTGAAACAAAGACTAAAAGTACTATGGAATTGATCCATTCAGATGTATGTGGTCCAATGTCCTCCACATCTTTGAGTGGCTATGAATACTACGTTACATTCATTGATGACTATTCAAGAAAGACTTGGATATATTTCCTAAAAGGAAAAGATGAAGTATTTGGAAAATTCAAGGAATTCAAAGCCTTGATAGAAAATCATTCAAAAAAGAAAATCAATACACTTCAAAGGATTTTGACGTCTTTTGTAAAGAAGCTGGGATCAAGAGGGAACTAACCACTCCCTACAATCCTCAACAAAATGGTGTTGCGGAAAGAAAGAATAGAACCATTATGGAAGCAGTGAAGACAATGATATATGATCAAGATCTTCGTATGCATCTATGGGCTGAAGCAGCAAGGATGACAGTCTATGTCCAAAATAGATTGTCTCATAGTGCCCTTGGATTCAAGACTCCAGAAGAAATGTTCACCGGGAAGAAGCCTGAGGTAAGCCACCTCAAGATATTTGGGTGCCTTGTATATGTTCACATACCAAAAGAGAAGAGAACTAAGCTAGGCCCTTCCAGAAAGAAGGGAATATTTGTTGGCTATTGTGAAGCATCCAAGGCATTCAGAATATACATTGCAGGATTCCATCACATGGAAATTAGTAGAGATGTAACCTTTGATGAAGAAGCTGCTCTCAAAAGATCCAGAAAGTGCCAGTATGAATAAGTATATGAAGAAGATATACCTTCTAGAAATACAGAAGCTGCTCCCTCCCCTGAAGAGGAAACACCAGAAGACCATGATATGCTAGAACCTCAAGAACCCCCACCTATGAACATATCACGGAAGAGAAAGCCAGCATGGGCAAGAGAAATTATACAGGAAGCAGAAAAGTATGGAGCTCCAGAAAGCTCCACAAGAGTGAGCAAGAAACCAAAGCCCTTTTCCAACTATGTGGCTTTGATGTGTGATCTTGTAGATCAAGAACCTACCAGTTATGAAGAAGCAGTTCATAAGAAAGAATGGGTAGAAGCAATGATGGAGGAGTACCAGTCAATAATGAAAAATGATGTTTGGGATGTAGTTCCCAAACCAAAAGACAAGAGTGTGGTATCCTCCAAAAGGATATACAAGATAAAGCATGCTACAGATGGTAGCATTGAAAAGTATAAGGCAAGGTTTGTGGCCAGAGGAATCTCTCAGAAAGAGGGAATTGACTATGAAGAAACATTTGCACCAGTTGCAAGGTACACTTCCATTAGAACCATCATGGCACTTGACAGGGAATGAGAAACAAATCATGGAAAACAAGAAGAAGCTAGCTGCAGAATTTGAGATGAAAGATCTCGGATTGATGCATTACTTCCTAGGTCTGGAAGTATGGCAAGGCCCAGAAGGAATCTTTCTCAACCAGGGAAAGTATGTAGTGGAAATCTTGAAAAGATTTGATATGTTGGAATGTAAAGCCATGGCCACTTCCATGGATACCAACTTGAAGTTGTTAGCTGATGAATCATCAGAATTAGTGGATGTGACTCAGTACAGACAGATTATTGGGTCGCTGATGTATCTGACGAATACCAGGACAGATATATGTTTGCTGTGAACACCCTGAGTCAGTATCTAGTTGAGCCTAGATGTGTTCACCTGATAGCTGCAAAGCATGTGATGAGGTACCTACAAGATACGATAGACTTTGGTCTATATTATCTTGGAGATCATGACTTCAGATTGTATGGCTATACAAATGTAGATTGGGCTGGAAGTGTCTCAGACAGAAAGAGCACATCGGGTGGATGTTATTGTCTGGGATCTGCTATGATCTCGTGGTTTAGCAGGAAGCAGTCCAGTGTGGCTGTCAGCACAGCTGAAGTGGAATATATAGTAGCTTGCTCTGCTAGTTCTGAAGCCATATGGCTTCGAAAGCTGTTGTCAGGACTATTTGACTTAGAGGTGGACTCCACTGTGATCCTGTGTGACAACCAGAGTTGTATCAAGATGACGGAGAATCCAGTGTTCCATGATAAGTCAAAGCACATAGAGATCCAATATTTCTATATACGGGATATGGTGTAGAAAGGAGCTATAAAGCTCAAGTATGTGAACATTGATGAACAAGTTGCTGATGTATTGACCAAACGTCTGTCTCGAGTAAAGTTTGAGTATTTCCGAGACAAGCTTGGTGTAGTTCAGAAGGACCCTCCTCGAAAAGGGGAGTGATATGGTCGATGATGATATTTGGATCGACGATAAGGTCGATGATGAGGATACTTGTTCCGACAATGAGGATACCTGTTCCGACGATGAGGTCGATGAGTGGTCCTTAGACTTGGTTTAAGTTGACGAGTGGATTGCATCATCCCTGGACTTGAGTCCTAAATGGATCCAGAGACCTGTGTCTTCGAGAAGTGGTCCTTAGACTTTGTCTAAGTGGACGAGTGGATTGCATCATCCCTGGACTTCAGTCCTAAATGGATCCGGAGACCTATGTCTTTGAGAAGTGGTCCTTAGACTTTGTCTAAGTGGACGAGTGGATTGCATCATCCCTGGACTTCAGTCCTAAATGGATCCGAACATCCCTGGACTTCAGTCCTAAATGGATCCGAAGACCTGTGTCTTCAAGAAGTGGTCCTTAGACTTTGTCTAAGTGGACGAGTGGATTGCATCATCCCTGGACTGAAGTCCTAAATGGATTCGGAGACCTGTGTCTTCGAGAAGTGGTCCTTAGACTTTGTCTAAGTGGACGAGTGGATTGCATCATCCCTGGACTTCAGTCCTAAATGGATTCGGAAACATGTGTCTTCGAGAAGTGGTCCTTAGACTTTGTCTAAGTGGACGAGTGGATTGCATCATCCTTGGACTTTAGTCCTAAATGGATCCGGAGACCCGTGTCTTCGAGAAGTGGTTCTTAGACTTTGTCTAAGTTGATGAGTGGATTGCATGATCCCTAGACATGATATGATGTCTTAAATTGATAGGATTGATCATCCCGTAAGTGGATCAGGATTGTATCATCCTTGGACTTATGTCCTAAAGTGAGAGGGATTGATCATCCCGTAATTGGATCATGTGTGTTGCAGATTATGATGCTAATGATGCTGTTGATCGGGAGATCCAAAAGATGATGATGTTGATCGGGAGATCCAGATGATGCAGTTGATCGGAAGATCCAGATGATGATGTTGTTGATCGAGAGATCTAGATGATGTTGTTGATTGGAAGATCCAGATGATGATGTTGTTGATCGGGAGATCGAGATGATGATGTTGTTGATCAAGAGATCCAAATGATTCTGTTGATCAAGATGATGTTGTTGCTGTAGCTGATCGAGTGATCGAGTGCTGCAAAAGATGAAGACTCGGTACTGAAGATGTTGATGTTCCAGTATTGAAGATATTGAAGATGTTCCAGTATTGAAGATATTGAAGATGTTCCAGTAGCTGTTTGAGTTACTGATGATGATTGAAGAAAACTTCCAATGATTTCTAGATGTATCACTATGATGTTGTTGATGACTCCTTGCTCCTGCAGATGTTGTTAGAATATCCTCGTTAAGGGGGAGTGTTGAAATATTGTAACTTCTAAGAATATTCTATTTGTACTTTATTATCCGGAGATGTTTTATTCCTCCGTCGGGGTGTTACAACTAGGGTTATTAGACTATCCTAGTGGGGTCGGCCCTGAGTTAAGTTATTAGGGGTTATTAGACTCTCCTAGGAGAAGTCGGTCCAGTTAGGGTTAAAAGTCAAGTGAAGTAAAGTATAAATAGAGGAGGTGTGTTCCTCATTTAACACTCACTCACTCACTTGTGAAACTCGCATAGGAGAGAGAGATCTACGAAGGAGGAGAAGGAGCTCTTGTTTGGGGATTACATCTTTGTATTTGTTGATCATTTATATTGAAGAAGTTTTGCTGGGTTTTCTATCCCATGAGGGTTTCCCAGGATAAATCTGTGTCTATCTTGTGATTGTGTTTCTTTCAGTGATCCTTATTATGCTCTTGTTGTGAATTTTATGCTAAACTTAACACCTTTTCCATTCTCTGCTGCCTTGTTCCACACTGCCATCTTCATATACTTTTCAAAAAGAGGTGTCTTGCACCCTTCATGTTCATGTGTTTCCAAGAGACATATTATGTCCCTATCTTCCACAATAGGCCCTAGCCCAGGTCCACACCTCCAAGGGTAGCTTCTGCAGTTCCAACATACTAGGCTTAAGGGAACCTAGGTAGATCTTGATTGCTATTTGCTTTGGCATACAAGACTCAAAGTTGAGTCTTCACCCCTATTTTCCCACCCTGGTCTTGTTGCAATATTTTCTGCTAGGGGATTTACTGTCACTTCTTGACTATTGTTTTGCTGTCTTGCTTTAGAAGGATGACCAAAAACAACAATAACAACTTTGCCTTTGTGTAGCCATGCCCTTTTGCCCTTGTCTCTTGCTGCTCTAACCTTTGACAACTCTTCTCTTCTTTCCTCTTGCTGCATGATAGTTAAGTCTTCCTCTAGAAAAAAGCGAGAGCCCTTTAAGAAATGCTTCTTACATAGAAGAGTTTGCTTGTCACGTGCACTTGACATGATGACTTTTATGGGCCTGGTTCTCTCAATACTGGGATTACCCACCCTCCATGCTTGGAAAATTTGGCCTTGCCAATGCAGCTTGTCTTTTAAAAAGTCACTTGCAAGCTCGAGAGTGCATTCATTCTTACCATAATCTCTCACCCCTTTAATTATTATGTTTGTTGCTCTGCCTTGTCTTTCTTTGATTTCTTTTTCTTTTTCTTGATTGTTGTCTCCTTGGTTGCTTGATTCTTTTTATTTTTCCATATTAGCAGGCTTGCTAATAGCTTGTGCCCAAGTTCTAGATTTTTTTATGAAACCACCCTTTTCTTCTTCTCTTACTTTCCCTCCCTGGTTATTTGTTTGTTCAACTGTTTTCCCTTCAGCTTTGGATGTTTTAAGATTTACCACCTATCTATCTTCCCCTGCCAATTCTTTCATGCTTTGCCAATTTGCCTTCATGTCTTGCCACTCAATCTTACCAACCAGAATAGCTTCTTGCAACAGTGCCACTTCACCTTTTAAAACCTTGTTGCTTTCTGCTAATCGCTTATTTTCGACTGTTAGCATATGGATGTTAAGGTCTCCTCCTGCTCTTTGACTTCCAAAATCTCCAATCTCCTCGTGGCATTGAGTAGCTCTTGTACATAAAGGGCAGATGACCAGGTGAGAGGTGTGGATGTGGGACTGTATAAAGCAGGATCAGTGCTGCTTTTACCCCTGTTGCTGCCACACCCTTGCAAGAAAGACTTGTTTGACTGTTTATTCCGGAGGGCCAGGATAGCCTTCTTTTGAAACTGTTTTTTCCTTGTATCCTCCCACTTTAGACGGGCAACTCTCCGTTTTAAAATACACCAAGATTGTTTGGCATTAACCCAAGCCCACTTCCCTGTTTTGCTCGAAGATGCAATTTTCACTTGACCTAAATGGTTTGTTTCAACAGGGACGGGTACCACTGGTCCCTTTTTCATGTGTGGTGCCATGTGCGTTTCCATTGTTATAGGGGACCAGAAAATACAAAAGTGGGGGACAGGACTGAGTACCTCGCTGCTTGCTGGGACCGAAAGACTTGTCGCTATTGCTTACACGCCCCTCCAGGCAGGTTTCTGAGCACAGTTCCGAAATGAAATTGGAATATCAATCTGTATGGAATTGGAATCGACCGATTTGACCGGGCTGAGTGTGAACCAAGTCAAATTGGCCCTTTAACTGGTTCAGGTGACCCATTCGGTACCGAACCGGTTGGATCTGCCGAGTCATGAAATAAATCGACCGATTGTCTGGGTCGGCACGTGTGGGGTTGCAGACAACATATTACTCTTTTTTTCCACAATCTAACCTAAACCCCCCCCGCCTATTTCCCTCACTCTTATCTCAATCCATCTTTGTGAGCATTATTTGACTTGGAGCAGCGCTACAACATTCTTCACCAATGAGGGAGTGACGGGACAGTCAACTGTCAACAAGCTTGGAACTTGGTGCTTGAACTCTTGGGGACCAAGTTGGAGCTGCCTAGAGGAGGTAAAGAGAGTTTAACGTTTTAAACATGTTGCCAGCATGCCATAGTTTTTTTTTCTCATTAGATTTGCTTGTTTTTTATTATTTGCAGGTTCATTTTTTTTTGTTCTTTGCCTGTTGAGATTTGTATTCTACAATGGTCATGTTACCTCCTAATTTGTACATTAGGTAGATTTATTGCAAGCCGCTAGAGTTGTGAACATTTACAATGTTCATCATCAGTGTTCAGAAGTCCATAAGTCATTTTCAGGGCCATTTTGGCCCCTTTGTAAAATTTGCATGTCCATATCCCCTTGGGGGGATTGTAATAAGTTGGTCTAAGCATGGTCTTTTTGTAAAAGGCTTGGCCTACCTTAGGTTTATCTTTCAAGGGGATAATCTAGAGTGTTTTTTCCTTAGGAATTATACGTAGTACTTCAGTGACATAATTCCTGAGTTTTTCACTCACACCTCCAAAGCTGGAGTATTTACCATGGTGATCAAACCTTAGGAGCCTATTAAAGCCTAAGTGTCTATGTATTTTTACATGCTAGCCATCAATAATAAATCGTATGGACATGCACTAGGTCCCCTAAGATTTTGAGTCAGTTCCGAGAAAAATATTTTTTTCTTCATAAAATTAGACAATTTTTTAATGGTTTAATTGGAAAATTTCAAATTGTAATAAAAGTATTGGTCTGGAGGCGGAATTTGGCGTGGGGATGCTCGTTTTCACACTCATAGCATCCTCTTTATCCTAGGTTTCAGGTGATTAAATTATCACTTATGGCATTTTTTCTTAAGGAGATGGCAAAATGACACAAAAATGCTAAAAGTACTCCAAAATGGCACTAGTGACAAAGTTAGAAAATCGAAAAAACAGGTGGGAAAAGGTGGAGTATGGTCTCTTATGATGTGTGACCTTATTAAAGTAGATAAGCACATGGTTTAAAGTCAAAATTAAGGGTGACGCATGATATCATAGTTTAGGGAGGCGCTTATCCTCAGATGGGCATCATTCCCCATATGTGGCAACTCGTAACATGTTGGAGGAGTTTCCAAAGTTAAGGAGGAGCGCCTTTCCCATGTGGCTGCCACCTCCTCACATCACAACCACCAAGGTTGAGCTCAAGCTTTACTTCAACGCATTGATCTCTCCTTCAATTATGGAATGTGCCCCCTCTCTCAAGCCTACTCATGTGCCCCCCTCCTTCTTGGTAATTCTATATATAAACGAAGCAATCCTTCTCCATACAGATAGATGGTGGAACCTCTGCCTTTGTACTCTGTATTGTAATTTTCTTGAATAAAGTTTGAAGACTTTGGAGGTCCATGTGGTGCAAACTATCTGCTATTGTGCATGTCGTGCTTTTACTGAGGTGATTTTGTTCTTATTACTCTTCTTTTGTTATAGGCTTGTTAATCTATCTAGCTTAGATGGCTGCTACCAGCCATGGAGCAAGCATTTGTAGTCTTCAACTTGCTTGTTTATGCTTTATCATTAGAGATCTAGGAGTAGCAGACAATAGTCAGTTATACTTATGCTCTCCTAATTTCTTTTTATGAATCATACTAGATTTGATCTTGCTTGTGCAAGGTTTTGTGGTTGTGCAAGTTATCTATTTGAAGGAAAAAGTTGAGCTCAGTTGCATCCTCTTCTACCTTCGGAACCTTTTTGGATCTAATGTTTTGTTTCTCACGGGCACCTCTTTGTCTTCATACAGTTCAAGCTTGGGCTTGAGTTTTCTCTTCCATCTCTCAAACTCAAACTTCACCCTCTTTTCAGTTACTTTGTTTCATTACAAGTAAATTGAATCTAATTTTTTATTATTATTCATCATTTACTTGCTTAGTATTAGATCTAAAGAAGTTTAAAATCTCCATTTTTAGTTTAGATCTGAATGCTAGTTGCTTTCGCACTTAAAGTATAAATGTTGCCTAATTTTTGTAAGTGCTAAGTTGTAGATTTTATGTAATTTTAGCTAACCGACTAGAATTTTAATAAAGTTTATTGTTGGCTGTTTTTTTAGCTTCGTGTCACAGGAAAGCGAAGGAACGAAGCTATTTCAGGAGCTTGAACCATTAAAAAGCCTTCTCCTCTATTTCCTTACCTTTTCTTAGTTTTTTCAAGCTAATAAAGTCTCTTGAATCTCGCTTTTGCGGATCAAGAGCGCTCTCTATCGGAGAGTTAAAAAACTTGTAATAATTTAATAAAGAGGCAAGCGGGATTACGGTTCCCACACCCCCTTTCCCCATTTTGGGGAAGCCTGTACCTGTCCCCTTTACTTTCTGCTTTAGATTAGTTTTACTTGCTAGATTAGTTCTTTCAATTATTGCAACTAGATCTAGATTTTCCTTTCAAGTTTTACTTTATTTTTATGTTTGGAAAAATTAAAAACTAACCCCCTTGCTTTCCCGAGTATGGTCTTTGACCTGAAAGAGATTCTTGGGTAGTAATTAGAAAACTTTTGTTTTATTTCTCAAGGTTCCTTGCAAATTTTTGAGTCTTTAAGGCTCCCTAAAGTCTCTTGAATCTCGCTTTTGTGGATCAAGAGCACTCTCTATTAGAGAGTTTTAAAATTGGAATAAACATTTTGCATGCTCCACGTATGCTCTATCCATCGCAGGCTTGTCTGAGCTTTGGAATATCAAAAGCAATCGTTTTGCATTTTATATTTCCACATTAAGTTAATCAATTCATCCTAATAAAATCAAGTTCCCCCATAACCGACGAAAATCCAGCGTCATATCGATTTGATCGAAAGTGGGAAAACTTTGCAAAGAAAGCGGGAACCACTAAGAAGCGACCTCAGAGCACCATTAGACTACATCTTTGTTAGTGTAGTGTTGAACACGCTTTCGAGACTCCGTTCCAGCCCACATGTTCTTGTGCGAAATCACCTAGAACAAAATCCGGACATTACTCCTTGTACCTCACGGTATATCTGGAGCTCCCCTTTTCCCCCTAATCATTTTAACTCTAATAATCTAAAATTGACCAAGAGCATTGCACAACGGTTTTCTTTAGAACAACAAGCACTATTTTATTTTGACTCCACGACACTGATCTTTTCATGGTATTTGCTATATTTTAAGTTCTCTATCTTATGTCGTGAATGTATTCATATTTATGCTGTTGATTCAATTTAAAGTTGCAAAAGCTAGGGCCAATTATTAACCCTCATTATAAAAACTCCTAAAAGCAACTTACTTTCATCCGTAACAACCAAATCAATTTAAGAGCCTTAGAAACTCTTTAATAGGGTCTACCCGCCTTGGCTTCGTTAGAAGTTTGCCTAAACGGAGGAGTCGGGATCAGATGACAGCACCTGACTCGAGACTTGCCCCCAAGGTCACACCTAGCAGGTGAGAAAGATTTCTGCTGTGTTTCCCCCCAAGTGTGCTTTTCGGTGGCAATAGGTCCCAAAAGCAAAAGATCTTGCATGGATCCACGCAGATGTCATTGAAGGAGAGATGTATTGCCAGTATTGCAAGAAACACATTAAGGGGGGAGAGGGGGAGGAGAAATTTTAGGCTTAAAAAACACTTGGCTGCTATTAGAGGCCAAGTTGAGGCATGTGAAGCTCCATTAAATGTGATTGGGCAGATTAGGGCTGCTTTGCAAGAAGAATTTGAGAAGTTTGAAAAGGATAAGGCTAACCAAAAAGAGAGACAAGAAGAAATAGTGAAGAGGAAGTTTGCCGAAATGAACAATCTTGTAGTTTTTATACACTTCAGAAAACTTGAACAATCTATTGGTTGTATTTTGTAATAAATTAGATCTCTCTATTTGGCTGTCATCTCAGGAGAATATTCTTTATATTAATCAAACTTTCAAATGATGATTGCAGTTTGGCAAAGCTTTCTCCACTTCTAAACGAGAACAAGATTAATTACTGATACATAAGTATTGGAGAAAGATCCTAGATTAGTATAGGGTGTTTGGAGAAATTTTCATTTTCAAAGAAGCCTTTGGATTCTACTGTCCTTAGTGTGCCAATTGAAAAAAATGGGTTTGTTATAAAGACAATATGACAGAAAACATTTTCTTCAAAAACTATCTCATGCAGCCAAAGAAGCAGTTCTCTATTTCATTACAAGTTCAAGTCACAGTTTTGTAATAGGAGTACCATATAAAAGATTGGAAATTTAACTCTGGGAAAAGGAATAACTTTTGCAACGAAACTTCACAAAAAGTGTTTACCCGCAGTGGAGAGAATGAAAATGTAACTAGTGCATTGGCAGCAAAGTTAACAAGAACTGCAATACTCAATCCTCGACCTCTTGTACGAAGTGGGAAAATTTCTGAAATCATCAACCAACCAATGGGACCAAAAGATGCCTGCATGACATAATCCAAAATTAGAATCATGCTAATATTCTGGCTATTAGCTCATTAACAGAGATTATATTGCTGATCCAATTACAGTAAAATCTAAAAACTAAGCACAAATATGATATCTTGATCAAGTGTTAGGTTACTTGAGCTTCACTAGCATTTTTCAAGCTTACCATGCAATGTCATTCATGAGAAATAATACATCTGTGATGAATGTGTAACAAGTTCTAAGTCATGTATACAAATGGTGGACAATCTAAGCAAGGATGTCTGTGCCGTTGAGAAAATTAAGTTAAACTTGGTTACAGTATTTGGTCTGGATCATCTATCATTTCCATGAAGTGGTTGTCAACCACTGCAGATGTTGTACAGTGAGATTATGACTTGTTTAATTGCATGTTTTCCCTGTCCTGGGATAGTGCAAAACTTTTTTAATTTGTGGAGTAGAATACTCCTCAGAGATCAGGAGATGGCCTTGATTAAAGTAAGATTGGGTGTATATACTATAAATGTACCCCATTAGCCCTCATATTGTATGAAGATTACACTTGTGATTTTGATCACAAATATCGAGCTTGCAGGATGATTCATTCAATGGACTGGGCTTCATGTGAGCTTTGGCCTAGAGTTCTTGTTCTCCTTTGATTGATTTGATGATAGGTTGCTACTAGTAGCTATTGGATGAAATCTTTTCATGGTGTTTTCATGATATCTTGATGATGGTATATTCTTCTTCTTGGTGATATTGGCATATCTTAGAGGGTTTTTCTTAGCATTGATGCAATTATTTAACACTTTGTGCATTTTATGGATTGGGAACCCATCAACTTAGGGTTTCCCTAAGTTTTAAAGTGGTAATAATTGTGTCTTGGTGTGATTAAGGAGTTTTGCCATGGTTTCTAAGCATTAATTATGATAATGATGGAGCAACCTGGTGATTGATGTCCTTACTTGAAGATCCCCTTATTTGTTGGCTCCTTTTGCATGGTTCAAACTTCAAAGTGGATAATGTATGTATGTTGGGATTTGAAGTGCCCTAGCCCGAATGTCCTAGGAGAAATGGAGGTGATCCAGACAAGTTCCACCTTCTCATGACACATTGATCACCCCTTGATGGAGTGCTAGGCATGTATACACATGTTGGAGATGATTTGGGCAATATTTGTCTTTGGTTTGACTCTATTTGAACACATGATGATGAGATCCTAATTGCTAGAGCACCCTAGCTCTTTAGAGTTGTTTCACACTTGGAGATAGCTTATTGCAATATAATCTTTGGTTTTCCTTGGAGCACCCTCTCTTAGCACGCATATTGAGGCATGTTCATACTCTTTATTGCTCGTAGGATGGGGCCGTCCCCTTCCTCATGGAGTTAGCTTACCATTGTGGGGACCTTGCACTTGATTTGATGCCATTATCTTGATTAATGGACTCCTTATTCCAAGGATATAGCCCTTGCACATGTGTTGATGAGTTGGCACTTGGATATTGAGCCATTTTGAAGAGATGTCCTAGCTTGAGGGACTATGGATGGCATGTGGACATCACTTAATTCTACTCTTTAGTGGCAAAATCCTTGGAAGTAGTGTTTAATTGCACATGTTTTGAGGATGGGACACTTCAATGAGTGAAAGAAGGAAGGAACCCACCATATTGGGGTTTCATTGTACTTACTCATTGTTCATTAATGGGATGTCTCACTAATGGAAGTTCTCACACACTTTTTATGCATGTTTGGTGGGACATTTTCCATGGGGGAGCCACACGTGTGGCCTTGGGACATCTTTTGACTTGGTTCAAGCCACTTTTGAGAAGACGTCACTGTTGGAGCACGATTACCGTTAGACCAAAACCTGTTGGCTTAATCTCCGCTACAATCACCAAAGTTAAGATCCATGAGAGGGGGTTAACCCATGTCACGAAACTCATGGGGAGCGTTGGACACAAATGCCAACAATCTCCTCTCCAACATTACCTGGGTGAGTTTCGAACCCGAGACCTGTTGCTAAGATACCATTTGTTGGAACACGATTGCCGTTAGACCAAAACCTGCAGGCTTAATCTCCGCTACAATCGCCAAAGTTAAGATCCACAAGAAGGGGTTAACCCATGTCGCGAAACTCATAGGGAGTGCTGGATACAAATGCCAACAATTGCACTTGGAGAGCCACACATGCCTTTTGAGGAGCATATTTCTTGGACAATTATTGCTTGAGGGTATTTTTATGGTCATGGGTAGCCCTGGTGAGGATCATAGTACTGAAAGAGAAGAGATTTGGAGGTATTTTAGAGATGCTGACTCCTGTGAGGAAGATAATGATAGAATTGAATTGGCCAGAGAGATCAACCTTGAAATGCATCGTGGTGAAGTGTCTAAAGAAATTCAAGCCTTGAATCAACGCAGTGATGTGGAACCATAAAATGTTGAACTTAATCCTATCACTAAAGTGGATGATTCTGAGAGCATTTTTGAGCAGGTAAGACATGGTGAACGTATACCTAGAACAGTTAGGGAATTTCTTGCATTGGTTGATAGCAACCTAGAAAGAGAAATATAGGGGCTTGATCACATTCTTCCATGGATAAACAATAATGAGGGAACACATCCTTCTCTGGTTGAGGAAAGTGATGTTGATCCACATGATTCTCATTATTCTGATGTTCCTGGTCATTTATCTCATATGTCTATGGAAGAAGGTGTTAGTGATAACTCTATGAGTTGGCAAGAGCATTCCTTGGTACATGATGCTCCTGAGAGAGAATTTTCATTGAATAACCTTGCCATCTTTTAGGAAACTCCCCTTGTCACCAATACAGCCAATGAAGGTGAGCTTTCATCATTATATCCTCATTTGAGAAATGTCCCTAGCTTTTTATTGCCCCGTGAGTTACCTAGTGGTGAGGGAAGTATGCACTCTGGTTACCCATCTCACAATCCTACTCCCTTGCCAACATTTCCTAGAATTAGAAGCTCGGAGATTTCAAGACATGGCTTTGAACCATCCTACACCACCCACGATTCATCCTTCAAGTTTAGAAGGCATGGTTGTTCCAATCCCATCCGGAGAAGGTAGCAGTAAAAGTAATGAAGAGCGTATTATACCATCTCCTTTGGAAGAGGAAACTAAAGAGGTTGTCAGGGACTTCTAGACTGTGGGAGAAACGCCCAAGTATATCACTGTAATGTTCCTTTTTTATTTTTATTAAAATGGTGATTTTTTCAACTTTTTCCACTAGTTCGACCTTTGACTAGTCTTGGGTTCTTGACCTCCAAATGGCTCCAAATGCTCCCAAATTGTCACAGAAGGTGTATGAATGGTTTTAGTACATAAATATGAGGTTCAAAGATGCTTTAGACTCTTCAATAAGCTTCTGCAACTCTCCTTTAAGTTCTGGCCAAAGTAGGGATCTTGACTAGCAATTTGGGGTTCAAATCCCCCTAGGGTAAGTGCTGAAGAGGGCTCTCCAAATGGTACTGAATTCTCTTGAATTTTTGGACAGAGGCAGGGGATATCAAGGGGACATCAATAGGGTCTTGTTATCACATATATAGTAGCCGGGTTACCATACATTATTTTTCTCATTCCGATACACTATTCAACCAGTTCCCTTACATTTGAGATGCTGAGATGAGCATCTATATTGGATCACTATCAGATTGTGGACAGCAGTTGTATTCCCCATGCCATGACTGAGTTTCAAGACACTCAGAGAGATGACTGATATAGCCATTATACCATTAGTACAGAGCAGTCAGTAGTGCTTAGAGTTGCAGCAGCAGTTCCAGAGGACAGGTGATGGTACAGGTTGATGAGCTTTCAGGTATATGACTCAGCAGGTATATCATGGTGTTGTGGTTAGATTGCTTTTATACTTATTCTTATAGCATGTCTTAGCACTTAGTGTCATGATCTGGCGATCATATAGATATTTGGACCTAGTTGATCTATTATATATATTATATTGTCCCTACTCAGACTTAGAAGTTCACTATTCATACTCATTGGTATATACCCTCCTTAGGGAGAATAGAGGTGATCATTCCACCATACCTTGGCTTGCTAGTGTTGGCTCCATTATTCATTATCTTCATCCATCCATGGCCTACCTTTTAGATTATCACCCTGACTTACTACTTGACTAGTGGCATGGAGGACTTTTCCCCACTGTAGCCTCTGTATTGGATGAGCTTCCCTGTTTATTGTGTCTCAGCTCTGAGTTGGTGACAAAACCTACCTATGGTGAGTTGGAGTTCCTTGGAATTCCCCCTAGTCACTAAAGTTGTGTTGGCTAAACCTGAAACTTTTAGTGCTGCCATGAATACAAAATCTGGAAAAAATGAAATGCTATATCTTGTATGAAAAGCCCATTCATGCAATGTGTTTCTAAACACACATGAATGAAAGGCATGCCAAATGAAAGTGGCTATGAAAATAAAATGTTATATCTTTTTGGAAAATAAATACCTAGGTAAACAAGCTGTCCATGACACACCTAGAAGTGCTCAGGTAAACAAGTGCCTTAAAAACACACCTGCAGCAGAAAGCCTAAAGAAAAAATGTAAATCTATGCAATGTGTTTGTAAACACACATAGATTAAGGCTATGGAAACTTCAGGCCCAAAAAGCAATGGAACTTAAATGCTATATCTAAACAATTGCTGGCCTTATTTGTATTATGGATTGTGCGCATCTGTGAAGGTGAATAAACCCTCTTTAAACAACTCATCCATTTGTGAGACACCGCCATTCCCTGTGTTATTGCTCATTCAATATATACTATGGTGTGTATTCCCTTTCCCTTGCCAAAGTGTCACAAAGTCAAGTCAGTCAAGTCATCCCTTAGCCTAGCCAGTTAATTTAGCCTTCACCCTTCACTAGCAAATTGATCACAACTATGAAGTGAGTATGATCCTGAAAGTCTAGTCTGAGTAATAATAATAATTAACGACACTATACATTTGGATTTAGATCGCCAGTTATGATTACTCTGTGTTATAATTGCTATTTGAATAAGTTGTAGAGCATGTATTAACCTTGACACTTTGCAGCAGCCTTGGATGATGGTCTGAGTTATATTTGGTCTTGGTTAGACCTAGTTTGACCATGGAGGACCATGGGACATGAGATGTTAGACCTTATGATGATATGGATAGATGATATATGGTCTATGTACACATACATGATGATTCTATGCAGCAGCTACAGGGTTATGATGATGATTCTTGGGTTACAGCAGTGTTTGATCATTTACAGATCATTATTATTGGCCTTGTTCCGGTATATTGGATATTTATTTTGATCATGCAGAGACTCATATGGTGTATGAGTACACATCTTGGATAGATTTGGACCTTCTGAGTCCAATGGGACAGTTTGTTTTCAGTTCAGGGCACTTACAGTGATGATTGAGCCTCAGTAGGCTGTCCCAATGCAGTTTTGGTCTGTCGGAGGCCCTATCGGAGCAGATGTGATTTTTATCCGGTTGACCTAGGGCACTGATGATGGAGGGGGTGGTCCAGCCACTTGTTTTTACCATATTACCCCCCTCCCGGACACACTAGTGCCCTCACCTTGACAGCACAGGCACTCCAGGAGGTTGTTTGGGGCAGTTTCACGCTTCTCGAGGCATTTCAGGATTGGTAGAAATGGCTATTGAGGAAATCGATTTGGGCTACTGAGGCAAAGTTATGGCATGGGATGATCAGTGATGATAGATCGGGGTCCTCCACACCTTCTCCAGCAGTTTCAGCTTCATCGGGGCCCGCATCCATCACTTATGGCACTTTCAGTGGATTTCTGAGGTCTTCTTGAGGCCCACGATTTGACTATGGTGGCACGATTTGGTACATTTATGATTATTTATTGATTATTATGCTATGGGGATTGACCAAGGAGGGATAAAATTACCCCTTGGACCCACCCTAAGCCTCTTATGATATTTTATCATCATGATTTGGTGGGATTCCCCTCTTATAGGGCGATTTTGTCCACTTATGTTATATTTTATTAGTGATCCATGTATTTTATTGTTGAGCTCATCTCAACCATTGATTAGACATTTGTATCTTTTAATCTTAGCCACTCATTCAAAAAGTGGTTAGGGTTTTGGTGCCTCTCCTTCCTATTTAAAGGAGAGAGCCTCTCATTGTAAAAGGGACTTTTGGCTCTGGATTATTGGAATAGAAAATTATTATTGCATCTATCTCCAGTGTTGTGGTGAATGTTTTTGGTGTTCGTTCGTTGGTTCTTCCTTTGCACTGAGTTATTGGAGATCTTGTTTGCCATATCTTTGTACCACGATTTTGCATCTACAGGTGGAGGCCGATTTGCTTGGAGGAGGAGGTATTGGTAGGGGAAGACTCTCCCTACTTCTTCTTTGGAGCTCTTCGTTGGTAACAGGGAGGATTACTGTCCCAGGACCTTCTATTTCATGTTACTATTTGCATTTCTCTTGTATTTCTTCCATACTTGATCTTACTGATTGAATCTTTATTCCTTGGTTTGACAGGTAGAGGAAGGCGCACTTGTGGGCTAGGGCATTAAATTGGCAAGCAAATCAACAATCTCTCATTTGATCTCTGCGGGAATCTTCCTCAACATCAAGGCATCTCATCCACATCACTCAGGTATGATCTCAAGGTAAGTTCTATCTCCATGATCTATCCAATTGTCACAAACATTTAAAACCCTAATTAATCAAAACCCCATTTTTACATTTTCTCATATCTACTTAGATCTAGTGGGTTGTTGGGCATAATATCGAAAACCCACCTCTATAGCATCCACGACATCCCGGATCTATAGTTTGGTGAGGATTGGCTTCCGTTTGACCCCTCTCCCATGCCAACTTAGCCTCTCCCAAGCAAGGCGCACTTCACTAGTTGAGCAAGTTGACCTAGATCTAGGTGGTGGGTGTTTGAGATTCCACTTGATCTGTCATCTACACATCCAAGAACATACACCCAGGTTGTCACTTTCCTGAAATTCACCTTGTGGGCCCCATTCCACATTTTAAGGGATTTAATCCCCATTTTGGACCACTTGGAACACTTAAACTCAGATCTACTAAGATCTAACCGTTGGATTGCCACGAAATTACAGATCCATACTTCTACCTGACCGATCTACCCGGATCTAAAGTTTGGATGCCATCCGACTTGTTTTGACCCACCTAACCCCACTTTTTAGCCTCCTTGGGCAAAGTCGCACCACCTTGGAGAAGTGAGTTCACTCACTTCTAGGAACTAGGTACTTGAGATTTTTGGAGATTTGAAACCGGAATAATTCAAAACCTAGGTCTAGACTATCACTTTGTCAAATCTTGCCTTGGGGATAGCATTCCTTGTTTTAAGGGATTGTGGTCCACTTGGGTAAAACCTAGATCTAGACACATTCATCCTTCAAGACCTCTATTTGCCACCTATCCCAAGTACTAGGAGTCCTAAACCACAAGTCAAACCTACTTTGACTCCACTTCCCAATTCCCAAGGCACTGGTTTCTCTCCAAGTTAATTCAACTTTCCTATATTATTGGATTGACTTGTGGTTTGACCTATGCATGGTGAACTATACCCTTGAAGCTATCATGTATCATGGTCAAGCTTGTCATCTGTACTAGTTAGCCCCAATACAATCCTTAACTACCCTGCATTGGACACAGTTCCCAAGGCATTGGGTCTTCTGACATTGAACTAGTACACTAGCCCTAGATCTCACTACAAACATTATAAGTCACTCTTACATCAACTATGAACCAAAGCTACACCTATTGAACCCCTCACTTGGCTTGTGACTTCATCTTTAGGTCTAGGATAAACCATACACCTAACTTCACTTAGAAATACCCTGATTTGGTGTCTTGGTTTTGATCTCTCCTGTCGGGAGTAGATCGGGTCTCCCCCTTTGTTGTCTGGGCTAGATAACATAAAGCGAAGGTTGCCTCGACTGGCGTGACAACCATATACATTGGAGGTCGAGGTGATCGTGGTTGCACCTTTTGAGTTGCCCTTCCCTATTGCCATCCATGACTGGATCCATCCATAGGGGTAACTGCAACTTAGGTGATAACAGGTCTCATATACATCTCCATTCAATTTATTAGCTCTGCTACAACACTCTCAAAATCAGAAGCAAAATACTAGTTTCGACCTTGGGGGGAAATGATGGGAAATCTTCTCCAAATGCTTTAAAAATGAACAATATGACTCCCAAAGCTTATGCACTGAACATGAAACTTGTAGAACAGATAAATAACAGTCCATACATCATTAATCCATCAATAGTTCACTGGTCCATTCGAATACATCAACATATCATTGGCATACATCAACATAGTGGGGAAATTGGCACCATTTGCTCATTAATAATCAGATTTACATCATTCCACTTGGATTCTTGACTTGGTACAGTTTTGAACATGAAGAATAGAGCATTTACATTATTTGACAAAATAAATGGGGCATTAGAGGCTCCCCCAAAGAGAACAATAGCTCACCCAATGCGCCTCTCCTCAAGGATCATGAATATGCCAAGCAAACTGGAAATGGTTGGAGGAATGAGCTACACCAAGAGTGACCACAAGCTGCCCTGTAGCTTACACCTGCAATAAAAGACTCCATTGAAGCTCTCATGAAAGGTCTGAATGGCCTTTCTCACTACGAACTAGGATGGGAAGCTTTCACCCTCGAAATTGGCTACGGCAAGTAGAGAAGCACTCCACTAGCTCTCTTCACAAATGCAAATTCTAAAAATGATCAAAAACTTCTCTCTTACTTCATCCCTGTATTTTATAAACATCCTTAGTCTTCTAAGGTTCCAATGCCATCCATAGATTCCAAGCCAATTTGAATTAGGGATTGATTCAAGTTTTGCCACATGTCTTACACTTCCTAGCCTTCCACCTTCCACCAATTCGAGTAGGCATCTCTTGGCCTTCTCTAACTCCCTTGAGCGCTCACTTAGATGCTATTTTTAGGTCTGACATGTCATATTGGTCAGATGTCAGCCCTCAGGTCTGCAATTTGTCATAGGTGTCATAGCATCTTCATCATTGTTGTCATAGATGTTAGGGAATCTAGCCCAAGTGTCCAAGAACCTCTCATTTGACTCTTCCTCTCCCATGGGAGTTACACTTCCATCCAAATTCGACCTATGTTGCACATTGCCAAGTGTATGAGCCTTCCAACTCATCCCAAGAACATTAGACTTCCCATGGGTTCAAAATTGCAAGAGGAGGATGCCATGTGGCATAGAAATTCAAGCTTATGTGGGTCCCACAACCTCCATGTGTCTTCATGATCAATTGCCACTTTAATTTTCCATTGTATTTATTTATTTATCTCCTTTATTAAATATTTATGCTATGCTAATGTCCAAACATCATTTATTAGCCCCCTCATTCCAAATTCCTATGTCTCCATCCAACCTAGGGAACTAGTAGGATTGGTGGAATTTCCCTGTCATGAATTTAATTGAATGGGGGTATTACAATCACTCACCCATAGAATGAAGAACCGAATGAAAGACATGAGAGGAGAAGAGTGATTCGGGAAGTTCTTATTGGTAGAGTAGCCATTCCTTTAGATGATGGTCCTCCCAGATTTGATGTAGTTCCTCCTCAAAGAAACTCGAGAATAGTTATCCCACAACTACAAAACCGTGCTGATGTTCATCCTATTCTTATTCGTAACATTAAATTCATTCCTGAATGTGTGAATCGCCGTAGATTTTCTAGTGGTGATAGAGTCATAGTGCCTAACCATGTATTTTACACAAGATCCAAGGGATCTGATGACATTTGGGTGGGACCATTTACGGTAGAGCGTTGTAGTGGCAACTTGTGCTTTCTTGCCACTGGGAGTGGATAGCAGATTTTGCTACCTATCAATCAAAGAGAGTTAAGGGAGTACATCCCTGACTTGACTTAGCTTGGATTTCCCTTGCCTGTTTAGCTTAGAGTAGGTAGGATTTTGAATAAGCTCACTTGAGCAGTAGTTAGTTACCTGTGCCATTGAGTCTGGAACCTTGTTTTTTTCTTTTCTTGCAATTAAGTTTGGCACTTTTGTTAGTCTTCTTTACTTCCTGCAGTAAAAATAAAAGAAAACTTGTTACATTAGGATTTATTTCTAGCATTTTATTTTCAGCACTTTGCTTTCAGTACCTTTTATTTATGCAGTATCTTTTTCATATTTATATGATGTTGGTGAAGACCGGTCTGTGAGATTGGTATAGCGCTTTGCATTTTGCAGGTCCTAGGTATAGCGCTTTGTAGATGATGCAGATCTAGAGTGCAAGATCATGGATTGATGTAGTGAGTATGGTGGACCAGAGATTTTTGAGGTTCTCAAGCACTCTCTCCCTTAGAGAACTTGTCCCAGCTAGAGCCAGATGTTGTCACATCCATAGTAGCTGGGCTACCATGATTGCATATCAGTTTCCAGTATATTTTTGAGCCAATCCCTTGGACTTTTTGGATTGCGATCAGTTGATGATGAGCAACATTTTTTATTATCACTCTTATCCGTTCAATGTGTTGTCTGCCGAGATGCACACCGTTAGCAGAAATCTTTCGAAATTTGTTCCCTCACTACAAGTGGGGAAGGTGTGGCCTTGAGGGCAAGCAATGAGCCAGGTACTATCACCTGAATCCCAGCGCCTCCGTTTAGGCAAACTCCTAACGAAGCCAAGGGGGGTTGTCCCTAACAAAGAGTTTTCTATGGCTCTTGTTTTTTAAGTGTTTTTAGGTGATGTATGGATACAGATGGGTGTTGTTTAGGAGTTTTTTGATGATGAGAACACAATAAACATGCAATCCACGTTGCGATTTACAAGATGTCGATATCAAGATGAACAACAATAAATAAATTGACTTGTAATTTAAGAAAGCATCCACAAGATAAACTTAAGCAAATAATAAGGACATATGGTCCAGATTAAGGTGATACATGTAAATTTCAGAGATTAGTGCCTTTATGGAGTCAAAAATGATGCTTGGGATGCTGAAATGTGTAAGTCAAATATAATTGTTCTTGAGATCGTTTTGAAATGCTTCTTGGTAAATTTTGGAATGTTTTAAGTGTTCTTGATTATTAAGGCTAAAAATGCAAGGTATTGAAGTCCAACCCGAATAAATACTTTCAGTGGCTCCTCTCGATGACCTGACGGACCGTCCAGTACTCTAGGCTAGGTGTCCAAGGAAATTAACCAGCAAGCTAGAGCTCTATGACAACGGTGGATTCCGGCATCACTAGCAAGAATTTGCCCACTACCTGAGTATTTATTGGAACAACGTCGGTTCGTTGGTTATGGGGGTGAAGATTTTATTATGGTTATCACTTGTGAGATTAATCAAATTTAGTCACCGTTCTGAGTAATAATCCAACTTTTTAGGGTTGGCAGAGCATACTAGGTGGTGGAAAGCAACGAAATAAATTTTAAAAGGGGGTGTGAGTTTGAAGTATTTTATTAAGAGCACAATGAAACCTCTCCGACAGAGGGTGCTCTTGACTTCATCTTATGACAAAGTTCAAGAGTCTTATGATGCACAGAAATAAAGTACTATACTGAAAATAAATTCTAAACTACCCAAGAATCTCTTTCAGGTCAAATACCGTACTCGGGAGAGCTTGGGGGTAAGTAAAAATCGAAATAAAAGCAATTCTCCGACAGAGAGCACTCTTGATCCACTATTGGTGAGATTCAAGAGATTTCTACTTTAAGCAGTTTATATCAAAATGAGCTACTCAAGTAAATGATAAATCATTAACAATTATTGTTCTAGATGCAAGAATTGAAAAAGCTAATCTAAGTATTGAAAATGAAACTAAGCTAAAGAGCACACCAAGACACTTTTCCCCAAATGGGGAAGAAACACAAACTATGGGAGGCTTTATCCCACTTGGCCTTATTTCATTAATATTTTACAAGATGAGGGAATTTAACCCTTGAAGATGAAGCAAGTGACTAAACAAGAGAACTTGAAGCCTTATAATGACTTGTTCAAAGGATAATCGTTTTTTCTTTTTAGTTTGGATCCTTGTCTTTTTGGATCTAGCTTTGCTTGATTTTGCTCTTTGTTCAACTGTAGATATGAGCTCTAAACAATAGCTAGTGAAAGTGTTTGGAAACAAAAATTCAATTTATGATTTTAAGAGATGAAAGTGAAATGGATGATAAGTGCCTAATGAGAGAAAATAAAGCCCAAAACAAAAAAATGAGATAAAAAATCAGACCTTGGAAATGAGAGGACAAACTCACCTTTTATGACATAAAACGCACGTTTTTCAGTGAAATGACTTGAAATTTTTTGAGAAATGAAAATTAAAGATTTTTTAATATTTTAAGCAAATTTCCAGAATCTGGAAAATTGCAGAAAATCAGCAAGTACAAAATGGCACGCTTTTCGAGAAAAAGTTGAAAAAATTAAAAATTAAAAAAATTTGAAAATTTTTCGAAAATTTTATAATTTTTAGGCTAATTTCCAGAATTGGAATTTAGCAGAAAAATGTCAAAAATCAGCAAAAAACCAGCAAGCTTAAACTTGCACGTTTTTCGAGAAAATGATAAAAAAATTGAAAAATAATTTTTTTGGAAATTTTTTCGAAAAATTACTAATTTTAAATGAATTTCCAGAATTGTAAATTGATGAAAAAACACAAAAATACAGCAACTTAAAAAATGGAAAATTTGCACGTTTTTCGAGGAAACTAGTACACGTTTCCCAAGACAAAAAAATGAGTCAAAAAGTGACTTTTTCACACTAGCTGGAAATACGCAAAAATAGTGGAGAAAGAGAAGTGGCACACAAAACAATGTGGCAATTGGGATCGAATCCCAAAGTACTTCTCCAGACAAAACTTGGTCAAATAAAAATATGGTTTTGGGCAAGAGACTTAAGGTATTTGGCACTTATGAAAATGGAAAAACGAAACAGTGAGAGACAAATAAAAGCAAGAATGGATTTACAAACTTGAATATGAACAAGGATCTTGGATCTAAGAAGATTTTAAAGATAGAAAAACAATAGATCTAAACCCAACAAGTAGATCAAAGCATGAAACTTTGATCTACTTAGCCAATCATAATGCAAGATCTAGAAATGTAGAAGACTTGAAAGTATTGCACTATTTGGAAAAGCAAATCAATAGATAAAACCTGTGATTGTAGTAGATCCGCTTTATAGTAACCAATGTAACCAAGAGATTTTTGAAGTAGTTTGTTTGATGGATGAGGCAAGCAAGCTTTGTTTCTTGACTTTTTTGAAGTAGAAGCCTCCTTTGGGAACTTGTAGGATGAATGTATAAACCAAGCAAAAGCTCTTGCACTTGGGAGAATACCTTAAACAAGATGAAGCATAGCACACAAAGAACTCCCACATGGACCTCCAAAGTCTTCTTGCTTTATTCAAATTCAAAAGATATTAAAATTTCTCCAGAGTGTACTTGCACAAATTCTCAAATCTAGAATGAGGAGCCAAGCACCTCTATATATACAAAAACTAGAGCCTAAGAGACCTAATTCGAATTGGCATAGAAGAGAGCCAATGCATGGGCAAAAGCCAATGAAAAGAGACCACACAAGCTTGTGATTGGAGTTAACAAAGCTTGGAGTGATGTGAGATGTGGTGACAAGGCTCCACCTAGGAGAGGTGCCCTTCACCAAGCCTTGTAGTTATCACCCAACCATTAATCAAGTGCCACATCACAAAAACGTCAAGCTAAAGGAGAGGGCGAATTTCTTCATGAAGATGCTCTGACAGTGCTCCAATACTTGACTAAAATGATTTGGAGTTGATTGGAATCATCTTTAATGCCTTGTGCCATGTCATTTACCCCTTTATTTTATTCAATTTGGTTTATTTTGGAGAGATTTGGATTATCTCCAAAATATTCATTTTTAATATTTTAATTAATAATTTCTCTGTAAATGACTTTTTTGAGAAATTATTAATTATGAGGCTGAATGAACATCTGAAACTTAGGATAAGCTGGCCTGGGGTTCATGTGTGATTTTTGGCTTATGATTTGAGCCTTCAATCTCTGAAATCCAAGCCCGGATGATTGACATATTACAATTTGCAATTTTTCCAATTAAATATTTGGAAAAATACTTAAAAAATAATAAAAATAAAAACTCAATTCAATGCGTCTGGTAAAAAAATTTCGGACATTGTTTTTATTGGACGAGGACCCTAGAAAATGACAAATGACCATCTAAGACATACATGGTGTCTAGTAGACTTATATACATAAGTTGGACTCTAAGAACCCCCCATGGCTAAATTTTCAAAATCGGGCATTCCAGCTTTGGAGGAAACGGGAGAAAACCTTGTCGATTATTACTCAGCTATAGGCAAAGCATAATTGACAAGGGCAAAAAACTTCCTTGGAATACCTTAGTTGATAACAAAGTCATGGGGGACCGAGCCACTCAAAATCCTACTAGCACACTTATTACAAACCCTGTGGGGCCATGGTCATTTCAACAGAAAATTAAAACTGGCTAGCCAAAATTGGCTAGGAACAACAACTGGAACTTCTGATACACTGGATATGAACATAAATCATGTTCATAAAATGGCGGCTCGTCGGAAGTTCAACTATTGTACAAAATTGTTGATAACACAGTGGATCTAGAGCTTGCACATTTGACAGTCTCATGCCAGGACTGAGCCCCATGACCCCAGGTCGGTGACTGAGTTAGCCATTCTTATATCATCCAGAGCAGATTGTTGACAGTGCCCATGATTTATTTAGTTGCAGTGCTTCAGTATGATTCAGGTTGTTCAGATCAGGGACTCAGGTATATGGTCCAGTAGGTATATGATTGGTGCATTTGGATTGCTGATGTGCTTTTTCCTTTATCTAGGTAGTTTATGACTGGGTATATGATGATTGTTTACTAGCTATATTTTATATTGTGCTTACTTTCTTTTTAGAGTAGAAGTGGTCAGTTACTATGAATAGGGATTCTTGTGTATACTCGTTGGTCATGCCCTTACTTTCTAAGTACAGATTTGGTCATTCCCTTTTTTCTAGGGCTTTTGCTACCATGGCTTCATCAGTTACTTCCCCATCCATCTGTTACCTTCCAGTCTTGGTTTTATCCCGAGTTACATCTTAACTAGTAATCTCGAGGACTTCCCCCACCTAGACCTCTGTGTTGGATAGATTCCTTGTTTGCAGTGTGTCTCGACTCTGTAGTGTGTGATTTTTGTCACAGTGATTGTTCTCCTTTAGTCCTCGAAACCAAGTATTCCTACCAACAGTGTTGCTAAACACTAAAGCATCAGAACTTAAATGCCATATCTAAAAGGATGCTAAGTCAGCAAAAAAGTGTTGTTAAACACTACTACATGTATCTATATTAGCTAGTCAGTGGCCAAAGGATGAGCACTCATCCTTGTTTGATGTAAGGTCGTTTGTCCCCACAGGGAAATAGGGTGGTCACTCCGTCGCACCTATGGACTGTGGCGGGCAATGTAGGTCATACCGAGTCATAATTGAAGCCCAAAAGGCTTTCAGGGCACCTGCCTTTGGAGGCTCGCTAGTGAAAATCTATAAAGTGAATTAAATGCTAAATCTTAAGTGCGAAAAAGAGGACCATGATTTGCTAAAAGGTTGCTTGTTTAGATTCTACTGGAAGCAGTCTCATCACTCTACCCATTTGTGAGACACCGCCAACCCCTGTGTTTTTCTCTATCTCGCACTCTGCTGCATGGGAGTGCCCCCTACCCTCTCGCTCCCACTCCCGAAGCTCGCTTCCTTTGGAAGCTCACTCCCAAAACGCTCCCAGTTTTGAGAGAACGCTCCCAAGGAGCTCTCGAGGCGCTCCCTACCTCTCCTATACTAAAACCTCCTTTACTAGGCTGATCATCTGATGACAATGTTCTGGCACCTACCTTCTTTGCCAAGCTCCTATAAAAGTTGTTATGGTTGATCATTTGATGATAATGTTATCAGTTATAACTACTAGATGATTGATGTTATATGGTTTAATCCATGTTTTCTATAACTAATTGAACATCCTACATGTTTTTTAAATATACATCCATCAAAATTTATTAAAATATATACTATATAAAAAATGCTCTCGAAATGCTCACAGAACGGGAGCTTTTGAAAATTTCGCTTTTCGCTCCGCTCTCGCTCCCCGCTCCGTGCTCCCAACAACATAGATCCTGCATATGTCTAGGTGGCCTTTCCTTGATTCCCTTATCCGAGAGATTGCAGTGTTGAAGTTGTCAAGTCTTCCCCTTTTAGCCTAGCCTTGTTTCTTCACCTTCACCCATGGTTAGCAAATTGATCCAGTCTGTAAACGAGTATACACTTGAGGTTCCTGTTTATAGTAGTTGGCTACTTTGATCTGAGCTTATTATTATTATTACTTGATCATGCCAATTAAACATCATTTTATACTTCAATCTAGCTACTAATATAATTGAAAGAGCATACTTCATCCATTTGTACTTGCAGCAGTAGTTATTTGTGGTCTGGATCATTATTTTGATCAGTTTGGACCTGGTAAACCCAGTTTGACCAAGTCAACCGCAGGGTCTGAGATGAGTTTGGGCAGACAGTGTTCGAGATGGATTATTCATGGCCCATATGTGTCCATTGGATGGTTCCATGCTTCAGACGACAGTTTCAGATGATGGTTTGATGGATTTTTATCATTATTATCATCTATAGGCCATTATTTTATTATTTTGGGCATGGATGAGCTTGCAGAGGTATCACTTGATGCTCACATGGTGTATGAGTACTCATTCCTAGTGGATTTGAGCATTCTAAGTCCATTGGTGCACTCAGTTATCAGTTCCAGGAAGTTACAGGTGATGATATGGTCAGATTACTACTTTTCTCCAGTTTTCCATGCATAAATGGCATGTCCAGCACTTTCAATGAGCATGTACGTTCTCCTAGGGCTCCCTTGAGGGGATAGGGCGTCCATCTAGTCGTTATTACCATATTACCCCCTCCCCGGACATTTTGGTGCAGTCAGTTTTGTGCCCGAAGCACATGGCAGAGAGTTACGGGCATTTTTGTACTTTCAGAGGTGGTTTTCCATCAGTGGAATGGCTAGCAGAAGAAATCGATTTGACTCAGTGGGGCAAGGAATTGTCATGAGGTTGGTCTAAGATGTCATGAAGATATTTTCCATACCTTCCAGCATTGGTTCCGACATCAGTGGGGTCCACATGTCATCCCATTTGGCATTTTGGAGATTTTATTAAGTATTTTTGGGCACATTCCTAGTGTCTTTTGACACTTTATCACATGTAATGTTATTATTGATGTAGGTGGGGCATTAGTCTAGTGAAGACTTGATCTCCTAGACCCCCCCACCATGTTATGATGTTACATTGTGTCCCTAGTCATGTTTATGTGTCACGCCCCCCTAGGGCATCATTGAGGGAGGACGTCCCCTCTATTTTGAGTGATCCATGTATATCTTGTCCGGCTAATCATAGCCATTGATCTTATATGTTGTATCTTTAGATCCTAGCCCTCCATACTATTGGATTTTTAGGGTTTTGGATTGTGAGAGACTATTTATATCCACTCTCACCATTTTGTAAAGGGACTTTTGGCTCTTGAATTTCCAACATAGTAAAAATATTCTTGAAAATTCTTGGAAGCTTTGTGAATGTTCTTGCAAGTGATTGTGAAGTCTTTTCTCTTCGACATTCTTGTGGATCTAGTTTTCTCCATAACCATTTTTGCAGGGGCAACGTGGTAGTGAAGGAGGCGACTTTGAAGGGGGCGCTATTGTGGGGAAACTCCATCTCTCTCCCTCAAATCGACTTGCATCTCAAGGAGTATCTCTATTGTATCTTGTGATCATTTTGATGCTTCGTGATTTTTCTTTGCTATTGTATAGTTTCTTTCATGCATGATTCGATGTCATGTCCCAAAATTTTGCATCGGGTCACAATGGCCTAAGCCCCTTGGCCATACTCATAATAGTTTGTCAAATGGATGCTAAGGGTCAAATAAATGCCAAAAATGAAGTCCAAGTTAGTAATAATGTGAAATTAGATCCAAATGGACAAGGTGGGTCACATTAAGAGAAATTCCCAATTCAAAGTTGTAATATACCCATCCAAATGAACTGCCATGGAGGAAAATTACTAGTTCCCTAGGTTTTAGGGTGGAAGCTTTGGGATTTGAAATAAGGGGGCTAATAAATGATGTTTGGACATTAGAATGGCATAAATATTTAATAACGGAGCTAAATAAATAAATACAAAGGAAAATCAAAGTGGCAATTGATCATGAAGACACATGGAGGATGTGGGACCCACACAAGCTAGATTTTCTATGCCACATGGCATCCTCCTCTTGTAATTTCGAATCCATAAGAAGCACAATGTTCTTGGGATGAGTTGGAAGGTCAATATACTTGGCTTGAATCAATTAAGGTCGAATTGGAGTGGAAGAGTAACTCCCATGGAAGAGGAAGAGGCATTTTGGAGCTAGTGAGACACTTGGACTAGATTCCCTAGCTCTATGACAACAATGATGAAGATGCTATGACACCTATAACACAAATCAGACCAGAAGGATGACATCTGACATATATGACATGTCAAGGCTAAAAATAGCGTCCAAGAGGGCGCTCAAGTGAGTTATGGCAGCCAAAGAGACACAAATTCGAATTTGGAGAAGGAGAGGGCTAGAATTGGAAGGACAAGTGGCATACTTGGGAATCTCTTCCCAACTTGAGTTGGCATGAAGTTCTTGGGAGGAATTCGACCCATGGATGAACTTAGAAGTTTATAAAAGACAATAACAAAGAAGGATGGTAGCTTTTGATCATTTTAGAATTTGCATTTTGCATTTGGAGAGGAGAGCTAGTGGAGTGCTACTCTACTTCCCTTAGCACCAATTTCAAGGGTGAAAGATTCCCATCCTAGTTGGTAATTGGAAAGGCCATTCAAACCTTTCATTTGGAGCTTTAACGGAGTCTTTTGTTACAGGTTGAAGCTATAGGGAAGCTCATGGTCACATCTCTTTCAACTTGCTTCTACAACCATTCTTCTATTTCTTGGCATATTCTTGCTCCTTAAGGAGAGGCGCACTTGTTGAGGTGATGAACTCTTTGGGATAGCTCTTGATGCCCCATATCTTTGTAATCTGATATATATACTCTGTTTTTACTGCTCATGAGACTCTCAGGTCGAAATACTAAGTGGAGTTATGTAAAAATACCAAACAATGCATAAATGATGCCATTTCCCCTAGATCTTGTTGTTGGAGTTTGAAGAGACACTATTTCGAGTTATATCAGTTATTCTCTTTGATTTTGTTGATGTATGGAGTGTTATTAAAGTTCACAAGAAGTTTCATTAACAGAGCATAAGCCCTTGGCACCTAAAATTTGAATTTCATAAGTCATGGTGAAAATAACTAGCTTTCCCCCCTATGTGAAATCTTGCATATAAACATATGATTTAAAGGAGTTGCATAAGGCCATAAGAACTAATTAAGGATACATTGGGGAGCTCATTAAATCCACTTATCAGTACCATACCTCTATTCATAAATTTGGAAGGGTTTAACAACATTTGGGAAGCCAACATTGTCCACCACCCTTGCGGGATTTGAAGCTCGAAATTACTAGTAATTTTCCCTACTTTGTCCAGATTGTAAATGAATGTTGCAGAAGTGTTTTTAAGGGTTTTTAAGCATCCATCAGCCTCTGTTATATGTCTTAATATCTCTCAAATACCTTCAGACCCATTATACAAGCATTTGGAGTCATTTGGAGACCAAGAGACCAATACTAGTCAAAGAGAAATTGGTAGTCAAAATCCCTACTTTGGCCAAAACTTAAAGGAGAGTTGCAGAAGCCTCTTGAAGACTCTAAATCATCCCTGGACCTCATAATTATCTCCTAATATCATCCATACACCTTCTGTAACAATTTGGGAGCATTTGGAGTCATTTGGAGACCAAGAGACCAATACCAGTCAAAGGTCGAACTAGTGGAAAAGTTGAAAATTTCACCATTTTAATAAATTTCTAAAAAGGGAATGTTATCACACAACTTGTAGTTGTCCCTAAAGGTATCCCATCCGGGATAGTAGAGATGGACAACTAAAGAGGTGACCCAAGAAGTGCAACGGTTCCCAATGCAAGCTGGGTGTCACGATAACCGAGGCACTCTTCACTTTAGATCAAGAAGAATCAAGACCAAGGGGGAGACCCTAGCCAATCAATGAAGATTAACTAACACAAAGGTTCCTTGGGAAATGTGTAAGTGAGGTTGCGAAACCAATGCGTGAGTTAGATTAAGTGGACCCAAGAGTTAAGTGTGGTTGAAGAAGCTTAGGATGTGACAAGTGTTTCAACCAATGAATGATTAAGGCCACTTATTGAAGCTTAATGGATAGATCTAGTACCATGAAAATACACAACTGGGGCCCACTCCTTAAAAAGTGGAAAATGGTCCAAATAGGGCTCACTTGGTTGGATTAGGGGTGAGATGGCACTAAGTGGATGAGATGAGGTAGATCTAAGGATCTAAGCCAAGATAGTCAACACCCACATATGGGATCTAGGAAAAGGCCACTAACCCAAGGAGTGCGAATTGCCCAAGGGAGACTAGTGCCTTGAGATGAGGGAGCAAATGGAGTCCAAATTATGCCAAAATGTAGATCGGGGTAGATTAGGCAATTATCAAAGTGGGTTTAAAGTGGCATGCCCCAACATGAGCTAGATCTCCATAGATCTAAGTTTGAAAGTGCATCACCCAATGACCCAAGTGGGGCACAACCCTCAAAATGAGCAATGGGGCCCACAAGGAAAAAATCAAAGAGGTGAAGCACTAGGGGTAAGTTATCACGGTAGGCAAATGCAAATCAAGAGGGATCTCACCTACCCATGTCTTGGAAGTAGCAAAACTCACCCTCCCAAGGAGTGCGACCTCACCCAAGGAAGACGAAGTGCCTTGGGAAATGGGTCAAATGGAGGCCAATCACCACCAAACTATAGATACGAATTGCCGTGGATACTATAGAGGTGGGTTTTCAATATTATCCCCAAAGACAAGCTAGACCCAAGTAGATCTAGGAAAAAGTAAAAATGAGGGTTTTGATTTTAAGGGTTTGATGACCAATGAAGAAGAAGAGTAGATCTAGGTCCATACCTCAAATGCTTGTGGCCACTTTGAAAATTGATAGCATTCCCCTATGTGTATATTCAAGAGTGAGATCTAGTGCTCCAAGCCAAAACGTCCTCCTCCAAAGATAGCCAAATCGTCCTCCTCCTACAAGACAAGATCAAGTGAAACAAGCCAAGTAAAAAAATTATGAAAATGATGAAAAGATGTAATAGAAAGCATCAACTATGTCACAAAGATACAATAATGATACTCCTTGTCATAAAGATCAACCCAAAAGAAGATATGTGAGTCCCCTCAACAATAGCCTCCTTCAAATCGTCCTCCTCTTCACCAATTCGGCCTCCCTGTAGAAAAACATGTAGCCCAAGATCCACAATGATACATAGAAGAGACACTGTATATTCAAAGTGCAAAAGAATCCATCAAGACAAGAGAAGTAGATCCACAAAGAAGTATTCTATTCCAATCTTCAAGAGCTCCAAAGGTGCTTTACAATGAGGGGGGTCTCCTCCTTATATAGGATAATAAAGACCAAAACCCTAGATCTCAAAACCACTTTTTCAAATGAGTGGTTGAGATGAAAAGATCTCAAAATCTAATCAATGGCTAAGATGAGCCAATACATAATATCACATAGATCACTCAAAAGAGGGATGACGTCATAGCTAAAAGTGACTAAGTGAGGGTGATGTCATCCTCTAAAGGGGGCTAAGATACAAGGACCCACCAAATATGACATGGACATGACTCAAGAAGCTCATGGTGGGTCTAGGAGGCATCAATCCTTACTAGCTCATCCCCATGGCACAATAATATATAAAATAAAGGACCATGACATGTCCACATACAATAAATGATCAAATCTTATCCTCAAAATCTATGAGAGACATGCAGTAAAAGGCCTCCAGTGGCCACTATGGACCCCACTGACTGATGCCAACTGACTGGAAGATGGGGGGTTCACCCTGGAAGACCTCTGTGAAGACCAAATGCCAAAACCTTGCCTCAATTGCCCAAATCGAATTCCTCAGTGACCCTTTTATTCCATTTTTAATCCTCCTAAAAAACCCTGAAACTGCTCAAACTGCCACCCAGGGTGCCTGCGCTGTCAAACTAATGGCACCAGGGTATCTGGAAGGGGGGTATAATGTGGAAATCAAGTGGCTGGACCACCCCCTTTAGACACAGTGCCCTAGGCAACGACTGGCCTCCAAGCCTCTGCTGGACAGGCTGGGTCAGCATGCCCAAAACTGGTCATCAGGTGGATAACTACATCTATCATCATCAGAAGTGCCCGAAGCTGACAGATAAGTGTCTCAATGGATCCAGAAGACCCAAATCTACTAAAAATGTGTACTCATACACCATGGGTTGACCTGAGGGGTAAACAGTAGGGTCCACCATATCCGGACAGTGTAAAATATGATGAACTGGAAATAATAATAAAACTGTTGAACTGCATCAACCATCATCTGAAGCATATGTCCACCACCATATGGAGTCATCAATAAGAGTATGTGGGACCATCAATCATCATCCATAAGCATACATGGCCCACATCATCACGGATCCCAAGAATGACCATGGTCAAACTGTGTTTGACTAAGTCAATATATAACCAAGAACAAGATTATGACAAAGACTAAGACATGTTCCTTTAGATCATATTCACAGCTTAACTTAAAGTATAAACATCATTCCATGGCAGTTTAATACATGCATATAATTAGTGTTATTTATATTTTACTTGCACAAAAGCTTCAATGACAGACTCACCCATTGGACATGGTCTAACTGCTAGCTAAGGGTGAAGGCTAAGACAAGGTTGGGAAAAGGGGATGACTTGACCAAACTCAACTAGGTGACACTTTGGATGGGGAAAGGGGGAAGCTACACTCTGTGCTGGACAAAATGACAAAGGGAAGGGTTGTGCCTCACAAATGCATAAGTTGTTTAGAGAGTGCTTATTCAACTTAGGGATCATGTCCACATCAAGCTGATCCAGGTTCATTAGGATCATTCATTTCATTTCCATGGCCTTTTTGGCCTATATGACCCCTCTAGGATTTCACATGTGCTAAGAAGCACAACTAATCACAGCTTGAATCCGAGACATATTCACATATATAAGGTCAGCAATAATAGATATAACTTTTGAGTAACATTTGCTTTTTGGACCTTTTCTATACTCTTCGAGGAGTATTTTAGCATTTCATTGCTCTTGCCCTTTACTCACATGTGTTCAGAAACAAATTCTAGAGTTTACAGTTTCCATGGGTGTATATAAAACATTTCCAATATAAAGTAGTACATGAGCTTTTAGTTTTAGCCAACAACATCTCAAGCGACTAGGGGGAGTTCTGCACAGTGCCAAACATCGAAACAATCGACCAGAATGATTTAGGCATACAATCCAGCTCACCAAAGGCAAGCTATGTAACCAACTCAGAGCCGAGACACAAAAGAAACATGGATGCGGTCCAACACAGAGGCAGTAATGGGGAATGAAGTCAAGAAGTCAAGAAGTCAAGAAGGCAAATCGAAAGGAAAAAGCCAATTTAGGAAGGTCATGGATGGATGGAGTCAAGTGAATGTGGTGCCTAAGCTAGCAGACAAGAATGTCAAGGAAGACCATATCTATGCTCACAGGAGGGTAATGAAACCGATGACTATTGTCAGAAAACCTCAATGTGCAAGTAATACATCCAATTTATATTTATAACATCATCCAAGATATTTCATTTTATTTTAAATAGTACTGCCATGTCCTGAATCATATACCAAATCAATGCTATGAAGATGACTAAAACAACAAGATAATAATCTAAAGCCAATATTCAAAAGTCCATAGGTCCTATCACATCATGATAATCATCAATAAACATCTGAAACAATGCTGCAATATAATCACTGGGCATTGAACAGAAACTGTATTGAACAAAGGGTCACATCGGTCATCAAATCTAAGCTCTCAAGGCTCAGCCTTGGCACAAGGTCTAACAAAAGTTTGATACAATACACTGCTCTGATCCATGAGTGATCACAAATAACAATCTCATCATAGCCAGTCTCTGTAAAATCCAAGCTCTGAAAAGTGCAGATATCTGCTCAACAATAATAGTAGCCCGGCTACTATGGTGTGATAACAGGGACATTACATTCGATTCTCACTGTAGATTGTTTTGGAAGGGAAGGGCGCATTGGTCGTCTTAGAGGCATAGCGATTTCACTTGGAGAGGCTTGGATCACACTTGTAATTGCTTCGGCTTTGGAAGATAATCAATTTGCTTGGCGGCCGCAAGTATTTCTGGGAACATTTCATTTTATTTTTGTTGTTTCGGGTTCTACTCCAATTGTCACCATTAAAACGCTTATTGATAAAACCCTAATTTTCTAGATATGATAGATCCGATGAGATTTTGGGATTAATACTAAAAACCCACTTAGAAATAATTAATAAACCCTAGATCTCAAATTTGAACTAAATCCGACTCCATTTTCCCTTGGATCTAGCACTAGTCTACTCTAGGTGGGACACCCTCCTTGGTTTTCTCATTGTTTCTTCAGATCTATCACTTGGGTCTTGCTTGAACCCTCTCTAATTTCCATATCTAGTCTCAAGCTCTCATTCTAGTGTCATTTCATTCATAAACTCCTCATTTGGGTCCACATATCCATTATTTGCCTAAACCCTAGGTTGGTCCCACTTGGGCATTTACATTTGGCACTAGATCTATCTAGATCTAGTTGATTAACTCCATTGTGGTACAATTCTTCTAAGGTTGAGCATTTATCTCTTGCCTAAGCCTCCTTAACTGGATCTTAATTCCTATACGCAACTACATTTCCCTAGATCTAGATTTATTCACCTGAGATTTACTCTTGTACCTCACTCCTAGTATTTAGAGTTTCTTGTAAATTTTAATCCAGAGATCACTACTCCCTCTGGATAACCCTGAGATCTCAAGCAGTTTGAGTCTCGTATATCAATAATACTCATAAAGACATAAAACTCAACAACTAGATCTGTTTACAACATTAAACACATGCAATCACACATAAAACACTGCATATACCCTGGAAACCCCAAACGGGGAAACCAGCAATCATGTGGGGCTATCTTCTCTCTCAAGCCCAGAGCATATATAAAATAAGCAAATACAACAATGTTACCTCAGATGTAACACTCAATCCTGAACGGGTCAAACCCTAGATCTGCATACATCAGTTGATGCATGCACTGGGAGAATGTGTCCTAACTATCAATCTGGATCTGACTGTATTGCCTCTCTTAATCCTCTGCTCTAATCTGCTCTACAATTGAAGACAACCAACTGCTCAAATGAAGAATGCGCCCTTCCTCTGCATGGAAAAGTGCGCCCTCCCCTTTGGATGTCTGATGCTCGTACTAGGCCAGATCTCAACAGATCTAAGCTATGATCGTCACAGACCTTCCCCAAACATTGAGGCAAGGCTACCCTGAATGTCTCAGACCCAATCGGTCGATCGGACTCTGAATGAGCTCCTCTCTCCTCAGGTAATGCGCCCCTCCTCTAAAAGACATCCTCCTCTATCTCTGCAAAAACCACACTAATGAACTATCTCAGTCCACAGATCTAGGCACCTAGTGCCTCTGGAGCTAGTGGTCTCCGATCAAGCTCAGATCTGACCGCTCTCCCTCCTGCAGCAGCTCCTCTCTCTCTCAGAAAGTCGCCCTGCATGCACTGGTGTGCCCTCCTCACTCCTGATCTATCACTCTCTGATAAGTCAACTGAGCAACCTCATCCAGGGACCCCCTACCTCTATATATAATCTCACCGATGAATTAGGTCTACCAAAAACCTAATCTCGGTGCATGCAAAAAGACACTTTTGCATGCATCTTTTAATCACTGACAGGTCATGCAAATCTCATGCATGCAAAGGGAAAAACACCCCGGAAGGTCTGCATGCAGCCACCAATGGACTCATGCCACTGAGTAGAGTGTATCTCACCCTCTACTCCATATTGATGCCTATCCTGCTGATGTACCTCCATGCAAGGCATCTGAATCATGGAGGACATCCAGAGATACCATAAAATCTAACATGTCTTGTGTTGGTTCGCTAGCCCTCATAAGATAGTAAGGGTCTCCCCCTTGATCTTGCATTAGCTTGGTCTAAAGTTATAAGAGCCCGTTCGGTGTGACAACTTCCCTTATACAGTAGTGGACGAGGCCCTTGCGATGTCACTTGGTTAGCTACCCTACCTCTACCATCCCAAATAGGATACCTTTGGTGGTAGCTACACTTTGAGTGATAACAGGTAGCACCATAAAAAAAGGAAGTGATCTGCTAGGTATAATTTGGTTGAGCAGAAGACTGAAGAATATGGACTTAGAGCTTGAGGGCCTCCCATATGTATAATGCCAAGCATCTCTGATCGGGGTATCTGTAGAAGATGGTGAAATTCTGAGCTCCACTAAAAAGGTAGTGGAACCTCCCTCTAATCTTGTTGTAGATAGGGCATCGAAAGATGAAGTGCTACTCTATCAGACTATTTCTTAGTGCCCCTTCCTGAGCGTAGCACCATAAAAAAAGGAAATGATCCACTGGTAGAATCTAATCAAGTAGAAGACTTAAGGATATGGAATCAGAGCCCGAGGGCCTCCCATGTGTATAATGCCAAGCATCTGTGGTCGGGGTATCTAAAGAAGATGGTGAAGGTCCAAGTCTCACTGAAAAGGAAGTGGAACCTCCCTTTAATATTGTAGTAGATGGGGCATTGAAAGATGAAGTGCTACTCTATCTCAACCTCTTGAAAATGGCATAACTGACATATCTTGTTAGAACAATCAATCTAGCAGTCCGTCTCTACCCGAAGTTTATGAGAGCCCACTCTAAACTAGCTAAGGGGAATGCAAAGAGCATGTAACCGTTGGCAGAGAGTGTAATGAGTCTATCTCTCATCTCCAAGAAATACTTAGCGTAGAAGGCCATCTTAGGGCATAACCCACCCCAAGGGTTAACCAATTAGTCTGGATCAACTACCTGCAAATGTCATCTTTGATGATCCTATTCAACTCCTGTCTAATAGGTAGGAGGTGGCCAAGTGCATCCAAGGAATATCTAAAAGGAGGGAGTTGGTCAATCTGAATGCCCATAGACTCTAAGAGGTCTGAGACTCCTGCAAACCAACCTCGATCCCGGCCCTGAGGGTTAGACGACACTATAGTCTCTAAAGAACTGTTATCACATATATAGTAGTCGGGCTACCATATTCTATTTTTCAGATTCCAGTACACTTTTCAGCCAGTTCCCTTACATATGAGATGCTGAGATGAGCATCTATGATGGATCACTATATTTATTATGGACATCAGTATATTCCCATGCCATGACTGAGTCTCAGGACACTTAGATTTGAGGACTGATGTAGCCACTTAGCCATTTCCAGAGCTGTCAATATTGCCCAGAGTTGCAACAGCAGGTATATTATTGTGTTATGGTTATATTGCTTTTATACTAATTCTGGTGACATGTCTTAGCATTTAGTATCATGATCTGGCGATCATATAGATATGTGGACCTGGTTGTATCTTTATATATATATTTTGTCCCCACTCAGACTTAGAAGTTCTTGACCTATACTCATTGGTTTTACCCTCCTTAGGGAGAATAGAGGTGATCATTCCCACCATTCTTTGGCTTGCTAGTGTTGGTCTCATTGTTCACTGTCTCCACCCATCCATTACCTTCCAGTTATGTTTTAACCTTGACTTACTACTTGACTAGTGGCATGGAGGACCTTCCCCCACTCTAGCCTCTTTGTTGGATGAGCCTCCCCTTGTTTATTATGTCTCGGCGCTGAGTTGCCTTAAGTTGTGTTGGCTAAACCTGAAACAGATAGCGCTACCATCAATACAATATATGGAAATGAAATGTATATCTTGTGAAATAAGCCCATTCATGTAACAAGTGTTTCTGAACACATGTGATTGCAAGGCAAGCCTAATGAAACTGGCTTTGAAATGAAGTGTGAAATGTAAAGCCCATGTAACAAGTGTTTTTGAACACACGTGGAGCATAAAGCCTAATATAAATGTAAATCTATGCAACGTGTTTCTAAACACACATAGATCAAAGGCTATGGAGACTCAAAGGCCCAAAAAGCAATGGTTCTTAAACTCTATATCTAAACGATTGCTGGCCTAATTTATATTGGCATGGATTGTGAGCATTTGTCAAGGTGAATAAGCACTTCCAAAAGTAACTTACCCATTTGTGAGACACTGCCATCCCCCGTGTTATTGTTCATCCAGCATCTGCTAGAGTGTGTATTCCCTTTCCATATCCAAAGTGTCACAGTGTCAAGTTAGTAGTCATCCTTTAGCCTAGACCATTCAGTTTAAACACCCTTCACTAGCAAATTGGTCACAACTATGAAGTGAGTATGGTCTTGAAAGTCTAGTCTGAGTCATAAGAAATATCGAAAACACTTTATAATTGGTTATTAGATCGCCAGAGAAATTATTACTTCTTGTTATTATTGTTACTTGAATGATTTGTAGAGCATGCTTTAACCTTTAACACTTGCAGCAGTTTGATGTTAACCCAGGTCATATTATGGGTCATGTTGACTTGGTCAAACCTAGTTTGACCAAAGTCAACTACAGGACATGAGGTGGATAGACCCCAGATGATGCAGAGATATGATATATGGTCTAGTACAAGTCACCAGATGGTTCTATGCTGTGATTACAGGTTTATGATGCTGATTTGTGCTTTTCAGCACTTTTACAGATTATTATTATTTGGTCTGTCTGGGCATATTGGATATTTTATATGATCTTGCAGAGATCCATAGGGTGTATGAGTACACACCTTAGATGGATTTGGGCTCTCTGAGTCCAATGAGACAGTCTGTTTTCAGTTCCGGGTAGTTACAGTGATGATTGGCCTCAGTTGGCCATCCTCGTGCAGTTTTGCCATATCAGATGGCCTGTCAGAGCAGAGAGAGGATTTGATTGGTTCACCTAGGGTGCTGTATGAAGAGGGGGTGGTCCAGCCACTTTTTTTACCATTATACCACCCTCCCAGAGAGCCTGGTGGGCTCAGTTGGACAACGCAGGCACTCCAAAAGGCATTTTGGGCAGGTTCACATTTCTCGAGGCAGATTAAAAATGCCAAAAATGGCTACTGAAGAATTCGATTTGGGCTACTGAGGCAAGGGATTGGCATGGGATGAGTTTTGATGATGAGTGATGTCTTCCACACATTCTCCAGTAGTTTCAGCTTTCAGTGGGACCCACACACATCTCTCAGGCACTTTATTTGGTTTTCTGGAGCCTTTGGAAGCTCACGACTTTCCCAGAGAGGCACGATTTGGTGCTTGTGTTAGTCACTTGATGATATTGTGCCATGGGGACACACTAGGGAGGCTAGACATGACCCCCTAGACCCACCATGAGCTAGTTATTATGTTTTATCATTGACATTTGGTGGGACCCCCTCTCCTAGGGCGATTTTGTCCATTGATGTATTATATTGTTATATTGATCCATGTACTTTATGTTGAGCTCATCTCAACCGTAAATTAGAACATTTTGATCTTTAAATCTTAGCCATCCATTCAAAAGGTGGTTAGGGTTTTAGTATCTCTCCATCCTATTTAAAGGAGAGAGCTTCTCATTGTAGAGGGACTTTTGGCTCTGGATTATTGGAATAGAAAATTATTATTGCATCTACTTGTCTTGAGGTGGTGAATGCTATTGGGGTTTGACTGTTTGTTCTTCCTTTGCACTGCGATATTGGAGATTATCTTGCTATCTTTTTGTTCCACGTTTTTCTCATCTACAGGTGCAGGCCGAATTGCTTCAAGGAGGATGCATTGGTTGGGGAGACTCTCCCTGCTTCTCCTTTGGGTTTCTTCATTGGTTACAGGGAGTATTATTGTCTTAGTACCTTCTAATTTCTGTTATCATTGCTTATTCGCTTGTATTTCCTCCATTCTTACTCAATCTGATTGAATCGATTTTCCTTGGCTTGACAGGAAGAGGAGGGCGCACGTGTGGAGCTGGGCATCTCATTGTGGCAAGAAAAATCAACAATTTCTCATTTGATCTCTGCGGGAACATTCCTCAACAACATGGCAAACACTTCCATCACACGGGTAGGATCTCAAGGTAATTTTTTCATTCCATTGGTTTACCCATCTGTCAATTTAATTCAAAACCCTCATTAAAAATCTACTGAAAATTCCCCTGATCAAACCCCTTGATCAATTGGCAAAACATTTCTGGGTTTTCAAGGGCGTCACCCTTGGGGACTCCATTGGCCCATTTTCCTAGGCACTAGCCTTCTCCCTACCCTCATGACTTTATTGGCTTGCCCATTTTTCCTATGGTTTGATCCCTGTTTGGTTGCTTGCACACTTTGACATTGCCATATCCCTTCATCAAGCATAGCTAGAAAGCCCCAACTGTCATATCTACATTTTGGGGTACTTTCCCTATTTTAAGGGTCACGTTTCCCAAGGCAGTTAAATTTGACCAATTTAAACTAGCTTTGAATCTTGGAATCATACTTAATCCTTGAATCACTGCACTTAAGATCTATTCATCAAGTCATATCATCTCTAAGCCTCCACAGTGTCTCAGTCTCCTTAAATCTAGGGTTCCATACCTGTCACCTTACGTACCTCACTTTGTTTGATCTGATCTGGTGATTGGGTTGATCTCTCCTATCGAGAGTAGATCTGGGTCTCCCCCTTGTTACCTTGGCTTTGGTAGCAAAAGCGAAGAGTGCCTTGGTTGGCGTGACAACCATCCATTTGGGAACTAGGGCTCTCTTGGTTCACCACTTTAGTTGCCTGTCCCCTCTACCATCCACCTTGGATCCATCTTTAGCGGCAACTACAAGATTGGTGATAACAAGAACAATAGGCCAAGTACAAGTTATAGTCTTGCCTAGTTGTCGAGTCGACAAAGCTCCAAATGCGATGCAAAAAAGAGACCAGACTGAATATTGTCTCAAGTCGGAAAGGCCGAACACCAAACTCTACTAAGATGATGTGTTGAAGAACTGTCATAGAGAATTAAAAAAAATTGCATAACATTTTCCAGCCATATGGTCCTATGTATGATGCATATTTTGGACAAATATCCTACAAACATTAAACCAAATGATGCATGGATAAGACAAACTAAATTGATCGTATGTGAGCCTCACTTCTTTGGCTCAAAATAAACTAGATAAGGCCCAAAAAATGTAAATAATATAATATTCCCTTTCCCCAAAATATCGCCAAAAGGAGTAATGCTCTAGTTTATGGATAAGATTCTCTTCAGATGCCAAAAATATCTTCTACACAATCTCGAGGTAGAGTGCCCTTCTTAAATGAATAAGATTCTTTACTTTGCCAAAAACATTTCCTAGATGGAACACTCCTTTATTCAGCTCGCCATACTTGAAACTCTAATAAACATTGCTCTTTCTCTAAACATTGCTAGTATCAACATCCTCCCTCACTCCAATAGTAACATCGCCTACGGTTTTGGTGTGATGCATTGTATGCCCTTTTTGGCTTGTCAATGTTGTTACCTCTCCAACTATCATGTGTGATTAAAGTCCAAAAGAAGCAACACTAGCCAAAGAGGAACTCAAGAAGGGAGGTTATCATCACCACACCAACCCTCTTCACACTTTTGGTTAGCTATTCTCCAACTGAAGGGGGTTTCCCTAAGATAGGATTACTAGGGCTATAAACAATGAAGTACAAGGTGATGTGAAGAGTAGCTTTGGTAAAACATTTGTCTTTATATGAAATGAAAGAAGTGATGGTAGTATGAAAGAAGTCACTCCAAGGACTAGTGACAATCCAATCAAGTGCAAATGGAGTCAAAAAATCACCAACTAAGAGGGCCTTGCTTAATATGTCGCCAAGAGAGTAGAATTGCATGAGCTAACCCAAACCCTACTTGGTGAAGTTGAAGGTGAACTAGGGTTTACAAGGGAAGGAATCAAATAAAGAATCCCCTTCCTTTCAAGATCTTGGGGTTGCACTCTATAAATAAAGCCTTAAGGTTGCACAATCTAAATCAAGGTGACGATCCAACACATAACTTCTATATAATTAAACATACAAAGAAAGGATGAAATAGATATTAACTTAAAACCCCTTTCTCCAATGAGGTAGAAATACCCTCTCAATGGCCCAAGCAAAAGCATAGAAATGGCAATGTAAACACCCAATACAACTTACAACCATGAAGCTCCAAGCAATATCAAAGCGCCACACATGAACAAGAAGGGAACCCTTACAACAAGATTTGCTCCAAGAAAAGATGTATCGATTAAGCTCAAGAGAGAGAGAGAGCTCCAAAACTCCAACCACAAGTACAAAGAAGGAAGAGGCTCTCTTATATAGGAGAAGAGCTCAACTTGCTTTACAATAAAATAATCATAAAATTCTAGATCTAGCCTAGGGTGGAGTAAAAAATGAAGATCCTCCACTAAACCCTAAAAAATTCTAACAATATCTATGAAATATGGTGGTCAAAGCCACAAGTACAATATCCAAGAGAAGAAACGCCCAAGAAGGGGGTGCATCTATCAAATGAGGGTGAATGAGACAAGTAGAAGTCAAACCTAGCCTCCAAAGGCTCTCCAAAGGCAGTGCTCCAAGAAAAAGGCCTCAAAAGGTGGAGCACTTCCTCAAATAAGGTGAATGCTCTCCATGAAAAGGCTCCAAAAGGCATGTGCAACAAAAATATAATGCAACTCTTAAAACGACAATTTTAGAATTTCTAACTTCCTCGACATTTATCGGATTTTTTATTATAACCACCTTTCAAAAATCTCACGGCCACTCCGCATCCGATGGTGTTGAGATGGCACAATCCTGGGACTCTATCAAAATATAACTGCACCTAAAGCTAATACACCCCTCCAAAAATGTCCCATAAAAAATGACCTAGATGAGTGTGTAAACAACCCTCCAAAGGGTGGGTGCTCATCAAGGAAAACCAACAAATGTGTGTAGAACAATCCATCCATCAAGTAAAACCCTCCATGTGTAGTATCTCATCAAAGTAAGGAATGAATGTCCTCATACATGATGTCCACTTATCAACTAAACCAATCTCCATGCCAACTCATCAAGCCATGAACCAAGGAGACCAATCCATGATAGAAGCACTAAAACCAAGGAGAAAGTGTTCACAATAGCTAACCATAACCATGAAGGAGGGAACGACCCCTTCTGTAATCCAAGAATATGTCCCTACATGCCAAAGATGAAGAAAACAAGAGAGCACTCAACCAAAGATGATACCTAATAGTGTTATGAAGCCATCCATGTGATAAAAGGCAAGGGTGCTAGACAAGAGAAAGGTCTCCACTTCATCAAACAAGTGCCAAAAGGAAGGTGCTCTTTGAAAAATCACCAACAAAGGGGCCTCAAGTGCAATCCATGTATCATGAGCTAGAGCGCTCCACTAACATAGGCCTTCAAAGGCCACCGTAGCAATGTCAACCATATCCCATCATAAACATCCATATGTTAGCGCATCATCAACACTAAGGCATCATCACATTAATGAAGCAAAAATCTATCATGAAACATAGGCCATCCCACAGCTCCATCAACCAATAACCCTTCCTGAAAATGTGATTAAAATCACATGTGAAAACCCATGCAAGATGGGGGGTAACAGGTGTTATCTATAATAAGCATGGGGAGGAAGACAATATGCATTTGAAATTTTGATGTTCATAATCACGAGCTATTACTACAGTGGCATATCCCTATGATGGAATCTCGTTCCACATGAATACTTTCTCACTTCCTCTAAACAACACAGAACTACTTCAGCTGCAATTTGTGTGCTTCTCAGCTTACTGACACACAAAGCACATGAGCATACACAAATCTTACAGAAATGGTAGGCATAATAAAACATGGTTTCCTTAAAGCATGACATCATTTTATAATGTTCGTAACAGATATTTTTTCATTTATTCTCCATTAAAAATCATCAATAAATGTGCAACCAAAGCTATGGAGGGAAAACCAGGAAATAACACCAGTAGAATCTAATTACAAGGTGAGATAAGTACTTGATAGCATCCAACGTATAACAATAATGAAATTACTGCCACAACAGGTGCACTCCCAAGAAAGGCATAGTAAGCTGCAAGTAAGAATAATGATACCGCCTGCAACATCATAATGCTAACTTTAAGTCGATCAACAATTTATGCTTAACCTAGAATGAATACATAGAATAGAGTATCTTAACCCAATATTTTATTTTAGTAGACAACGTGTGTGTGTGTGTAAAACTCAGCATGGAATTCAAAAATGTATAAAATCATAGAGGAGAATGGTTAATCTCCTAGAAAACATTTCAATAAACTGCTCGAGGGAAATGATTCATAAGATTCTTTCAGTAAAAGCTCTAACATAACAGCAATAAAGGGAAAAATATCATACCATGCCGCTTACACCTGTGATCAACAATGGTCTCCTACCAAGCTTGTCAACTGATAAAACAGCGATACCAGTCATCAATAACTGCAAATGCCACAATAGAAATTTCCTACAAAAGTTAGTGTTAATAGTCTCATTGATGCATAAATCATAAGAATGGCAAGCCACTTAGAATTTCAAACTAGCACTTCTACTTCATAAGTGATCTGTAGAAGAACTAACAAGACAGTAGCTAATACTGACAGATATGTAAGTATAAGTTTTTTTTACCTTTTAAGAGAAAATGATATCAAGGATTTTCTTTCTAACTTGAAATCAGGTGTTTTATGATTTGCTTAGGAAATTTTTACATCTTATATATAATTCCTCATGTTTTAAAAGCTTCACTGCTTCCGTCAGACAACCCAGATTTAGATCCATTAATCCAAGCTTGCACACATACATCCTTTAATATGCTTTCAATCGTTAATCTTTGAAATGCGTATGTGTACTCTGTCATCTTTTGTTTGGATGACAGCTTTCCTACACCTGCCTTAGGATAATTTGTACAAATTTTCTGAAATAGGTCAATTGATGCAACTTCAGAAAATTTCACCTCTTTCCTGAAGCTTTCCTAGATCATAACCTGTCAATTTTCAGCCTTTGGGATGATATGAAATATAAATAAAACAGCAGTAACAATGGCCAATATTTCATCTCTTAACAACCTCAATCAACAAGGCAATCCAAGAGAAAAGATACCAAATGTGTACCAACAAGTTTCATCCCTCTAGGACAATCTTGTCATGCATAAATCAGATCTGCAATTCACTTTCTGACAGTTGTAAATCAGCCCCAAGTGTTAGCTCAAGTGGTCATGAGCCAGACGTGAGAGCTCTCTCCCCATATTAGGGGAGGTCACAGGTTCGAGTCTCTTGATCCCCTTGGAGTTAGGCTACATAATCAGGGCATATGATTTACCCCATTTACCATTCATGAATCATGGGGAAGTACTCAGAGGGTTTCTTGTGATTTATTCCATTGAAAAAAGAAAAAAGAAATGCAGCAGTAAATCTGCACTATATTCCTTAATATTCATTTCAAATCACTTAACAATTTTATCTTTAATTTATGTCAAATCAGCAAAACATACCAGTGCCTAAAATCACCAAACCATGAACATATAGATGACTGAAATAAAATCTGCAATAAGACAATTATTGGACAGCTGGAAACTTCATGTGTGTGTGTGTGTGTGTGTGTGTGAAGCATAGTAGCAAGATTCAGCCGTATTCAGAGTTTGAATATGGAAATTCGAATGGAATTTGAAATTAAGTGATTATTCGACATGGTATGGATATGGTTAGGTTGACTAAATGCATAAATAATTTACAATTTCTAAATTTTTATCTTCACCTAATGTTACTATTAAAATTTCGTTACTAAGATAAAAGTGGAATTTCAACTAGAATAGCTAATGCTCAAGCTATAGTTTAACTTTTTACAATTTAACTATTCATTAATTATTAATAAAAGAGTGAAACTATAATATAAGCATATCCAATGATAACTCAAGTCTAATACTATTAGTAACTTCACCATCACAAGACAATGGCCACATTCGTGAATCTTCAGCTTATACGTTTTTTCATATAAATAAATATAAACTCAAATAACATAAGCAAAATTGATTTTGCATAGTAAACAAAGTAAAATCTAGACACACAAAAACTCAAAAATCATTTCAAACAATTTTGATATGTTTCAAGTTACTTACAATGGAGAATGAATGTTACTTCAGAATTTTGAACGAGTACGTATATTTTTAAATTTTCTAAAATTTAAAACATCCATGTATTTTTATTTATAAGATATCTACTTCTATATTTTAGTCATACTAGGATTTTTCTTTACGTATTTTCATTGTATCAAATCGTATTTGTATCCGAATTCATACTTGACTACTGCTAACTATGATGTAAAGATAAAGTTCATGTAAATACCATAGCCTCATTCCAAGGCTAGTACAATCATAGATGAAAAAATCGCTGAAAAATTGTGATGTCAAACAAAAAATGAGAAATTGCCTAGAAAAAATTCTGACATCACAATTTTTTCAAAAATCATGATTTTTTGGGAAAAATTTGCAAAAAAAATACGAAGCTTGAAAAAAGGGCAACATGAGCCTGAAATTTGATTTTCTAGGTCATTTCTCTGACTTTATTTTTTGTTGGAAACCATAACAGGTAATATTAGTTAAATAAATGGCATTGTTACCAACTGAGTTGGACTTCCAAAGTGTCGCCAAAGTTTGCACAAGTACTTGTGCTTTTCAGGGTTCATAAGTTTCAAATCAGGCCTCTTCAGGGCCCCTTTTTTCAAATTTGTAAGGCATGTCCATGCCCCACGGGGTTTGTAATAAAGTGTGCTAGCATAGTGGTCTTTTGAGTGACTTGGCTCCCTAGAACTTAACAACCAATGTAGGTATTCCACGGAGTTTTTTCCCATGTCAATTATGCTTTTCCTTTAGCCGAGTATAAATGATGAGTTTTTCTCCTACACCTCCAAAGTTGGAATGCCCAAAGTGGTGGTTAGGCCTTGGGGAGTTATTAAACTCCATTTTTCAACATATATAAACATGCAAAACACTAAAATAAAGTCATATGGTCATGTACTAGGTCCCTAGGTGCTTATTTTCAAGTTTTAAATTTTATTTTTTTTCGCGGTATTGGGCCATTTTTTAGTTTAATTAAAAAAATATTTTTTCATAAATTAAACCATTTTTCCTATGGTTTAATTGAAAAAATTCAAAATGTAATAATTAAGTGGTTTATGGGTGAAATTTGACAATGGGATGCTCGTTTTCTAAGCCAGAGCACCCATTTAACCCATAAACCTAAGTTGCAGGAAACGTCACCCCCCTGCCGTCCCCATGGCGTTTCCTGACGGAAACTCGGAAACCCGTATGGTACGGCTATGAAACGCGTTTCCGGGAGTAAACCAAGTAACTAGAGTAGTTAGGAAACAAGCCAAACCGTCTCCTTTTGGCTTCTCGAAAATATATGGGGCGCCTCATCCTATGCCAAATCAATATATTAAGGATTTGCCCCGTTTTGATGGAAGTAATGCAATATCAATTGAAAATCATTTGGATGCTCTCTGGTATCATATGGAATGTCGAGGCACAGATGATGAAGATGTTTACATGTGTGCCCTTGGTGTTTCTCTAGAAGGGGATGCTCGGTTATGGTTTGAGCATTTAGCATCGGGATCCATCACTGGGTATGACATGTTCACGAGGTTGCTAATAGATAAATGGGGTGAGAACATTGATGATTCTTTAGAATGTCAATCTAGCACTAATTGTGTTATGGGTGATAATTATATTGATGATCTGCTTTCTCGATTGGATCATTCCTCTCCTGAGATGTTCCAAATTATGAGTGTGCCTACAATCCAAAGGAATGTTACAAAGTATTTTGAGAATAATGCTTCAAAATCTCGTGCGGAAGTTAAAAGAGACATCAATCGAATCATATGAGATACTTTGTTACGGTTGCCTGAGGCAGTTGCAGGCCGAATTCTATATCTAATTCGCCTTTCCATTTGTGACTCCAATAAAGCATCACCAGAAGAGCAACTTCACAATCATCACGTGGTTGACAATTGTCCTAATCAATGTTCAAACAATCCAAATTTTGATTCAGATTTTAATCATCTCTCTGAAGAGAAGGAGAAAGGTGAGGGTAGTCAGATTGCTTTTGAGAAACAATCAAATGAGGATTATGTGGTGGAGGATCAATGTCATGAAGACGAACCGGATAGCAATGATGAAATGAGCAGTGATTGTCCTTATCAATTTGATTTCTCCTCTCCCAAACCAATGGTGAATGTGCCTTTGATTCAGCTTATGAATGAGCCTTCAATCTATAAGAATGTAGTAGAGTATTTGAAGAATATATGCAAAAAATCTCATGATGAAGTTATGTATGATAGTGAGCAAATCTCAACCCCTCAAGATTTCGACCTTGATATTGACTTAGAAGGGGACCTTACTAAAATCATACGAAGCACTTTGTCATCATTACCCGGAGAAGGCACAAATAAAGAAGGGGATCCCATTGATCATCAGAGACAAAATTCTGTGGTTGAGCTTTCAATCAGTCAATCCACTAAAGGACCTCTTGAGGGGCAGCCCCATAGTCATTGCTTCGTTGGCAATTGTTCAAGTCAATGCTCAAGTGATCCCGACCTTGTTTCATTTTCCAATCATATCTCTGAAGACAAAGAAAATATTGAAAATAATCAAACTTCTGTTGAGGGTGGATCAAACGATCATCATGTGGTTGAAAGTCAAATGTGTGAAGATGATGAGGGTTTTAAAAATGATTATATCAATATACCTCCCTGTCAAGATAATGATGATCCCATTATGTATCAACTCGACCTTGAGTGTTCTTTGTTGCAATCTGCAAGATGGAATTAATGTCACAAAGAACCTTCAAAAAGTGTCATGCTTAATGCCAGCACAATTCCTTGCTCTCTCCTTGGTCAAAATGAAGTGATGGGAAATATGATCCAAATTTAGTTTTGTCTTTGGGAGGTTGATGTTGATGTTGATGATTTCTTTGACAAGTGTCCTTTCTCTCATGCGGAACTGGGGATAGCACCTTTGGGAAATGTCGAACAAGTTTCTATTTTTCACCCAATCCTCCCATCCCAGCTCATGAAGTCAATGCCTCTTTCAAACCAAATTTTGTGGTGTAAAGGGTTCATCAGGGAGTTTTTAGAATGCCAAGCAGTCAATGGTAAAAACTTCTATTTCCTTTTTCAGTCATCTTGGGTTCATCATATTTTCCAATCTAATAGCCCCATTGGTTGGTTGACTGAGAAGCTCTTCAAAGATCAATTTCACCTTTTTGCAATTGTTGGGCAACGAGTCGGCCTAATTTTGATCTCAGGTTTATTGCACTCTAATTTGTCCCCATTTGGTTCTCATCTATCCTGGGATGAACGAAATTGAATAAGCGAGCCATATAGACGAGGGAAACAAAGTTAACCAAGGAAGGTTGAATCTATTATTGTATCATTCTCTTCCATCATTCTTAAAAGTTGATTTTCATTGCATTAATTCTATTGACATTTGGATGGAAGAGACTTGTAGAAATCAGCCTCAACCTTGGCGTGGATTCATCTTGCACCATTCTAAGCCTATCTTAAATTTTGAACAAGTCAGGATGGCCATGATCCTAAATTCATTAATCTCTAATCTAGTCCTAACTTGTTTTGCTAAACAACATCAAGGAAGAACTATTGATCTATTGGACGAGTGGTTGCACCGGATCTATGATTTTACTTAGTATTTGTCTAAATTGGTTAGAGTAGGGTAGGTAAATTGAATAAGCTCTCGTGAGCAGTAGTTAGTTGTCCTTTTTGCCCTTAATGATTTTCCAATGTTTGACAGCCCATTGTTTCCTTTTTGTCTTAGCTTCCTTTTTTACTTTGTTCTCTTTTGTTTGTTAGTGTATTTTTCACCGTTTTACCCTTTAACACTTTCTTTATTCGGCACAATAAAATTTAACAATGTTGATTAACTTAAACTATTAGAGTACATTTCATTTCTGACATTTTCCATTTCAGCATTGTCATTTTGCTTATTTTTCTGTTGGATTATATATATATTGCATATCCTGGCGAGCGGTCTGCAGAGATTGGTATAACGTCTGCATTTTATAGGTACAGGTACATACACATGATGATGATGCAGATACCATGTACATGCATGCACTTTGATGATGGTGAGAGGGGTGTTGTGGACCAGAGATTCTGAGGTTCTCAAGCACTCTCTCCCTTAGAGCACTTGTCCCAGCTGGAGCCAGATGTTATCACATCCATGTTAGCTGGAGCTACCATGTTGCAAATTGTGTGGTCAAGGACCATAATCCAGATTTTTTTCGACCAGAGCAGAGATGAGCAGAGATTACAGAGGGGACATTATGTATTTTGATGGTCCAGATGTACTACTGAGGAGCTGTACAGAGTCCCTCTTCCTTTCTCACCTTTGCACAATCCCATTGAGAGGGATAACTTAGCCATATTTTGATGAGAGCAACACAATTCATAGCTGGTTCACTACTACTTGCCCGCACACAGCGGAGATTAGCCTTCAGATCCGCTTACAGCAGCAGGTATATGGTATGGCAGGTATATCACTATTATGGTTATTGTTCATGGTTTTGCTTTGAGGGTTGTTTATTTACGTTAGTACATAGACTTGACATATGATGGCTGACTTGGTGATCTCATGTTTTATTATGGTGATACTGGTGGCCTATGATGAAGTCAGTCCACCTCTTTCAGTAGAGATTCCTGTATATGCACACTGGTTCATGTCCCCTTTGGTATAGATTTGGCCATTCGACTTGTAGGAAGTTGGATTTGGTTCCACTTATCACTTTCTTCCACTCATCTGACCCATCCATTATGGCTCTCTTCCCGACTTAGACTTAGATAGGTGGCCTTGAGGACCCTTTCCCCCAGTGACCCCTGAGTATACCATGGCTCCATGTTGTTTTGTGCCTCGACTCTTTAGTGTGTGAGATGCATTCTCAAACCTGGGATTTACTCCTGTCGGTTTCCCCCGATGTTGTAATGCAGTATAGCATTGTGTAGACTCATCAGGAGCTCCCCATTAGTCCTCGAACCATGCACACTTGCCCCCATTACTTTGCAGTATGTGTACCATTGTTCTTTCTGATGAGAAATTAATGAAATGTGAAATCCAAGAATATGTTTGTCAACACACACGGATCATAAAGCCTATGAAATGTAAATCCAATAATGTGTTTGTCAACACACACGGACAAAGGCTAGCTATCTGTTTTTGAGCAAGTAATGGGTATTCCTCACTGAGTCCAAAAGGACTGGGAGGTGAGATGGAGTAAGGGACAGCTAATTCTAAGTGTCCCCTAGAATCTCAAGTTACGGTTTGCCAGACACCCATTCATGGCGGCTCTAGAAAAGATCCTCACGGAGTCTGTTGTAGGCACGGATGTGAGTTGCAAGGTGCATGTTAGAGTCTAGTGGTAGTTTCCCTACACTATACCCATTTGTGAGGCACCGCCCTTCCCTGTGTTTTCTCATGGTGTACTTATGTCATTGGCTCCTGTTTTCCCTGCTTATCCGAAGGGTCACTCAGTCTTGGTCTTTGTCATTCCCCTATCCTTTAGCCTTGTTGTCCACTGTTGCCGCTTGGTTCCACACCTAGGAAAAACGCAGCAGAAGTCTTCAAGCTACTGGTGTGGCCTTGGGGGCAAGTTAGAGTCAAGTGCTGTCACTTGGGACTCGACTCCTCCGTCTAGGCTTTCCTAATGAAGCCAAGGGGGGTGGACCCTAAAAATAAAAAAAACTAAGGTGTCTAATCTAGGAGTTAGAAAAAATATTTTTTGATAACCAAGATAAAAGCAGCATATACTTATATAAAGCAAAACAATCATTCATCAATACATCATTTGCTCCCATTCACTATTATCATCATTTGCAACATTTGTCAATAACATGAAATAATATCAATATAGACCAGTGCCTTATAATGGAGTCGAAATAGATGCATGATCAGAAAAGTAAATGTAGTGCAAGTGTTCTTGGTTTATTTTAAAATTAATGTGAAAGTGATCTTTTTTTTATGGTTGGTGGGTTCCCAATATACGCAAAGGTACGGGGAACATGTCTGGAATTTTGATGTGTGGCTTCCCTCTCAGACTTGGGCTGAATCGGAGTCTCAAGGAGGTCTTCAGATGTTGTACCAACGAGGGCAAGCCTAACAGTTTCCAAGAGGTCACTACTCAGTTTTGTCCCAAGCCTTCTGAAAAATTTCCCCACGACAACAAAATACTTGCGTTGTGCCGGATTTTCACAAAAGGGGTTTTTATTTGGGGTGGTGTTAGATCTTATTACTAGTCATCTCCCCCTTTCTGATGCGTACCAACTGGATCAAACTAAGCTGCAAGTTGGCCACAGAGCATACGGGAGAAGACCTTGGTATGTTTAGAAAAAATTTATGAACCAAAATTTTATCTTTTAAAACCCCAAGAGTCTCTTTTCAGGCCAATACTCGAGCAAGCCCTTGCACTGAAACCCTACTTCGGGAAAGCAAGGGGAACGTTTGAGTTTGTAAAAAAAAAATGATAAAAACTATGTCTTGAGTGAATTTGTGGCCCCCCAGTGGAACGGATCAACAAGGTTAATTTTAAGCCTAGTTTGATTTTATTAAGTGCGGAAATGAAATCTAAACTAAAAAAATTACAAACCACGAAAATTAAGTCGACACAGTTTTCCCCCTTGGGGAGATGGGGTGTGGGCGCTTGTTTAGCCCACTTGCTCTCATTTAATACCTTAGCTACAAGGCAATAGAAATGCCCCGGTCTTAATTGACTCAGTGGCTTACAAAAATTGGAGAGAAAAAAGTATCCGATTTGCAAAAAATCAACAATGGTCCTCCGGATTGCCCGGATCTTTGAAATTTTGGCAGCACCCCCTCCTATCTATTCGTCTTTTGCTGCAAACCAGCAAGCAAACGTCAGTATAAGATGCCCAAAAACACTTTACGAGTGTGTTTGGAACACCTCCTAAAAAACCCAGAAAAAACTAAGTGTAAAAACTAGTTAAAATGACGGAATTTAACCAAGTAAAACAAGCATTGGGGCCTTGTTACTTGGGATCTTTGAAAGCTTTTAAGGGCTGCAAATTATCAGCTCTTTAAATCAGCCAAATACACATGAATTTCAGCAAAACATACTACTTGCTTAAGCCCTTAAAATATTCGGAAAAAGTACACTTAAACAAGAAACATGCATCAACTAGATCTAGATAAAGATTTTACTTGAAGATGAGCTTAAGATCTAAACAAAAAATCAGACCTACTTACGATTTTTTTAAACAAGAATGAGGTTTGAAATATGCAAACCAGAGTAACCAAGAAAGATTTGAAGATTTTTTAAATGAAAGAGACAGAGATGGAGCAAATCCTTTCTATTGAAATCCGAAGCTTTGGAGATTATGTTTGTGTTGTTCCAAGGGACTGCATCTGTAAACCAAGATTAGAGAGGAGGAAACAAACCAAATCCACCTACTTCCAGTTAAGACAACCTGCACATCACACACTTTGCAAACAAAGATCAAGTGTAGATATACATCTGAAAAAGAAATCAATGTTAGACATTCATAAACAAATGAAACATCCAGGCATGATTACTTTTGCAGACATATAACAATAGACTAAACAATAAACAAATTGCATTAATCTATCTCATAAATTAGTACTAATCTTTCCAATGAGTACAGTTGATACAATAGAATATCAAAACTTATGCACAGGTTACCTCCATTATACAAGCCAAAGATGGTTCATCCACTCACACAATGAACACCACAAATTTGACCTCCAAAGTCTTCTTTATTCACACTTAAAACAAAATGAGTATTACAATGATAAGTCTCTTGCTCCAATTCTCACTAACTCCAAATGAGAGAGCACCCTTGTATTTATAGAGAAACCAAGAGGAAGGGCGCACTAGAGAGGAGAGATGGGTGGGCGAATTGGTCGAGGAGATGGGGGAGTGAATGGGGCTGCCATTCCCCATCTCTAGGGCTGTCCCAACCAGCACAAATGGTGCCCACGCAACAGCTTGAAACATGCTGCAACATAAGCATAAAATGTGGGCCACTCTCTCAACAAATGCGCCCAAGAGAGAAGGAAATGCGCCCTCCCTAATGTGGGGAGTTATTCCCACCTTTCAAGCTGCCCACTAGTAATATCTTTCCGCCAAAAATGCTCCCCAATAGGTGCTGATATAAATCAGACCTTTAATCACTTCAAAAATTAAATATTTTTTTTTGAGTCATTTTTTTACATTTTTATTTTTTCATGACTTTATTGGGTTTTTTGGGTATTTTTGGCCATAGGTAAAAATTTAAGCACCCAAACATTAGAAAAAATGGGTTTAGGGGTTAAGGCGGTGCTCTGAGTTAGAAAAGGAGCACCCCTAAGACAGAAAAGACCTCCAAATGCCACTTCTAGGCCAATTACAATTTTTTTAATTGAACCATTAAAAAATAGCCCAATTTACGGAAAAAAAATAAATAAAATAAAATAAATAAAAAAAATTAAAAATAAACTTCGCCGAAAATTAAAAAACTACTTAGGGGACTTAGCACATGTCCATATGACTCAAAAACAATGTCTAGCATGTTCATATACATTGACCCATAGACTTTAACAATCCCCTAAGGCCCATTAGCCTCCCTTGGCATTCTAGCTTTGGAGGAGCAGGAGAAAAACCCAAAAATTATGTTATGCACTAATGCAAGACATAATTAATAGGTGAAAAAACTCCTTGGAATACCTGACTTAGCCAAAAAATCCTAGGGAACCAAGTCTTTTACAAAACACCATGCTAGTACATTTTATTACAAACCCCGCAGGGCCATGGACACGTGGAAAATTTAAAAAATGTAGCCCTTTAAAAGGACTACCGGAAATCAAATCATCAAAATGAACACCGATATGTTCAACTCTAGCCGGTCGCTTGATAATCCAACCAAGTACAACTTAGTTGGCAACATGCACCTCACCCAAAGCTAGCTCAATGACCAAAGCTATAAGTGTGCATAGCGGTAGAATCTTTGTTGGAAGTGGTGGGCCCACCTCACCTTGGGCCCATTTTTGTGATATTGTTTATTTATGATCACCATATATTTGTCATTGTATGCTCGTATTTTTTGTACTAACATAAATAAGGGAGCCTTGGCATCCCATGTGCATGCAGAGACATTACAGTTCAGCCATTGCCATTTCTGACCAGAGTTGACTTGGTCAAACTAGCTTCACTAGAACAAAAATGGGCCCCAAAAAAAGTTGGAACAAAAACTTCGATTTTGGTTATTTGGTATGCATTGGGGTCCCATACAAGCCTCCAAGTGACAGATCGTCAAAATAGTGAAGCATCGATGAGATTTTTAATTATTGATGGCCAACAGGACCATACTTTAATTAAAAATGTTTGAAATTGGGCAAATGGTGCCTAGATGATGGATCATGGACGTTCTAGTGACCATTCTTAGTACATTTGGGGCCTACGATCACATTGGAACAAACGGCTCGTCAATTGGAGCAAAAGAAGTGGGTCAAAAGGGCAATTTTCATCTTCAGCTATGTGAACTAACAAATAATTAAAGGAAAAATCAAAATTGGCTAAGTTAAACTTTGACATGGTAAGTGCAATGTTGTGTAAAGGTAAAAGGGTCTCTTATTAGCATTTTTACATAGTTTGGACACATTATTTGGTGTGGGGCTCTCCATTCATCCTAACTATGCATATGGGGCGAATTTGCCCATTCTTGGGCATTTTTGGGCATGCAAAACTTCACATTTTGAAAATATTATGTAATGAAACTTTGGGAAAGGGGTCTAAGGGGCTAAAACAGCCTAAAGCCACCCCTTAGACACCCCCCCACTTGATGTATGGACCCCACATTGGTCCCTCACTCTCCACATGGGCACACTAGGGTAACTCGCCCCCTCTCTCTAGCTCATTTGATCTCAGCCATTCGTTTTGATGATGGTGAGATTGGATCTCAACCCTTCATCTTGGAGGGAAGAGGTTTTGTATGAGTTCTCTCTATTTAAAGAGAGGCTCTCTCATTTTGTACATTTTCTTGGCATATTATACACTTGAGACTGATTTCTATTGAGACATTTCTCCCAAGTGCTTGCGATTTTATGTATCGATGATGGTTGCTTTGACCAATAGCTAGTTGCCATAGCATTGTTAAGTGGTTTTAGTGGTGTTTTTGCCCATCCTTGGCTAGTGCGAATTGCAGGTGAAGAGGCCACCTGAAGGGGAGCGTAATACTTGGAGCCAACAGCTCCATTTTGCTCTTCACTCCAGGAAATTAACAAAGGGAGTTGTTTTTGCTTACTAGCTTCTCAATCTCCTCATTTTAGTCATTCATTTGCAATATTTACTTAGTTATTTGCTGTATATACTGATTTCATCTTGTTTGTGGCAGGTTGCTAGGGCACAGTTGGTCATCTGGCTACTCAAACGCTTAAGGAACTCGCTGGTTGCTCAACACTTGAGTTTGGGGCTAGTCTTCAAGCAATTTCATCCACTCACTCTCATCCTAGGTATGCTTACTTTGCTAGTCTTGTAGATTTCGATTTCACTGTGTTTGCTAAGATGGAAAATACATTAAAAATCAACTAAAATTTACATCTTTAAATTTTACCGTCAAAGCCCTTTTTTTCTTTTAAACCCGCTTTGCAATTGATCTTAAATGTCCATATCTAAAATTTCATTCCATTTCGACTCCATTAACCCACTCTCTAGGCATTGGAAAATTTTCTGAATTCGCCCTCCTTGGGCAGTTTGCCCTAGCACGCAGTTTGGGTCATTTTTGGGTTGTGGGTATTGCTGGTTTTGCTTTTGATTGCTATAGTATCATCTTAAATCAAGCCAAAACCACTAGAAATGCTAATTAGATCATCAATTTTACTTCTGCCATGTATGCACAATCAGTTTGAGTCATCTTTCCCCATAAGCAAAGGTCCATCTTTCACTTCTAGTTAAATCTCTGATCCTAAGTTAATTTCCAGCCATCCAATACTTCAAATCACCTATTTTTATCAATGTTGCACGACTCGGACTCGACAAAGACTCCGTTGGCATATGACTCCTCGACTCGGGAAAGACTCGGGACAAACTCGGCAAGACTCGGCAAATAGGAAAAAAACTTAAAATATGATAAATTTTGGGCACAACAAAGAAATTAATGGCATTTCCTATCCATAAGTTATAAAACTACAATCCCTTAGCCCACAGGTCTGTGGCTGAGTATCTCAGCCCACAGTCATACTCAGCGACAGAGCATTTGCCTATCAAGATTCAAAATAAATCCTAAATTTAAAATTTAAAAGCCTTTATTCTATTCTATTTAAAATTTAAATAGATTCAAGACTCGGTATTAAATAGAATTTTAACATATCATATTAAAATTTAAAAACAATAAAATCATATTATTAATATGATTTTATTGTTTTTAAATTTTAATATGATTTGATTGTTTTTAATTGTTTTACTTTTTATAGCAGAAATTTTAATTTTAATATGATTTTATTGTTTTTTAATTGTTTTTATAACAGAAACTTTAATTTTAATTTTAAATTTTAATATGATATTATAACATAAATAAAGATTCAAAATAAATCTTAAATTTAAATTATTTTTTTTCAAATTTTAAATTTTAATTTCATAATTTTATTGTTTTTAAATTTTAATGACTTTATTGTATTTTAATTGTTTTTAATAACAGAAACAATAAAAACAAAGTAACATAAATATAATAATAAATTTCGGATATGTAATAATAAATATAATAATAAATTTATTTTATAACATAAATATAATGATATGTAATATAAATATGATATGTTTCTTTTTAAATTTTAAATTTTAATATAATATTATAACATAAATATTAAATATAATAATAAAAAGTGAAAAAAGAAATAACCACTGGAAATGGAAATGACTATGCAGTGCAACGGTCGACCTCCTTCATAGTCGACCTTGGAATGAGCAGACCACCAGCGCTGAGCACCAACGCAAATGAGCAGACCATTGACCTCGACGGCAACCTCCTCCACGACTGAGCGGCCCCCTTCTCCTCTCCAATGTCAGTTTTCCCTCTAAAATCTATCATGCCGAACTGCATAACAGTTGGCGTCCGCGGGGTGCTTTCCGTGTCCAGTTTTCAGGCAGGTTCGTGTCGAGTGAGGCGAGTTTGTGTCGGTTTTGGCGAGTGCACCGATTTTCCCGAGCCAGCGAGTATGAGGCCGAGTCTTCGCCAATTACTCGGGCTGGAGTTCCACTCGCCCAGACTCGGGAGTACTCACGAGTCTCTCGCGAGTCTGCTTCACTGATTTTTATGCACACATCAAAACTGAATTAAATCAATTGGATGCTCTAATCTCACTCAAAATTTCAGTCTTCCAGTTGAAAAGAGTCTTAGGACGCTCTAGACACTCCTTTGGTTTCCCTTGTTTATCTGGGGTTTGTATGTGTATGATTTTGAGTTTCAACCACAGCTGGTTGAATAGGGTCTCCCCATTGACTTGGCTACATGCCTTGTCTAAAGCGACAAGCACCTTGTCCAGAGTGACAACTATTCTTCCGAGAAGTGGACTTGATGTTTGCAGGTGTCACCTTCCTAGTTGCCTTACCTTTACCGTCCCCGATGGGATTCATTGTTTAGCAGCTAGTGTTTGTGTGATAACAGTTACCATGATCCTTCGACCTATTTCTTGGAGAAACCAACATTTTCCTTTGAGTCCATCCTCCAACTCCATGGACTGAAGGTGTGCCAAGGTCTTTAAAAGACCTCAGTCTTGGCATGCCATAAGGAAGCCATCATCCGTACATTGATTAACTTCAATTATATTAAACAAATCATTCGTTTTCACCCATACCTCCTCCCACCAGTAGCACGGGGCAAGTCCTCTGGCCTGCCTAGCAATGTTATCATTCATTATGGCCAACATCTCAAGGATAGTCCTAAAACTTCTCTCCTCCGGGGGTGGGATTCCTCTCACTTCCTAGTCCTCCAAGGGAGGGGGAGTGTCTTTGCCACGCTCTTCCATCTCATGATCTTCCTCATTATATGCGGGAAAGTTGCGCGCGATCGCTCTCAACTCATCGGGTAGAGAGAACTCCGACCCCTCAATCTCCGTGGTAGAATAATCGTCCAGATACAGCTGAGCCAACTGCTCTCGGAGGCTCGGAGGATAAGAGTGATCCGTGGGGGATTCCTCTCGTAACTCCATAGGCTCATGCCACTCAAGAGGAGATGTCAGCTCATTCTCGGGATGTTCGTGGCTAAGTGTTCCTGTATGCCCTCTTCCTCAGAATCCTCGTCATGTGAGTGCAATGCAGGGGTGGAAAATCACCTCTCGAAAGGATGCCCTAACGTGGCCTCATCATCAATATCCTCCCTCTCATCACCGAAGGCCATAAACATTCCCTCCTGGCCCGGCTCACATCCTCAGAACGTCCTCCGCAGGGCATCCTCCATGCCCTCAATGTGTCCCTTGTAAAAGGGCTCCCGGTACACTTTCACCAAGACCCCATTAGGGTCAGGGATGGAGGCGTAAGATAAATCCATCTGAAGATGCCCTCCTAGGCCGACGGCCCACTTTCTAGACAGAAGCATACCGTAGACTGGCGGAAGGTCAATCACCAACACGTCCATAAGTGTGGAGATATCTAGGCATGAGAAAAGGTCCACCCTCAAGTTCTTGATCAAGCCGTGGGCCGGAACTTGTTTGGAATCTATCCCACAAACATTTCCGTAAGGGCGGGTGACCTCCAGGCCCAGAGCCTTCATGATTTGTAACGGCATGACGTTCATAGAGGCCCTTGAGTCTAGCATGCAGTTGTGCAAAAACATGCCCTGTATACGGAGAGCCAGGTAGAAGGGCTGGTGCCCTCCATTCTTTCACTCGTAAATAGCGGTGTGAATAGATACCGAGGGATCCTCCCTGTTCGTCTCCTTATCGTGTGTAGTGTCTAGGGAACTAGGGATGTCTGCAGAGGTACCTGACCGGTCCCTCTCTACTGGGATGCTATCCAGAAAATCAGCGATCTGACTTCGAACTAAAGGGAGCTTGACTAGTTCAGACATGGGGATGTTCTGTGTGATCTTCGCTAACTCCTTCTCCAACTCTATGCTTTGCCCAAAGGGCTCGTGAGAAAGATGAGGGCTAGTACCGAGGTCCGGCTGGGGAGCCTCGTGCCTCTCCGTGAAAGGTGCGGGCCTGGGCTCATCCCTGTGTCTCCTATAGATCTTGATTCGTTGAGGATCATCGACAACAGGGTGAACCGGCAAACAAGAAGGGCCTACTTCTTCAACATCTTCTTCCTCGTCCTCCTCAATGAGGGTCCTGCCAAAATCTAGGTCGAAAGGTGTGTCATCAACGAAGTTGATGTTTTCTATGAGTTCTTCCAGCTCGACATAGTTACACTCAGCCTCGGGGTGCTCCTCTTCACATTTTTCGCACCAGTGAATGGCTCTAGTGTCAGGGGTCTCGGGAGCTGCAGGAGGTCTCTTGATCTCTTCAGTGGTGGGCCTCCTGTTTTGGTTCCAATATGGCTTAGGGCCATATGGAGCTTTATATCTATCCGAGTCTTTGTTTTTGGCCAGGTTTCTTGTTAGCAGGGTAAGGGTTTTGATCATTTCCTTCATGTCTTCAGTGTTCCCTAACTCTGTGTCTTCTTTTGCAGGCTCTTTGCCCTTGCGGGCACGGGAATCAGTGCATGATGAGGAAGGAGCATGAAGGTCAAAGAAGTTTTGTTTTCCCATGGACGCAGCATTTGCTTCAGCTTTGCGGGCATTGTCCTAGGTGATCTTAAGAGTAGTCAGCTCTTTGTCTTTAAGGTGGTACCCTAGCCATCCTTCGAATGAGTCTAGATAGTGTATGAGGATAGCTGGGTCCGTTGGGCGAATAGTTTCAGGTATCTGGGCCACAACTTTATCAAATCCGATGTTGAATTCGTGAGTGGTTTCGTTCTCCTTTTTCTTAATTCCTAATAGCTGGCTAAGTAAATACTTGCCATCCAGTTTGACCGACCACTGTTCGTTGAGTTTGCTCACGAAATCATCCTACCAGTGACTGATCCGGCAGGTAACCGATCAAACCACTTGCGGGCATCGCCCTCAAGTGACATAAAAAGACCTCTCACGAAAACATCTTCGTTGGTGGCCCCATAGGCTTCCATGTGTTGCCACATAGATTCGACGTGATCTTCAATCGTGACAGCTGTGCTCCAACTAAACTTTGGAATCTTTTCAAAATACTTGTCAGGCATGTCATGGGGAGCACCCTGAATCTGAGCGAAGCTGAAGGGTGAAGCTCTAGCCATACGGCCAAAGGCACGTGGACCAGGATTGGGGTTGGCCATCAGGTTGATGTTCAGCGATGGGTTGGGAACTATGGAAGGGGGTGGCACTACCACACTAGGTGAGGCTGCAGAATTAATTGCCTGCCAAAACGAGTTGGGGGAGTGCTCACTAAGGTTTCGTATGACGTAAGTGATAGGCATGCTATGTGACGTGTCAGAACGATCAAGGCTACGTAAGTTGTACGGATGGGTTCGACCTCTAGTGGAGCCACGGGGTGGAGTCACCAGGTGAACTAAATACCTCGTTCACCAAAGGTGGCATGTCGTGGAGGGGAAGTGGTGAGTGAGACAAAAATGTGTTGGCTGCAATAATTATGCAAAAAGAAATCAGTCAAAAAAATTTTTAAGTTTAGATGCGATGATAAAAGAAAAAAAAAACAAGCAAAAAGACTCAAAACACAAAGGACACACGGGTAGGGCTCTACCTCCCTGGCAACGGCGCCAAAAATGTTATCACACAAACTCTAGCTGGTGGTGATAGGTGTCCCAATAGGGATGGTAGAGGTGAACAGCTAGGAAGGTGTAACCAGCAATAGCTAGGTCCTCCGCTCAAAGAACGGAAATCACACCGGACAAGGCTACTGTCACTTCAGACAAGGCACGTAGCCAAGTTAGGGGGGAGATCCCACTCAACCAGCGATGGTTGAGACTCAACAGTCAAGCACCCAAACCCAAAGGATAACAAAGCAAGAACCAAGATGGATGACTAAATGTGAGGTTTCTTCCAGCCTGGTGAGATCAAGATTGAAAATTAGAAAATGCGCTAAATGAACTGATCTCGGATCTGATTATAAGTGTTAAATGATGAATTCTTTGAAGATCAGAAGGCTGGAAACTAAATCAGCAAACAGAAATTGACTAGAAGAATGACTGGAAATCCTGCCTATGGGGAATGAAGCTCGTTATGATTTACTCATACATGGCAGCAGTGCATTAAGCAATTGAAACACATCATCTAGCAATTATAAATTGATTACTTAGCTGATTTAGAAAAAGAAAAACAGACCAGCAAGAAGTGAAGTGAAACTGCCATAGGGGAATGGGTTAAGTAGTGGATAAATGGACCCAGGGCATAGAAAAATTAGCGTTTATACTCACTTCCAACCAACGGCACTTGATTTCCTGCTGCAAAAGGACGTTCTGAAACCGAATCTCAAGTACCCATAACCCCAAACTGACCCAAACAGGTTGAAAGAGAAAAAATGCCCCTCGGGGGCGTTTTTGCCAAATGGACTAGTGTTGATCCTATGGGCAAATGGAGTCTAAAATGAATGAAACTTTGGATTTAGGATTTTAAGCATATATCATTAGTGGGTTTGCAAAATAAACTAATTCTAACAGTTGATTTTAAAGATTTTAATTTTTAGGGTTTTAGTGAATCTTCTCTCTTCAACAAGATGGAAATGGAAATATAAGAGAAGAAGATGAAACACCTACTTGAAACCAGCTAACATCTCTTGTTTTGATGAGGTTTGTACGTCCCGAAGATCAAATAGAAGCGGTTGTAGAAGTCCCAGCTGAAATCAACTTGCTCTCTCCCCACCAACTCGTCCTCCTTGCTCTCTCCCCACCAACTCGTCCTCCTTGCCTGTCAACACCAATGGACAGAAATCAAATTAGTATGATAAGCAAGTGAAACTCTACAGCAATATCAATAAAAGATGAAAGAAAATGCTTGGCTAAAGTAGCAAAAACACTTCCCTTGTGTTACCAATCCGGGAAATGGAGCAGCAGTGGCAGCCAAATGGTGCGCCCTCCTCCAAGACTTTGAGCTTGTTGCAAACAATGGTGAGTAATACAATGCTGGAAACATCCACTAACTACAACTAGTGCATCAAGATAGTATGGCAATCAACAATATCAAGAGAGTATCACACAAGAGCCAAGTAAGAGCAACAACGTTTCTCTTCTATTCAACTCCAAAAATGCCAAGAGAGATACAAATGGAGTGAGTGCCTTCTCTTATAGAGAAGGGCCACTCCTCAAAGCTAGTTCCCCCCCAAAATGGAGGGCTGGGATCTAATCCCCAACCACCAAATCGAATGGTGGAGATCAACTCAAGTGGGGGTGCGAATTGCCCATGTGTAGCGCACTTGTGGAGAGGGGGGGTCCCCTTGTGGGGCCCTTACAACATATAATCCAAGGTTGGGGGGGTGCCTATGGGATGTTTTATCCCCCCGACTCAATACAACAAGGTCCCATACAATGCATATCAACCAAATCGAAAATGCCAAGGAGGAAAAACGCCCCCCATGGGACAATTCGACCTCTAGAGTGAGCTGTCCAATAGAGGGCCCCACCATGCCCAAATACAATGTCAAACATTACCAATTTACCTTAGGAATCACCTTTTCATTTGCCATCCATTGATTTTTGCCATTTCCAATAGTTGCCTTAGTCAAATTTTGATTTTCCATGTAATTTTTGTTGATTTAATTTGCTGAAGAAGTAAAATGGGTTTTCACCCACTTATAGTGCCCGAAATGTCGAACCGTCTGTTGCAATGTGATCGTGGACACCAAAAATAGTAAGAATTGTCACTCAAACGTCCACGATCCATTACCTTAGCACTATTTGCCCAAAATCCATAATTTTTAATTAAAACAAGTCAAAATTGACTAATGATAATTAAAAATTTCACAAATGCTTCAATCTTTTGCAATTCTAACACCTGCATGCTCATATGGGACCCCTATAGATAATAATTGACCAAAATCGAAATTCTAGTCGCAACATTTTTGGGGGCCCATTTTTGGCATGGTCAACCTAGTTTGACCAAGTCAAATATGGTCAACAATAGTGCTAGTTGAACACCTGTATGCAATCATAAAGCGAAAGGCTTCCTTATACAAGTTAGTACATTATTAAACATCATGATAATAATATGGTGATAAAAAACTGCATTAAATCCCGGAAAATACAAGGCCCCAGGTGAGGTGGGCCCACCACATCCAACAAGACTCAACTGCTATCCACAACCTATAGACTTGACCACCTAGCTGACTTTGGGTGATGTGGAATACATGGCGAAGGATAAGGGATGACAAGGATGAGGATCATGTGACCGTTTGGATAACTCGGGAAAGTAGGGTGCACTGAGATAAGTATACCATGACATAACGCGGGGAAGGGCAGTGCCTCACAAATGGGTATAGTGTAGGGAAACCGCCACTGGTAATCTGACAAGTATCTCACAACTCACATCCATGCCCGAAGACTCTGTGAGGTTCTTTTCTAAAGCCGCTAAACTGGGTGTCCGGCAAACCGTAACTTGAGACTCTAGGGACCAATCTTGAGATTGTCCCTTGCTCCCTCTCACCTCCTTGCCCCGCAGGACTAGGTGAGGAATAACCACTACAAATGCTGACATGTATGGCTGACCTATGTCCATGTGTGTTTATAAACACATTGCATGGATTTTACAATGAGTTTCATACTTAGCCCTTTTTTGCTAGATTTACATTTACAAAAAGCCTCTTTGGCTTGCTTTACATTTCTTCATTTCTTCAATTTACATCAAGGCCCTTTTGGGCTACATACATATCTCAATAGATATAATCATGGTGCTCATACTGCAAAGTAATGGGGGTGAGCAATACCTGCTTCGACGACCAATGGGGAACACCCGGTGAAGCTACACAATCCTAACTGCATTGCAACATCGGGGGCAACCGACGGGAGCAAATCCTAGGTTTGAGAGTGCATCTCACACACTAAAGAGACGAGGCACAATAGACAGGGAATCATGGCATACTCAAAGATCAGTGGGGAAAGGGATCCTCAAAGTCACAAATCGGAATCCAAGTCGGGAAATATCATCATGAATGAGTCAGATGGATGGAGAAGGTGAAGGTGGATCCAAAGTCAGCTCCCTAGGGGGACTAAATGATCAAGTCTATACCAGGAATAGGGGTGTGACCCGGTGTGCATATAACAGGAACCTACTAGGAAGGCGTGGACTGACATCACCAAGGGACCAACCACATATCATAAAAACCAAATCACCACATCAATCATATGTAGAGTTAGTGTACTATCATGTATAAACAAGTCTAAGCAACAATGATAAGCAATATATATAAAATGCAATACCTGCCGCACAATATACCTACTGTTGAGGCTGTCTCTGAACTGGATCTCTTCTGAATCCGGGCACAAATAGTAAACCAGCAATACTCTGTGATAATCTCAATCAATACAAGAGTCAAGACTAGGCAACTGTCTCAATGGGCTTATATCAAAGCCTGGCATGGAAGGGTGACCCTGTGGTAAATGCTAAGTGACATGTCTGGACCACTGTACAACCCACTGACCCCTCTGATATATCTGCTCGGGGAAATCCGAACAAAACTGTATGCCTCCTCTGAAGGCATCGAATCTCTGATCTGGAAAAAAAAAGTACTGTGCGGTCCTCGGCTGCACAATCTGCAGTATGGTAGCTCCAGCTAACATAGATGTGATAACAATCTTAATTGGGATGGACTGGTTAGAAGTCCATCATGTCATTCTGAATTGTTATGAAAAAAGTTTCACTTGTTTAAATGATGAAGGAAAGACGGTAGAAGTGAAGGATATTCCAAGAAAGACATCACTTAGACAGATTTCAGCTATGCAAGTCAAGAGAGCAGTTAGAAAAATATTTCAATTGTTTGCAGTAAATGTAGTGAATGATGAGTTGACTACTACAGAAGACAAACTGAAATTAGAAGACATACCTGTCTTAAATGATTTCCAAGATGTTTTTCCTGAAGAGATTACAGGATTACCTCCTAAAAGAGATCTAGATTTTACTATTGAGTTAATACCAGGTGCAGTCCCAAATTCCAAGGCTCCATACAGAATGAAAATACTCGAGTTGAATGAGTTAAAATCTCAGTTGAAAGAACTGATTGATAAAAAGTATATAAGACCCAGCGTGTCTCCTTGGGAGCACCGGTCATTTTTCTTAAGAAGAAAGATGGCACCTTAAGGCTTTGCATAGATTATCGTCAACTGAATAAAATGACGATCAAGAATAGATATCTGTTGCCCCGCATTGATGACCTATTTGATCAGCTACGCGGAGCAACGATATTCTCAAAGATTGATTTGCGGTCAGGATATCATCAAGTTCGTGTGAAGGATGAAGACATTTTCAAAAATAGCCTTGAGAACTCGATATGGACATTATGAGTTTGTGGTCATGCCGTTTGGGTTGACTAATGCCTCGGCAGCATTTATGTGCCTAATGAATAAAATTCTGCACAAATTCTACGATTAATTCGCCGTTGTGTTTATCGATGACATTTTAGTATATTCTAAGAACAAGGAAGAGCATGATGAACATCTGCGTATCATTCTGCAGGTTCTGAGAGATCACCAGTTATATGCTAAGTTCAGTAAGTGTGATTTTTACAAAGACAAGATCCAGTACTTAGGACACATAATCTCTAAGGAAAAAATTTCAATTGTACCCACTAAGATAAAAGCCATTAATGAATGGCCAGTCCCTAAAGATGTGTCGGATGTGAGATCATTTATGGGTATTACTGGATATTACAGAAAATTCATTGAAGGGTTTTCAAGGATTGCAAACCCCATAACATCCTTGCAGAAGAAAGGAAAGAAGTTTGTATGGGATCAAAAGTGCACGGACAGTTTTAAAAAGTTAAAGGAATTACTGACTACATCGCCTATTTTGAGGATTGCAGATCCTACTAAGGATTTTGTAGTATGTACAGATGCATGTAATGACGGACTTGGAGGAGTACTAACACAGGAGGGACATGCTGTAGCTTATGAATCTAGAAAGCTGAAAATACATGAGAAGAATTATTCTACTTATGATCTGGAATTGTTAGCAATAATTCATGCTTTGAAAATGTGGCGTCACCACCTTATTGGCAGAAAATTTACCTTAATGACAGATAACATGGGGCTGAAATATTTACTACACCAGACAAATTTGAATGCTAGGCAAGCTAGATGGCTAGCTTTTCTAAGTGAATACGACTTTGAAATTCAGCACATTAAAGGGAAGGAGAACAAAGTTGCTGATGCGTTAAGTCATAATGCAAGGATAAATTTCATTGCAGCCATCAGCACATATACCACAGATTTGGAAAAACAGATTTTTGAAGGGATTAAAGATGATGAGGAATACGGAAAATTACACGAAAGGGCAGCAGAAAACAATTCTGAGAATACTATGACAGATTACAGTTTGAAGGAAAACGGACTGCTGTTGTACAAATACAGATTGTATGTACCCAACGTACCAACAGTAAAAATTCTGATTTTGGAAGAGATGCACAAAAGCCACTATTCTTGTCATCCAGGTTATCAGAAAACCATCACTATGCTACAAAAAGAGTACTATTGGCCCAAAATGAAGGATGAAGTAGCAGAATATATAGCTAAGTGTTTTGACTGTCAGAAGGTGAAAGTGGAGCATCAGCATCCTGCTGGATTATTACAGCCATTGCCTATACCTAGCTGGAAATGGGAAATCATAAGTATAGATTTTATCACTGGGTTACCAAGGAATCAGAAACAGAATGACTCCATCATGGTGGTAGTGGATAAACTAAGCAAGGCAGCCCATTTTATTCCTGTAAAGACTACTCATAAGGCTTCAGACATTGCAGAAATTTTTATGAAGCAGATTTTTCGACTGCATGGGATACCAAAGGTAATAATTTCACACCGTGATTCAAAATTTACAGGTAATTTTTGGAGGTCCTTGTTTAAAGGGTTGAATACAACCTTAAATTTCAGCACAGCATTCCATCCACAAACGGATGGACAGAAAGAAAGGGTAAATCAGATTTTGGAAGACATGCTAAGGATGTATGTTAACGATCAGCCTGGTAAGTGGGAGGACTATTTGCATTTAGCAGAGTTTGCTTATAATAATCATTACCATGCATCAGCCAGGCTTAGCCCGTTTGAAATCCTTTATGGTAGGAAATGTAACACACCAGTTTCTTGGGGTGATCCTGTTAACAGGGTTATATTAGGACCTGAATTGTTGCAAGAGTTAGAACTAATTGTGAAACAGGTACAGAGAAATCTTAAAGCTGCCCAAGATAGGCAGAAAAGTCGAACAGACCTCAGAAGAACTCATAAAGAGTTCCAGGTTGGTGAGCATGTTTTTCTTAAGGTAAGACCGAAAAAGAGTTCCTTGAAATTGGGAAGCTGTGCCAAACTGGCACCCAGGTATTGTGGCCCTTTTGAAATTTTGTCAAGGGTTGGACCCGTGGCATATCAATTGGCCTTGTCCTCAACTCTCAAAATACATAATGTTTTTCACGTTTCATTGTTAAAGAAATATGTGCATGATGCTACTCATATTGTAAATTGGAATGATGTTCAAGTGGAACAAGACAGCGATTTTCCGGTGGAACCGGACTGTATCCTCGAAAGGAAGGAAACTTTACTCTGGAATCGCACCATTGGGCAGGTAAAGGTGCAATGGAAGCACCTTAGCCCAGTAGAGACACCCTGGGAGTTGGAAAGTAGTATGCGGACAGCATACCCAACTCTGTTCCAGGAACACTCAGAGGGTGAATAAAACAACATCGAGGACGATGTTGAGACTTAAGGGGGGGTGTATATCACCTACCCAAATTTTGAGAATAATTATTTTATTTTGCAAAATACTCTATGTCAAATTATAATTTCAAAGTTTTGTAATTGACCAAATCTGGTCAAAAATGACTGTAATGACTCATTATTATTATTTAATAAATTAGAAAAGGAGACAAACACTCAAGAAAGCTGTTACAAGAGTGTTCACTAACCCACTAGGAGGAATGGAAGCTGCTAGAAGGCATGGGACAGATGGCAGCATTTGCACTCCACCACTAGCTGTTGGTTATGGGACAACTACCCCTAAAATTGTGGCATTATTCCCAGGTGGGGAACTGAGCAAGCAGCTCATTTAATGACCAGTTAAATCACAAAAAGGCCTAGGCAGCCTATATAGGCAATTCGAATTGAGCAGGCAGCTCTTACAATATTTTCTGCATAAATATTCCTCATGTGCATCAGGTGATGACTGAGAGATTCGAATTAGGGAGGCTATGTGAGAGTGCAATTGTAAGTCTGCCAATTATCCTGAGAAGGAAAACCAGAGGTGCTGGTGCAGGTCCCTTTGACTGCTGAGTATTCAAGACTGGATAACTAATTGCTGCATGCAAGTTGATGACCTAAGCTTCTAAGGTTTCTTCCTCCTGGTGGTTCAGTGAACAGGCTCGGGGGTCCTAAGGCAGGCACATTGGTTGTCTTCAGGAGCAGGTTGGGACGAACAAGCTCCTTGGGTGTTTGTCCACTTATCTACTGGTTCAGGTTCTATTTGTTCTTCTGTCAATTGTTTTCTTTTATTTCTCAGGTTGATGTGATTTAAAATTTTAATGATTGATTGATTAAAATGTTAGATTTAGAAACTACTTCTCTGCATTTTTTTCTTATGCTTGTTTCTGCATCGTACTCTAGTACAGAGAAGTAGCAGTAAATCGAATAAATTATTAAAACAGAAAGCTAAGTGAATCATTATACTCATACAGTATTGTTTTTAGTTCCGCCATTTCAATTATAAGCAAAAACGCAGGAAAAAGGCACTGTATCATGTAAACAGAGCTACAACATTCATGTTAAAAGAAAACACATTTTATTTCTGCACAGATCTATACTTTTGATTCCACTCCATCTATAATTCGGATAGTAATAATATGTATTTCCAAATTATAAACTCTACGTTTTCAATTATGTTTTATTTCAAGAGAATATAGCAGTTGTAATACTTGTATCCGTGTACAGAACTATCATAGCTGAACCTATATTATTTCTCCACTAACTATCGCAGTAAATTTCATTAATCAAAATACCATTAGTTATGCAGATGCATAAAAACCCTTTTATCAAACCCTAAGATTTTGCAAACCCTAGTTTCGTTTACACAGTGCATATTTTTCTTCATAAGCCTTTCATGGCAAACTTTAGACATTTCTTTTCCAAACCCTAGATAGCATATCGAAAACTTCTTCAGGACAGTATTCATCATTTAGCAGAAAACACGATTCAGTTCTAATATCTATTGACAGCTCATAACCCTAGTAAAAATACATCTCAACATCAAAAACTTTCACAGCTTCAAAACCCTTTCATACACAGGTTAAGTTCGGGCACGCAAGCTTGTGCAAGCCAGCTAACAATCAACGAGCTACCGGTAGGATTCACTGCAAATCAAAATAGACATTGTGACCTGTTCATTTCAAAAAAAACTTCTGATAACCGAACTATCCCATAACTTAAAACAGCAACAACAACGGTGAAGCAACAGAAAACTTTTACCTACAGCAACCATTGTTGTGCGTTATTACAATAACATTTATTTGCACATTTCTTAACCCTGAGTTCAAAATCATAGCAATTCTTTGCAAAAATCAAACCATCATTCTTAATTGCAAGAGAACCCTAGGTTCTTGGTCCTTTCCATTCAAATGTATGTCTGAGTTGCATCTCGGACCTGTTAAAAGTCCCACAATACGCATGGCTTAAACCTTATCAGCCAAAAACTTGAAACAAGATTGGGGAGCAACAAAGTACCCAGGGTTATACCCTTATCAAATAGCATGTAAAAACCGCGACTTCGAAGTTCTTAACGAACAGTAAAACCAGGCATCAAGAGCCGAATGACCATTTCAACTAGTAAAGACTATCCACTGTATCGTATTCATCAAATAAGACTCAAAAACTCAACACTCGGCCATCACCAAAAACAAGTCTACAAGTTCCAACTCTCAGCATACGATACTCACCATCAACACCATGCTCAAGGGCACCTACAAGGTTTCGAGAACCACCGGAGCTTACTAAGAGAAGTCGCAACATATTTCATTCCCCATGCTTGCACCGGAACCATCCTATGAAGTGGGTACCTGCAAAATCACATTTCGATGGGGTTAAAACAAAGAAGATACAAGAAAGCAAGCAAGCAACACCATACTATGACATTATCGTGAACAATTACCTTTTATCGAAGCTCGGAACAGTGGCACATCACGCCAGTAGAAAAGACGACAAGGCCTGGTAGCAATAATGGTACTACAAATTCAAAACTCAAAAGACAATCTCTCATGGAGAACTTGAACCCCAACTTCAAATCACTCTCAGCAACTAACAGAAGAATCATACACAGCTACCACGACTGTAGCGTGGCTCTTTAGCACGATGCATAAGCCTGTAACCCTTAAAACTATTTGACACAGGTCTCAGGTTCAAGACCAAGGAGGAGTCCTCCTCTCAGAAAAACAAACACTCCTACATTACAGCAATCGACCGGCTCCACTATCTTACCACTGAGCGTAACATTGGTAATATGAAAACCTTCCTCCATCACTTACCATCGTAAGTTTAGGGTTTGCCCACAGCTCGAGATCTTAGGGAGATCGACGGTGGTTCAACTGCCAGGAGGGCACGTTGATAACCAAACATGCATTACAATCAATGCTATTTAATAGCTGCATCTACCAACTGCCAAGTAAGTGGACCAAAAAGCTTGTGCATGGCACAGCTCGATCAATATGGCACTCATTGCAAACCTCTAGCACGTGAAGACCCCACACCGTGGCTTCCACTTCATTCACCAAGTGGTTCGACGTTATTCAAAGCCTGTCAACGCCAGATTGGAAATCACGTCAAGTACCGAGCCATTACCACCTGCCATCAATAGCATAGTATTGCATATTAGACCTTTGTGTGCTAATGTTATAGGTTTTCGAAGGTTTGTGTAGGTATGGTGATAATAGTAATATCACCCACTATTTGATTAGCCTTAATGCATGGTCCATACCTAATGTTTTCATCACTCCATTGAATTTTAACTCGTAACATTTCATAATAGTAACATTGCATATTGTAAAATCATATCATTACAAATAATTAGTGCACCTTTGATATAAGTTTGAACGTAGGCATCGTAACATTGGAATTATATCATCAATGTATTTGGTAGATGCATAGAATCATACATTATTCTATTTTAATTCTAATTCATTTCTAGAGTTTTAAATAAGCTATAGGAGGAAGTTTGATGATGCTAGTTCATAACATGTAAACTATATTCACAATAAATTCCATAGGAATTGCCATATAGTGTAAGGCAATGGTATCATCGTAAGTTTAAGTATTGGCAAGTGTACTCTAAAGCTAGGTCCTTAGTACAAGCTCTAGTCACTATACTTACATCTACTAACCGTGCAATCAAAAGACAAATCCAGGACTTTGAATAGTCTAAGTTCTGTAAGTACAAGATATAATGATAGATCCAAAGCATACACATCATTTTCTACCAGATTCCTACAGCTTTAAATATAGATCCGGTATCATAGCTTAATAGTAACAACAGTAGTCATATGATATTGTATATTGCAATAAAGTAAAACATACGAACGACATGAAAATTGTATCACTGAAGAGCTTGGATGTCAGTACATAAAACTAGAATTCAAACCATGTATCCATACATTCGGTTTCTTGTTTCGTACGGAAGTAAATAACATTCTACTTTTACACTGACGTTGAATTGAAAGACACTTGTATTCATAACACTTATGGCGTAGAATTTCTTACCTGTGGTCTGCACATGGAAAACAGTATTCAAATGCCTTAGCTAATCATAGCTAAGTAAACTTCGGGGTACCTCGTAAGACCCCTTCATCATCACACAAGCAAACTGTCAGCACAACATCAATATCATCATAATAGTACAAACCTTATACAGCATGTAATTGTACTTAGAGCTTGAGCAAAACTGTAAATAGTATTCTTTGCATAATCATAAAAAGATAGGTTGTCAAGGAGGTTAGCATCCATTTGAAACTGAATAGTAAATGTACCCGTATCATGTGTCATGTTTATTTTGTTGTTATCTTAGTAAGAAATTTATTTAAATTATATTTCCGCATTAATGACTTTTGATAATTATTGCTAATTTAAAAAATAAAATAAAAATTGGTATTTTCCGGGATGTTACATGTAGTATCAGAGCTCATGTTCGAACTCTAGGCCTAAAAAGGGCCAAGAAACACGCAACAAAAAAATTTTGACTGCGAAAAGTTTTACTAACTCAAGTTAAATTATTGTTATATACAGAAAATTACTTTGAGTTACAGGTATGGAAGGATCAATTGAACGTATGGAGGACAGATTTCCACCAAACAACCATAGTACGGGACCGCAAATTGAAGGAGGATTCCATGGCAATCTGAATGACAATTCATCAGAATTGTTACGTGCTTTTCAAGAATTGAAAGCAAAAATAAGATCAGTAAAGCAGGACAATGAGAGAATTCTGAGAACACAAGAGGAATTAAAGCAAGCACTGTTCGATCAATACCCAACAGATGAACAGGATAGAGAAGTTGAACATACTTCCAAAACTGAAGACTTACCTTATGAGGGAAAGGTTAAGCAAGTAAAAACAGATGATGAAAACAGCAGCTCAACATCATCAGGAACTGCCAAACATCCATGTAAAAAGAGACGTGACTATTCTAGTGCTGGAAGTGAAGGAGGTTTCAAGCCGAAGAGAAAGAGCCATAAACAGTATGAATAGATATCTGGGGAGTTGAAGAAAATCAAACCCCCAGTTTTCAATGGTGAAACGGAGAAAGGAGAGACAGCTGAAGCTTGGTTGTCCGGCATGAAAAAGTATTTTCAGATCTATGATTACTCAGAATCTTTAAAGGCAAAAATGGCAATTTATAATCTAATCAGGAAGGCAGACATTTGGTAGCAAGACCTCAAAAGAGTAAAAGGCATAAAGGACAGAGAGGTGAGTTGGAGTACTTTTAAAAGATACTTCAAAAAGAAATTCTTATATGAGCAGAATTATGAAGAAAAATCCAAAGAATTCTACAATCTAAAGCTGGGAACGATGAACATGAAAGACCTGAACAGTAAGCTTTTAAATTTACTAAGATATGTGCCATACCTGGAGGAAGAAAAACCGAAGATTCAAAGATACCTGAGTTGTCTACCCTTCAACATCAAAGACAGAATAGAGTATGATAGCCCAAAGACATTAAAAGAAGCCATGAGAAAAGAAACTTTTTGCTTTGAACAGAACAGAAAAAGGGAAGGAGTGTCTAGCTGAAAAAATCATAAACCCAGTAACTTTGAGCAGAAAAAGAAAAATTTCAGGTTCAATGGGAATTCTGGTTTCCAAAAGAAAAAAATTCAAAATCGAAATTTTCAAGGGAACAGTTCCAGAAATAATCAATAGCAGAAATTTACAGCCCCCAGAAATGTTCCCAATGTTGCCAGAACCAATGATCATAAGCCACCTATAAAATGTTTTGAGTGTCAAGGTCCTCACTATGCTTCAGATTGTCCCCTTAGGAAGCGGACAGCTAACCATATTCACTCCATAAAATCTGAAGCTATCGTAGGAGATTTGGCAAGAGAAGTACCCAGAATTAATGCAGCACTAGACAAACGGCAAACAGATCATCAAGTGTCAATGGTAGAGGTTGAAGGTATGCTACAAAACCATCCAGTTTCTATTTTGATTGATCTGGGTGCTAATCTGAGTTATATATCACCAGCTATTGTGGAAAGTTTTAAGTTGAAAACACAAAAATTCAATAAATCCTGGTTAGTTAGACTAGCAACTGGAACGAAAAGAAAAGTTTCTGATTTAGTGCAAAGTTGTGTTTTATCTATGAATCAGCTAACAACACAGATCAAGTTAAATATTTTACCTCTAGGATCATATGGAATCTTAATTGGGATGGACTGGTTAGAAGCCCATCATGTCATTCTGAATTGTTATGAAAAAAGTTTCACTTGTTTAAATGATGAAGGACGGTAGAAGTGAAGGGTATTCCAAGAAAGACATCACTTAGACAGATTTTAGCTATGCAAGTCAAGAGAGCAGTTAGAAAAGGATGTCAATTGTTTGCAGTAAATGTAGTGAATGATGAGTTGACTACTACAGAAGACAAACTGAAATTAGAAGACATGCCTGTCTTAAATGATTTCCAAGATGTTTTTCCTGAAGAGATTCCAGGATTACCTCCTAAAAGAGATCTAGATTTTACTATTGAGTTAATACCAGGTGCAGTCCCAAATTCCAAGGCTCCATACAGAATGAAAATACTCGAGTTGAATGAGTTAAAATCTCAGTTGAAAGAACTGATTGATAAAAAGTATATAAGACCCAGCGTGTCTCCTTGGGGAGCACCGGTCATTTTTCTTAAGAAGAAAGATGGCACCTTCAGGCTTTGCATAGATTATCATCAACTGAATAAAATGACGATAAAGAATAGATATTTGTTGCCCCGCATTGATGACCTATTTGATCAGCTACGCGGAGCAACGATATTCTCAAAGATTGATTTGCGGTCAGGATATCATCAGGTTCGTGTGAAGGATGAAGACATTTTCAAAACAGCCTTTAGAACTCGATATGGACATTATGAGTTTGTGGTCATGCCGTTTGGGTTGACTAATGCCTCGGCAGCATTTATGTGCCTAATGAATAAAATTCTGCACAAATACTTCGATAAATTCGCCGTTGTGTTTATCGATGACATTTTAGTATATTCTAAGAACAAGGAAGAGCATGACTTGACTTACCTACTAACCTTTACTAGGTTGGCCTTAACTTAACCTCATAACATAATGCTGACAGGGCCGACCCCCAATAGGGTGGTCTAATAACCTTTTTACCCACATGACTCATACAGGGCCGACCCCATCAAGGTGGTCTAATAACCCATCAAGTATAAGTTACGACACTTACAATATAAATGACGACACTTCCGTATAGAGGAATAATAACATCTCTATAGGAATACAATATACATAGGTGAAATACATTCCGAAGTTACAATTATATCTACACAATCGGCTACAACCAGGGAGTTTTATTAGCTACAACTGAATCAGAAGCACCAACTCCTATTCCAAGACACAGCTTGGTCTTTTTCTCAGAGCCAACTAAGAAAAATAGTACAAGGCCCAGCTTGTAGTTACATACACATTCTTGTCATATTACATTTCATCAAGTTACCCTTGTCAACATAATCATATTACTGTCTGCTACCAATTCTGTAGTACAACCACATCATCATTTTGTTCATAATCACTTCATCATATTGTTCATGACATCATCAATCTGCTGCCTCAAAATATCAAGCTATCTTTGTTATCAGCACAATCATGTCACCAATCTATCAATCATTACTTCATCATTATGTCTTCATCAATCTGCTGCCAAAATATCAAAGATGATCATAGTCATATCATTCTATCCACATCATCACTTTCTGCTCCTCCAACTACTGTTGCCCCAAAAATCTCAGACCCTTGAAAACAGAGCTCCTCTTCACCTCCGCGAATCTACCTCATTGTCTCTTCAAATAAAAATTTGTGCTCTTTATTTATACCTTTTGTTCTCCACAAATTTTGGAGGCCGACATGTCAAGTTCATTTTGTTTTATCATTTAATAATTCAATTAAATCAAATGATATTTTTCATTTCCATGTTATCCTTATCAAATATATATATTTGTATCTATTTAACATTTTTTGCCACATCATCATAGTGAGCTTGTCACCACTTTATCTTTTTCATGCCATGTCATCTCCTTTTCATATGGCCTTCACCTTCCTTAAAAGATGACGGCAAGGGCTCTTTTTACTTGTCCACAAATGCCTCCAAATATGCCCGCAGGCTCCTTCTAGAAATGCCCGCAAGAGGTCATGTAAATGCCCGTAGGCTCTTGAGCAAATGCCTGCATAGGGCTCTGTTATCACCTAAACTGTAGTTACCCCTATGGATGTATCCACTCATGGATGGCAATAGGGAAGGGCAACTCAAAAGGTGCAACCACGATCACCTCGACCTCCAATAGATGGTTGTCATGTCGGTCGAGGCAACCTTCACTTTATGTTATCTAGCCCAAACAACAAAGGGGGAGACCCGATCTACTCCCGACAGGAGAGATCAAAACCAAGACACCAAATCAAGTTAATTCTAAGTGAAGTAAGGTGTATGGTTTATCCTAGACCTAAGGATGAAGTCACAAGACAAGTGAGGGGTTCAATGAGTATATCTTTGGATCATTATTGATGTGAAAGTGACTTATGATATTTGAAATAGGATCCCAGATTAAAGTACTAGTCAATGTGAGAAAATCCACTACCTTGGGAACCGTGTCCAATGCAGGGTAGTTTAGGGGTTGAATTGGGGCTAACTAGTACGAGTGACAAGCTTGATCATGATACATGATGACATCAAAGGGTTTAGTTCACCACACAAGGGTCAAACCACAAGTTAATCCAACAATCTAGGAAAGTCGAATTGACTTCGAGAGAGACTAGTGCCTTGGGAATTGGGATAATGGAGTCAAAGTGAGATTAACTTGTGGTTAAAGACTCCTGTTGTATGAGACAAGTGGGCAATTAAAGTCTTGGTGGATGAATAGGTCTAGATCTAGGTTTCACCTAAGTGGACCACAATCCCTTAAAACAAGGAATGCTATCCCCAAGGAAAGATTTGACAAAGTGACATACTAGACCTAGGTTTTGAATTATGCCCGTTCCAAATCCACAAAAATCTCATGTACCCATGTCCTAGAAGTGGGCAAACTCACTTCTCCAAGGTGGTGCGACTTTACCCAAGGAGGCTAAAAAGTGGGATAAATGAATCAAAACAAGTCCAATGGCATCCAAAATTTAGATCCAAGTAGGTTGATCAGTGAGGATATGGATCTATAGTTTCAAAGCAATCCGATGGCTAGATCTTACTAGATCTGAGTTTAAAGATACCAAGTGGTCCAAAAAATGGGATTAAATCCCTTAAAACATGGAATAGGGCCCACAAGGTAGAAATCAGAAAAGTGACAGCCTGGGGGTAGGTTATTGGATATGTAGATCATGAATCAAGTGGGATCTCAACTACCCATCAACTGGATCTAGGGTAATTCACCTTCCCCAAGGAGTGCGACCTCACTTAGAGAGGCTAAGTTGGCCTGGGAAGGGGGTCCGATGGAGGCCAATCCTCACCAAACTATAGATCCGGGATGCCGTGGATACTATAGAGGTGGGTTTTAAATTTCTTGCCCAAGAAGCCACTAGATCTTAGTAGATCTGAAAAAATGTAAAAATGGGGTTTTGATTGATTAGGGTTTTAAATGTTTTAGACAAGTGGATAGATCATGGAGATAGAACTTACCTCGAGATCATACCTGAGTGATGAAGAGAGATGCTTTGATGTTGAGGAAGATTCCCGCAAAGATCAAATGAGAGATTGTTGATTTTGCTTGCCAAATTGATGCCCTAGCCCACAAGTGCGCCCTCCTCTACCTCTCAATCCAAGGAAAATCGATTTCAATCAGAGAGGTCAAGTATGGAGAAAATACAAGTAAAATGCAATGATAACATAGAATAGAAGGTCCTAGGACAATAATACTCGCTGTTACCAACGAAGAGATCCAAAGAAGAAGTAAGGAGAGTCTTCCCCTACCAATACTTCCTCCTCAGAGCAAATCGGCCTCCACCTGTAGATGCAAAAACTTGGTACAAAATATATGGCAAAACAAGATCTCCAATAACTCAGCGCAAAGGAAGAACCAACGAACAAACACCAAAAACATTCACCACAACACTGGAGATAGATGCAATAATAATTTTCTATTCCAATAATCCAGAGCCACAAGTCCCTTTACAATGAGAAGCTCTCTCCTTTAAATAGGAAGGAGAGGCATCAAAATCCTAACCACTTTTTGAATAAGTGGCTAAGATTAAAAGATACAAATGTCTAATCAATGGTTGAGATGAGCTCAACAATAAAATACATGGATCACTCATAAAATATAACATAAGTGGACAAAATCGCCCTAGAAGAGGGGAATCCCACCAAATCATGATGACAAAATATAATAAGAAGCTTATGGTGGGTCCAAGGGGTAATTTTAGCCACCCTTGGTCAATCCCCATAGCACAATAATAATAAAATAATCATCAATATACCAAATCGTGCCTCTATGGACAAATAGTAGGCCTCAAAAGACCTTAGATATCATCAGAAAGTGCCATAAGTGATGGATGCGGGCCCCGATGAAGCTGAAACTGCTGGAGGAGGTGTGGAAGACATCAATCCATCATCACTGATCATCCCATGCCAAGATCTTGCCTCAGTATCCCAAATCGAATTCCTCAATAACCATTTCTACCAATCCTGAAATGCCTCGGGAAGTGTGAAACTACCCCAAACTACCTCCTAGAGTGCCTGCGCTGTCAAGGTGAGGGCACCAGTGTGTCCGAGAGGGGGGTAATATGGTAAAAACAAGTGGCTGGACCACCCCCTCCAAGCACAGCGCCCTAGGTCAACCGGATAAAAATCACATCTACTCTGACAGGGTCTCTGACAGACCAAAACTACACTAGGATAGCCTACTGAGGCTCAATCATCACTGTAAGTGCCCGGAACTGAAAACAGACCGTCTCATTGGACTCAAAAGGTCCAAATCTATCCAAGATGTGTACTCATACACCGTATGAATCTCTGCATGATCAAAATATATATCCAATATACCGGAATAGGTCAAATAATAATAATCTGTAAATGATCAAATACTGCTGTAAACCATGAATCATCATCATAACCCTGTAGCTGCTACATAGAATCATCATGTACATGTACATAGACCATATATCATCTATCCATATCATCACAAGGTCTAACCATCTCATATCCTATGGTTGACCTTGGTCAAACTAGGTTTGACCAAGTCAACATGACCAAATATAACTCAGACCATCATCAGAAGTTGCTGCAAAGTGTCAAAGGTTAATGCGTGCTCTACAACTTATTCAAATAACAATTATAACACAAAGTAATCATTACTGGCGATCTAAATCCAAATATATAATGTCATTAATTATTATTATTACTCAGACTAGACTTTCAAGATCATACTCACTTCATAGCTGTGATCAATTTGCTAGTGAAGGGTGAAGGCTAAAATAACTGGCTAGGTTAAGGGATGACTTGACTGACTTAACTTTGTGACACTTTGGCAAAGGGAAAGGGAATACACACCATAGTATATACTGAATGAGCAACAACACAGGGAATGACGGTGTCTCACAAATGGATGAGTTGTTCAAAGAGCGTGTATTCACCTTTAACAGATGCGCACAATCCATAATACAAATAAGGCCAGCAATTGTTTTGATATAGCATTTAAGTTCCATTGCTTTTTGGGCCTGAAGTTTCCATAGCCTTGATCTATGTGTGTTTATAAACACATTGCATAGATTTACATTTATTTAGGCTTTCTGTTGCAGGTGTGTTTTTAAGGCACTTGTTTACCTGAGCACTTCTAGGTGTGTCACAGACAGCTTGTTTACCTAGGTATTTACATTTCCAAAATATATAACATTTTATTTTCATGGCCATTTTCATTTGGCATGCCTTTCATTCATGTGTGTTTAGAAACACATTGCATGAATGGGCTTTTCATACAAGATATAGCATTTCATTTTTTCCAGACTTTGTATTCATGGCAGCACTAAAAGTTTCAGGTTTAGCCAACACAACTTTAGTGACTAGGGGGAATTCCAAGGAACTCCAACTCACCATATAGGTAAGTTTTGTCACCAACTCAGAGCCGAGACACAATAAACAGGGAAGCTCATCCAATACAGAGGCTACAGTGGGGAAAAGTCCTCCATGCCACTAGTCAAGTAGTAAGTCAGGGTGATAAACTAAAAGGTAAGTAATGGATGGATGAAGACAATGAATAATGGTGCCAACACTAGCAAGCCAACGTATGGTGGAATGATCACCTCTATTCTCCCTAAGGAGGGTAAAACCAATGAGTATGAATAGTGAACTTCTAAGTCTGAGTAGGGACAATATAATATTTATAATATGATCAACCAGGTCCACATATCTATATGATCGCCAGATCATGACACTAGGTGCTAAGACATGCTATAAGAATAAATATAAAAGCAATATAACCATAACGCAATGATATACCTGCTGAGTCATATACCTGAATGCTCATCACCTGTACCATCATCTGTCCTCTGAAACTGCTGCTGTAACTCTGGGCACTACTAACTGCTATGTACAACTGGTATAATGGCTACATCAGTCATCTCTCTGAGTGTCCTGAGACTCAGTCATGGCATGGGGAATACATACTGCTGTCCAAAATCTGATAGTGATCCAATATAGATGCTCATCTCAGCATCTCAATGTAAGAGAACTGGCTGAATAGTGTACTGGAATCATAAAAATAATGTATGGTAGCCCGGCTACTATATATGTGATAACGGGCTCCTTCAGAGTGCCCTTAAACATGCCCGCATGGGCTTTAATAAATGCCCGCAAGGGGCTTCAAAGGATGCCCGCAGAGTCTTCAGGAAAATGGCCGCAAGGTGCTTCAATAATGCCCGCAAGGGGCATTAAAAATGCCTGCAATAGCGTCTTTTAATGCCCGCAGGCAGCCTCTCCATATGCCCACAAGGGTCATAGAAAATGCCCGCAGGGCACTATAAAAATGCCTGCTTAGCTGTCTTTCCAGAATGCCTGCATGGGGCCTCCAAAATGCTCGCAGGTTTTTTCTTTCACAGCCTTGTCATTAATCCTCCATGTCATCTGCCATGTCATCCACCTTGCCATGTCACCATCTTCAATCTCTTGTCCATATGTTGATCTTGTCATGCTTTGGTCTTCCATGTCCTTGTATCCATGTTTTCCTAGTCACCTTTTCCATCCAATGCCATGTCCTTCATTGTCCTAGCCATGTCAACATGTGTGTTCTTCATGTCTTGTGCCTTGTCATCATCCTTGTCATGCTTGCCATGCTTGTCCTGGCCATGTCCTCCATGCTGCTTTATCATCAACACTTATCCACCCTAGTGCATCTACCACATCATTTATCTTGTCCTCCATCCAGTGTGCTTGCTTGCCATGTCAAGTCATCTTTTGCTATGTCAAGTCTTTGTCCACATCATTCTATGTCATTGTCATGTCTTGTCTTTTGTCCATGTCATCATGCCATGTGTGTTCTTCATGTCATCATTTCAGCCTTTGTCTAATGTGTTGTCATCAATGACAATCATCTTCCTCAGGGTCTCCCCCTTGATCTTGATTCATCTTGATCTAAAACGAAGGTTGCCTCGGTTGACGTCACTCCCACTTGCATTGGGAACCGTGGCAAGCCTTGGGTCACCTCTTTAGTTGTCTGGCACCTCTACCGTCCTAGATAGGATACCTTTTGGGGACAACTACAAGTTGTGTGATAACAGGACCCACAAAACAAGGGTACACACCCTAAGCGGGTTATTGAGCCTACAAATCAAGTTTGACAAGGTCAGCCTAAACCATAGCTAGTAATACAATTAAAGAATAAACAATATGGCCTTAGCCATAATTACAAGTAATAATGATACGTGAGTAGTGGCCATAAGCACAGATTACACTAATAATTCCAACAGTTTCTTTAATAAAAGCATCATTTGATGAATTATGGGTGAGTGCAATAAAAAGAAAATGGCCTTGCTCCTAAAGATATCGAGAAAAACAAATTGTGAGAACAGTGATTTATGTTTCTTTATACTCTTTCATTAATTGGTTAATTGTGACAAACGTTTTTTTCAGTAGTTTTTATAAACAACAAATCAGCCTGCAAACCAATTCGAGGGGTAAGAAAAGGCCCAAAATAAAGGCAAACCCCTATGGGATTATACAAAGAAAGAAAATGAATAAGAGTTAGGTGGACTTTACAATACCTTGAAGAGAGCAATAAGTATTGAAACTCTAGTAGCATCTGATGCTGCTGAAAATCCTGCAGTCTGCCAAGCATAAATGCCAAAATACATCAATTTGTGCTAGCCTATTCCTCCCAGCATCATCAAGAACGTCCTTTGAGAACAGTGAATACTAAATTCATGCTGTATCAGGGGAAAGGTTCTACCTCAAGAATTGTTGCTGCATAGTAGAGAACACTTGGTTGTCCTGTTACCTGCAAATTAATTAAAATACATGGTATTGTAAATTACCATCCAATGACTGAAAACAGAAATTGAATACAATATGCTTATGATTTGTAGATAAATTCTGGAATCAGAATCCATTTTTCCAGTGGACTGACTTTTAAGGGAATGTTAAGTTTTCTACCTAAGAATTCAATATGTTCAATGATTTTCCAAAGGAATGAAAATGCTAAATAACCTGCTGAAAGAAAACCAAGCCTGCACCAATTATGAGGGCTTTCAGACTGCTTCCCTGAAAAAGCTCCCAAATGCTAGGTTCTTGCTCTTCAGGTTGATATACATCCTGTAAGCCTTTTAAGTTTTCCTCTATTTGTTCATCAGAGTCCATATCACCCACAGTCCGGCCTCTTAATCTACATAATATAGAAGCTGCCTTTATTTTAAGTTCTTCTAGATTCCCTTTACCCTGAACAGCACAAAGAAGGATCCAGCGTGGCGATGGTGGCAGCCACCACATTCCAAAGGCCATTATTAGAGTAAGTGGTATACTAGCTCCATACATGTAGCGCCATCCTCCAATCGCATCAACAGCTAGACTACTAACAAGATAACCCAACTGCATAAGGAGATGACTGGATGGTCAGCATCTGCCATCTAATTGGATGCATCTTCTCAAAAGAATCAGAACTGATTCAAAAACATATGTAAGACTTACCAGCATTCCCAGAACTATGAAAAACTCTTTTAGAGATATTAGCCTCCCTCGAATCTGAGATGGAGATGTCTCTGCAATGTACAATGGAGCTGCATGCATGGCCTGTTCAATACAATTACAGGAGTCATACTCCAAAACCTTTTCTAACTAGCAGATATCTACAAGTTCAGAAATTAAATGAAACAAAAAAGCATGATTTGTGTACCATGGATTGATTTGTTAATCAAGTGAGCATAAGGAAACATAAGCTTCAAGTAAATTGTATGCTCTGATTCAAAAATGAGTGAAGCAGCCAGCAAGGTCTCAAACATAGTATTTATTGTTTATAAATCTACTTTTAAACAGATTATCAACCTCTTACATTCCTTTCAACCACAAATTTCCTACATCTTGTTCTAAACGAATATTTTTTCATATTATTGAGCTTTGCTATTTTCATCTTTGTATAATCAAGTTTCATATCTTTGAACTCAAATATTAACCATGACATTTGGTTGAAACTTGAAAGGATAATATCTTCCCCATTTGCAATTGGCCACAGGCAAAAGTACCTGTTATCACACCATAGTAGCAGGGCTACTATTCTTGCTTAGCAGATATCTGCACATTCCAGAGCTTACATTATTCAGAGCTTGGCTATGATGACTTTATATTTTGAGATCACTCATGATCAGAGCAGTGTATTATTCAGACTTATGTTAGACCTTGTGTCAAGGGTGAGCCTTGAGAGTTCAGATTTGATGAGCGATGTGACCCTTTATTCCATATAGTTTCAGTTCAGTGCCTAGAGATGTAATAAAGCAGTGTTTCAGATGATATATGATGATGTTGTATGACCTATGGATTTATAATCATTGACTGTGGATTATTATCTTGTCGCTTTAGTCATGTTCACAGCATTAGCTTGGTATATAATTCATGATGTGGCAAACTTTGTAAAACTTAAAATGGACTATCTTGATGATAGACTATAAAATGGACATTTTACTTGCACATTTAGGTTGTCTGACAAAACTCACTGATTTACTACCTTGCATAGATATGGTCTTTCTTGACAATAGTTGTCTGCTAGTTTAGGCTCCACTTTCACTTGACTCCATCCATCCATGACTTTCCTTATTTGGCCTTAACCCTTGACTTGTCGTACTTGGCTTTCTGATATTGAGGACATCCCTTTTTACTACCTTTGTGTTTGGACCGCATCCCTATTTGTTTAGTGTCTCGGCTCTAAGTTGGTGACAGAACTTGCCTTTGGTAAGTTGGATTGTAGGCCTAAATCATTCCTGTCGGTTGTCCCGATGTTTGGCACTGGCTCGAACTCCCCCTAGTCACTTGAGATGTTGTTGGCTAAAACTGAAAGCTCATTTACTACTTATGGAAACTTATGTAAATTCGCCCATGGAAACTAAAAAGGGCAAGAGCGATGAACTGCTAAAAATACTCCTCGAAGAGTATAAGAAAGGTCCAAAAAAGCAATGGTTCTTAAATTCTATATCTCAACAATTGCTGACCTTATACATATAAAAACATGACCTGGATGCAAGCTGCAATTAGTTGTGCTCATCAGCACACCTGAGATCCAAAGGGTTATTGTTGGATTTTGTACAACTTCGGAAGATATTATTTATTATATTTTATTGTACCATCATTGTACTTGGTTATACCTCCTAAGGGAGAAGAAAAATTATGTAAACACATGAAAGAATCAATGTAAGTCTTGGGGTGTGTTATCACCTATTTTGTACAAATAGTTGAAACCTTATTGAGCCGCCAGTGTTGGAACACATCAATGTTCACTTCCAGAGTATCTGGGTTTCAGATTGCAACAATTAGCCACTTCTGGCTAGCCGGTTTTTGTTTTTAGTCGATATGACCATGGCCCCTTAGGGGTTTGTAATAAAGTGTGCTAGTAGGATTCTTAGTGTCTCGGTCCCCCATGACTTGATTAAGCAACTAAGGTATTCCAGGAAGTTTTTTCCCTTGTCAATTATACTTTGCCTATAGCCGAGCTATAATCTATGAGGTTTTCTCCCGCTTCCTCCAAAGCCGGAATGCCCGATTTTGAAAATTTTAGCCATGGGGGGTTATTACAGTCCAACTGATGTATATAAGCCTACTAGACACTATTAGAATAAGTGTTGGTCATGTCCTAGGTCCCTAGGACCCTCAAAAAAAATTTCGAAAAAATTTTACCGAGTCCTCCGGTTTTGGGTTTTTAATTATTTTTTAAATTTTAAAAAATTTCTCTATAGTTTAAATGGAGAAATTTCATTTTGTAATATGTCAGTCATCCGGGATCCGAATTCAGTGATTGAAGGCTTGAACCTTAAGCCAAAAATCATTCATGATCCTCGGACCAGCTAACCCTAAGTTTCAGACAATTATTTGGCCTCATAATTAATATTTTCTCAAAAAATCAAAAAATGAGAAATATTAATTAAAATATTCAAAAAATAATAAATTGGAGATAATTTAAATCTCTCCAAAAAAGGCCAAATTGAATAAAGTCAAAGTCAAAATAACATAGCAAAAAGCATTTATGATGATTGGAATCTTCACCCATCTGATTCAGATCAGTTTCGGAGCACTGTGAGTGATCTACAGTTGAAAAATTCGCCCTCTCCTTTAGCTTGACGTTTTTGTGATGTGGAGGATTGCTATTTGATGGATGGAGTTTACAAGAAGGGATGGGGGGCGCCTTGCCTATGTGGAGGCCACCTCCCCACCCTAATTCATTGCAAACTCGAGTTAGTTGGTATGGTATCACTCCAAGCCACATTTTGATTGGTTGGTGACTGGAATTTGGAGTTTTGTCAAGTATTATTGGCTCCCTTAGTGCCAAATTCGAATTAGGGTTTTAGCTTAGTTATTTTGCTATAAAGAAAGGCCATTTTGGCTCTCTTCTCATGGATAATTGTTGTAAACTTACTCTGCTCATATTTGTAAGGAGCTTGTAGCTATTGCTACCTTGTGGAAATAAAGTTGGCTTTGGAGGCAAATGATGTGCCTTTCTTTTGGTTCATGAGTAAATAATCTTCATTGTTGAGGTAATATCTGTGGTTATTTCATTATGCAATTTCAATCTTGGTTATAATTTATGCTTAGATCTCTTTCTTAAGAGCATAGAACAAACATTTGATGGTACAAGTTGTTTGTTAGTTTTAGGCTTGAATAGTCTTGAGAGTACAATTTGTAATCGGTCTTACTACCTTGTCTCTTTTTTCATTCTTGTCTAACACTCTAAATTTAACCAAGTTTTGTTTGTATAAGTGTTGTATGCTTGCAGATTCTCAAAAAAGGTTGAGATGAGATGAACTCGGTTGTCTCTCCCTCTTCTCCACCATCAAGGAACTTGTTCTAATAGTTTGTTTTCAGGAAACCTCCCAAAGGCAAGATCTAAGGATTACATCAAAGTGAAAAAGTTTGCTTCTTCCATCAACAAAAGTTACATTCTTCAAACTTGGTTACTTGGTCCTAAGGCTTATCTCATCAAGCCCTTCTCCATTGTTAGTTCCCTTCACCCATTCATTTTCTTCCCTTTCGAGCCTCTCCTCAAGCTCTCTTTCCTTTGCCTCATCCACACATTCGTTTTTGCTACCTAAAGCCTCTTTCCTCTTTTCCTCATTCGCTCTCCCTTTCTTTCTCCATTGCCATTTGTTTTTTGCCCATCTCTCCCATTCGTCCTTCTCCAAAAAGAGCCCTAAAAACATTACAAAAATAAACAAACATTAGTCTTTTTAAGTAGTTAGTTTGTTAGTCTTAGTTTGCTTCTCTTTTTTGAAGATTTGTAGGTTGCATTTAGCTTGTTGTTGGTTGCATTTTTTTTTATCATTCAAAAGATAGATTTTATATACCAAAAATATTTCAAATTTTTTATATTTTAGATCTCTTTCCCATCATCTTTTAGGCATATGTTGTTTGCTGGTCCGTTTTTACATTTATGCATATTTCGAAATAAAATCTCATACATCTAGTTTTTTGAAGTCTTTTATAGATTATAGTCTAAATAGTTTCATTGTTTTGTCTTTTTCTAATGATTAATGGGTGCCTTGGTTGAGATTTTTTGAGACTTGTGTAGATGCTTTAAGAAGAAGAAACTTGAAAAAACTTGAAGAAGCAAGATCCAAACAAAAGCTAAAGTGAAGAGACCATGAGAATGATCTAAACTTGAAACATTTTTATCCTTTGTACCCAAGGGCTTGCTTCATTTTATTTACTAAGTATTATTTTTCTCTCTAAAGTCCTTCAAGGGTTAAAACCCAAGGCATTTGTAATCATTTAATAAAAGGCTAAGTGGAGGAGTCCTCCACTTTTTGGGTTTTCTTCCCCATTTGGGGAAGAGTGTTGTGTTTTGCTAGTTTAGATCTCTCTTGTTTCATGCTTTAGATTAACTTCTTTATTTTCATTATACTCAATTTCCAAGTTTTGACTAGAGTAAGCAAACTTTGGGATTGCATCCCAAAAGCCATATAGCTTTGTGGTAGCTTCTCGTTCCCCATTAGCCTCCTTGCCGAAGTTTCAGCTAGCTGGAAAGTCTCAAGGACTAGTGGTTCTAGTGATCAACCTTGTTCGGAGGTAGATCCCACTTTTAGATTAATATTGTTTGGTAAAACACTAAATTTATTTTCAGTTTGTTTCAAGCATCTTGTTACATCTTGCTATCATCTTTTCACTTTCAGTTGTTTAAGCTTCATTCTTGTTCTTCAAGTTATAACTGCTTCTATTCTTAAAAAGAACTAAAGCCTCTTGAACTTGGCCAAATCCAAGTCAAGAGCACTCTCTGTCGGAGAACATTTTAGTTGTTGCATTTCCCTTGCATTAGGCATTTAGATTAAATAAAGTCTCTTGAACTTTGGTCTTAAGACTAAGTCAAGAGCCCTCTCTGTCGGAGAGTTGAACAAGTGTGCTCTTAACAATTTCTAAAATCATTCCAACTCACACCCCATTAATTAATTTATCTTGGTTGTTATCCAACACCCGTATGCTCTGCCAACCTAAAAGGGTTGGGCTAGTACTCAGAAAGGTGTTGGACTTGTTAATCTCACAAGTGATAACCCAATAAAATTTTACCCCAACCAACGATCCGGCATTGCTTTCGAAAGTTACTGAGGTTGTTTCCTGAAACAGGTGGTGTCGAAATCCCGCTGTCAAACTCGAGGGTGGCCAAGCCAATTGAACACTTACCCTCTTGAAATCTGGGTGGCTTCGACCTATCATCTAAGAGGTTACCAGTACTATTTCCGGACTTTTGATATCCTTGTTCTTAGCCTAATAATCAAGACCACTAAAAACTTATAATTTACCAAGATAATTTGCACAACGATCTCACGAACAACTACCTTTCAAGACCCACACATTCAGCATCACATACTTGTTATTCTTTGACTCCATAAGGCACTGGTTATTTTAATATTATACCTTGATCAGGACCATTTGTCCTTGTGGTTTTACTTTATCTTGTGGATGCATTATTCAAACTTCAAGTCTTGAAAAGTACTGTCATTTTCGATATCTTGTTTAGCAACATGGATTGCGTCTTATCTTGTTTATCTCATTTATAATTTGGTCTCATCATAAGAATTCCTAAACAACACCCATCCACATCACTTCATCAAAAAACATTACAAAACATAAGAGCCTTAGTGAAACTCTTTATAGGGACTACCCCCCTTGGCTTCGTTAGGAGTTAGCCTAAACGGAGGAGCTAGGATTTAGGTGACAGTACCTAACTCATTGCTTGCCCCCAAGGCCACACTTCTCCCTACTTAGGCGGACAACAAGGTGCAAAAATAATTAATAAAATGTTAAAAATAAAATATTTATTGCCCCCAAAGACAAGTCGACCCCATAAGGGAATTTGTCCAGTTTCGCACATGTATAAATATGAGGCTTGTGCACCTCATTATCTCATTCTCACACTTGTGAAGTGCGCATCACTTGGAGGAGTAGATTTTCGCATCACTAGAAGGAGGAGGTTTATTTGGTTTGGTTACTTGTGAAAGATACTTTCACTTTCTCTCTCTTTCTTCATTTGTACTCTGATCTCAAAATTATCATCTCTCTGCGAAGGTTGCTGGGTTTTCTCCCTATTGGGTTTCCCAGGGTAAAACTATGTGTTGTTGTTTTGTGCTTTGTCTTACTTCTAGTGATCTTGGTAATGCATTTATGTTTTATGCTATGAATGTATGAAATTTAACAATTATGTAGGCCAAAAAGGCCATGAAATGAAATTGAATGATCCTAATGAACTTGGATCAACTTGATGTAGACATGATGCCTAAGTTGAATAAGCACTCTCTAAACAACTTACCCATTTGTGAGGCACAGCCATTCCCCATGTTTATTTTGTCCAGCATAGAGTTTGTAGCTCCCCCTTTCTCCCAGTCCAAAGTGTCTTTTAGTTGAGTTTAGACAAGTCACCCCCTTTGCCCAACCTTGTTCCTAGCCTTCATCTTTAGCTAGCAGTTAGACCATGTCCAATGGGTGAGTTTGTCATTTAAGCTATTGTGCAAGTAAATATAAATAACAACGGAATGAAGGAATATGATTAATGCCACTCAATGATGTTTATACTTTAAGTTAAGCTGTGAGTATGATTAGAGGAACATGTCTTAGTCTATTGATATGATTTGTCCTTGGTTGTATATTGACCTAGTCAAACCTAGTTTGACTGTGGTCATTTCTTGGGATCCGTGATGATGTGGACCATGTACACTTATTGATGATGATTGATGGCCCCACATACTCTTGATGATGATACTATATGATGGACATATGATTCAGATGATGATTGATGCAGTTCAGCAGGTTTTATTATTACTTCAGATCATCAGATTATGCACTGTCCATATATGGGGGACCCTACAGTTAACCCAGCAGGGCAACCCATGGTGTATGAGTACACATTCTTAGTAGATTTGGGTCTTCTAGATCCAATGAGACACTTATCACTCAGTTCCAGGCACTTCTAATGGTGATAGATGCAGTTTTACACTTGTTGACTAGATTTGGGGCTAATTTCCCAGCCTGACCAGCAGGGGCCATGAGAGGCCAGTCCACCTAGGGCGCTGTATGAGGAGGGGGTGGTCCAGCCACTTGATATTACCATTTACCCCCCCTTCTGGAGAACCTAGTGGGCTCAGTTTGACAGCGCAGATGCCCTAGGTGGCAGTTTCAGCACTTTCACAGTTACCGAGGCAGTCCAGAAATGGGATAAAAGGGTTACTAAGGAATTCGATTTGGGCAATTGAGGCAAAGTTTTGACACTTGAATTTCACAGAGGTCTTCCAGGGTGAACCCCCTATCTTCCAGCCAGTTTTCATCAGTGAGGGGGGTCCACAGGAGGCCACAGGAGGCGATTTACTGCATGTCTCTCATAGATTTTGAGGGCAAATTTGATCATTTGTATTTATTTCGAACATATTATATTATTTTATTGTGCCATGAGGATGAGCTAGCAAGGATTGATGCCTCCTAGCCCCACCATGAGCTCCATGTGTCATGTCCTAGTCATATGAGGTGGGCCCATGTACTTTTGCCCCCTCTAATGGATGACATCACCCTCCATGAGTACCTTTTAGCTATAATGTCATCATTATTTGAGTGATCCATGTGTTATATTGTTATGTTTCATCTTAGCCATTGATCATGTATTGAGATCTTTTAATCTCAACCACTCATTTTAAAAAGTGGTTTTGAGATCTAGGGTTTTGGTCTTTATTATCCTATATAAGGAGGAGACCCCTTCATTGTAAAATCATCTAGAGAATTTGGCTCTTGGCTCTTGGAATAAAATTTCTATCTTTTGGAGTACATGCTTGAATCTTGGAGTGGATGTTGGTTGCTTTGATTGTAAATGCTTTTGTCCATTGCACTGGAGGATCTCTTGTAGCTATCTTGCATATTTTGCCATACTTTTTACAGGTTGAGAAGGCGTTTTTGGACAAGTGCGAATTGGTGGGGAGGCCTGCCCTTCAAGCTTGGAGGAGGACATTTTGGTTAAACAGGGAATGGTTTTGTCTTTGCACCAACTATTCTTTGTTTATCTCTTTCTTGCTTGTATCTACCTTCAACATGTTAAACTGATTGATGCTTTGCTCCTTGGTTTTGACAGGTTAGAGGGACACACATGTGGCTTGGAGAAAATTGATTTGGCAAGAGGGCTTCAAAATTCTTCATTTGATCTTTGGCAAAAGCAATCATCATTTCAACTAACATTCATCTCTTCATCCAGGTATGCTCCAAAGGTATAGTCTTCTTCTTCCTTGGCTTATCCATGAATTCTAGATCATAAAACCCTAATTGATTAAAACCCTCATATTTCACTTTTTCTTAGATCCACTTGGATCTAACTTGGCTTTTGAAAAGATATTGAAAACCCACCTCTATAGTATCCACGGCGATTCGGATCTATAGTTTCGTGTGGATTGGGCTACATTTGACACACTTTTCAAAGCATTTAACCTTCCTTGGGTAAAGTCGCCCTCCTTGGGTGGTTGAGTTAAGCTAGATCTAGTACATGGGTAGGTGAGATCCCACTTGATTCATGATCCTCACATTTGATAACCTACCCCTAGTGCTTCACTTCATTGATTTTCACCTTGTGGGCCCCATTCCTCATTTTGAGGGTTGTGCCCCACTTGGGTCAATTTGGTGGTGCATGTTCAATCTCAGATCTATGGAGATCTAGCCATTGGATGCCCTTGATTTTCAAGATCCACATTAACAATTGCTTAAACTACCCGGATCTAAACTTTGGTGGCTTTGGGACTTGATTTGACACACTTTTCCATGCTTTTAGCCCTCCTTGGGCAAAGGCGCACTTCTTGGGGATTTGAGTTTTGGGGATTTGAGTTGACCCACTTTGAGAAACTGGGTGTTTGAGATCCCACTTGTTTTGGAAAGAGCACACCTTGAAACCTACATCTAGTGTGTTACTTTGTGAAGTTCTGCCTTGGGGGTATCATTCCTCATTTTGGGGATTGTTGTCCACTTGGGTCACTTAGTGAAACATTAGATCTAGTAAGATCCAACCATCACACCCACTCAAGGTTACACGAACCGTGGGTGCGATCGGAATCGGCTGAAGAATCCGATACGGGATTCGACAATCTCCAAAATTAGGAATCGGGGATTCGGAACCCTAACCCTAATTTTTTATAATATTATAATATATATATATATATAATAAATTAATAAATAATATATATTTAAAAATTAAAAATATAAACCTATAATTTTATAAAAAATCCCAAATTTAAAATCATATATAGGCTACAGGTATGCTGGGTGAAATCTATGAAGTTGTTGACGTGAGGCCATTGCTAGTGTGGTGTAAGGCTAGCTCTGCACATTGGAAATTGCATAGGTGAGTTGCTCATAAGTTCGACATACACAACTATCAACAACTTCAAATTGGCAATTTGGCCATGCAATGAGCATACACAGCAAATTTTTTTACTGTGTATGCTTGTTAGCATACACAGCATGCTTGCTGTGTATGCTAACAAGCATACATAGTAAAAAATTTAGCATACACAGCAAGCATGTTGTGTATGCTAACAAGCATACACAGTAAAAATATTTGCTGTGGAGGGAAACATATCTATATGGGAAATCTCTTGAGAAGAGAAGGGCACACTAATTCCTTGGCTTCCTGTGATATTAAGGAAGGCACATTACATCTGAAGGGGTGTCAAGGTTCTGAGAAGGGCACACTTGGCCAATCCAGATCTACTTCCAAATCTGAGTGAAAAAGGGGGGCACATTCTCTGTCTAGTCGATAAAATCGTGGAGGAAGTTCCATTGTGCATACTGCTATAAAATCTCTGTTGAAAATGACTTCATACAACTGTGTATTCCCTCAAACAAGTCATGGTAGCAAGGGTGTGGTTCTAGGTTACAATTGAAGAGCATATTTTCTCATTTTCCTTACAGCTGAGTCGCTTGACTTCAGTACTAAGTTGCATTCTCTGCTATATATATTGAACTCTTCATACAGTTGGGTGTAGAAGGCTTCAGAATTGTGCATCCAAAGAGTAGCTACCTCAAGCATCATTTCCAAAACTGAGTTCATTGTGCAATCTGCTGATATACACCTATAAATGCCATAATTTTTTGTACTCGGCTTCGCATTAAACATTTGGATGTATATTCTCCACTGTGGACAGCAGGAATAAATTGCTTGGGACTTTTTGATGTGCTAGGAAGGATTCATGCCTCATATCTGCCAACGGACACCTACAGGCATGTCTTTTATGTTCATTTAATTTAAATATCAGTCATATGTTTTGCTAACGTAGGAGTCTACAGTGTGTCTTTGTGTTTTTTATATGTTCAGTCTTTGTAAGGAAGAAGCACTCTCTTGTAATTTATATTGGCTAAATATTGCAACAATATGACCCCAAACAGTTAGAGACACAGCACACATACTCAGAAATACAGTTGACAGGCCAAATTCAGATTTGGGTTAGCCCAAAAACAAAAAGCATTTTTTATAATGCGATTTTTTTTTTAATAGAGAAAGGGAATCGGATCCCATTGGAGGATCCGTATCTCGAGGGCAGGGATACGGTTCCTCCAATGGGAACTGATTCCCTACCAAGCAAAAACCGTATCGTGTTCGCGGATTCGAATCCCCTTCTACCCGAAACGGATCGCTAAACCGGAAACGGATCCACTAAAAAAAAACGAATCTTGCAGAATCGTATTCGGATCTTCGAATCCGCGATTCCTAGTCGATTCGGAAACTGATTCGGAGGGGGTTTGGCGAATCCGGTAACGTTGCACCCACTTGATCTTGAAGAGTCTCTTTGGTTTGCACCTTAGGTGTCCCGATCTACCTTTTGACTCCATTTGCCCATCCATTTCAAGGCACTAGTCCAACTAAGGCAAATCGCACTTCTTGGGATTTGTGTCAATTGCTAGATCCCATAAGTGGGTATCTCTAATTTCATCATAAATCCATAGATCTATCCTTTGAATACCCCTTGGTACCATTTGCATCCTTAACTTCACCTTGTGGGCCCCATTTGAACCATTTCCATATCCCAAGGCAGTGGACCCCACTTGTGTTTTTCATCGTACTACACTATGGGATAAGCTAAGTAATCTGCTTTGTGTTAATGTTTCGTTTCTTCTCTATGTTTTTTTAATTATTTATTTTTATAATTTTCATATTTTTTTAATAAATGTTATTGTTGTTCCCAACCTGTCGTTTCCTGCAAATTAGGGGGAAACTTCTAGACGTATCCGATACTCGTACCCAGGTTCCCAACGTTCCCGCATTCCGGAAACTTGTGCAACATAGCATAAAACATAAATTCCCTACAACTGTTTGAAACCCAAAAAGTAGTTGTTGGAATCCCAACAAATTAACAAACCGTAGCAAAAGAGAACATGCATTGAGGCTTACCTAGTTGCTAGCAAACAAAAGACGAATGTCCTATATATGAATGAAGCCCTAACAAAGGGGAAGAGATGTCCTATAGTGTAAATTTTGGGCTCCGCATACACATCATTATGCAATTTCTTGGGGCATGCCTCAGACCATGGCCTATTCAACAATATTTACACCCTTTAACATATTATCCATGCTTTAACCTAATTATGTAAAGTCCAATAATATGGAAGGAGCAAATGCCCAAATTGTGTTGCACCATTGTCCATTATATAATATTACTACAAACCTTATTTTATCTTCCATTTAACCTTACTCATTGGAAAAGCTTGTGGATCACATATTCCCAGTTTTCTTGCATTTGTGAATGGCTATATGTATCTCTATTTGAGCATATGCATGTGAATGACCATGAGAATGAGTGATAGGTAGGGGGAGAGAGAAAGAGAGAACAAGGGAATTACCAAGCCAATCCCAAATCCATACACCAGCCGACCAATTATCAGCATAGCAAGATCAAGTGCCAATGCTGAAATTAAAGCTCCGATTGCATATAGCATAGCTGCAACAATTAATTCCCTCCGTCTACCTTCAGCAAAGAATTTCATAATATTCTGGAACTTAGATAAGTGATATAAACATAGCCATATATGTAAAACACCACTACAAATGGTTTGGAAGTATTGCAAAGGCTATAAAGAGATATCCTTGAAGATGTATTAGTAAAAGACCTAAAATATCTGCAACATTGAATGCAATAATAGAGCCAATTAGGGCCCCAAAAAGAGATCCACTAACCTGCAACCAGTAACAAAGGCTTTTAGTATCAATAAAAATAATAGGATATGAAGATTAGATAAAATCAAGAATACAGCCTAGGAAACCATAAAAATAATTAGTAAACACTAGAGATTATCTCTATGATTAACATCTTGTATAAGAATTATGAAAGGAGCATTTCAATCTCACCACAACACCATTTGCTATAGATGACATAGTGTACCAATCTGTTCCACTAAGTTCAGCTGACTGCACAAGTTACAACAAGTCCCTCAATGAATCAAAGCCCTAACTCAATACATCAAGACTGTGATCTTAACCAGTATGTAAGATGTTATCAAATTAGAACTCTTTTACAGGCCACAGTTTTGTGGTATAAGTATAAGGAAGCATTTCTGATGCTCATGAATATTAGCTGAAGAGAGACATGCTTCACATCAATCAAAGCAATGTAGACCACAAGACATTTACACAGTGCCCAGATATTGCCTCTGTGCTTCATACATGGCATGCAATTGCACCTATTCAATGTATATAATTTCATTCAATGAATTTAAAACAGGGAGATGATATTTCAATATAACCTGCACATTTATTCCTAACTAAGTGCCATCAATAATTTGTGTTCTTTGTTTGAAAAAATATATATTTACAACAAACATAATAGATACAAAAGCAATATTTAAAGGAAGAAAATTTTACATGTCATTGATAACTAAAACTGCCCCTTTTAACTAATCAGATAAAGAATAAATAATTATTGCAAAAAAAATTAAAAGTAGGTTTTGTTTGACAAAGATCAAGTAGAAAACTCTGCGTTACCAGATCCATCAGGGAAAGTTCCGGAAACCCCGGATCCACGGTTCTGAACCGGATCCGGATCTGGATCCGCTAAAATACGCCGGGATCCGCTCGGACAGCAGTTCCAAAAAATCGGGATACGTATACGGTCAAGAAGAAACAGATCCGAGGCATTTTGACCGCAAACTAAACGGATCCCGACTGAAAACGCCACCCGCACGGATTTGAAGCGAACTTTGGTTTACTCCAATGTAAACATCAAGTCAAGTCAAGTGATTCTTCGTGAATTTCATCTACAGAGATGCGGTACTTGGAAATGCAGGATGCAGGATGCGTGGAGATGTGGTGCTTGGAAATGGAAATTTCAGGGGCGGTCTTGATGTTACTTCAAAACCCACATCTACCATGATTTTCCCGCTCGGATGTATGCCATACGGATTATGGATTCAAAAGTCATCCGGGCCCGTGGACTTGTGTGCCGCTTTGGCCATCTTAACTTTGTTATTATTTTATTATTTTTTTCATACTAATATATATAATTGATGTTTCATTATAATGTGATTATAATAAATTGTTATTTTTTATTTTTCATAACAGTTTATAAGCAAAGTTTCATAATAATGTAATTTAAGTATCATATAAGTTATTATTTGTAAGTTTTTATAGGGGTATCATAAATTATATATTAACTTTCATTTCTATTTTTTATATAACTTTAATATTTATATACAAGTTATATAATTAAAATTTTATATTTATTAAAAAAATTATACGAGTTTTATTTAAAATATATAAAAAAATTATTTATATTGTTTGTACTTGCCGTTTCCCTGCCATATCCGGAACCTGGCTTTTTAAAAATTTGACGGATCCGGATCCGGATCCAGATCCTGGTAACTTAGAGAAAACTACGCATTAACAATCACAGTGTTTATGGAGATTTCGAAGTTGTACTGTAAGATATAGGCCACCACAGTTACATTTATAAGACCTGATAGAATTTCTAAGCATTTATCAGTTTCTTAGTTCATGGATAGCATGAAAACAAGCAAACAAAACTCAACACAAGAATATGAATTAATAGAATATGCAATGCCAAAGGAATCCACTCTCTATTAGGTATCTTCATGATCATTATTCAATCCTACAAGAATAAGGACAAGAAGAAGATGAATATAATACTATTAGTTATGGGCATGTACATCTTTATCAAGAGAATTATTAGCTCCTACACTAAATTAAGTACTATTCTTATTTTATATACATGTTCGGCATAAAATTTTATTTTCTTATGTAACTCTGGTTCCGAGTGAAAAGGGGTTATCTATTTGTTTAATTGAGTCATCGAAGCACAGGGAATTGTGTTGATGGTTGCATCAATCCAGTGTTATTTCCCAAATATCATCAACCAATATAAAAGGACATGTGGAAGACATACAGGTTGTTTATTCTCTAACATCTTGTCTTGGTATGATGTCCCTTTGTTGAGTTAACTAAGAGACGATCTTCTATACATGCCTTTTTTAAATACATCCTATATTCACATAAAAGAATTTAAAAACAGTAAATCAAAATTGTGGAAAGGTATATACAATGGAACTTATATCCTTAGTCACCGTGTTCAGCTACATTCCATCATTAAGTTCAAAATTTTCTGATTTTCAAGGAATGGCAAACAAATACATTCAAATTGAACTAAATATAAAGAATATAATTTCCTTCAGTAATGGAGTTAAATTCGCCTATAAATTCATTATTTTTGACAGGTATTACTCCTCATGTTGTATGAGGCTCCACTTCCTAGAGTCATTTTTGACATCATGTATTTACTTTACATTTACATTTTACATCTTTGGATTTTGTGGTTTACCAGGGTGATGTTATCGTCCTGTCATGTGTATCTCATATTTTGCCATGATTGAGTTTTATAGGTGTTATCATAGATTATGTAGGGGGGATTTACTCCTCATTTTTGTCAGAGGAAACCAGATTTTGAGCTTGGTCGGTACATTGAGTCCCAGAGATAAAGCATCAGTTGCAGATGGATGAGATATATTTCTGAGATTATAGCTGGATGAGTTGAGTGGGTAGTGTTTGAGAGTAGGGCCCCAGGTCATATACCTATTGATTCTGGGATCCCTTGCAATACATTTTGGGACCTTGCATACAGTGGATATCGCCAATATTGGACAGAGGATTGGATCTTGACTTACAGTGCTTCATAGTGGGTGCATATGATGTATCCTATTTTCAGCAGTTGTACCAGACAGTGTGTCCTAAGGATATTTATAGTTATGGATGATTATATGTGATATTGATGGACTAACTTACATTAGGATTTGTTTTATAACTAGTGATTATCTGATAAGTATGATGAGTAAGACATTAGCATAGCATCATATTTTGTGTTAGTCTGTGGGTTATATACATTTTGTTCTCTGACAGGTCTCCATGGTATTGCTTGGATCATTACCTGACCCTTTGGTTTCCCCATGTCAACCTCGTCCCTATTCCACTCCTTCCATCTTGCATGATACAAACCCCTATTGATCTGGATACGGCTAAGTGACTCAAGGACTTTACCCCACTATGACCTCTTTGTTAGGATGGCCTCCATGTCTTCTCTGGAGTCTCGACTCTGATGTGTGTGACAAAACTATCCGAAGCCTTAATCTTTTCTGTCGGAAGAGCTACCGATGTTGGGTTTTGAGCCTAAGTGGTCTAGTCAACAAAAGTTTTCCCCTAAGACTTGAAACAAGTACTCCCCATCCTTGAAATTGGTTAGTGGCTGGGTGAGTAGGTACTCCTTGAATTAAGAGGTTAAGTCTACTTGCTCTAAAAAGGAATTATTGTGGAAACTTCGTCGAACCTATGGACAATGGCTGGCAACAAAGCTAAGGCCGTGTCATAACCTATCAGAAGGCAATCCAAGACCAGTACCTTGCAGTCACTAACCAACTAAAAGATTGCAGAGTGTTGCCACCGAAAAGCACACCTGGCGGGAAACGCAGCAGAAATCTTTCTAAGCTGCTAGGTGCATCCTTGGGGGCAAGTCTCGAGTCAGGTGCTGTCACCTAATCCTGACTCCTCTGTTTAGGAAAAATCCTAACCAAAGCCAAGGGGGATAGACCTTATCAAAGAGTTTCTAAGGCTCTTAGTTTGTGTTTATTTGTTACGGATGGGTATGAGTGTTTTTTAGGAGTTTTTTGGTAAAAGTTGACCAAAGCAAGAAATTGCAAAATGATTATTGTTTAAACATCAACAACATAAACAAGATATATAGCATTCAAAATTGTAAATGACTGAAAGCAAATGATAATAGAATGATTAACCGGTGCCAAATGGAGTCATAATAGTGTTGTTGTAAATTGTAAGAATTGTGCAATTGTTCTTGGTCAATTTTAAGTTAAATGAAGAGATGGGTTGATTAAAACGGGAAAAAGGGGATTCCCGATATACCTTGCGGTACGTGGGAATGTGTCCGGATTTCAATCTAGGTGGCTCTACACAAGGACATGTGGGCTAGATGGAGTCGCGGGGGGATGTTCAACGCTACACCAAACGAGGGTGTAGCCTAACGGGGACCCGCAATCAGTTTCTAGTGGTTCCCACTTCCTTTGCAAAATTTCCCCACACCAGAGTGAAGTTTACGATAATGTGGGATTTCCGTTAGGGAGGTTTATTGAATGGTTGTTAAAACTAATTGCTAGTCACTTCCAATTCCTTTTGGTGCACCCTACTAATCGAACGAACCACAGAGGTGCAAAGCATAAGGAATGGAGTCTTACTTTTAAGAATTTTAATCAATGCTTTTTTACATAAAAAAGATAGAGACAAAGCAAAAAATGTAAATGTCCTCTAATTACCTACCGACTGTGTGTCAACATTCTGATCATTCACCACTAATCGACAAAGCCTTTAGGTGGTGACGAGAGCATACTTCATGGCAACGAGTCAGATTCTTTTATTCTGATTGTAAAAGGAAACACGGTTGTAAAACTAACCAAATAAGCAAAATGCAGGAAAAGTACAGGTTTTCTAATTATCTACCTACGAATCTCTTTCCGATCGGTACGCAGGCAAGCCCTTGTCCACGAACCGTAACTCAAGAAAGTGTAGGGGCTAGCATTTATTTTCCCTCAACAAAAGGAAAGTAAAAGCTTGAAAGTAAATCTAGATCTAGTTGCAAAAATTGAAAACTAATCTAACAAAATACTAATCTATGTAAATCTTTGATTCATAGATCACTAGTCCCTCTGAATCACCCTGAGATCTCAAGCAGTTTGAATCTCGATATCAATACATGCTCATATAAATATAAACTCAACAGCTAGATCTCATTACCAAACTGAAACAAATGCAATCACACAAAGAACACCAAATATACCCTGGAAACCCCAATCGGGGAAAACCAGCGATTTGTGGGGCTAACTTCTCTCTCGAGCCCAGAGCATATATATAAATGGACAAGTACAATACAGTATTACCTCAAAGGTAACTCAATCCCTGAACCGGACAAACTCTAGATCTGCATGCAGCAGCTGATGCATGCACTGGAAGAGTAAGCTTTAACTGGTAAACTGGATCTGAGTATCTCTGCAGGTGCCTCTGACTGATCTACCTCTCTGTATCACACTGCTCTGATCTGCTCTCTCTAAAGACTGCCCTCTGAAGAATGCGACCTCCACTGACTGTAGAAGTGCGCCCTCCCCTCTGGATCTCTGATGCTCGTACCATACCGGATCTCAGCAAATCTGAGCTCTGATCGTCCCTAACCTTCCTCGAATGCTGAGGCAAGGCTATCCTGGAAGTCTCAGACTCTGAATCGATCGATCTGGCTCCAAATGAGCTTCTCCCTTCTTGGGAAATGCGCCCTCCTCCAAGTGCACACGTCCTCCTCTAAGCTAAGCAGAATGCTCTCTGATGGACTGTCTCAGTCCACAGACCTGGCTGCCTAGTGACTCTGGAGCTGAAGGTCACTGATCCAACTCAGATCTGACCTTCCTAGCTCTTGCAACAGCTCCTCTCTCTCTCAAAAAGTCACCCTGCATGCACAACTGCGCCCTCCTCACTCCAGCACTATCACTCTCTGATAATACAACTGAGCAACCTCATCCGGGGACCCTATGCCTCTATAAATAATCTCACCGATGAATTAGGTTTTCCAAAACCCTAATTCTCGGTGCATGCAAGAGTGACTTTTGCATGCATCCAATGATCACTGACAGGTCATGCATATCTCATGCATGCAAAGTTCAAATCACCTCGGAAGGTCCGCATGCAGCCACCACTGGACTCATGCCACTAAGTAGAGTGCATCTCACCCTCTACTCCATCCTGATGCCTATAGCGCTGATGTACCTCCATGCAAGGCACCTGAATCATGCATGACATCCTGAAGTTACCATAATCTACCAATATAAAGCAAAAAAGCAAACTAACTAAGAACAGTAAATCAAATGAGGCAGATACAGGCTTCGCCAAAATGGGGGAAGAAGGGTGTGGGAGCCTTAAATCCCACTTGCTCTTTATTATTTTATTACAATTTTAACCCTCCGACAGAGAGCGCTCTTGATCCCTTAAAATGGGATTCAAGAGACTTTAACAAGCCTTGAAGAAAGCTTAAAAAATACAAGGAGTTGAAATAAGTCTTCTTTAAAGGTTCAAATCTCCCAAATTCGCTTAACTTCTTCCGCTTTCCTACAATAAAAGGCAAAAAACCAGCAAATTCAAGAAAGATTGTTGGTGGGTTAGTACATATAATTATATACAAATTCTACAATCTAGTACTTGGAAAATACTTCAATAAAACTACTACTCAAGTACTTAGAATAAATTGATCTAGATCTATGATAATCTTGAAACTTTCTAGATTTGTAAGTGAAAGCAAATAGACTTTAAAAATTAAGCTTTTCAAGACTAGATCTACTTGCTTTCTTCAAACAAAAGGGAAAAGAAAGAGATTGGTTTAAGTTTGAAAGGAGAGAAAGAAGGAACCAAGCCACAGCTTAAGGGAATGGAAGTTTTTGCATGCCTGCAAAACAAGATTGTTAGAAGCAACTATGAAACCAGGTGTTGAAAAGAAAGAAGATCCAGCTGAGGTCCGCTTCCCTATTCAACTTTTATCCTGCACAGTCTCAATACACTTACAAGAACAAGTGGGATCAAATCTGGTAGATATGTTAACAAAAAGACATGAAGAGCATTAGTAGATCTGAGTACACTTGCTACTTCTTAACCTTTCACTAACATACTACAAACAAACAAATCAAAGCCTATGAATGCTTGTTCCTATGGGCTCAAAGGCCTTCTAAGCAAGATTGATCCACAGATATTCAATGTAAAAGAAAAGAAACTATGCTGGATTATACCTCAATAAGATATGCATGCATCACAATGGTAGATCTTGAAAACTCATGGACATCCAAAGCCTTCACTAATTATATTACTTGAAAAAATTCATACAATAAAATAGTAGTGGTTCAATGCTAATCCGCCCTGAACAATGGAGCACGACCTTGCTTAAATAGAAGAAGAGGAAGAGAGAGCACGCATTCCAGAGGCTTCTAGGGCTTAAATGGCGCAACTCGCAATCATAGGAGTGATTTGTGGTTAGAACAATGGCTTAACTAAGCCTTGGTTGATGAGGTGGATGCCACCTCATAAGAGGGGCGCCCCTCTCAACCTTGGAACCTTCTCCATCCAATGAGCATGAGCCAACTAATGAAGTCTCCCAACCAAGAGAGGAGGGCGCATCACTTGATGGAGATAAGCTTGTAGTGCTCCGAACTCTGACTGAAAGTGCCCGAAGTTGATTGATTCTCCCTCCAATAATGATTGCCATCATAACTGGCCCTTCATTTGGACAAATCTCCTCTCTTTTAGGAAAATTGATTTTCTCCATATCTTTATTTTTTGGATTAAATAATTCTCTTTTATTATTTTGGAGAAAATTTCGATTAAGTGATTTAATAATCACTCAAAACTTAGGAAAAGTGGGTTTTGGGGTTTCGTGGGTGCTCCGGGTTGGAAAACGAGCACCCCCATGGCAAAAACACCCGCTACGGCACACTTTTATGACTTTTGGATTTTTTAATTAAAACATTAAAAAAAAACCGTTTTACGGGAAAATATTATTTTTTCGGAACTGACTCAAACTCCTAGGGGGCCTAGTATATGTTCATAATGACTCAATTATATGTATAGCAAGCTCATAAACATTGACATGTGAACTTTAATAAACTCCTAAGGCCTAACCACGAAGACGATCATTCTAGCTATGGAGGAACGGGTGAAAAACTCATCGCTTATTCAGCATTGCATAATTGATAAGGAAAAAACACCATGGAAGGATCGGATTGATGTCTAAGTCCTAGGAGGCCAAGTTCTTTACAAAAGACCGTCATGCTAGTACATTTTTACAATATCCTCAAGGGGGTATGAACATGCAATTATTACAAAGGGACCAAAATGGCCCTGAAAATGACTTCTGAACTTCTGAGCACTGACGATGAACGTTTGATACATTCACAACTTTGGCGGCTCACAGGAAATCCAACTAATGTACAAATTAGGAGGTAACACAAAGTAAAAAGTGCTCCAAAGAAATATCCAAAGAAAGAAAAGAAAAGCATCAAAAGAAAAACAAATAAAAAAGCAAAAAGTTGTAAAGTGAATAAAGTGGGGGCTTGCTAGAGTCAAGGGAGTGCCTTCCACGCACATCATCCAATTGTGAGATACCATGTTCCCTAGTGTCTGCTAAACTAGCAAATGTCACAAAGGTCTCTTGTTTCCCTTATCTCCAAGAGAAACTCATGCCTTCCACTAATCAACAATTCACCTATCTAAGCCTTATGACTACTTAACCACCCATTCCACCCACTGAGGAGGGTTGATCTTTGCAACACTGTCTGATGATTTTGATTAGAGAACAACATGTATATAACTCATTTACTTGTACCTTATGTGTTGTTATGTTCTTGTGCTATGTTGACATGTCATATGAAGAGTGACATGGTAATCACTTGTTATAGGACATGATCTTGTGTTTAGTTGTTTGTCAATATTGCTTATAATCTAAGTCACCTGACACGGGGACACGGGACACGTAGGACACGAAAATACGAGAGTCCGACACGGACACAGTGACCCCCGAAATCAGGACACGTAGGATACGTTTTATGTACATATATTTTTTTTTTTTAAATATATTAAAATTTAAAAATATAGACATATAGATCCAAAAATATTTAGAAACTAGAACATTTACAAATATTCAATAGAAATTAGAATAAAAACACATTAATGATTACACATTTGTCATTCACAAATCACGATTCACAACACATTTGTCATTCACAAATCACAATGAGACACAGATGCATGTCGGAACCATATTTCTCATTAAGTCATCAAAATCAAAATGTATACATATATGTCGGAATGCCACTGGGCACTGGGCCACTGGCAAATGCCAAATAGACTAATGTCTAATACTAATAGTAAATACAAAAAGGGGTGGATCAAGATGGGAGAATCCCATATGTCAGTAGTCCTCCTCCATGCCTGAATCAACATACTCATCACTGCCACTGCCACTGCCACTGCCCTGATCCTCATCCTCCTCCCCCTCCTCCTCCTCTCTGCCCATCTGACGATCTGCATCTGCTGCTGTGGAGGATGACCCCTCTATACGATCACTCTCATCAAAAGTGACCGGCTCTAGCACTGGATCATTAAGATCCATGTTGGCTAATGCCAACTCAGTACTGCTGTCCAAACCCATATCATCAGGAAAGACATCCCACATCTTTGTCTTTCCCTTCACCCACTCCTCCCTCTTCCTGTAAATAAGACGAAGGTTGGAGTGCACAATCACCATGGACTCTGCCCTGGACTGCTCAAGCCTGCTCTTCTTCACACTGTACAAGTTCCCATATGTGCTCCAATTCCTCTCACAACAAGAGGATGATGTAACTTGAGAGATGACCCTGAAGGCTAACTTCTGTAGAATAGGGGATGTTTCCCCATGAGTTGCCCACCAACGATAGGGTGTCTTACCCTCCCTATCTCTAAGCACATCATAGCCTCCAAATATCCCAGTGCCAGTGGAAAAATCTACAAAGCCATCCTCCACCTCCTCAAGCATGTCTCTATCCTGAAATAGCCGTCTAAGTGCTATCTTCCTCCCATTTGCAATCTCTGCATCCATGTGAGGAGGGACTCTGTGTGAGGCCCCCGATCCACCAGTGAGCCACTCCTGAGTGTAGAACTTGGGGTTCAAGGAGTGGGCCAAGCAATGCAAAGGTGTGCAATTCTTATCCCACCTGGAGATAAGAATATCCCGAATAATGGTCCATAAGTTCTCTGCCGATGTCCCATACTCGGGACACTCATTCTCCATGACAATGGACCTCATGGACTCAATCATGGAATCCCACCCCTCATAAACCTCTGCTAGGATGGGCTGGTCCGTGTCTGCATACCGCAACAAAGAAATGATTGGCTCCATGATCTTAATAGTAAGATCCACCGTGTCCCACCAACCATCATTTAACACCAAGTCCTTCACCTTTTGTGAAGCAGCCTGATCCGTCTTTCTCCAAAAAGCCCAAAACTCTGAAATCACCATGGACCCAAGAGCGGTTTTGACCTCCCTCAACCTCTTGAGCATGATGAATGAGGAAGCAAACCGAGTATCTGCAACCTTCAGCAATGAAAGCTGTGTGTACTGTTTGTAGATGGTGAGGGCATTTGTGTGGTTTTGTACAAAGTTACGGATATGGCGTGCATCCTCAATAAGGTTGTCAATCCATGCCACATCCGAAGCAATGGCTTTCAGTGCTAAATTCAAGGAATGGACAATGCAAGGTGTCCAAAAAACCTGTAAGAGCAATAAAAGCATGTATCAATGACTCTACAACACTAACATTGCAATGACCAAATTCAAACAATGAGCAAATTAGAAATGAAAGGTGTCCAAAATGAACATACCTGTGGATATTTAGCTTCCACAATCATGCCAGCAGCCTTGCAAACAGGTGCATTGTCCGTGATGATTTGTACACACGACTCAACACCCACTTCTTCAATGGTTTTGATGAATAAATCACCCATAAATTGTGCATCCTTGTATTCGCCAAGAGCATCAACCGCTTTCAAGAACACCGGTCCATTTTGGGAAGATACCATGAAATTGATGAGTGGATGGCGTGCGGGATCCGTCCATCCATCAGAAACAATACTCACACCGGATGAGGGCCATGTTGATCTAATTGGCTCAAGAATTTTATTTACCTCCTTCTTTGCTTTAACCAACAATGTGGTTCTAAGCTTCTCTGAACTAGGAGGCACATAACCATTTGGAGCACGTTCCAAGATAGTTTTAACCGTCTCAAAATACAATGGTGACCGTGCAACATTGAATGAAATGAAGTTGAGGTAGAAGAAAAATGCAATAGTAAGGTTTACCTCTTCTCGCGCCTCTTTTTGGAAAATCCTATCCATTGGACCACCTGTAGATTGCCTCTTTCTTGTTTGATAAGTATCCCCACGCCCACGCCCATGCATGCTAGGTGGAAATGGAGGCTTGGTGCTAGAGGACTTCCTCAAGAATGGAAGAGGATCATCCTCTTTTTTCTTGCTTGCTGCTGCCACCTTCCCTAAGCCAACATGATCCTCTCTTTCCATATCCCTCCTTTGGTGAACAGTCACTGCTTTGCATGAAGAAATCCCACAAGAAGGAAGGGCCAACAAATGGCCCTTAACCCGGAAATATGTGCTCATGAACTCATGCTTGCAAAAATTGCATCTCCAAGACACATTGCCTCCCCCACCAAGCTTTGCCCCGGGCCCATCTTTTCTTGTCACATACTTCCACAAAGGGTATTTTTTTTCTTGGGCTTGTTGTCTTGCTAAAACAGGGTTAAGTGGAGCCATAGAATGAGCTCCACTAGCATCCGATGGAGCACTTGACGGAGGAGGAGAACCGCTTGTGCTTGGTGGAATAGGAGGGGAGGCACTAGATGGTGCATTTCTCCCTCTCCTTTGCCCCCTACCTCCTGCCCTAGCTGATTGAAACATTCTTTTTCTTTTGTGATGGTTGAGCTTGCAATCCTCTCTACAAATCCACCGGAATGCACTTGGAATCGCTTGGAAACGATGGATAGCCTTCAAATCTCCTTCAAAACTCCTTCACCTGCACATAAAACTCACTCTCAATCAAATGCTTCCTTGCAAATGACAAAAAGAAAGGCAAATTTTGATTTTTAAGTGAACTCGGACGCACTTTTCCGCCAAAAACGTGTCCTGTTTTTCATCAGCGTGTCCGACAGTCGCGATTCGTTTCATCAGCGTGTCCGATTCGATGGGAAAGTCGTGTCCCGATTCAGGATTCGATCCAAGGTCGAATCGGACACGAATTCCAATCGAATCGTGTCCGATTCGACCGATTCGGGACACGGCAAGGGTCAAGGACGAATCCTGTTTCTGAGCTTATAATTAAGTATTGATTCTCCTCTACATGCTATGCAAATGATTATCTCATCATTTTTCACCTTGGTCAAATTTTGACCAAAGTTTGACTTTTTGACTTGGTCAAACTCAAGTTTGATCTGGTCAAAGGGGTCAACCAGCAACGTGGGACTTTTTTTATTCATCATACATCATATATCATCATTTGGAGGCCAATTCGACCCCTCCAAATAGCATTTGGTGAAGAATTAAATTAATTGGCTAAATTGGAAATATTTTCCTACGTCTCGAAATTTAGCCTTAGTATAAATTAAATATTTGGAGCTGATTGAAAACAAGGCATTTCAAATTGGATTTGGGCACCAGTATCGTGCATTCTATGGTTTTTGAGGTCAAAGAACTCATCCATGGTCATACATTTCTTGGTCGAAGTTTATGATTTCTTAGCTCATCATTAGGATCTCACTTTTTTTTAGTTGTGTAGCAAATATCTTACAAGTTGCAGGTTACTTGGATTGAAGAGTGGACTTCCTTGGTCGGATACCCCACTACTTCAAGCATTGGAAGAGCAAATAGCACAATCTCTTCTCTTCTCTTTTAATTTTCTGCATTTTATTTCTACATGTTTTCCATATAAAAATCAGATTTCAAATCTCATTTACATGATATTATTTTGTGCAAATTCACTCATAAATTTTCAGAAATGTTTTGTAATATTTTGTATGATATACTAACATTGCCTAATAGTGATTTTGGGCATTTTTCTATAACATTTTGCTTGTTGGTTTTTAGCAGGGCTGCACATTTTAAAGGTGTTATGCTACCCAAATTTGGCCATCATCAAGCATAAAGGGCCTCCACAAGCTACTATTTCAGCCACTTGGAAGAAAACAGTCAAAATCACCTTCTTCCCTCTCTTTTTCTCACAAATACTAAGTGCTGAAATTTATATCATTGTAACAAGCCCAAAAGAGTCTCTTAGGCCTGATTTCTTGTATGTTGTTTCAAGTTCAAGTTCTTAGTATTCTTTGTCATTCATTGCATGCAAGTGAGGAGGCATTGCCACCCTTGCATTGTGATTGTTGAGTGGCTTGGGTTTAGCATATTTCTTTTGTTTTTAATTTACTTTGCCCGCACCTTACAAGTGAGAAGGCTTTGCCCTTCTTGTAAAATCGCGTTGGCTTGCATTTTAATTTGCCCACACCTTGCATGAGAAAAGGCTTTGCCCATCCATGCAAAATCGTGGTGGCTTGTAGTTTATTTTTTTAACTCTTTTTGCTTTAAGTTATTTTGCCCGCACCTTACAAGTGAGAAGGCTTTGCCTCCCTTGTAAAATCGCGTTGGCTTGTGTTTTATTTCGCCCGCACCTTACAACTGAGAAGGCTTTGCCTCCCTTGTAATATCGCATTGGCTTTCACTATGCTTTAGTTTTTGCTTATTAATTAAAGGTTAAAACTTAATTTGTGCCATGATTCTTGCCCCGTATGCACTCCCCTTGCCGGTTTGACCGATCCTGGGTGACAAGAAAGGACAAGGATTTGTGTTGACTAGAATAATTGGCACTCGAAAATTCATCTTAACTAGATACTGAGAAAAAGGAACTTCAGTTGTGGAGCTAATGGGGTAGAGGCTATTGGGAGCCTCGTGGCACTTTGTGTCCTCCAGTTGAGAACCCAACAAGTTTTGGGGTTGACCCGTGGAGCTAGTTGAGAACCTTGTGTTTTCTTGTTGAGCACCCAACAATCTCTCTCAAATCAAAAGAGATAATTTCTTGGGGTAGACACCTAGAGTAGCATTAGTTCTCTTGCACAAAACCATAATACCCTAAGTTAAAGTGAGAATTAAAATAAAATAAAATTTACAGGACCATTTGCAAAACATTACTATTGTTTACAGTACTTTACTTCGAAAGCACTTCATTTTTCAGCTCAATCTTGTTATACGCATCTTTGATTCACTAAATTGTTCATTTTCTACAAATTGATGCTTAATGGGATATTTTGATTGTCATGGTTAATCAATGATTTAATGTTATTGGAAAATAAATGGTAATCTGGTTTTATTTTGTGACTCCATAACCCAAGAAGTAGGCACTGGTTTTATTATTTAATTGTTTATTTCTCTCTTGCATTTTATTTCTCAATTGCTTAAGAAAGGGTTGCTTGTCATTTGAACTATTGCATCTCTGCACGTTTGATTTTCATTTGAACATTTAATAATTTACAACACTTAAAAGAAACTTAGTAAGTGGGGGCAACCCCCCTTGACCTTTAGGAGTTATGGTCTAAATGAAGGAGTTTAGGATCGAGGTGACATTGGGTTCTACACTCATAGTTTCCCTCAAGAACACACATAGCGGTTGGGAGACTTACCCGTGGTCAAGTGTGTTTTAGGCGGTAACAACCACCAAATTTATTATTCTTGGAGGATAAAATGCTTAACTTCAACTCAAAGCTAATGAAACAAGTTGTAAGCTAGTTGGGTTGACAACAAAATCCAATTATAATTTTTCAAATATCCATCTATACCAGAGTTATTGGAGCTAATTATAGAGCCTTATTTTAAATTTATCTACACATCTTGCTCAACTTTACCAAAGATCCTCCCACGTCAATCAATGTTTCAAATTACATTTAGATATACTAACTATTTAATATACATATCAATATGCAATTAAATTAAAAAACAACAATGAAGACAAGTTAAGATATGGCTACCTCTAGTGAAATATCAGCACCAGATGTAGCACCAATATCATAGCCATAAAGTAAACCGCCTAGGGCAGGAAATAAAAATCTGCAGAACACATTTTAGAGTCAAAATTAATATTAATCATAGACACTAAGCCAAATGTTTCAAAATTTTCATAAATGACTGAAACTCTTCATAGGAAAATTATCTGAATCCATAAAAAATAATTTTATTAAGTAAAGTGAAGTACAAGAAAAGAGACATTAAATTCACCTTCCCTGAGACAATAGATGAATCATGCAATGAAGAATTGTGTATATAAAGCTCAGCCTCAGTATGCATTCAAACAAAACACAAACTGAAGTAGAGAAAGAGAGCATAACAAGGGAATGCCACGACTTTGGAGACAAACAAAGCATAAGATCATGTAAGAATTTGTGTAATGAAGAATGCCTATCAAGAATAATGCATAAGATCATGCAAGAATAATGCATAAGTTCATGTAAGAATTTATGTAACAACTAATAATCAATGTCTATCACCTTTAGAATCTGTTCCCGCCAATTTGTACATGAATGGGAAAAGTCCCAACCCACTAGCACAACCTAGGTGGCAACCAAGGTTGATTGTCACTGTCACATCAACTCTCAACCTCTCACTTTAGGCTTTGTCTTTAAACCTAAGCATAGGGGGTTAGCCCAACTTAATTTAATCTTTATTTATTTGAATCTAGATAAAAGATGTGACCATCTCAAAGTTATCTAGATTAACTAAATACAATAGGAGATGAAAATGAAGCTCATGCACTTAGAAACAACTCAAAACATCATAAAGATAAAACATTAGAATTAGATGCCTAAATGTAACCAATGAATGTACATAAGATAAACAATAGCAATACTAAATTTCAATAGCAATTTGCTCCAATAGATATCCAATATAAGCAAGCAGCAATTAAAGAGACTTATTACCAAATCCACAAGTTAGAAAGACCAATTATTATTGTAACTTAGTAATGAGTCCAAGGTGTACCACAAGGTCTAAGGGTAAGCCCAAAGAGCCTATGATAAACCTAGGATGATTAGCTTTTAATTATGAGAGTTATGCCTTAATTGTCCAACCAAACCAATGATAAATATGCAATTATAACTACAATCTAATTGGTTTAGCAAAGCAAGTGGTAATCACTACTAAAGATGAATCCAAATGTCAATTTACTAAACAATAAACATGAATGGAAACCAATGCTTAGAATATGAGTACTAGTGAATAGTCTTGAAGGGCTAATGGTTAAAACCACTTTCAATTTCTTCTTATATGTCTTATGAGTGTTTTATATAATATAAGCAAAGAAATAGGATTCTGGAAATTATCTAAAAATGCAAAAAAAATCAAAATTAGAAAGTTATGAAAATACTCCAAATAGCACCATTAAACCATGTACTTTTCCCAACAATTTTCTGCAATAAGGGAAGTAAATGCTTGCCATAAAAATGCAGAAATTTAACTCTAAGTAACAACAAAATCTTAAAATTTATAAATTTGGAAATTCCTATTTTTTAGGGTAATCTACAGATTGCGGAAAATTTAGAACTACCTCAAGAAAAAACTAATAAACTTGTCAAAACAAGAGATAACTTCTAAAATTTCTGAATATAATGATATTCAATAGAACTCAATTTTATTTTTATTTTTTATGGATTATTTATTGGAAGTAAATCTGAAAATAAAGGTGAACAGTAAAAGTAATTTCCAGATTTATTATTTCAAGTAAATTATCCAAATAAAAATATTCTAAGATACTAATCAATGGACAATTAACAAATTTTTGAATTTATAATATTTTCTATGAAGGGAAAAAATTCAGAAATTAGATCTAGGCGAAATCTAACTTTAGATTTTCCTTTAGGGTTAGAAAATTTCACTTAACAAAACAAGAAAAGTAAAGAAGAGATTTTTTTTTAGATTTCTGAATGGTTGCAAGAAAAAGAGAGATTACTGCCAAACATTTTTGGGCAATGGAGTTGCTACCAGCTAAGTTGTACTTGGTTGGACTTTTAAGTGAGCGGGCAAAGTCTGAACATGTTACATGTTCATTATCAGTGATCCGAAGTCCATCGGGCCTTTTTCAGGGCCCTTTTTTTATTTTTTCTTCACATGTCCATGCCCTGCGGGGTTTGTAATAAAGTGTGCTAGCATGGTATTTTTATGTAAAGGACTTGGCTTCCTAGGACTTATCAATCAAGTCGGGTATTCCAAGGAGTTTTTTCACTTATTAATTGTGTCTTGCATATTAACAGGACATAATTTTTTAGTTTTTATGTACCACATCCCCCCTAGGGCGTCATTGAGGGAGGACGTCCCCTCTATTTTGAGTGATCCATGTATATCTTATTCCGGCTCATCTTAGCCGTTGATTATTATGTTTGTATCTTATGATCTCAACCACTCATTTGAAAAGTAGTTAGGGTTTTGGTCTCTCTCACTCCTATTTAAAGGAGAGACCCCCCTCATTGTAAAGGGACTTTTGGCTCCTGGCTATTGGAATAGAAAAATATTCTTGTGAGAAATTCTTGTGATCTTGGTTTGGATGTTGGCTATGGTGATTGAAACTACTTTTCCATTACACTGAAAGATCTTGGTGGATATCTTGCATATTTTGGATCCATATTTTTATTTGCGGGTGAAGAGGACGATTTGGAAGAGGGGCGCACTGGCTGGGGAGACTCACCTTGTCTCTCTCTCTCAAATCCGGTTTATTCAAGGAGTGATTTTGTCTTTGTACCAATTATTCTCTACATTTTACTTCTTGCTTGCATCTACCTTCATTGCTGCTTAGTGCTTACTGATTGAGTTTTTCTCCTTGGTTTTGCAGGAAGAGAGGGGCGCACTTGTGGTCTTGGGAAAATCGTGGGAGCAAGAGAAAACACCAAAACTTTCATTTGATCTTTGCGGTAGTAATCCTCGTCATTTCGGCATCCATTCTCATCATCCAGGTACGCATCACAAGGTACATATTTATTCCTTTAACTTGCCCATATGTCATCTATATTAAAACCCTAACTGCTAAAACTTATAAAAATTCTCTGGGTTTAATTATTTGGATTTATGGCCAACCATTTCTAGGTTTTCACCTTTAGGCCTAGCCCCAAGTGGGTCCTCAAGGGCGTCTTGCTCTATGGACTCCATCTACCCTTTTTCCCAAGCACTGATCTCTCCATGCTTGCACCCTCCTTGGTTTGCTTGCTTTCTGGATAGTTGGTACCCTGTTTTCCGAGCTTGTGACCTTTGATACTGTCAGATCTATCTCCAAGTTGTACTAGGAAGCCCTAATCCTCTTAGATCCACTACTTGGGACCATTTTCCCTGTTTTAAGTACACGTTTCCCAAGGCAGTTGATTTTGATCATTTACCCTAGCATCTATATCCTAGATCCATTACTAATTCTAAGTTACTGTAATTGAACAAATCTAATTCAATATCTCATCTTCCTTGAGCCTCTGCAGTAACTCTATCCCTTAGATCTAGGGTTTCACACCCCTCACCTTATGTACCCTATTAAATAGCTTGATCTGTTGATTGGGTTAGATCTCTCCTATCAGGAGTAGATCAGGGTCTCCCCCTTTGCTAACTGGGGCTTAGATAGCAAGAAGCGAAGAGTGCCTTGATTGGCGTGACAACCAATCCATCTTGGGAATCAAGGCACTCTTAGGTCACCTCTTTAGTTGCATGTCTCATCTACCATCACAGTCTCCCCTTTGCTAACTGGGGCTTTGATAGCAAGAAGCGAAGAGTGCCTTGATTGGCGTGACAACCAATCCATCTTGGGAATCGAGGCACTCTTAGGTCACCTCTTTAGTTGCATGTCTCCTCTACCATCTTGGATAGGAACATCGTTAGGGTCAACTACAAGTTGTGTGATAACGAGTCCTATGTTGTTTAGAGATCTATAGACCAAGCTCGCTACAAACAGACTAGGTCCAAATGGAGAGAATTCAGATCTTTCTTCTTAGGAGCATCATTTGACGCAAATATATAGTTCCCCAACCCATTATTTAGGTAGAGTTTAAAGACCACCCCTTTCACCTCAAGGCTATCTTTCTTCTAACGTCTTTCCTACATAGGATCAAGACCTTCAAGGACTCTGCCTCGGGGAGAGAGGTACCACTACCTTGCACTCTGCTTCTCAGAGGCCCTTGCCTCAAATTGCCACACTAGTTGTGCATGAGGTTGGTTTTCAAAGGCTTCTCAACTATTCCAAACAGTGACCATCTCCCCAAAGCGTCTTCCCCCCTTGACGCACTCTCTCTCCACACCAGGCCATCTCTTGCCAACTAGATAGAACCTTAATCGATCCATCTAAGAGGACATCTATAGATTGTACATCCAGGTCACTTGGGCCTCACCTATGGAGAGCCTAGGACCGAAGATGTATTTCTACCTAGAGAACTTCTTGGAGTTGCAAGATGGCATAGTTACCCCCATTTTGCATGGGTATCCACATGTGATTTTTATCACATTATCAACAGGGGGTTACATGTTAATGGAGATTTGGATGGCCTAGAATTGATGCTTGTGGAGGCCATTTTCTTGTGGAGCGTTCTTGATCCTTGGCATCATAGCAGTTTTGGGTATCATCTTTCGTTGGGTGCCCTCCTTGTTTACTCTTTTGTCATGTGTGGTGGCATTCCAGTGGCTTGTAGAAGGGGTTGTCCCATTCCTCATGGGTTGGTTATTTATTGTGGACACGTGTTCATGAGTTGGAGGAATCTGTTATCACATGCTTAGTAGTTGGGATACTTATCATTTTTTTAGACCAGATTTCCAATCATGAGCTTAGTCCTTACACTAGAGGCAGATGTTTCTCAGAGTAGCATCAATGGTGGATGATATATATATATATATATATGCCCAGCTGGATCATTCAGGGGCAGCAATTGTGGGGCCACCCTCATTCATTTGAGCCCTCTTTATGACCTCCCTTGTCACACATGTTCAAACCTTGGTTCAATGGAGTAGAGCAGTTAGTGGGATGTACTCTTTCCTTGCAATGCAAAGATAGTAATGTTTGTACAATTGGATTGCAGTTGTAATTGCAGATTCTAAGTAGGTATATGGAAAAGGTATTATTTTATGGATTTCATAGTTTTTATTGGTTTCCTGACTATGCAAGACCTTGTTGTTTCATTAGTGATCATTTGTTCTTATTTTGTTACTAGTAGGACATGTACTCTGAGTGATGTAGGTGCATTAGTTGATAGTTTCATATACATGCTCTGCTTGCGTTAATTGGCGATGCAATGTTTAGATCAGTGCCCTCGCTCTTGGTTTCGTGCTTGGTCTTTTTGCCACATTATCCATCTCATCCACCTTGCTTTGTATCCCTTGACTTGGACATGACTAATTGACCTGCGGACCTTCCCCTCTGTGACATCTATGTTTGGATGGCCTCCATGTTTTCCTGTGTCTTAGCTCTGGAGTGTGTGGCTTTGTCTTCAATCATGTTGGTCTCTTTCGCCTTACACCCAGAATGTTTGAGTGCAGTTAGGTTGGCCTAGTCACTGGCAGTGTATCCCCTAGAGTGGAAGCAAGTTCCCCATCCATGATGTTAGTTAGTGGCCAAGGGAGTAGGTACTCATCCTTTGTTTGATATACCGCCTACCTACCTATAAAAGGGCATTATTGTGGCAACTATGTCAGGGCTATGGACGCTCACTGGTAGAGAAGCTAAGGTTGTGTCATTATCTGGGACCTGCAAGGCTAATACCTGTTATCATACCATAGTAGCTGGGTTACTATTCTTGCTGAACAAATATCTGTACTTTCCAGAGCTTTGCTTTACAGAGATCAGCTATGATGAGCAGCATTATTTGAGATCACTTACAGATCAGAGCAGTTTATATCAGACATTGTGTAGACCTTGTGCCAAGGCTGAGCCTTGAGAGCTTAGATTTGATGACTGATATGACCTTTTGTTCCATACAGTTTCAGTTCAGTGCCTAGAGTTCCGGATGTTATTATTGTAGCAGTGTTTCAGTTGGTTCTAGATGATGATTATTTATATGTAGTGATATGACCATTAGACTTATGATTGTTATCATGGATTATTATCTTGTTGTTTTAGCCATCTTCATAACATTGACTTGGTATATAACTCATGATGTTGCAGTATTATTTAATAAATGAAATGAAATATCTTGGTTGTATTTAAATAACAAATTGGATGTATTACTTGCACTTAAAGGTTCACTGACTATACCCATTGGTTTCACTACCCTCCTTTGAGCATGAACATGGTCTTTCCTGAAATTTTTGTCTGCTAGCTTAGGCTTCATATTCACCTAACTCCATCAATCCATGACCTTCCCTATTTTTGGCTTTCACCCTGATTTGCCTTTTTGACTATTGATATGGAGGACTTCCCCTTTTCTACCACAGTGTTGGGTTGCATCCATGTTTGTTTTGTGCCTCGGCTCTAAGTTGGTGACAGAACTTGCCCCTGGTGAGTTGGATTTTATGCCTAGATCATTCTAATCGATTGCCCCGATGTGTGGCTTAGCGCAGAATTCCCTCTAGTCACATGAGATGTTGTTGGCTAAAACCTGAAGCACTTGTACTATTTATGGAAATTCTTGGAAATCTCTTATGAAAGCCTATGAACTTAAAATTCTAGAATGTGTTTCTAAACACACGATGAATAAAGGCTAAAGCGATGAAATACTAAAATACCTCGTGAAGGGTATAGAAGGGTCTAAAAAGCAATGGTTAAACAAATGCTATATCTAAATATTGTTGACCTCATAAATGTAAATATGCCCCAGAATGCAAGCTGGGATTAGTTGTGCTTTTTAGCACATGTGAAATCCCAGAGGGGTCATATAGGCCAAAAAGGCCATGGAAATCAAATGAATGATCCTAATGAACTTGGATCAACTTGATATAGACATTATGCCAAGGTTGAATAAGCACTCTCTAAACAACTTACCCATTTGCGAGGCACTGCCATTCACTTTGTTATATTGTCCAGCACAGTGTGTAGCTCCCCTCTTTCCCCGTCCAAAGTATCTCTTAGTTCAAATGGTCAAGTCATCCCTTTTACCTAACCTTGTTCTTAACCTTCACCCTATCTTAGCAGTTAGACCATGTCCATTGGTGAGTATGTCTTTAAAGCTTTGGTGCAAGTAAACTATAAATAACATTAAATATCTATGTATTAACTACCACTTGATTGATGTTTATACTTAAAGTTAAGCTCTGAATATGGTTAAAGGAACATGTCTTAATCATTTGATATGATCTAGTCCTTGGTTGTATTTTGACCTAGTCAAACATAGTTTGACCATGGTTATTCTTGGGATCCGTGATGAGATGGACCACTTGTGCTTTATGAAGTTGATTTATGGTCCCACATGCACCTATTGATGATTCCATATGTTGGATATATGTTCCAGATGATGATTGATGCAATTGGTCATTTTTATTATTATTTCCAGATCATCATATTTTACACTGTCCAGGTATGGTGGACCCTACAGGTTATCATGAAGTGTATGAGTACTCATCTCTAGTGGATTTGGGTCTTTTGGATCCATTCAGACACTTATCAATCAGTTTCGAGCACTTTTGGGCATGATATTAGCAGTTTTCCACCTGTTTACCAGTTTGGGCATGCTAATGAGACCTGTCCAGCAATGGCATTCAAGGCCAGTCGTTGCCTAAGGCGTTACAAAGGAAGCGGGTGTTCCAGCCACTTGTTTTTACCATTATACCCCCCTTCCAAACAGCCTGGTACACTCAGTTTGACAGCGCGGGCATCCTGGATGGCAATTTTGGTCAGTTTCTGGGTTTTTAGGAGGATTAAAAAATGGAATGAAAAGGTCATTGAGGAATTCGATTTGGGAAATTGAGGCAAGGTTTTGGCACTTGGTCTGCTCAGAGGTCATCCATGATGTATCCCCCTTCTTCCAGATGAGGTGGCACCAATCAGTGGGGTTTGTTGTCGCCTCTTATGCACCTGGGGTTAACGCAGCAGAAATCTTCAAGCTGCTAGGCGCATCCTTGGGGGCAAGTCTGAGTCAAGTACTGTCACTTGATCTTGACTCCTCCATTTAGGCTTAACTCCTAACGAAGCCAAGGGGGGTAGACCCTATTAATGTTACTAAGGCTTTAGATACTTAGTTCGTCTGAGTTTTTGGAGTTAGAACATTTGACCAAGACTATTGCAAAATAAAGATAATTACGCAGCACATATGAATATAAGTATCATGACAAGATATTGTTTAAAAGCAAATAACCAAAATTAGAGACCAGTGCTATGGAGTCAAATTAAATGCTGCTGTGAACGTAAATGTTTTGCAATTGTGTTCTTGGTCAATTTTAGGAATTATTAGGATGACTTGATTTAAAGGGGAAAATGGAAGCTCCCGATATACCGTGAGGTACAGGGAGTAATGTCCGAAAATTGGGCAAAGGTGGCTCCTCACAAAGACATGTGGGATGGAGCGGAGTCTCCAAGGCATGTTCAACACTACACCAATAAGGATGTAGTCTAACGGTGTCCCAAGGTCGCTCTCTAGTGGTTCCCGCTTCTCTTGAGAAATTTCCCCACGCATTTACTCAATGTTCGAGTGCCGGATTTTCACTACCTTGAGGGTTCTTAATTTCATTAATGTGAGTAATTATTAAATGTTTGAGAATTAATGAGTTGTTGCACTCTCTTCTGGTTTCCCCGAGACCAGTGTCCGCAGGGGAAAGAGCATACTTCGAGAAACAACAGAATGTTCGTTCAAATTTCTGGTGCTTGCAGTATACGAAATTAAATCAATAATTTACATAAAACAAATAAACCTGCCAAATCTATGTGTCACTTTCTGATCAACCTCCACTAAACGGCGATGCCTTTGGGTGGAGGTGAGAGCATACTTCGTGGCAATGAGATTGGCTCTATTTAATGAAAAGAATTAACTATCTAATCAAAGTGTACACCCTGCACAAAATGTTAGAAAAATTCACGCCACGAAAAATGAACACGCGAATCCCCCCAGGGGGGATGGGATGTGGGCGTTGTGTAGCCCACTTGCTCTCGTTTAATATTTTTACAATGCTTGCTGAAAGAATTGTCGCTTAGTCCTTTTAAATTAGGATCCAAGGGCTTACAATTTCCAGAATGACGTATTGGTGAAATAAGGTCTTCGGGAAGTGTTTTTGGCACTTTCCAACAACAATTGGCCAGAGTTTCCTTCTCTTTTTTTATGGACCTGCTAAAAACCAACAAGCTAAAATTACAATATTAGTGGTTAGAACATATTAAAATGCATCAAAATTACAAAATCTATATTTGCGAAAAAAGATGGAAATTATTTGGCGTTTTCAAGTATAGAAAAGCTTGACCTAGATCTATGAATTTAGCTTTGAAAACACAACTTATCTAGATCTGTTGGAGATGCAAGAGATGAAAAATTTAAACTTTTAGATTTATTCTACTTGCTCCAAAAATGAACGGAAAGGGAAAGAAAAGTTTATTTAATTGAAAGAGATAGAAGGATCCAAAACCAAGCCTTTAGCTTGCAAGATTTGAAGAACCAATGGTGTCTGCAAAACAAAAATGTCAGCAGAAATGATGTGACCAGCCGCTAAGTTTGGAAGAAGGGTCAAACTAGATCCGCTCGCTACGCTTAGCACTCTATCCTGTACAGTCTCAAGAACACTTGCACATAAACATGATTAAATCCAGTATATTAATCAAAAGAGACAAGAAGGGCATTAGTATAACTGATTACATGTGTTGCTTCTAAATCTCTAAATAATTAAATACAAATAAGCAAAACAAATTCAATGAATGCTTACTCTACAGGCTCAAAGGCCTTTCTAAGCTAGATCAAATCACAATTTATACTATAAGAGCACAAAGAAACTACACTAGGTATACCTCAACCAGAAAGCATGCACAAGAATGGGCCAACACCAGACAATCATGTAGACCTCCAAAGTCTTTTGAAATATATTATTCAGTAAACCACAAGCATTACAAGAGCAGAGGTTCCGCCTTCCGATCCATACAATGGAGCTAAGCTCCTCAATTTATAGCATAATGCAAGTTAGCTAGGGCGCAAAACCCTAAGGAGGGCAGCCTCCTAGATTGTAGAGCAAGTTAGCTCACATCCAATGGAGATGCGCCTCCTCATTGGAGAAAATCCAACTTAAATGGAAGATGCCGAGTTGAAGGAAGCTCACGTGTGAGGAAGAGGGCAAATGGTAAGATATTTCCTTGCTTTGATGGCTTTACGTTGAAGAGTTCTGATTGGATGTTTTAAATAGAAGCATGTCCAAATACGTTGTGCCACTTCAAGAAAGGTAGCCACCCCACTTTGACCCTATCCATCAATAAAAACGTAGATGTCGTGTGGAGAGAATCGTTCCACGTGAAGGCAGGGCGAACTCAATGTTTCACGCCTTGCTGGATGGTGGGTTCATTTGATTTAATTAGAAGCTGCACCACGTGGGTGGTGCCACCTCACAACGAGGTAGGCGCCCACCAATTCGAACTTACCCTCAATCCAAAATGAACACGACCGTGAGGAGAATGTTGGCCCAGGCGAGGGAGAGGGAGAACACATGAATGAAATATTCCACTTTTGACTTTTAACTCGACCTTCAACACATGCTTTGTCTTTTGATATAGTCACCCACCCAAAATGAGTCAATGCCATGTCATTTGGCATGTGACATATTCAATTTTTTAAATATTTTAATTTTTTGCCATGGTGCAATTTGATGCACTTTTAGCAATAAAGTGCCAAATTGTAGCTCTGATAGGCAAAACTGCTCCACGGGACGTTTTGGTCGCCCGAAACATAGGAAAACCGGGGTAGCAAGGTAAAGAAGATGCTCTGAGCTTGAAAACAAGCATCCCTGCGCCAAATTCCGACTCTAGATCACACTTTTATCACCACTTGAATTTTTTCATTTAAACCATTAAAAAATGGCTTAAAAATGCAAAAAATACGACTTTTCTCGGAATTGACTGAAACTTCAGGGGGACCTAGTACATGACCAAACGATAAAATTTTAGCGTCTAGCATGTTTATAAACGTTACAAAATGTACTCTAATAACCCCCTAAGGCCTAACCACCACTTTGGGCATTCCAGCTTTGGAGGTGCAGGAGAAAAACTCATCGATTATACTCGGCTAAAAGCAAAGCATAATTGACAAGGGAAAAAACTCCTTGGAATACCTTCTTTGGTTTTCAAGTCCTAGGGAAGTGAGTGACTTAAAGACCACCATGCTAGCACACTTATTACAAGCCCCGTGGGGCATGGTCATGCAAATTTACAAAAGGGCCAAAAGTGGCCTGGTGAACTTCGGAACAAATGTGATGAACAATTGAATTGTTCAAGTCTTTGACTGCTTACTAGAAATCCACCTAAGTGCAACTTAGTGGATAACAGGGTCCACATGGGCAAAAGGAGCTCATTTATTGTATTTCTCTCTCTGATTATGGGGACAGGATTTGATCATTTGTATACTTGGACATGTCATTGAGTCGTATTTTCTTATTGTGCCATGGGGACTGTTATCAAGACTCTAGGTGAAATAATGTACTTAATTAAAAGAATCCAGATTTGATACAGATGCTAAGGATAGGGAATTTAGATGGAAAGATGGTTGGAAATTAATTCAAAGACCAAAATTAAACTAGGAGTGAAATCAAAATTTCTGCCTATGGGGGGGAACTGACTCAATCCAATTGTGCATGCATGGCAGAAGTAGAAAAGGGTGATTTAAATAGCACTCCTAGTGATTTTAAGTTGGTATTAGATAATATCAAATCCATGGGGACTGTTATCACACAAACTCTAGCTGCGACTAAATGAATCCCATCCGGGACGGTAGAGGTAGGGCAGCTAGGCAGGTGACACTTGCAGACACCAAGTCCATTGCTCAGAGGAATAGTTGTCACTCCGGACAAGGTGCTTTTCGCTTTAGACAAGGCAGGCAGCCTAGTCAAGGGGGAGACCCTATTTGACTAGCCAAGGTCGAGACTCAAAATCAGACACCCAACCCTAAAAGAAGAGTCAGTGAAGACGCAAGGTGAATGTCTAAAGTGTTTGAGACTTCTTTCCAACCAATAGATCAAGACTCTGGGTGAAATAATGTACTTAATTAAACGAATCCAGATCTGATACAGATGCTAAGGATAGGGAATTTAGATGGAAAGATGGCTGGAAATTAATTCTAAGACCAAAATTTAACGAGTGAAATCAGAATTTCTTCCTATGAGGGGGAACTGACTCAATCCAATTGTGCATGCATGGCAGAAGTAAAAAAGGGTGATTTAAATAGCACTCCTAGTGATTTTAAGTTGGTATTAGATAATATCAGATCAATATAAGGAAAAGCCAACAACACCCACAACCCAAAAATCACTTAGGCAACGTGGTAGGGCAAACTACCCAAGGAGGGCACAATCAAAAAAGTGTCCAGTGCCTAAAATGTGGGTAAATGGGGTCAAAATGGGATCAAACTTGAGATATGAACATTTAAAATTAATCGTGAGGTGGGTTTAAAACAAAAATAGGATTTTAATGGTGAAATTTAGAGATGTGAATTTTTGGTTGATTTTTATTATGTTCCAGCGTAGCAACCACAGTGAAATCAAAATTGAGAGGACAAGCAAAGAGAGCGTACCTAAGATAAAGAGAATGGATGTAGTTTGCTTGAAGACTAGCCCCAAATTTCAAGCGTTGAGCAACCAGCATGTCCCTTGAGAGTTTTGAGAAGCCAGGTGACCAAATGCGCCCTTGCAACCTGCCACAAAGGAGAAGAAATCAGAATCTATAGCAAATAACAAGTTAAACACAGCAAGTAAATGACTAATGATGACGAAATTGAGAAGCTACAAAGCAAAAACAACTCCCTTGTTGATATTCTGGAGAGAAAGAGCAAGAGTGGAGTGACAGCTCCAAGAATTATGCCCCCCTTCAGATGGTCTCTTCACCTGCAATTCGCATCAGCCAAGAAAGGATGGAAACACCACGAAATTAACTCAACAATGCAATGGCAACTAGCTATCAATCAATACAATAAACATCCATGCACAATATCTCATGAACTCGTAAGAAATGTCTCCATCAATATCAGTCGCAAGTGTACAATGCCAAGAATAAGCTCCAAATGAGTGAGCTTCTCTTTAAATAGAGAAAACTCATAAAAAAAACCTTCCAATCATGATGAAGGGCTGAGATATAATCTCACCAATATGAAATCGATGGCTGAGATCAAATGACCAAGAGAGGGGGGGCGAATTACCCCAGTGCGCCCAAGGAGAGTGAGGGGGGATCACAAGTGTGAAATACATTGAGTGGGGACACCTAGGGGGTGGCTTTAGGTTGTTTTAGCCCCCCAGGCCCCATGCCTTAGGTTTCATCACATTACATTTCCAAAAATTGAAGTTTCACTTGGCCAAAAACGCCCAAGTATGGTCAAATTCGCCCCATACAAATGGTTGGGCTGAATTGGGCTGAATGGAGGGCCGCACACCAATATTTCCATGTCCAAACTATGTAAAAATGATAATGAAACCCTTTTACCTTTACCCAACATTGCACTTGCCATGTCAAAGTTTAACTTAGCCAAATTTGATTTTTCCATTAATTATTTGCTGGTTCACATTAGTGAAGATGAAAATTGCTCTTTTGACCCACTTCTTTTGCCCAGATTGACGAACCGTCTATTCCAATGCGATTGTAGGCCCCAAATCCATTAACAATGGTCGCCAGAGCGACCATGATCCATCATGTGAGCACATTTTGCCCAATTCCAAGCATTTTTAATTAAAATATGGCCCTGTTGGCCATTAATAATTAAAAATATCATAGATGCTTCCATATTTTCACGATCTGGCGCTTGGGGGCTTGTATGCAACCCCAATACATACCAAGTAACCAAAATCGAAGTTTTGGTTCCAACTTTTTTCGGGACCCATTTTTGGCCTGGTCAACCTAGTTTGACCAAGTCAAATCTGGTCAACAATGGCAATGGCTGAAGCGTATGTCTCTGCATGCAACATGGGATGCCAAGGCTTTCTTATTTATGTCAGTACAAAAACTATAGACATAAAATGACGAACATATGGTGATCATAATAAATAATATCTCAAAAAACAGGCCCAAGGTGAGGTGGGCCCACCACTTTCACAAAGGGTCTACTGCTATGCACACTTATAGATTTGGTCATTGAGCTAGCTTTGGGTGAGGTGGACAACGAAGCTAAAAGGATAAGGGGAATGACATAGACCAGAACTGTGTGACCTCTCGGTTAAGCAGGGAAATGGGGACCCAATGACACAAGTACACCATGAGGAACACTAGGGTAGAGCGGTGCCTCACAAATGGGTATAGTGCAAGGAAACCACCACTAGACTCTAACACACACCTTGCAACTCACATCCGTGCCTGCAACAGACTCCGTGAGGATATTTTCTAGAACCGTCGAGACTGGGTGCCCAACAAAACGTAACTTGAGACTCTAGGGGACACTTAGAATTAGTTGTCCCTTACTCCATCTCACCTCCTAGTCCCTTTGGACTCAGTGAGGAAATAACCATTACATGCTCAAATACATATGTGGCCAAGCAGTCATTTAGATAGTGCATGTGTTACCGCTGCTTGGCCCTTTACATTTCATTTCACATTTAGCCTTTGATCCGTGTGTGTTAAAAGAACACATTCTTGGATTTACATTTCACTAGGGTTTTTGATCCGTGTGTGTTAAAAAACACATTCTTGGATTTTACAATTCTCATCAGATAGAACAATGATACTCATACAGCAATGTAATGGTGGCAAGTGTGTATGGTTCGAGGACTAATGGGGAGCACCCAGTGAGGCTACACAATCCTATATTGCATCACAACATCGGGGGCAACCGACAGGAAGTGAATCCCAGGTTTGATAGTGCATCTAACACACTAAAGAGCCGAGGCACAAAACAACATGGAATCATTATGTACTCAGGGGCCACTGGGGGAATCGATCCTCAAGGCCACCTATTCCAGTCTAAGTCGGGGAAAGAACCAATGATGGATGGGTCGGATGAGTGGACAGAAGTGACAAGTGATACCAAAGCTAGCTTCCTATAGGTCGAATGGCCAAATCTATACCAAAGAGGGGACAGGAACCAGTGTGCATAGGCAGGAGTCTCTACCGAAAGGGGTGGACTGACATCATTATGGGCCACAAGCATCATACAAATAATACACGAGATCACCAAGTCAATTATCATATGTCAAGTCAATGTACTTGTTATCACACCATAGTGGCAGGGCTACTATTCTTGCTTAGCAGATATCTGCACATTCCAGAGCTTGGATTATTTAGAGCTTGGTTATGATGACTTTACATTTTGAGATCACTCATGATCAGAGCAGTGTATTATTCAGACTTATGTTAGACCTTGTGTCAAGGCTGAGCCTTGAGAGTTCAGATTTGATGACTGATGTGACCCTTTACTCCATACAGTTCCAGTTCAGTGCCTAGAGATATATTGCAACAGTGTTTCAGATGGTATATGATGATTATTCTTATGATGATGTTGTATGACCTATGGATTCATGATCATTGACTGTGGATTATTATCTTGTTTCTTTAGTCATGTTCACAGCATTAGCTTGGTATATAATTCATGATATGGCAAACTTTGTAAAACTTAAAATGGACTATCTTGATGATGAATTATAAAATGGACATTTTACTTGCACATTTAGGTTGTTTGACAAAACTCACTGGTTTACTGCCTTGCATAGATATGGTCTTTCTTGATACCCGTTGTCTGCTAGCTTAGGCTCCACATTCACTTGACTCCATCCATTATTTGGCCTTAACCCTTGACTTGTCTCACTTGACTTTCTAATTTTGAGGACTTCCCTTTTTATTACCTCTTTGTTTGGACCGCATCCTTGTTTGTTTAGTGCCTCGGCTCTGAGTTGGTGACAGAACTTGCCTATGGTAAGTTGGATTGTAGGCCTAAATCATTCTGGTCGGTTGTCCTGATGTTTAGCACTAGCACGAACTCCCCCTAGTCACTTGAGATGTTGTTGGCTAAAACTAAAAGCTCATGTACTGCTTATGGAAACTTATGTAGATTCGCCCATGGAAACTAAAAAAGGGCAAGAGCGATGGATTGCTAAAATACTCCTCGAAGAGTATAAGAAAGGTCCAAAAAGCAATGGTTCTTAAATTCTATATCTAAACAATTACTGACCTTATATATGTATAAACATGCCCTGGATGCAAGCTGCAATTAGTTGTGCTTATCAGCACACCTGAGATCCGAAGGGTTATGTAAGCCAAAAAGGCCATGAAATGAAATCAATGGATCCTAATGAAACTGGATCATCTTTTATAAACATAGACATGATGCCTAAGTTGAATAAGCAGTCTCTAAACAACTTACCCATTTGTGAGGCACAGCCATCCCCCGTGTTTATTTTGTCCAGCACAGAGTTTGTAGCTTCCCCTTTTCTCCCAGTCCAAAGTGTCTTTTAGTTGAGTTTAGACAAGTCACCCCCTTTGCCCAACCTTGTTCCTAGCCTTCATCCTTAGCTAGTAGTTAGACCATGTCCAATGGGTGAGTTTGTCATTTAAGCTAGTGTGCAAGTAAATACAAATAACAACGGAATGAACTGATTAATGCCACTAAATGATGTTATGCTTTAAGTTAAACTGTGAGTATGATTAGAGGAACATGTCTTAGTCTATTGATATGATTTATCCTTGGTTATATATTGACCTAGTCAAACCCAATTTGACTATGGTCATTTCTTGGGATCCGTGATGATGTGGGCCATGTATGCTTATTGATGACGATTGATGGTCCCACATACTCTTGATGATGATTCTATATGATGGACATATGATTCAAATGATGATTGATGCAGTTCAGCAAGTTTTATTATTTCTCCAGATCATCAGATTATACACTGTCCATATATGGTAGACCCTACAGCTAGCCCATCAAGGCAACCCATGGTGTATGAGTACACATTCTTAGTAGATTTGGGTCTTCTGGATCCAATGAGACACTTATCATTCAGTTCTGGGCACTTCTGACAGTGATAGATGCAGTTTTCCACTTGTTGACCAGATTTGGGGCTGATTTCCCAGCCTTTGCAGTAGGGGCCATGAGAGGCCAGTTCACCTAGGGCGTTGTGTGAGGAGGGGGTGGTCCAACCACTTGATAATACCATTTACCTCCCTTCTGGAGAGCCTGGTGCGCTCAGTTTGACAGCGCAGGTGCCCTAGGAGGCAGTTTTAGCACTTTCATAGTTACCGAGGCAGTCCAGAGATGCGATAAAAGGGTCACTGAGGAATTCAATTTGGGCAATTGAGGCAAGGTTTTGGCACTTGGTTTTCACAGAGGTCTTCCAGGGTGAACCCCCTATCTTCCAGCCAGTTTTCATCACTTGGGTGGGTCCACAGAGGCCATAGGAGGCCTTTTACTGTATGTCTGTCACAGATTTTGAGGACAGATTTGATCATTTGTATTTATTTTGGAAAAATTATATTATTTTATTGTGCCATGGGGATGAGCTAGCAAGGATTGATGCCTCCTAGCCCCACCATGTGCTTTATATGTCATGTCCTAGTCATATGAGGTGGGCCCATGTATTTTTGCCCCCTTTAGAGGATGACGTCACCTTCCATGAGTAATTTTTAGTTATGACGTCTATTATCACATCTATGTTAGCTGGAGCTACCATACTGCAGACTGTGCGGCCGAGGACCGCACAGTACTTTTTTTTTCCAGATCAGAGATTCGATGCCTTCAGAGGAGGCACACAGTTTTGTTCAGATTGCCCCTAGCAAATGTATCAGAGGGGACAGTTGGTTGTACAATGGTACAGACATGTTACTTAGCATTTACCACAGGGTCACCCTTCCATGCCAGGCTTTGATATGAGCCCATTGAGACAGTCGCCTAGTCTTGTTTTGATTGGGACTATCACAGAGTATTGTTGGTTTACTATTTATGCCCGGATTCAGCAGAGATCCAGTTCAAAGACAGCCTCAGCAGCAGGTATATGGTGCGGCAGGTATTGCATTTGATATATATTGCTCATGATTGTTGCTTAGACTTGTTTATACATGATAGTACACTAACTCTACATATGATGATTGATTTGGTGATCTAGTTTTTATGATATGTGATTGGGCCCTTGGTGATGTCAGTCCACCCCTTCCTAGTAGGCTCCTGTTATATGCACACCAGGTTACACCCCTACTCTTGGTATAGACTTGGTCATTTAGTCCCCCTTGGCAGCTGACTTTGGATCCACCTTCACCTTCTCCATCCATCCGACTCATCCACGATATACTTTCCCGACTTGGATTTCGATTTGTGACCTTGAGGATCCCTTTCCCCACTGATCATTGAGCCTGCCATGATTCCATGTCTATTGTACCTCGGCTCTTTAGTGTGTGAGATGCACTCTCAAACCTGGGATTTGCTCCTGTCGGTTGCCCCCGATGTTGCAATGCAGTTAGGATTGTGTAGCCTTACCGGGTGTTCCCCATTGGTCATCGAAGCATGTATTGCTCACCCCCATTACTTTGCAGTATGAGCACCATGATTATATCTATTGAGATATGTATGTAGCCCAAAAGGGCCTTCATGTAAATTGAAGAAATGAAGAAATGTAAAGCAAGCCAAAAAGGCTTTTTGTAAATGTAAATCTAGCCAAAAAAATGCTAAGTATGAAACTCATTGTAAAATCCATGCAATGTGTTTGTAAACACACATGGACACAGGTCAACCGTACATGTCAGCATTTGTAGTGGTTATTCCTCACCTAGTCCTGCGGGGCAAGGAGATGAGAGGGAGCAAGGGACAAGCTCAAGATTGTCCCCTAGAGTCTCAAGTTACGGTTTGTCGGACACCCAGTTTGGCGGCTCTAGAAAAGAACCTCACAGAGTCTTCGAGCACGGATGTGAGTTGTGAGATACTTGTTAGATGGCCAGTGGTCGTTTCCCTGCACTATACCCATTTGTGAGGCACCGCCCTTCCCCATGTTTTGTCATGGTATACTTATCTCAATGGACCCTACTTTCCCGAGTTATCCGAAAGGTCACATGATCCTCATCCTTGTCATCCCTTATCCTTCGCTATGTATTCCACATCACCCAAAGTCAGCTAGGTGGTCAAGTCTATAGGTTGTGCATAGCAGTTGAGTCTTTTGGATGTGGTGGGCCCACCTCACCTGGGGCCTTGTATTTTTCGAGATTTAATGCAGTTTTTTATCACCATTTTATTGTCATATTGTTTAGTAATGTACTAACTTGTATAAGGAAGCCTTTCGCTTCATGATTGCATACAGGTATTCAGCTAGCACTATTGTTGACTAGATTTGACTTGGTCAAACTAGGTTGACCAGGCCAAAAATGGGCCCGAAAAAATGTTGCAACCGGAATTTTGATTTTGGTCAATTATTATCTACAGGGGACCCATATGAGCCTCCAAGTTACAGAATGCAAAAAGATCGAGGCGTTTGTGAGATTTTTAATTATTACTGGTCATTAATGACCTGTTTTAATTAAAAATCATGGATTTGGGGCAAATAATGCCTAAGTGATGGATCGGGGTCGTTCGAGTGGTCATTCCTACTATTTTTGGGGTCCACAATCACATTGCAGCAGACGGTTCAGCAATCCGGGCACTCTAGGTGGGTCAAAAGCCCAAATTTCATCTTCAGCAATAAAATACATGGAAAATCAGAAATTGACAAAGGCAACTATAGCAAAGGGTAAAAATCAACGGTTGGCAAATAAAGGGGTGATTCCTAAGGTAAATTGGTAATGTTTAACATAGTATTTGTACATTGTGGGTCCCTCCATTGGGCCAGCTAACTACATGGGTTGAATTTCCCCATTGGGGGCTTTTTCCTCCTTGGCATTTTCGATTTGATGGATGTATTGCATGTGGGACCTTGTTGTATTGAGTTGGGGGGATAAAACATCCTATAGACACCCCCCAACATCACCTTATGTATTGTAGGGGCCCCACAAGGGGACCCCCTCTCCACTTGTGCACTATCCTTGGGCAATTCGCACCTCCTCCATGAGCTCATCTCCACCCTCGATTTGGTGATTGGGGGAGTCAATCCCAGCCATAGGTTTTGGGGGGAAATGAAGCTATGGTTTGAGCCATCTCTATAAGAGAATGAGCTCTCCCCATTGTTGCCTCTCTTGGCACATTCGTACACTTGAGTTTTTGATGATATAGAGCCATTCTTCCACAGTTTTTGAGAGTTTTATGGATGGATTATGTGTTGCTTGACTGATATCTAGTCTTTCATAGCTTTGTTGAGTTGCTAGTGCATTGTTTCCATATTGTCCTTGGCCAACGACTTGTAGGTGAAGAGCTCAGCTGGAGGAGGGCGCAGTTTTTGGAGTGGGAACCCCACAATTGCTCGAATTCTTCAGAGTATCAACAAGGGAGTTGTTATTGCATTTTCACCTTTCAATTCTCTCATTTTATGTCATTTTACTTGCTGGTTTCTCTTCTTATTTGCTGCATCACTGACTTGATCTTGTTTGTGGCAGGTACCTAGGGCGAATTTGGCCACTGGAAGGTCAAAACATGAAGGGAACACGTTGTTGCTCGGCAACTGAGTTTGGAAGGCTAGTCTTCGGCAACCTCCTCCATCTATTCACTCCCAAGTAGGTCCTTCTTGCTGGTCTCTAGCATTTTAAATTTAAATGTGTGTGTGTTGAGCAGAAATCTCATGTAAAAACCCCTAAAAATACAAAACTTAATTTTTCACCGTTAGAATTTGTTTTAATTTAAAACCCGTTAATGAAATGCTCTTAAAAGCCTAAATCTAAAGTTTCATTTCTGTTGGACTCCATTTGCCCATGGAATCAGCACTAGTCTACCTGGCAAAAACGCCCCCCTGGGGCGTTTTTCTCTTTCTGCTTGGTTGGGTGATTTTGGGGTTCTGGGTAGTTTGTAATCGATTTCAAATCATCATTTTATGTCAAGGAATCAAACTACCAATCGCTAGAAGTATTTTAAATCACGTTTTATTTGCTGCCCTAGGTCCATTTCTGCACTTCTTAACTCTCTCCCTTGGGCAGATTTAATCCATTCTTTCACTTCTATCTTACTGTACGTCCTAGTTTATTTCAGCCTTGCAATCACTAATCTAATCAGCTTGTTTCATTATAATTGATTGTTGGTCACTTCCACATCGTCCCCATTTTACTGCTTGTGTCCATCTCTTGGTTGGAGCTAGATTTAGGACTTAATCCGCACTCATTTCCTATTTGTACTTTTGTTTATCTTTGGGTTGGGTGTGTGTTTGTCTCTCAACCATCATTGGTTGAGCGGGGTCTCCCCCCTGACTTGGCTACGTGCCTTGTCTACAGTGACATTAGCCTTGTCTGGTGTGACTTCCGTTCCCTAAACGAAGGACCTGGCTATTGCAGGTTACACCATTCTAGTTGATCACCCTCTGCCATCCCTGTTGGGACGCTCTTATCCACCAGCTAGAGATTGTGTGATAACAACGTCATCACCTTTTGAGTGATCCATGTGTTATGTTGTTATGATTCATCTTAGCCATTGATTATGTATTGAGATCTTTTAATCTCAACCACTCATTTCAAAAAGTGGTTTTGAGATCTAGGGTTTTGGTCTTTATTATCCTATATAAGGAGGAGACCCCCTATTGTATAGCTCACCTTTGGAGCTCTGGAATATTGGAATAGAACACTTCTTTGTGGAGCATATTTCTTTTGTCTTGTGGATTCTCTTGCATCTTGAGTATACAGTGTCTCTTCTATGTACCAGCATAGATCCATCTTAAACCTGTATCTATCAAGCACCGAGAGGAATCCAATTTCTTGAGGTGTATTTCTTTTTTTAAATTTAATCTCTCTTATTTGATCCGAGTTTAAGTTTTAATTTTTTATTTTATAAACAAACATCTATTTTTTAATTACTTTTCATAATATTTTATTTTATGAGCCGACATGGATTTTTTTTAAATACTTTCCACAATTTTACTTTTTTTTTACATTTTAATTAATGGCCGACAATACATTTTACTTTTTTACTTTTCATTACATTTTTTCTTTTTTACTTTTCATTAAATACTTTCCATTACATTTTATTTTTTTTACATTTTAATTAATGGCCGACAATAATAAAGAAAAACGTTTATAGCCTAGGATTTAATTCAAACGAAAATACACGTCCATGTATTATATAGTTTAGGATTTAATTCAAACGAAAATACACGTCATTTTATTAATGGCCGACATAATATTAAATTTTTATTATTATTATGTTAAAGACAAACTTTATTTATTATGGCCGACTATAAGGACAAACATGGACAAACAGGACAAACATGGACAAACGTTACAGGATCTCCCCCATACTGGGTTGTAGAGCACCTCGTTTCACTCGGTGCAATCATTGTGGATTTTTGGAGCTACATCTTGTTTTCTTGCAGGGAGGCCGAATTGGTGGAGAGGAGGACGATTTGAAGAGGATTATTGTTGGAGGGTGTAATGTCCCTTGTTAGGAATTTTATTAAAATGGCAATTTTTCACTTTTTTCCCTAGTTAGACCTTTGACTAGTTTTGATCTCTAGGTCCCAAATTTGCCCCAAATGATCCCAAATCTTCTGAGAAGGTATATGAATGATATTATAACATAAATATGTGTTTCAGGGATTCCTTTGACCTTTAAAATACTTCTGCAAATCCTTTTTCAATTCTGATGAATGTAGGTAACTTTACTAGTGATTTTCCTTTGACTAGTATTGGTCTCTAGGTCTCAAATTGACTCCAAATGCCTTCAAATCTTCAAGGAAGGTGTATGAATGGTATTAGAAGTTGAATATGATGTTTATGGATGACATATGTCCACCAAAAGACCTCTGCAAACTCTCTTAAGATTCTGAACCAATTATGCAATTTTACTAGTAATTTGGGGTTCAAATCCCCCTGGGGTAAGTACTGAAAATGGATTCCCAAATGCCTCCAAACCCACTCAAATTTATGAACAGAGGTATGTAATGTGTTAAGTATTTGATTAAAGTCTCATATGCACCATTAATGGATTATTACAACTGTTCTCACCCTCTCCCATTCAACTGCAAAAATCCCCAATTCGACCCTTGGGCAAATGACACTATTTCACCTCCCAATACAACTAAACTGAGTAAAAATGCTTCAAATGCTCAAGTAAAGTACATGAAACTTGTAGAAGACATCCATGGCAGTATATTGATCACAAATATATCAGATAATCATCCATTCATTCGAAATCATCATCAATACATTGGCTCACAACAAGGTAGTGGGGAAATGGCATTGTTCTTCCATTAAAAATGAGATTTATACATTTCTACTTGGAATTTCGACCTGAAACTTTTTGGAGATGAAGAACAGAGTATTTACTTCATATTACAAAAGAAATGGGGCATTAAAAGCTTCCCCAAAGAGTACAATAGCTCACCAAAAACGCCCTCCCTCAAGGATCAAGAATATGCCATCAAAACTGGAAATGGTTGAAGGAGTGAGCTGCAATAGAAGAAACCATGAGCTGCCCTGTAGCTTACACCTGCAAATATAGACTCCATTAAAGCTCCAAATGAAAGGTCTGAATGGCCTTTCCAATTACCAACTTGGATGGGAATCTTTCACCCTCGAAATTGGCTAAGGCAAGAAACTAGTCATCCACTAGCTCTCCCTCTTCACAAATGCAATTGCAAATTCTACAAATGATCAAAAGCTGATTTCATTCTTTGTTATTGACATTTATAAACTTCTAATGTCCTCCATGGGTCGAATTCCTTCCAAGAGACTCATGCCAACTCAAGTTGGGAAGAGATTTCAAAGAACGCCACTTGTACAACAATTCCTAGTCTCCCACTTCCACCCAATCACATGTGGAAGCATATTAGCTTCCCTAACACCCTGGAGCACCCTCTTGGAGTCTATTTTTAGCCCTGACATGTCATATATGTCATATGTCAGCCTTCAGGTCTGATTTGTGTCATAGGTGTCATAGCATCTTCATCATTGTTGTCATAGAGCTAGGGAATCTAGCCCAAGTGTCTCACTAGCTCCCAATTGCCTCTTCCTCTTCCATGGGAGTTACTCTTCCTCTATATTTCGACCTTGGATGAGTCATGCAATGAATAATACCTTTTGGACTCCCCCAAGTATGTTACCATTCACCTTGAATTCGAATTGGTGAGAGAATGATGCCAAATGTAGTGGGGAAATCTAGCCATATGTGGGTCCCACTTACTCCATATGTCTTCATCATGAAATGCCACTTTGATTTTCACTTGTATATATTTATTTAGCTCCTTTATTAAATATTTATTCCATTATAATGTTCAAACATCATTTATTATCCCCCTTATTCCAAATCCCAAAGCTTCCACCCCAAACCTATGAAACTAGTAATTTTCCTCCTTGGCAATTATTTGACCCTTAACATCAATTTTACAAACTCTAATGAATATTGCTAATGTGATTAGGCCATTGTGACCCAATTCCAAATTTGGGACATGACAGAGGGATCCACATATTTTCTCTTGGGTTGATCTTGGTGAGAGGGAGTATCATTATTGTATCTTTGTGACATAGTTGATGCTTTCTATTACATCTTTCCATCATTTTCATAATCATCTTACTTAGCTTGTTTCACTTGATCTTGTCTTGTAGGAGGAGGACGACTTGGCATCTTGGAGGAGAACGTTTTTGCTTGGAGCTCTTGGATCTCACTCTTGAATATACACATAGGAGAATGCTATCAATTTGCAAGGTGGCCATAAGCAATTGAGGTAAGTTCTACAAGGTATGTGCCTAGATCCAATCATTCTTCTTCATTGGTCAGAAACCCTTAAAAGTCAAAACCCTCATTTTTGTTTTTCTTAGATCTACTTGGATCTAGCCTAGCTTTTGGAAATATATTGAAAACCCACCTCTATAGTATCCACGGCAATTCGGATCTATAGTTTGGTGGTGATTGGGTTCCATTTGACACACTTTCCAAGGCAAAATAGCCCTCTTGAGGCAAATCGCACCCCTTTGGAGAAGCTAATTGGGTTAGATCCAACACATGGGTAGGTGAGATCCCACTTGATTTGAACTCCTCACACTTGATAACCTACCCCTAGTGCTTCACTTCTTTGATTTTTGCCTTGTGGGCCCCATTCCTCATTTTGAGGGTTGTACCCCACTTGGGTCAATTTGGTGATGCACTTTCTATGGAGATCTAGCCATTGGATCACTTTGATTTTCTAGATCCACATTGATAATTGCCTAAACTACTTGGATCTAAAGTTTGGTGGCTTTTGGACTTAATTTGACAAACGTTCCCATGCATTTAGCCCTCTTTGGGCAAAGTCGCACTTCCTAGGGGATTGAGTTGGCCAACTTCAAGGACATGGGTGGTTGAGATCCAACTTGATTTGAAAAGAGCATAGCTTGAAACCTATGTCTAGTGTCTCACTTTGTGGATTTTTTCCTTGGGGGTATCATTCCTCAATTTGAGGATTGTTGTCCACTTGGACCACTTAGTAAAACATTAGATCTAGCAAGATCTAACCATTACATTCACTTGATTTTAATCAACACCCTTGATTTGCATCTTAGGTGTCCCGATCTACACTTTCACATCCTTTTGACTCCATTTGCCCATCCATTTCAAGGCACTAGTCCACCTAAGGCAATTCGCACTCCTTGAGAATAGTGTCAAATGCTAGATCCCATATGTGGGTATCCCTAATTTCATCTTAGATCCATAGATCTAGTCTTTGCATACCCCTTGGTACCATTTGCACCCTTAACTTCACCTTGTGGGTCCCATTTGAACCATTCCCATATCCCAAGGAAGGGGGTCCCACATGTGTCTTTTATGGTACTAGATCTTGTTATCTAATTCCATTATGTGGCCTAAATCACTCATTGGTTGAAACACTAGTCACTCCTTAAGCCTCTTTCAACCATACTTAAACTTCTAGGTCCACCTAACCTTGCATTGGTTTCCGTAACCCATCTTTCACATTTCCCTAGAAACCTTTGTCTTGGTCCAATCACCTTTGATTGGCTATAGGGTCTCCCCCTGGGTCTTGTTTCATCTTGATCTAAAGTGAAGAGTGCCTCGGTTGACGTGACTCCCAGCTTGCATTGGGAACCGTGGCATCTCTTGAGTCACCTCTTTAGTTGTCCATCTCCTCTACCATCCCGGATGGGATACCATTAGGGACAACTACAAGTTGTGTGATAACAGTACTAATACAAATAAACAAGCCTCAAAGCAAAACCATGAGCAATAACCATAAATAATATATACCTGCCATACCATATACCTGCTGCTGTAAGTGGATCTGAAGACCAATCTTTGTTGTATGTGGGCAAGAAGTAGTGAACCAGCTGTGATCTGTGTTGCTCTCATCATAATATGGCCAAGTTACCCCTCTCAATGGGGTCATGCAAAGGTGGGAAAGGAAGAGGGGCTCTGTAATACTACTCGGTAGTAGCATCTGGACCATCAAAATATATAATGCCCCCTCTGATCTCATCTCATCTCTGCTCTGGATCAAAAATAATCTGGAAAAAATATCTCTGACCATACGATCTGTATCATGGTAGCCCAGCTAACATGGATGTGATAACAGGGACATGCTAGTGAAGGGGATTAATACCTCCTAGCCCCACCATGTGCTCCTAGTGACTTGTCTCGGTCTTATTGTTGTGGCACATATGTTATTAGCCACCCCTATGTATGACGTCACCCTCATTAAGCCTTTTAGGCTATGACATCATCACTTTGTTGAGTGATCGATGTCTTATATTGTATTGGCTCATCTTAGTCGTTGATTAGATTGTTATATCTTTTGATCTCAACCACTAGTTTTCAAAAGTGGTTTAGGGTTTTGGTCTTCCTCATCCTATAAAAGGAGGAGACCCCCTCATTGTAAAAGCACCTTTGGGCTCAGGAAAACTTGGAATAAAAATACTATTTTGGAGATCTACTTCTTGGCTTTGATTGGGTTGCTCTTGTACATGGTTATGCATCTCTTCTTTTAGACATCTTTGCTTGTAACAGGTGAATCAACATCAACTAAGGGAGGTCGAATTGATTGAAGCTAGCTGTGCGAATTGCTTGAAGGGAAGATTGTAGGGGTTGCCCACATCCCCCTTGGGCAAGACGTCTTCATCTTGAGGGAGTTTTTCAATTGTGCTTTGTCCATTGATTGCTTCTTTGATATGACATGCTTAGATCTCATTGATTTGTGGATCAAATCTAACATCTTGTAGTTTGATTTACAGGTTGAATGGGGCATCTCTCCTCCTAGGGATTGGACGATCATGCTTGGATTCACTTGGAGCTAGCTTGGAATTGTAACTGAAGGCAAGAATCATCTAAGTGCAAAGTAGCCGCAAGCTTTTGAGGTAACATCTACAAGGTATGTATCCACTTCGCTTGTTCTCCATCCTATTGGTCTCATAAACCATTAAAATTCAAAACCCTCTTTTTCTATTTTTTTAGATCTACTTGGATCTAGCATGCTTTTGAGGATAATATTTAAAACCCACCTCTATAGTATCCACGGCAATTCGGATCTATAGTTTGGTGGTGATTGGCCTTCATTTGACGCATTTCCCAAGGCACATTAGCCTCTCCAAGGGAAGGCGCATTCCTTGAGGAGGTTAGTTGGGCTAGTTCCTAAACGTGGGTAGGAAAGATTTTTTTTTCAATGAATGGATGAACCTTGAAAACCTACCCCTAGTGCTTCACTTTTGTGATTTTCACCTTGTGGGCCTCATTCCTCATTTTGAGGGTTGTGCCCCACTTGGGTCACTTTGTGATGCATTAGATCTAGTGAGATCTAGCCATGGCATGCTCTTGATCTTGAAAACCCACCTTGTTTTGCACCTTGACTATCCCAATCTACAATTTGGTGGACATCCGACTCCATTTGCCCCTCCATCCAAGGCACTAGTCATCCTTGAGTCAATTCGCATCCCTTGGGTAGGTGGCTTTTTGCTAGATCCCACACTTGGGTATTACTAATTCTTGGCCAAGCAATAAATCCATGCCATAGCATACCCCTAGTACCATTCTATTCCAACTTTGACCTTGTGGACCCAACTTGGACCAACTTTCCACTTTTTAAGGAGTGGGTCCCACTTGGCTAATTTTCATGGTACTAAGTCATCTTTAGATCTATTAATTGAATCTCATAGGTGGCCCTTGTCATTCATTGGTTGAACCATTTGTCACTCTTTAAGCCTCTTCAACCACACCTTAACCCTTGGGTCCACTTAACCTTTCTAGATCTAACTCACCATTGATCTCCTTGTTTCATTTTACACATTTCCCTAGCAATCTTTGGATTAGCGAGTCTTCATTGATTGGCTAAGGTTTCCCCCTTGATCTTGATTAGTCTTGATCTAGAGTGAAGAGTGCCTCGGTTGACGTGACTCCCAGCTTGCATTGGGAACCGTGGCATCTCTTGGGTCACCTCTTTAGTTGTCCAACACCTCTACCATCCTGGATGTGATACCTTTAGGGACAACTACAAGTTGTGTGATAACAATACCTTTGGAGGCTAACTGACTAAAGGAATGCAAATGCAAAATGCGCTTAAATGATATATCCAAAGAAATGCAAAGTGAAAGTGAAAGTGAAATATCTGAAATCAAATGAAAGTCAAGGCAAATGCAAATTATAAAGTTCTGAAATAAAGGGGGGTGTTAGAGTCGAAAGGGTGCCTTCTAAGCACTTCATCTATTTGTGAGACACTGCCCTTCCCCAGTGGTTGCCACTCCAACAAATGTCATAGAGGCCGCTGTCAATCCCTTCTCTCCAAAGGAAAATAGTGTCTATCGAGAAATCAACTTCACCTTGACCAAAGACTTTGAACTTCATTCTATTAAGCCCTAAATGTTAGCACATTACCCTCTATATTGTGGCTCATTACATATTATTGATGTCGGCTTGGGTCTATTAATGGTAATTGTCATTAGTATCATTATATTAGTTATGTCAACTTGGGTCTATTAGTTACTACCGTACCTCTTTGTCTCCTATATATAGGAAGGAGACCTTTTCATTCGAATCATCTTGTGTTGTCTTGTGTACTTAATACATTGTATAAGGACGTTGCCCCTCAAAGAGACTTTCTATTCATCTAATTTCTTCATTATTAAGGCATGGATTACTCTTTCTGGTCTATTTATGTTGTTTTCATGCTTTTTCTGGGACTTGGTTGCATAACATTTGGTATTCGAGCTTGGACGCTTCCAAAACGAGTCATCTTGGCATTTTCGCTATAACTTTTTTTCTACAAAGGTTCAAATGGTGAAACTCGCAAGAGACGTAGAGGACAATCAAACTATCTGTGATGTCCCATTCCACGGCATGACTAGTAGCCTATCTGACCCCATAGGCCAAAGCCAATGAAGACAAGGGGGTCATTATTATTGTCACTCGGCTTAGAAAATGTATTTATCCCTAAAAGTGACTAATAACATGGTATTGCCCATGGTACTAGGTGTTCCATGATATTGACCATGGAATTGGGTGTTCCATGGTATTTCCCATGGTATGGAGCTCCAATGAAGTATAAAAAGAAGGGAAACACCTCACTTGGCATTATGATATGATATGTTTTTTATTTGATCCCATGATTGGGTGCTCTTATGAGCTAAGGGTTTTTCGTTAGAGTTTTTGGCAAAACCTTTTCCATTGTAGTTATTGATTTCAGTGGTACAACAATTCCACCCTAGTCAATATTGTGGAGATTTCACTCAGAATTCTGCATCATTTTGGGAGAGTGACCAAATTAGTAGTAGAAGAGCCATGGCATATTTCCGGTGTTTGATTTGCTTATTGTGTGTTTTCAGCTGCCCTAGCAGCCATTAGAGCTTGTAATCTGAAGTTTCATTCATAATAAAAACTTCCATGTCACATACATCTCCCAATCCATGTCACCAAGAGGTCGAACCATAGACTAACCATCATAAAAAACAAATATCATGTGTAATAAAGGGAGCACTCACTCTAGATGATCAATAGATGATATAACAATGTAAATGTCATGTAGAACACACCAAGAGTAACCAAAGCGCTCAAGCTAGAGGGCCTCCAATACCCCCATATGCTCACAATCATGTTGGAATCAAGACAACCAATGATCATAACCCCCAAAAAGCTCACCATATGAGTATCTAACGACATATATGTGTAACCATCATGCCAAGTGAGCCAATAATATCATGGAATCATCTTCTTTAACACCTGCTTATCATCCTAGATGTGAATCAAATACCCTCGCCGACACATTGCCTCCTACTAGATTATTCTAAGAAACTCTAGAATGGTACATCAATCCACCACTACTATCCCGCAAACTCAAGGGGTATATACCAATCTCTTTGCACTAGAACACTTTTCTCAATGACACTGCACCCCACATCATTGAGGCAACAAGTCAACCGAAGCCATTAGGCCAACACCAAGAAAAGTGAATGCATCCATAACAACCCATGAGTATCAATATGATCAAATATAAAGCACAATCCATCTAAATTGCAACAATTACAATAGTGACCATGGAAATGTGTAATATCTCCAAGTCAAATAGACACTTGCATTGTGGTTGTCAACTAAAGATTTGATGTTATTATGGTTTTGATTGTGTGCCTCTGTCCAACAATTTGCACATATGTTCATATATGACTTTTAACAAACACTTTGCATACATTCTTAAACAAGCATTACACCAACAGTCTGCCAGCACACATAAAATGAGAGTGACAATATGGAAATTTTATTATGGTTGGAACAACACAAGTCTCTATGGCTGCTACAGCAGCTACAACACAAAAATCAATTACCGAGAATTTGCCACGATTCCTACAATAGATGAAACCCCCCTCAAATATGGTGTCGCCTTACTCCACTGAGATTGCACCCTTACAGTTCCAGCTCTTTCTTCAGGCTCACGGCCCTCCTTCACCTGTCATGACCCTCCACTATTTTTCTTTCCTTTTTAAAATCCTCGGCTCTCCTTTGCCACATGGATCCTTTCTCGGCCCCTTCTACAACGAGACGATCCTCCACAAAATAGCTTGGCCTTCTTCCAAGCTTTCAGTCTCCCCTCTAACACGACTATTGTTGCAACTAGATTTTCGGCCTCGCCAAAATGACGCAAACCAGCAATGAGGGAGTCGGACCCCCCCTTTTTTATTCTTCTTCATGGCTTCACAAGAGAGGTTCGACCTCTCCAACAAAGTTCTTGGTCCTCCACAAGTGGCCTGATCTCTTACCAAAGCATCTCGGCTTGCACGGAACTCATGGCTGTCTCAAATGGTGGCTCGACCATTCTCCAAGGCCGCGACTCAACAAGAAAGGGGGATTCGACCTATTTTCCAACCCCAAGTTGCCTCCTTGTGCCACTGCTCTCCTACAATCGCCCTCACGGCTTCTTTGTTGAAATTTGTCATGAGAAAGCTCCTTCACCATGTTTTGTTGTGTCAAGGTGGGGACATAAGTTGTCTTCCCTAAGAAATGTATTTTTCAAATATAAAAAGTGACTTTATGTTTTAAAAGTAAGATGACTTTATTAAATGTATTTTGTTCATTAAATGATTAAAAAGGACATTTAATGTGCATTAAAATATAAACCCTTAGATCAAAAGTGATCTTAGCCATCCAAAAGTTATTTTGTGTTAGTTAGGGTTTCAAGGAGGATAAAGACATCTATATAATGCATCTTGGGAAGAGTGCAAAACACACAAGAGAGACAAGAGAGAGAGATCAAGGGTTTCAAGGAGAGCAAACCCACATGTGAGAGAGAGAGCACAAATTGCAGCAAGGAGGAGACTAAGTTTTGCTAGTGCACAAATACCAAGGAGAAGGGATCTGTACCTCTGCACAGAAAGCGAGGACAGTTATTGGCACGTTTTTCAAGGAAGTTTTGTTGTGGAAGGAGGCCGTACAAGAGGGCCGTACATCTGCATTTATTGTTGGTACTTTTATTTCTGTTTTGTGGCACATTTCTCAATGTATTTCAGATTGCCTAGCATTTAATGTCTCTGCTGTAATTTACTTGCTGCTCTCTAATAAAAATCTCTCTGGGTTTTCCCTCATGAAGTGTGAGGGTTTTTCCCTGGGCTTGGCCCTAATTTCTGAGTTTTAATGTGTATGCATTTGTCTTCAGTTAGGTCATTGGGAGAATGTATAAGTGTTTATGTTTCAGTTATCAATAGATTTATTGTACAAGAGTTACATAAATCATAACTCAGATAAATGATAGACCAAGTTATGCATTCAAAGCGTATGATAAAATTTCATAAAGAGCATTTGTTATTTTATCAAATTTCTACATTCTTCAATGCGGACACCTACTTCACAAAGTGCCACAGCACTCTTCTATAAGCCCACGAATCACAAGCAAGGGATCGGCCTCCTTGATAATATCTCTAAGCCATGGCACCTTAAGAAATTGGACTCGATCCCTCCACATTTCTCCTCCACAAAGTGCCCACGACTATGTCACAACAATGATCTCGACCTCCCTAACAAATGGTCCAAGCCAAGATACTACTCACAAACTGAATTAAAGATGAAATTCATCAAATAAACTCAATTGGAAACCCTGGGTGGATTTCCCCCTCGTCTAGCTAGGGTGGATATTTCGCCACCAAAACCAAACCAAAATGGATGCAAGAGTTTTGGAAAACCCTAACGAAAACCCTGGTACACCTAGCTACTCCACATAAGATCAAATCCAAAATACATGATGATCAGATGAGGCGTTGCCCCTCCTCTTATCTTCCTTTGAAGCTCCATACAACGGGAAATACCATGGAATGCCCAATACCATCTAAAACGTCAATGTTAAAAATAAAATATTCTAGGCCTAGTGACATCAAATAACCACCTTGACTAATCAACTGGAAAAGGACATCTCAAAATGGCTCATCATAGAACAAAATGATGTGATAGTTCCTAATATGAATAGTGAATGTTGTTTCACTTAGAATTTGCTAGGAAACCAAGTCTAAACCCTAAAGCTTCGTTCCCAACATCAACAATGAAGGTTGTTTCCTTTGATTGCGTCCCCCTTAGCAAGAACTTTGCCCTGGAATTTTTATAGTGGATTGCATTTATGACACTTATGTAATCATCATTGACTTCAGCCTACTCTGCAGGTCAAAGATGGTAGAATAGTTACACTAATTAAAGAAATAACACAAACACTACAATAGACATAAAATATTGGCTCCATGCACCAACTAATAAAATAGTGTCAAATGTTTCAAATTTATTTATGATAGATTTATAAATTTGATATTATTTTCAGGCAAAAGGGCCTTTAGATAATCTGTTTACTGTGGTCTTGTTACACCCCAGATTGTCTGCAGTGTGCTTGCCAAGATATACCAGAGTTGGGGGGGTCTTTTTGTTAGTTTTTGTACCTAGGGAAGTGTTCTCCAAGTGACATATGCCTAATGTCACTTAGAAGGGTGAAAAAGGTGACCCTCACATTAAATGCACTTAATGAGACTTTATAACATCAAAGTCACTTTTTGATAAATTTAAGTGGGTGAGTGAAATTAATAATTTATGAGAAATAAATGGAGCATTTAATTTCAACCGTAGATCTAAATCTATCTCATCCATTGGATTTAGGAAACCCTAGGGTTTGCTCAAAAACCATAAGGGAGGCATTTTTTAGTTCACTTTTGCTGATTGAAGTGAAGAGAGGACAAAAGAGAGAGAGCTTGGAGAGGGCACGAATATCGAGGCAGCCAGTTACCATTGGCACAAATATCGAGGCACCTGCTAGACATTTATTAACAGTACAGATTCATATCTGAGTTATTCTTCAGTTAGCACGCATCCAGAGGTGAAGCATTTAGCAGTAGACAGGGCACGAGTCTCTAGGTATTTTTCTGGGCACAAGTTTCGAGGAACTCGGCACACATATCGAGGAGATATTTTTGGGCACAAAACTCGAGGACAGAGGCACTATTTTCGAGGAAGCATTTTGGCACAGAAACCGAGAGTGTGGGCACTATTTTCGAGACAGAAACCTGCTACACAGAAATAGAGACCATACTGTACTAAGTATTGTACCTTCCTGCACACATTTCGAGGTACAGACAGGCACAAAAACCGAGGCTGTTATTTGGCACTGTTTTCAAGATTTAAATCTGCACAGAAAACAAGGGTTTGTACAGCACATAAATCGAGGTAAAGGACTGCACAAAAATCGAGGGTACAGATTTCTGTCCTTTCTCTCAGCACGGATTTCGAGGTGGTTATTTGCACAGTCTTCAAGGCAGCTTCAACACACTTTTCGAAGCAGTCTTTATGTGCATTTAATGGTGGAGATAAGTTTATATTTTCACTGTACTGCTGTATTATAATTTTTACTAAAGAAATAATCTCTCTCTCTCTAACTGGTTTTCCCCGTGGGAGTTTTTCCAGGGCACAGTTGCCGAAAATCCTGAGTCTGAAATTTTAATGGGGTGCATGTGATTTTAATTTTTTGTCTGTTGTATGAATTTTCAGCGTGTTTAATTGTCTCAGAAAAATTTCATAAGTAGTTTGCAACCTATGCAAAACCGGCTGTAAATGAAAAACACTGAAATGTTGACATAAACCAGCAAGCAGAAAACACAGAAAAATTTACATGGCATCAGAGCGAGGGGGCAGAAAACAGTGATATTTTGCAGACACACAAAAATTTCCAGAACTCATATTTTTTTAGTATTTTCTCTTGTTAGTGAACAACACTTTGTTGGGTTGGCTGAAAGATGGCTACAGGACTTGGGTTGGAGGATAGGCTGAATGGGACAATGAACTTTGTGCCATGGAAGGCCAGAATTTTACTGATATTAGAGGAGAATGAACTATGGGAGGAGGTGTTTAGGAATACTACAGCAAACCCGGTTCAGATTCCCGCTACTACAGATGCAGCAACATTATCAGCCTTGAACAAGAAGGACTATAAGGCTAGGAGGATAATCCTTGATGCAATTAGAGACCACCTAATCCCTCACATTTCAGGCAAGACTAGGGCACACTTGATGTGGACAGCTTTGACCAGTTTGTATGAGAGTACCAATGAGAACCGGAAGATGGTTCTCAAGGAGAAACTCAAGAGTATAAAGATGAATGGAGGAGAGGGAGTCACAGCATACCTCACTAGGATATCTGCAGTTCGGGATGAACTGGCAGCGATTGGGGAGGTGGTATCTGCTACTGAGCTTGTACGTACAGCAGTGAATGGGGCTTCAAAGCCCTAGGGTGCATTTGTGCAGGCCATAGTGGGTAGAGAGAACCTACCTTCTTGGGAGAGACTATGGGATGACTTTGTGCAGGAGGGGACCAGGAGAGGTCTCATACAGGGCAGTTCATCTCAGAGTGGGGTAGATGAGGAGAACGTGGCATTGACAACAAAGGGGAAGAAGGAGAAGGGTCCCAAGAAGGGTGGGGCCAAGCAGCAGCAGCAGGGTGGGCAGAAGAAGGACTTGAGTAAAATCAAGTGCTATGGTTGTCAAACGTTTGGACACTATGCTTCACAGTGTCCAAACAAGAAGAAGAAGAAGGGACAGCAGACAGCAGCCTCAGCAGAGGTTGATGACTTTGGAGACAGGTTTCAGAGGGAGTTTTCCCTATATGCTGGACAGATTGAGAGAGAGAGAGAGTCTCTTTAGCGACCAGCATAGATATGGATATGGATATTGAGCATTCATTATTGGCAGGCCATCAGACGAGTCCATCCACCACTAGTACTTGGTAAATTGACAACGGAGCCTCGAGCCACATGACAGGTGCTCGAGAGTTGTTCTCCGAGATATCACAGATAGGTAGAGATGTGGAGGTTGTACTTGGAGACAATACCGTTGTTAGAGCAGTTGGTCAGGAGACCATTACATTTCAGAGGGAGTGTATGAGTCCCATGATTCTGAGGGATGTGTTGTATGTCCCTGGGCTGAAGAAGAACCTTGTTTCAGTTTCCACTATTGAGGACAGGGGTCTTGGGGTGTGTTTCTCAGATGGGAGAGTGCATTTTTTCCCCAGGACTACATGTGTATCTACCCCCATGGACATTGGGGTTAGATGTGGAAAGTTGTACAAGCTATTGTTTCAGCCGCAGCATGCTCTAGCACACAGCAGCAGCAATGAGCTATGTGAGCTATGGCATCGGAGGATGGCCCACCTACATCACCCAGCTCTGAGATTGTTGAGGAGCATGGTTACAGGTTTACCCGAGTTCAACACTGAGCAGAGTGATGTGTGCAGGGGGTGTGCTTTGGGAAAGTACACCAAGACTACTTTTCGAAGCAGTGACACGAGAGCAACAAGAGTGCTTGATTTGATCCATTCTGATATTTGCGGTCCTATGTCATCGGTCTCTGAGTGGTTTTGAGTACTACATCATCTTCATTGATGACTACTCCAGGAAGACCTGGATCTACTTCTTGAGGAGGAAGAAGTCACACCTAGTTTTGAGTGTCTTCCAAGGGTTCAAAGCCCTTGTGGAGAAGCAGGCAGGGAGGAAGATTCGGATGTTGAGATCGGACAATGGGGATGAGTATACCTCCAAGGAGTTCGATGCTTTTTGCAGACAGGAGGGTATACAGAGACAGTTGACAGTTCCCTTCACTCCTGAGCAGAATGGAGTAGCAAAGAGGAAGAACAGGTCGATTGTGGGAGCAGCGAGAGCGATGCTTCATGATCAGGGGTTACAGTTCTTTCTATGGGCAAAGGCATGCAACACTGTAGTGTATCTGCAGAACAGGAGTCCTCACCGTGCTTTGGGGAGGAAGACTCCAGAGGAGATGTACACAGGCAAGAAGCCTGAGGTGAGCCACTTTAGTATATTTGGTTCTTTGACTTACTCTCACATCCCTTCTGAGAAGAGGACGAAGTTTGAGCCCACTGCTGAGAGAGGCATATTTGTGGGATATGACGAGACTTCGAAGGCCTATCGGCTTTACCTACCTGGCCAGAAGAGAGTTGTTGTTAGGCAGGAGGTGAAGTTTGATGAGGAGAGAGCCTTCAGGAAGTCGAGAGAGATAGAGCAGCAGGAGCCACCAGCGCCCACACCTCAGTTGACACAGGCTTCTTCGATACAAGTTTCAGGTCCACAGGTTTCTGGAGTGACTGGATCACAGAGTACAGGCACAGCTTCTACAGGTTCAGTGGTTCAGGCGACAGGTACAGGTTCAAGTTCACAGGTTACAAGTTCTTCAGGAACTGGTTGATCAGTCACTGGTCCTCGGGGTGTTGGACCTTCTACTTCTGGGAGTTCCTCAGATGAGGATAGACCAGTATGGGAGGAGCCTTCAAGGAAGAGGAAGCCTAAGTGGCTTCAAGACACCTTGAAGGAAGCAGAGGCATTTGGTAGACCCCAGGAGGAGATCAGGACAGTAGTGATGCCAGACAGATTGGGGATGGCTCTTGTTGCGAGTCTTCATGACTCTAAGCCTTCCACATTTGAGGAGGCTTCTCAGCATCAGGTATGGAGAGATGCCATGATGGAAGAGTACCATTCCATCATGAAGAATGATGCTTGGGAGATAGTGCCGAGACCTGAGGGGAAGTCAGTGGTGACTTCCAAGTGGCTTTACAAGATAAAGCATGCTGCAGATGGTAGTGTGGAGAAGTACAAGGCTCGGTTTGTGGCTCGGGGGTTTTCACAGGTTGAGGGAGTTGACTATGATGAGACTTTTGCGCTAGTTGCTCGGTATTCTTCCATCAGAGCAGTGATATCTATAGCAACAGAGATGGGTTGGAAGATCCACCAGATGGATGTGAAGACTGCATTTCTCAATGGTCTTCTGCAGGAGGAGGTGTACTTCGAGCAGCCATAGGGATTCGAGATTCATGGGAGAGATTCTCATGTGTGAAGGCTGAGGAAAGCCTTGTACGGACTGAAGCAAGCTCCTAGAGCTTGGTACTCCAGGATCGATGCATACTTGACTTCGATGGGCTTTCAGAAGAGTGAGGCTGATCCCAACCTTTACTACATTGTGGTTGGTGGAGATCCTCTCATTCTTCTGTTATATGTTGATGACTTGTTTATCACTGGAGATGAGCGTCTCATTGCGCATTGCAAGAGAGACCTTGCAGCTGAGTATGAGATGACTGATATTGGGTTGATGCATTACTATTTGGGGATGGTGGTTTGGCAGGAGCCTGGACATATTTTCCTAGGACAGGGGAAGTATGCAGTTGATATTCTGAAGAGATTTCGGATGGAGGACTGCAGGCCTATGTCTACACCTATGATCACCAACTGGAAGCAACTTCATGCTTCTGAGGGTAAGTTGGTAGATCCTACACTTTACCGTCAGCTCGTTGGATCATTGATGTATCTGGTCAACACCAGGCCAGACTTATGTTTTGCGGTGAACACTCTTAGCCAGTTCATGGTGGAGCCTAGGAGTGTGCATTAGACTACCGCAAAACATGTGCTGAGATACCTAGCAGGTGCAATGGATTATGGTTTGGACTACAGGGGTTCAGGTGGAGTCAACTTGGTTGGTTTCACAGATTCAGACTGGGCAGGTTGTGTGAGGGATCGGAAGAGCACTTCTGGTTGTTGTTTCAGTTTGGGTTCGGCAGCAGTGTCGTGGTTCAACCGGAAACAGAAGTCCATTGCATTGAGTTCTGCCGAAGCTGAGTATATGGCAGCCAGTCAAGCTACTTGCGAGGCACTGTGGCTTCGCAAGTTGTTGGTAGATTTATTTGATCAGGAGCTTAGACCTACGGTGATCTATTGTGACAATCAGAGTTGCATTCAGCTCTCTGAGAATCCAGTGTTCCATGACAGGTCAAAACACATTGAGATCAGGTACCATTTCATCCGAGACTACATCCAGAGAGGAGCAGTTGAGTTGCAGTATATTTCCACTGATGAGCAGGTAGCAGATATCCTGACTAAATCTTTAGGCAAGGGCAAGTTTGTCTTCTTCAGAGACAAGTTGGGAGTGGTGCAGAACACCTTCTTCGGTAAGAGGGAGTGTTAGTTTTTGTACCTAGGGAAGTGTTTCCCAAGTGACATTTGCCTAATGTCACTTAGAAGGGGGAAAAAGGTGAACCTCACATTAAATGCACTTAATGAGACTTTATAACATCAAAGTCACTTTTTGATAAATTTAAGTGGGTGAGTGAAATTAATAATTTATGAGAAATAAATGGAGCATTTAATTTCAACCGTAGATCTAAATCTATCTCGTCCATTGGATTTAGGAAACCCTAGGGTTTGATCAAAAAGCATGAGGGAGACATTTTTTAGTTCACTTTTGCTGATTAAAGTGAAGAGAGGAGAGAGAAGAGAGAGCTTGGAGAGGGCACGAATATCGAGGCGGCCAGTTACCATTGGCACAAATATCGAGGCACCTGCTGGACATTTATTAACAGTACGGATTCATATCTGAGTTATTCTTCAGTTAGCACGCATCCCGAGGTGAAGCATTTAGCAGCAGACTGGGCACGAGTCTCTAGGTATTTTTTTGGGCACAAGTTTCGAGGAACTCGACACACATATCGAGGAGATATTTTTTGGGCACAAAACCCAAGGACAGAGGCACTGTTTTCGAGGAAGCATTTTAGCACAGAAACCGAGAGTGTTGGCATTGTTTTCGAGACAGGAATCTGCTGCACAAAAATAGAGACCGTACTGTAAGGTACTGTACCTTCCTGCACACATTTCGAGGTACGAACAGGCACAGAAACCAAGGTTGTTATTTGGCACTGTTTTCAAGATTTAAATCTGCACAAAAAACAAGGGTTTGTACAACACAGAAATCGAGGTAAAGGACCGCACAGAAATCGAGGGTACAAATTTTTGTCCTTTCTCTCAGCACGGATTTCGAGGTGGTTATTTGCACAATCTTCAAGGCAGCTTCAACACACTTTTCGAAGCAGTCTTCATGTGCATTTAATGGTGGAGATAAGTTTATATTTTCACTGTACTGCTGTACTATAATTTTTACTGAAGAAATAATATCTCTCTCTCTCTAACTGGTTTTCCCCGTGGGGGTTTTTCCAGGGCACAGTTGCCGAAAATCCCGAGTCTGAAATTTTAATGGTGTGCATGTGATTTTAATTTTTTGTTTGTTGTATGAATTTTCAGTGTGTTTAATTGTCCCAAAAAAATTTCATAAGTAGTTTGCAGCCTATGCAAAACCGGCTGTAAATGAAAACCATTGAAATGTTGACATAAACCAGCAAGCAGAAAACTCAGAAAAATTTACACTTTTGCCATTGTAAAAGGCCAAGTCTGAGCTAATTTATGTAAAAGTGTTCGTCTAGTTGGGCTTAAGACCCATGGTCTGGTCATGGCAAGTCCTCTTGGTTTTCATTCCAATGAGTATTGGCTTAGTGGCTTCATTGAGTGCCCCTTGATGGGCGGAAATCCCCCATCATCTTGGGCCTTTGTGCCCTAAGTTGGTGCTCCAGTGCTTCTTGAGATGGACCCACTAGGACACATGGCTTAGGGGCTCCTAGCCACACTTATGTTTATGCTATGCAGAAGGTGATTGTGCATGTAAGGATTGTCATAACCACCTTAGCACACCTCATTTATGCCTACTTGGACCTTAAATTTTCATATATTAGCCATCCTCTTGGTCTCCATGTACAAAATCCATGATGACGTCATTTTCTAGAAGAAATCCTTGCCTTACTAAAGGGGAGGACATTGGGGGATCTTCTACATCGTTGGGGTTAGTTGGGGCACGACGTCCTCCTCTGGTTCACCACTCCACTTGGTTGAAGCCATTTGCATCGTTTTATAATTATTTTTAGTTTTTTGTGGTTTAGTCCCTGGCTTATGGGTGACAAACCCTAATTTTTAGTTATTTTATCTATTAGTAAGGTAGGCTTCTACTATTCATTTGTAAACAAGATAAGGGTCCTAATATGCACCTATTTCTCTTTCTCTTGGTATATTGGAGTGTTTGAGCTAGGTGCACCTCTCTTTTTGGCATGTTTCTCTTGCGATGAATGCTGGAATGAAGAAATTCCAGGGTTTTGCTATCTTACAAGATTGATTCAAAGAATAGTTGTAATAACTTGTGGCTAAGTACCTAAGAACTCTTTCTCTTGCTCTTTCCTTAGTTGATGTTGGTAAGATCTCTCCATTTTCTTGTTTGACGTTGCTTTTGCACCTTAAGCAAGGTAAATTAGGGTTTTATTAGCATCTTGTCAGTCTTGTTTGAGGAGACTTTCCTATTGAAGGAACTCTTCACTATGGGCCGTGGGATTCATTGTTTGCCCTAATTAGAGTTTGGCTACTTCAACCTAGTCTCGAGTTACTAGCCTTTGCCCTAATTGGTAAATATTGAATAGCCAAATTGATTAGGGACGTTGACCTCGATCTCTAATTGCCCTAAGGTTGAGGACTACAATTATAACCCCTCTCTTCTCTTTTTTATCAAAATTCTCTTGTATATTTATTATAAAAATCCAAAAAAGTATAATATTGGAAAAACCCTAAAAATTAGAAATAATCATATCAAAAATAATACTTAGAATTTAAAACTTTTGTTCAAATGAAAAAGTGTGCCCTCTGCAACTTAATGGTAAATTCTTGAAGGCACCCTTTTCCTGTGGTTGAATTGTCAAGTTTCCTGTGACCTGTGCATGCTAGGATTTTGTTTTCCAGATCTGTTATTGCAGGTATAGCAGGTATATTGATCATTTCGGCCAAGTTTGAAGGCCTAAAAAGCAAGTTTTTGGACCTAGATTAACCGCTGGGGGGTTGAACACCTATTGGAAAACGTTAAAAGCGAGACCATCATCTATTTGAGGGTTGTTTTAGGGCACATAATAGATCTGATTTTACACTAGATCTGAATTGGTGTTCTCCCTCGCCCTCCGGAGGCTTGTCACTTGTCATACTATACAAGGTACATCTAATATGGTAAGTTGGCATTGTAATGATTGCTTTTTATCGAATTTTTTGAAGTGTTTTGACTGCTGCAACCTCATAACAGCAGTAACATATTGAAGTTATCTTTCTTGGAATCTGTGATAAAGTGATATAACTCCTACCTCCCACTTAGTATTATTATTGTTTTCATATTTTGACTCCATAAGGCACTGATCTTGCTGAGAAATTTCTTGGGAAAGGTATTTGTGTGTTGTTTAAGCAATTGCATATCATTCACAAAATTCTAGGGACTACCCCTTGGTCTTAGGTGTTGACCTAAAGTGTTGAGAAGTTGGGTTGTGGTGACATTGGGCGCTCTTCTCCGATGCCTACCTCTCACTGCACCGTGATCTGTGACCTTGGTCAAGGGTGCTAATTTGAGCAGTAACAGGTCTCATTAGCCTTTGCAACTGACTTAATTGATTTATTGATTATTGGAACAAAATAATGCACTAAACATCTTCACGTATAACTAGAACTTTGTAATTGCACCGAGAGAAGCGAGGTGCATTCTACAGCCCAGGTGGGGGTGGAACATGGGGTGATCCATCAACTATTTGTGTGTGTGTTAGTGTGATGGTGTATTAATCTAGATGGTGCATTGGGTACATTGAATATGGACATTAACCTAGGAAACATGTCATGTCCTCCTAGCCCTACATGTATGTGTCCATATGTGTTGTGCCATGACATATGTCTCATGCATGTCCCACACTCAGTCATCATGCATGTCCCACACTCAGTCATCATGTATCCCAACATGTCCAACCCACATAAAAAAATTCAAAAGAGTTCAAAAAATGTATACAGATGTGTCTCGGCTTGTCAATAAATGTATCCCAATGTGTGATTGATGTATTTCTATTTTCTAAATGTCTTAACCTGTGTTACCAGAAACGGAACGGCATAGTTTGTTTCTCCTAAGAGACAATCCAGAAATGGAGATGGAACGAAAAACGGTCTTTTCTACATCCATTCCTGTTTATGAAGCTCCGAAACCATTTCTCATGAAATGGATCATGTTTCTTAGGGCCGTTTCTAAATTTTCAAGTGCAGAAAATAATTTACCTGCCATTTGCGTCATCCTCCTGTTGAGGTACTGTTGCTCTTTGATTTTATTAAGGTGGTTTATGGTTTCAAATTCAGATCAGAGTAATTGTTGAGCCATTCGAAGGGGGATATGGCACGCTTGGTGTGGTTCCTGGCCATTAACTTCCTTCAACCATGAACAAAGTAGGTTTCAGTCCAGAAATATTCTTATTCTGTTGGCCATCGGGAGATGGATATTTTTGTTCCCGGCCTCCTTTCGAGTTCTACATGATCGAGGGAACCAATGACGGGACCCTAGAATTTAAGAGATCTTTTAGAGAGTGATGGCTATTATTTTAGTGGCAATGAAAGTGGGGTCCAATCCCCTTTAACCAGTTTTATTGTCTTCACCATCTTTTCAAGCCCTAGAGATCCAATTCCATAGTAAATTCATTTTAACCTCACCTTTTTTCTATAATCACAACATAAATTGCAATTCAAGGTCAGAATGGGCAGATTTTATGCATAATTTTGTGATAAATTTTCATTTTTTTCTATGTTCTCATGGCATCTGATTAACCTTTTCCTAATTCATTGAAACTCTTCCTAATTCCATTTTACTATATTTGTAGATCTTCCAGGAAATTTCGCCTAAAGCAGTAGGAATATTATAATCTTATGTTTTGGGTGGACGACAAACCTAGATTATCAAATATTTAACCCTTACTGAAGAGGACTTGACAAGAGTTTTGGGTTGTACTAAAAACTTCTTGACATTCAAACTAACCAAGGCCCTGTTTATCAACTAAGAAAACCTACTTGACCCACTAATCAAGGCCCTGTTTATCAACTAAGAAAACCTACTTGACCCACTAATCAAGGCCCTGTTTATCAACTAAGAAAACCTACTTGACCCACTAATCAAGGCCCTGTTTATCAACTAAGAAAACCTACTTGACCCACTAATCAAGACAGTTGACAACCTAAACTGCATTTTACTATATCGGGGCTCTATGATCTCCCTGCTCACCTTCAGTATTGTTGTTTTTTCTCTCTCCTCGTTTATTGTGTGCAAAACCTCCAAACTCTGTTTATCGTACCACTCCCGTTGCTCGTTCCATTTTCCGTTTCTGGATTTCTGGTAACATAGGTCTGAACTGCTTTCATTTCGCTGACTTGCAATGACCTGGGCAAACCCACGTAGATATGCTCTATACATGCCATGACATGCTCCATATCCGAATCTCCCGTCTCTCAGAGCTCTTCTCTCAGATGCCCACAGTCAAGTTGACTCGAAAAAGGAACCAGGACGTCCCGAACATCAATAGCATCATTGAACAAGACAACATGATCCTGTGTCCCGAGGCTTGAAGGCACGATGTGCTGATGTCCTCGGTAGCGACCAGCAATGCTTTCCGTGATCAGCAATCGGGAATGCCTCCAAATTAGGATATTGAAACCTAAAGTTTTTAAAAATTACATTATTTCTTAATTAAGACTATTAGGGAAACTATGCCTGATATGCACCTCGAGATTTTTCATCTGTTGAGTTCCAATATTTGATATGTGGCCATTTGTATGAACTCCAGATATCGATCCTCGAGCTTCACAGCTTCGAGGTGTATATCAGACCTGAACTTAAGTGGGTTTCTCTTTCTGTGTATCCATATTTAATACATCAATACATCATTACATAAGCAAACACACAGAGAATTGAATTAATGGATCACTCACATCCTACCCGAGTTATAGAATACACTTCTCTTCTCTCTGTGCTTTTTCTAGTTAGTTCTTGTTAACTTTTGAAAACTAATAAGCATTCATTCATCACTCCAGGACATATTGTATTCGTACAATTCTACACGCATTGAGCAGCAATATTCCGTACAAAACTTCTTACGAAGGACCAAAAAAATGATGGTGGGATAATCAGGCAGAGCAATCTTACGGCAAAATAACTGCAGGCCAGGCATATGATTCATCCGTGTCTCGTTTGGCGAGAAGGGGCTGAACCTCGATATCCTTAGAGTGCGATGAAGGTGACTCTTGAACCTGTGAAGCCAAATGAATGATAACCCATATTCTTCGCCAAACACAATACTTTAAAAATAATTGGGGGAAAAACTGCTAGGTTTGGCACCTTTCTTCGAGTAATCCATCCAAACATCGAAGCACTGGATTTGTCCTGTTGCTTAGTCTCTGCCTCAGAGGCCATTGATACGATGAAAGCTTTCTTACTTGCTCTTCGGAAGCCCAGTCCAGCACGAGAGCTCTGAGTTGCATTCTTCTCTCAATACATAAATACAGTTGGAGTAAAGAATTGACCGGTAAGTTGGCAGGTGCATTGACAAGAGAATTATATGTTACTGACGTGTATGTACTTTCCCCCAATTGAAATGTATGGCTGTTCCAGGATACATTTGTCCGGCCTCATCTTCACTCGGTATAATATAGAACGAAGCATGCAACACCCAAAATTCATAACTCCTTTGGAGGCAATCAAAGGCAGGCAGACTTTCGGATTCTCTGGAGCAAGCGATCCAATCGAATCAATCACTAGTCCCAATGCGATACGCAAAAGATTGCATTCATTTAAGGCGTTACGGCTCTGAATTTGCACGTAAGGCTAAATGACGCTGACTTCTTATGTAGAGGCTGGAGCCTGGAAGGATTGGTGGTTTTAGGCAACGGGCTAGAAGGGTTGGTCGATTTAGGCAACTAGGTCTCGCCAAAGGTAAGTAATCCGCGTCATGTAAACACTAGGGGAGGGACACAAATAGTTGTGAGCCATCTCCCGCGCCACGTTGGAGGCCACCCTGGCGTCCATTTTTCCTGTACAACACGTGGCCAAACCCTAGAGCCACGTGTTAGGTTGGTGGGGAGCTTTATTACATTCACTTTAATGCACTTTTGAAGGATTTTATCGCACTTTTCGTCGACATTGTTTCTTGCCCTGTGCATTCTTGTTCGGGTTCCTTACATGGGCGTTCTGCCACCCCAATGGTGGTTCGTGCAAGTACCTGTCCTTGTTCCCATCGGTTTTGTTGGTGGTCTCTGTGGTATGTTGGTATGGTGCTCCTTATCTTTGTTTCATGTTCGCATCCTCTATTGTGGTGGAGCATCCGACTCCCATGGGGTTTCGCACTCGCCTCCTTGCTTGTTTCGTGGGGTTTCGCGGTTGTTCTTGTTGGTTGCGGTCGTTGTGGTGGACGAGTTCGGCCCATAGGCGACACTCATCCAAATGCGGTTTCGACTTGGTCGTGCACTAGAGGTAATTTTTACTCGACCATCGATGGGTTTATGCTGTCACTAACCTGCATGGCACCTACCTGGTGCAGGGTTTCGTCGGAGGCGTTTGTTGTTAGGCGGTTGGGGCGTTCAGGTCATTCGGCGTTCGGCAATCCACGCATTCATGGTAGAGCTCGACCCCACTCGACTTCTCAAACTGTGTTTGTTTAATACATCATTCCTCCTCGTGGAAAATTTGTTGAGTCCTGGTTCTTTGGAATTCGTTATTTTGGTGATTTGCTCCAGTTGTTGGGTTTGTTCGGCGTCAATGGTGCACATATTTTGGTCGGCCACCTGTGGCTCAAACTTGTTATGGGTCTCTGTTGTATTCTCTGCAATGGGTGTATTAGGTATAATGGTGCTATATAGTGTTGCTCGCCACCCCATGGCTCGAAACTGTAACTTGTTTGTTTTGTCTTGGCATGTAAATGGTTAATGTAACTGGAGGGCTTTGGTCAGCCACCCCGTGGCTTGAACCTGTGATTTGTTTGTTTTGTTCGGCGTGTAAATGGTTATTGTATATGGAGGGTTTTGGTCCGCCGCCCTGTGGCTCGAAACTATGACTTAATTGTTTTGTTCGACGTGGAAATGGTTATTGTATCTGGAGGGTTTCGGTCTGCCACTTCGTTGTTCGAACCTGTTAAGGGTTTATGGTTTATGTAATTTGGAAATTCAATTAAAGGTTTATGGTTTATGGTTTATGTTGATATGTAATTCAGTTATGTTGATACTTTCTCGGTTGGTCGTGGCTCAAACCTGTGACTAGATTTCTCAATTTCGAGTATAATTTTGTGCTTTTGATAATGTTTTGGTCGACCCTGTGGCTCGTACCTCTGAATACTTTGCCCCATTTCGTGTATGTTTTGGGTTATCTTGATGATTCTTGGGTTGGCCATGTGGCTCGAACCTATAACGGTTTTGCTCCTTGGTTGGTATAATTCGGTTATGTTGATTATATTTTGGTTGGTCATGGCTCGAAACTGTGACTGGTTATGCATTTCGAGCTTAATTATGTGCTTTTGATAATGTTTTGGTCGTCCCTGTGGCTCGAACCTGTGAGTACTTTACTCCATGTGGAGTATGTTTGGGTTATGTTGATAATTGTTTTGTTGGTCATGTGGCTTGAACATGTAAGGATTTTGATCCTTGGTTGGTATAATTCAGTTATGTTGATTCTATTTTGGTTGGTCGTAGCTCGAACCTATGACTGGTTATGTATTTCGAAGTTAATTCGGTGATATTGAGAATGTTTTGGTCGGCCATGTAGCTCGAACCTGTGAGTACTTTTCTCCATATGGAGTATGTTTGGGTTATGTTGATGATTGTTTTGTTGGCCATGTTCCTCGAATCTACAAGGTTTTTGCTCCATAATGGGTACAATTCAGTTATGTTTATAATGTTTTGGTTGGTCGTGGCTCGAACATGTTGCTTGTAATGCATTTCGATTATAAATTAGTGATGTTGATGATGTTTTGGTCGGCACTGTGGCTCAGACCTATGAACTTTGCTCCATTTCGAGTAGGATTGGGTTATGTTGATGATAAATGTGTTGGTAATGTGCCTCGCCCCTATAATACTATTTTGATACTATTTATGTTTAACCATATATACTATGAAACGAGAACTCGACACAGTTCTCGTTTTAGTCTCTCATAATTTTAGTAGTTATTTTTACCTCCGTTTAAAAAGGGGTTGCTACCAGTATCACACATTTTCATTTTGAGGCATTTTTTCGGGCCTTTGAATTATCTTTGTCGTAAAATATTTTTAATTTCTATTTTCAAGTGTGTTTTTAGAAATTTAACAAAATAACATACATTTATAAGCAATTTAAAATGAAAAACATATTCATTTTGCAATTTTTTTTTCTGTAAAATAAGACATTTTTATTGACAAAATTGTAAAAAATTCCAGAAAATAAAGACATTTAAAACCATTTTCAATGATTTTTTGTATAAAAATGATACTATTTCATTTTTTTTCAGAGAGAGAGAAAAAAAAAAAAAAAAAAAAAAAAAAAAAAAAAAAAAAAAAAAAAAAAAAAAAAAACACATTCAAGAAAAACTATTCACATAAATTCAAGAAAAACTATTCACATAAATTCAAGAAAAACTATACCATATATTTGTAAAAAACATATTAAAACATTATATAATATATCTTATCAAAAAAATGTCAAATTTAACATTTTCTTCGAGACATGAAACTAATCAAGAATATCATGTAGGCCAAATTCTTCATCGAAATTGGAATTTTCTGGAGCTTGGCTTTCCTCAGGGACATCAATGTCCTCTTCCATTGGGTCTTCTATGTCTGCAAGATGCCCAAAGTGCTCCTTTCCAAACACCCCTCATAATGGGGGTTGAGGCTCTTTTGACATTTTTGTCACAAGTGTTTCACTAAACTCTAAAGCCCCCCCCGAACTATATAATAAAAAATTTAAAAAAAAAAACTTAAAACCTAACTCCCACTAAATTATATAATACAAAATTTAAAAAAAAAAATTAAAATCTAAAACCCCCCCTAAACTAATAAACAAATTTTAAAACAAAAATTTTAAAAAAAAAAATCTAAACCCCCCCCCCAAAACTATATAATAAACAAATTTTTAAAAAAAATTAAAAATATAAACCCCCCCCTAAAATCTAAATCATTTTAAAGATTTTTAACCCAAGCAATGCCACCTCAACCATAATGGATGATGTCATTTTCTATAATGTGATTGGTTCTTTTAAAGTTGATTTTGATAGTACATTTTTATGTCCTTGACATTATGTTTTCGCGCACCAGGATTAATCAGCATTGGGGATGAAATTTTCGGTAGACTATGCCCGAAACCTTAGTTAAATATTTTTATTATTAATTTTTTTTTATTAAATGAGCCTTTTCACTATGATTTTATTGGCTCCAGACATGTGACGTTTGCCTCGTTATCAACGTCCCAGGGGTCGGCGGCGTGCTGACCTCAGCGTATCCTGCTTCTTAGATTTGGTCCTGCAACAATGATGGACCTGCAGTGCCTCGGTTTCTGCAAACGTAAGAGAAATCCATAGCATTCGCATTAGTCTGCACTGTGCAGGTTTTTAATGTTGGTGCCCACCTGGAGTACAGCGCTCCTCGACTTTGGTGTAACGCGCCTCGACCTTGGTGTGTGACAGCATCAGTGAACTATTACCGTCTTTTCTGCACAGGCCGTCGTGGAGAAGGTGCCATCTCGGTGAACTATTACCGTCTTTTCTGCACAGGATGTCGTGGAGAAGGTGCCATCTCTGGTCCAGATGGCGTGTGAGAAGGAAAATTACAGTCTCTGGAGAAAATCAGTCGTGGATACCTTGAGAAATCAGCAATTGTAGGCTGGAGATGACTGTCATCCGGAGAAATCAACAGTTGTAGTTTTGGAGACTAACATATAGTGCTTGTGTCTAAAACAAACCCATTTCCCCTTACATGAAAGTGATCCCCACTCACAGGTATGTAACTGTTCTACCTTATGCACACATGTAAAGTTCATAATAAAACTCAGAATTTCTCCTACAAGATTACAGGAACGTAGGTAGAGATAATTGAGTTTCTTCAAATTCATAAGTTGTTGAGGTATTTTTCTTGGGCGGAATGGATTATTTGCCAGGCTCAAAGAGGTCAGTTCTGGTAAACTTCCCACATAAGCAGGGAATGCACCTGTGAAGTTATTGATTGTCAAATCTAGAATTTGCAGGGATTTCAATGGAGAGAAGTCCGGTAAAGTACCGGATAGAGTAATATTTATAAGATTCAAGTACTCAAGCTTGCTGCAATTCATAAGGGTCCATGGTAGATTCCCATAAAGGTAATTTACACCCAGTTGAAGTTTCTTCAAGTTTCTTAAACCACATATATTAGAGGTAAAAAGGCCTTTCAGAGATTTGGTTTCAAGTATGATTTGAGTGACCATACATGTAGAGTTGTCGCAAGTAATTCCATCCTAATCACAAGGCACATCAATGGAGTCCTCCCAGTTTCTCATAGAAAAATGAGGATCTTTCAAGCTACTTTTCATTTGTAGTAAATTTGAGCCTCTTGAGGAAGAGCTTGGGCTCTGTCCACCTTCAACAAACACCATGACAGCAGGGCCAACCATACACTCCAGAAAACATTCTTAGTCTCCATCGTTCATCATCGTATCCTCGGACCAGACAACAACAAAAGAAAATGGTGTAAAAATGAACGTGATGAGGAAGGGCGACATAGGGTTTCAAGTATGATTTGAGTGACCATACCGGTAGAGTTGTCGCAGGTGATTCCATCCCAATTGCAAGGCGCATCAATGGAGTCCTCCCAGTTTCTCATAGAAAAATGAGGATCTTTCAAGCTACTTTTCATTTGTAGTAAAATTTGAGCCTCTTGAGGAAGAGCTTGGGATCTGTCCATCTTCAGAAAACACCATGAAAGCAGGGCCAACCATACATTCCATAAAACATTCTTAGTCTCCATCATTCGTCATTGAATCCTCGGACCAAACAACAACAAAAGAAAATGGTGTAAAAATGAACGTGATGATGAAGGGCGACATATTTTGTGTAGAACTGCCTTCAGTTTAGGGCTCGTGGAGGATTGCCGCATGACCTTCATGCAAGGTGGGCTTCTTGCGGGTGTCCGCGTGGCCTTCATGCAGGGTGGTCTTCATGTAGGTGTCCGCGGTCATATATTAGGGTAATCATAATCATAAATTGAAATTAATTGTTATAGAAGTGGTTTGATCGAGTTTGATCACAAGTGTACCACCAAATTCCAACACAAACACTTGATTCCAAGTGTCAAGAGCGCTACGAGAGATCCTACCAAGCCATTGCACAATGCCTCCACATGGTTTCACCTCGTTTAGCATGTTGTTCTCACCTCCACTTTAACATTGTTTAGCAATCCAAGAACCCGAGTAGAAAATTTAAATTTATTAATATATATAATTCAAATAATTGCTTGTTTTCAAAGTAGCAGCCCAGCTTTTCCATGATGCTCAGATAGAGTATCCATCGACTCCTGCACCTACACAAGGAAGGGTGGATCCAATTCTTTACTGTGTGTGTCATTGTGGTGACCTCTATTCACCCTCGCGTTCTTTGCATGTAAGTTGTTATGCATATCATTTCTCTCATTCTTTCTTTTCCTAAGATCATAATGATAAACAAAATTGCGCCTCTCCTCTCAAATTGCCTTTATAGGTGTGGATGATGTGTTTGCATTGCTAAGGTTTGGGCATGATTACATGCCTGCATACATTTTTTACGCTATGATTCCTTGGAGTTGTCATGATTTGGCGGTCCTGCATAACAGTGGTGATGGCATTGCAACATGGATTACATCTATCTCTACCATAGTCTTTGTCACATACCCGAATTTCATAAAAATTTAAAATCCTTCCAAAAGGTCTATTTACTCATAACTACTACACGGAAGCATAAATTTCTGGCATTTTTAAATTACTATTTAAAAATAAAAACGACATTTAAACATCTCGCAATTATTTAATTGCCTAGATAATTACAACACAGAAAAATATAGTAGTGCTTGGATTTTGCGGTCATCGATCCATACATGTCGTAATGACGTGTAATGACGTAACCCCTTTTCAACTTTTAAACATTATAAATAATAGAGCAACATCTTAGAATTTAATTATTCTCTTGACAACATATGTCTACATAACCAAACAATTCCTTGACATCATGCGACATTTTAGCTGGATAGCATGACTATGATTATACTTTCACTGAACCGTTTTCCATATTTAGCTGTCATTACCAATCTCATAAAGCAACTAATGACGCAAAATAAAGGTACATTAAGAGTTATCAATTGCTGAAACATTCACTTGCATAAAGAAGGTCAACATAGATAGAATAGATGAAATGCACATGTACATCTTTATCAGTTGATCGATCCAGGAGAACATCATAATATTAACATAATCATAAAGTGAACATATTGGCATTATCATAAACACTTACGAAGGAATTTAAGTACTCATATGCATAGACACATTGAGGAACACCATAAGAAAACATAAGGAGACCAAGTAACGTGGTTCACCCGTACACAGGCTAGTCCACAAAAGTGTGTGCATCTTTTATTATTAGAGAAGAAGTAGTAGAATTACAAGAGAAACATAATTGCTACAACAAGACTCCTGGTTTACAAACAGCAACCAAGAAGTTGCATTAACCTCTCTCACCGAGAGTATTTTCAAGACATCTTATAGTTATATCTTTGAATATATCATGTATAACAAGTCAACATTTAACAACTTTAGTACAAGTATTGGATTCGTCATTCTCATAGTCTAAGGGTTATACCCTTCCTCTTCAATGTGTACACAATTAGGGAAACATTCTTATGCATTCCTTACTCTTATGCGAACGATATCTTTTAATCAAAATATTTTCTCAGTGGCTTTTATGAGGTGCAACTCAATGATTTGAAGTTCTCCCGCAAAACTAGATGATAATTAACTAGCGCTCGAAACACATTATTAACCGTTTCATATGTAAGGTGTAATGGTGATTCAATACACTCCCTAGAGAGGAATTACTTGGAAATCAATTAATCATATTTAATTCAAAAGCACATATACGTTATTCTATCCAACTACGAATTTATATAAACTTTTCTGCGTTGGAGTAGTATAGCAAATGAGTAGATACCTACACAAGTATTTAATGGCCGCCAATGCAATCTTATCAAGAAGGGTTGAAATGCGACTCTAGCACATTCCTATATTTATATATGTCTAATATCTTATGAGCAGGGTACTAAATAGTAGATTGCAGCTGTTAAAATAAGAACCATAAAATGTTTAAGAGAATGACCCAGCTAGGACCGATACCGAGCTTAATGCACCATATCTACATAAGTATACATATATAGGCAGTAAAAATACAACTAAGTCATAGTTATATTGTCACACGAGGGAAAGGTCGATCCGATCTAGTAATGAAATAAATAACCCAAATACTACGTCATAAGGAAATTATCTTTCCACCCTCATAACTCTAACATATATATATATATATATATATATATATATATATATATATATATATATATATATATATTGATGATTAAAACGAGGAGATAATTTAGTAATATGACAGTGAGTAGCTACCATTTTTCCATTGCGGCGCAAAACTCATATCTTCACCCAACAAGCAGGGTCGTACTAATAGAGGGATAGTTTCTGTAAAAGTCTAGCACTAAAATTTTCTTAACCAATACCGCTTACAAGCCTTCTGTTAGCAATTGTTACAGCTTACTGAAATAACAAAAACAGTCGACGTTCTAATGTTGAGGACGCCCACACAAACACAGATCACGCAAAAGATTAACGCTCAGATGCAAGATCCAGGGGTCGATTCTCATAGATGAGGAATCACCCAACTGTGCGCAACAACTGGGGATGACACACATACCTACAAAAACAATTGTTCTAGGTTCAATCCTCACAGAGGAGGGATTGCCCACTCGTTCCAGACACTATAAATGAATTTCCTTTAGAAGAAACTGCGAAGATGACAGAGATCTAGAAGTAAACTACAGTCACACTAAAGCAAAAAGCCCCGTGGGTGCTCAGATCCGTTTCCAAAGGCATAAATATATAAATAACACCACGATCAACGAGATGGTAGTATAATGACCCAACCTGTGGGTTTGCAGAAGTATACCTGGAATACCTCTGTTCAAATTTAGCCAAGTTCGTTTTCATGGAGATCGGTCTTTGATTCCGAGCCGTCCTACCCTAGTTCTTTCCCAGGCCTGCGCATTGTGCAAACCCGCCTCAACATGTATGATAAGAGTATCTTATGAAGAAGATGTATAGGGATTCTTTCCCACACATCCACGCTACGTCAAACCTGGAACATTTATCACAAAATGTATATTTAGAGGTCGACGGGTCTAGCTCCCAACCCTCAGCGCTATGCCAAACCTGACACGTTTATCAGATAAAATATATAAGTTAGAGGATGCAAATGGGTCCTTCCTTGAACCACTGTGTATGCCCCCAAACGCACTGACATGCAACACATATGTATAATCTAAGAGAAGTGTACAGGATCCAGCTCCCGACCTCAGTGCTATCAATAGGGGCATATATAATATGAAAAGTATGTAATAAGAGCCTACAAGAACTCATTCCCTTTCTACGAAATCAAACAACCATGGCGTGGATGCATGATCCAGCACCCCTATAGTGAGATATGGTCCCTGAAAGTTTTATAGGGATTGGCTACCTCAGCGCCTTCCCTTCCCATAATCATGTATCAACACAACGCCAGAATACAAAAGCTTATGCGAAGCAGCAATCACACAGACATAAACATTAATAAACCAGAACAGGGTCAGCTGCATACCAGCACTGTGTGAGTATTTAGACAGGAATAAAAACTTGCATCATTCACCATGGTAATGTATATAAACACATAACTTCTCCTCGTAGGAATTCTCCAGTGTCGGTCGCTCCAGCACAAGCATGCCCACCATAAGCCTTTAATTTGGGGTACCAGGCTCCAAACTAAGTTACTGTAATCTCTCCTATCGACGCCTCCAATGGAGTAAGAGACCGATGATACATCCTTACGTAAATATTCCCTGGAAGGTAAACCCCGTGTGCAGAGATTGCTTTATAAAATAGGTAGAACAGAAATCGCATACCATCAACGAGAGAAATGGATCGCATTCTTATCACCGAGTTCGTATTCCCATCACAATTGATGCAGAGGTCGAACTGAGCTAGAAGTCGAGCTGGTCTTCTCCGTTGAGGCCGCCCATTTCCTCTCCCACAAGAATCACTACGGGGGGGTAACATTTCTACTGTAATGACTAACTCTTTTCCCTGAGCCGGAGTGCCTCTACCCATATTCGAACGCAGAGTCCCGAAAATTATCACTCTGACGCAAAGGTGCTATCACTCTCTGCCCAATTCCCCGCATTCGACTTTCCTCCCTCCTTAAGAAGAACAACCCCACTCTCCCTAGAGTAACACCTGGTACCTCTAACGTCTAATGCATCAATCAGAGGAACAAGTGGCGCTCAAATGGATTGGATACCCCACTAAGGGGACCTGCTCCAACAAAAACATCCACTGTCTCCCCATCGTGAGGTATCTCATGTGACGAAGAGCACACGTTCTCCATTATCATAGCAATGGCGGAGTGGTCGTTACTCTATTCTATATATTCAGATACGTGGGATGTAAAAACATAACCCTAGTGAAAATAGGTATACACATATTATTTATTTAAGTATAAAATTCCATTTCTTCTATGCGTTTAATAGCTCCCACGACATAGATAGGATTTCATCATTTAATGATTCTAGTCAACAATTTTCTCATGGATAAATTATCTATTTCTAGATATATTTTAAGATCTCGTACCATCCTTCAGCCTCAGTATTTGTTCAAGACACACATATATATAATATGCATTTAATAGTTATTATAACTATTTATTTTCCTTTCTTAAGGCTATAAAACACACTCATTTCAATCATAATAATTTAATAATGACCTCAACTATAATCTTATATAATTGTAAATATATATATGATATCTCCCGCTACACACACACACACACACATATATATAAGGTCCATTTTCATGGCTTACTCATAATAGGATTAGGACAATTAGGTCAAAGTATCTTAATGTCAAATGGCTTCATCATTTATCATAAGACTTGTTACTTAGATCTTTGTCGCAAGTCACCCAATTGTTATAATAGCCGTTAGATTTGCCCTTTAGGATGGTAGGTTGATGTGTAGAATTAGGTCGAAGCCACATGAGTTTACTATTTAATTATAGTAGTTTAGGTCTTCTACTTAGGGCTAAATTATATTCGTATGGCGCCCTAAGATTCTCATGGCTTGTCTGCCATCTCATCTTTTCTTTTGGATGGGTTCGCTCATTTATCGTTTAGTTGCGTTTACTTTTCTTAATTTTGTAGTCTTACAGTCTTCATGGATGATCTCATTTGATATCTACGCATTTTTTAAATGATTTCATATGCTCTATCTCTGCCACTGTCATGACTGCCATGCCATCCTCCTCTACGTGGTTTGACTACTACCCATATGGCAAATTAGAGTTAGTGTTATGTTTATGGTAAATCTTTTTTATTTTGTTCTAGATCTAATGGATACACCAACTGCATTTTCTTCTAACGGTGCTTTCAATCTGGTGGCATATCATGTCGGCATCTCTTTCCAGCACCCTCGTGAGTTACCCATCACCATCTCTCTCTTTTCCATGCATTTCATTTTGCCAACATTTTCTGCCATCTATGTCTTGTGCCTGCTAGTGCAACGACTCTCTTGTTCCACTTGATCCCTTCTTCCTGCTTCAGCGATCTCAGACACGATGCCTTCGAAGCCTCGGGGTCATCTGGGCCATCCGAGAGCAAGTTGCTGTCCAAGTGGTGAATGAAGGACCGGGTAAGTTTGGTGTCCTCTGTGGTTGGTGTACGTGTTATGCATTCTTAATTGTAAGTTTACTGAAAAATCAAAGTGCCATATTCGTCGAAGAGGATTTAGTTCCACGTTAACACGACTACCTTAATGTTTTGGGTGTTTTTATTTTATAGATTTTGTGTTTCCTTTATCTCTCTCTGCATGATTAGTGCTTGTATTTCTCGCATATTCTTAGATTGTATTGTGTTGTATATTAGTTATATGCTCTGATGCTGATGTTGTTAGCTTTTGTGTGTTGCTCATTGCTTAAAAGTGGGTTCCGTAATAGGTCTCTTTGTGTTGCAATGCAATGCCAAATTATGATCATTGACATTGGGTTAACTCCCAAGGATTAAATCATCTTGTTAATGATTTTTGAATGGAGACATTGAATATCTTGTTACAGACTATTCTGTAGGGTAAGTTGGTTTGGGTGTTTAGTGATTATATTGTTACAAGAATCGTTGAATGATTTTCCCTGACACTACATTCAAGTGTGGGCCATATAAGAAGGTATTTTGCAATGCTTTATAAATTAAGCAAACTAGAGGCCACATATATATAGCGCTCTGTTATTTTGTTATTTCTTTGACCCATGTCACTAAATCCCCATTTCACCCTGTTAGTTTTGCGTTTCATGATCCCCTTTGTTTCAGGCTTTCCCTCGCTTTGTCAATGGGGCAGTCGGAAGGTGATCACCAACCTAGCTCAACTAACATGGATTTATTTGTCTTGTTTCATGATATTTGAATGTGGACATTGAACAGTTTTATCCAGACCTGTTGGTCTTTGTTTGTTTGGGTGTTTAGTGCTTTCAATGCTTCAAGAATTGTTGAAAGGTTGGTAGTTCGTCATCCATGTTTACAACAAATGGTTCACTTTCTTTCTGTCACTTCACAATTATTTGGAAGCAAGCCCTTTAAGCAATTGATTTGAACAATGATCTTAATATTCAGTTCTTCCAACATTCATGCATGCTTTTGCATTGAAATTGTTATTGCTTGAATTGGTGCTTTATACCCAACCTTAAGTTAGGGATCTCAATGGCTATGGAGAGATCAGAGACCCTGCTTTCACTCCTATCCATTGCTCAAGGTGATGGATCAGTATTTGGTCCATTTTGAAAACAACTAAATGACCTAACCTTGAAAGGTGAGAAAATGAAATGGCTGGGGGGTTGACACAGGGATTCTTCCTCTTCACCATTGTTGCCATTGTTGCCAGATTTGCAAATAGCATGAATTCATTTTTTTCTTTGAAGATAAAGTTAGAGATGATGGAAGGGGGATATTTTTATCATTAGTGAAGCATATAGTTAACATTGTTTTTAGTAAATAGAAATTTCTAGCAATCGCAACCTACCAGCCAACGCATATGAAATGTCAAGGACATTGCCACCTCGTGGCTCTTGTTTTGTTTTGAGACCCATTTTAGACCTCAAAATTCCCCTAATGACTAGGGATTCATACTAGCATATTTACATCATTTACATAATTTTGATTAAATACATTCCAAGTCAAAATTGGGGGTATTACATTATGCTACTACCATTTGTTAATTATGGTCATACTCTTTTTATTTATGCAGCAAATTAGTAAGCATTTGCTTCAAATCATGAAGCAAGGCAATGTGTACTCAAAGTGGATGCTACATTATCTTCATTTTAAGCTTCTGATGTGATTTTATTGATGGTTTCATGTGCTTAAGTGCATGCTTAATATTGTATTCCATTTTTAGTTTCAAGTACTTGCAACCACTTGTAGATTTGCAATACATTGGGCCACTTCTATAATTGATTTTCAATACAATGATTTTGTTTAAGTTATGATTGCTTTTTGTCATAGAATAGGGAAAGTATTGGTTTCATTTACACATTGATTTTGTTAAACATGCATAAGTTCTATATCCACGTTCATCAAAATTGGATTAGTTATAATACAATTTTCATTTTGGTAAAATATGCATTGAGTTATATTTTAATGTTAGTGAAAGTGCGTGGATTCTATTTTGACACTCAATTTAGTGATAGTGCATGTAAATTTCATTAACAAAGAGGGTGAGAAATAGGTGATAGGTAGGTGATTATGTTGGTTTTTGCACTAGATAGTTATTCTAAAGACCCACACAAGGGATCCGAACAAGAATGCACAGGCAAGAAACAAGGTCGATGAAAAGTGCGGCAAAACCCTCCAAAAAGTGCATTAAACTCCATGTAATTAAATTCCCCACCAACCTAACACGTGGTTCTTACATTCAACAAAAGATGACCCTTATATAAGTCATAAGACTTTCTTTGGATTAAACAATATATCGTTGAAATAAAATGATTGATAATTGTAATATAGGTAACATGCATGTATGATAATAGTTGTGGTGTTACATGGTTAAGATATATAAGACAACCTTGAAGTGTGCTTATTTGTTGCATTCCAATTGTAGTTGTTGTTGCCAATAGGTTCACCACTCTATTAAGGCATGTTGTTGAAGGTGCATTGATAGAGTGGTGAAAAATAGTCATCAAAATTAGAGTGATGAAAAGTAGGGTTCTTACAGTTATAGTAAATAGTAACTGAATATGGTTCCCCGAATACAAGAAATCCTTTCACAACATCCAAAAATTGTCACCCGCAAAAAACCACTTGGCATGTGGTTAGTTGACACTGATCGACATCGTGGAGCTCGATTCTGCTGACTATCTTCATTGCCCAAGTGTGTCAAGGTGCCTGGTTCAGCGAGAACGGTTGGCCTAGCTAAGTATGCTTGATTAGGATGAGGAGTGTTTATTGCATTTTTTTTAGGCCAATGTGATGCTTGCATCCATGGGGGGGTAGAAAAGCCATAGGTCTGAGATGTGCTCGACACCCCCTCGTTAACGAGAGGGGTTGGATAAGCGAACATTGAATTGGGAACTGCACTTGCAGGAACAAAGGGGTGGGTTTTTCCTGTGTGACTATAGTGCGGTAATTGAATGTTGATAAGGTCTGTATAGAACTGTGTACTATCTGCAATGTGTTCCAATGAATTGGCCATCATATTTATTTCCTCGTTTGGGTGAGCAATCTATGAAGTGATATGCCCATCGTTTGTAGCCATCTGTTGCACCATTCTTGCTTCCTTTTCCTGCCTCCCCAATACTTTACGATGATCCTTCTCTTCCCTGGTTTTCTCTCTTTCAACCCTTTCCAACGCACGTTGTCCATCTGCTAACAACCTAGTTGCCTTCCTTTCCGCAGCGATGCCTTTCTTCCGTTGTTTGAATTTTTCCATCTCATGTTTCTTTTGTTCAAAATCCATCAAAAGGATGATGTACTCTTCTGACGTTAGAAGCTAAGAACCTCAAGCCAAACCGAGAGCATCTGCTACTACTGTCCTCCATTGTGGTGGCACCATCTCCATTGGTAGCTTAAGGAATAGACCACGTGTCGGTGTGTTCATTATTGGTGGTTGTATTGCATCTAGGATAGGTGTTTGAGTTGCAATGTCCTCTTCAACTACGACCTCATCATCTGCATTAGGATCAGCTTCTGACTCGTTATCTACAAAATAATGGACAATTTCACTGGGCATCAATGGTGCATGCAAAGGCATGCCAATGCTTTCATCATTGGTGTTTGTGACAATCTACCTGTTCAAGTTGATCATTGCTTCTGCCATCCATGATGGTTGTGATACCATGGTTGGCAATGTCAAGGGGTCATTGTTGTTGTTTGGACAATTACCACCATTGACCTCACCAAAATCATCATTGAGACATGGAGTATTTGCTTCATAATCCGCTTGTGCTTTGTATGGTTCGCCCTCCTTGATGTTATCTTATGTTGGTTACTATTCATATTGTGTTGTGTTGACCTCTTCGTTGCCATCACCACCATCATTAGCCTGGCAGTTCATTGAGACAAGGACAACATATTGTCCGCAACGTCTACATCTGCCTACCCATACACATGCTCTTGGGAATCCACCCCCTCATGGTCATCCACATTAAATGCTTGGCTACAACTAGTATCATGGATAAGAGCATCGTAGTTAAGTGGCCATATACATGTTCTCATAAAACCAACCTTGATGATCGAGGGTGTGAGGGATCTTTTAAAATCCTTGCTTGCAAGCTCAGCCAACTCGACCCTCTTTACCTCTACCCCTGGGTTCTTCACCATCCATGTTGCTTGTTATGATCTAAAATAACACTTGAAGGGCCCAAACACACTCACATCGAGGGGTTGCATCCTGTGAGTTGTATGGGCAAGCAATGTTAACAAGTCAATGCCCAACCTATTTGCCTCCTCGATTTTTTGCACTGCGATGTGGCTACCATGGTCATCTAAAACCAGTAGATGTATGTTCGTAGGCAACACACCACCCGATATTGAGGCTGCAAAGTGACAAAGCCAGTTCAAAAATAGTTCTTTGCTCATCCACGCATGGGGATGTGCAGCCATGCATGATCTTGGTTCACAAATTTGGATGTAGTTTTTCAGGTGACTTTTACCCTTGAACATATAAAATATAGGGATTGAAAAACCAATTGCATTCACACAACAGAGTACGGTTATCCACTCCCTGCTCTTGGGAAGAATCTTAGGGATGTTTTGACTCCATCTCTTGGCAATTACCCACATGCCACAGTTCCTCCACACTTGTAACATTGTTTCGTCACAATTCCATATGTGGTCTGGAGGGTAATTGTGTTTCTCATATGCACTGGAAAGTGTGTTGTAGAACCTAGAGACAACTGTAGGGCGCAGGTTTAGTGCATTGTATTTATCAAGGCCCTCAACCGTATGCAAGATAAGTTTTGGATGCCTTTTTTTAAACCCATCCCATCAAGATTTACCAGGAAACCCATCCTTGAATGGGTTTGGCCTCCCCTGATAGTTATGAACAACAGTTGATTTCAGTTGTATCAACTCTAGCTTGTGTCCCAAATCGACCATCTCCTTACACCACATAACCACCTCGTCCTCCTCCTGTTGAGTTAGAATTGTAAGAGGCCCCCTCCACTTGGTATGTGTCAAACCATTTATCCAGTAATGGATTGATGTGGGTGCAATCCCATGTATTTTTGCGGTTGCTCTAACATAATATCCATGGAATTCAATGTCGTCAATTGCAGCCAACATGTCTTGTTCTGTCCACTCTCTGACAGCACTGATTTTCTTTGATGAACTAGCTCCTTGAACTGTGGTTGATGGTGGCACTGTGTGGTCCCTAGCTACCTTTGGCAGTACATGACCTTCTTCGACATTTATAGGAGCACCATTGCTGTTGGCATCCTAGGGGATGTCATCATCCGATGGGTTGCAACGTAGCCAGGCACCCTGAGGAACTCGCTTCCTTGTGCTCCTAGTACGAGCAAAAGTATTAAATCTTGCCATGGATGTGGCAACCTGCACAAGTATAACACAACCAAAATTCTGAAAACAACTATTTAACTGAACCATATTGTGGTTGGAATACTTATGTTCTAATCAAGGCCTATGATCTTACTTGGCAGTAGTGTTTTCCAGTGCAGACAATAAGGGTTGTTTGACACTCGAAACAAAACCATTTTGTTGATATTGTTTATCTTACGGTCATATTGTTTATTTTACAGTCATATGAACGTCCATAAGTTCATCAAACACATGCAGACACACATTACCAATATTTTCTTGATGTTGTCAATGTTACATTCATATTAGTGTTGTTGTGATAACATGCAAATCTAGTCAAATTCCAACAACCATGAATTCAAAAGTATACAAGCAATGTAGTATTGTATATGTACAGGTATTGTGTTGCAGGTATATTAATTGATGTAAACACTTGCAAATTTCAATGCCATGCAAGAGGGAGAACCATACCTAAACAACTAGGGCACACCGAGCCTAGGTTGACAGTGTTGATGCACTGGTTGAATGCGTGACTGTCGATAGGGTTGATGCACTGGTCAAATGTCTACAATTCGATATTGTTTGATGCACTGTTTGATGTTGGTACGATTGATGCTCTGTTTGAAAGGCAATGTTGATGCACTACTTGAGAGGCAATACGAGTGCGTTGTAAACTTGTATGCAAAATGATGGCAGTGTCGATGCACTGCTTGAGAGGCAATTCAAGTGGGTTGTATGCACTGTTGGTTGCACTGTTTGATAGGTAAGGTTTCTGCACTGTTTGAATTCTCAGAGGGAAAATAGAGTTAATTGTAGGGAGAATGTCGTTGCTTTATTTATTTTTGTTGTTATGTTGGATTGGCATGTGGAATTGGCATGGATTGAAAATTTAAATTTTAAAATGAATGACTGTGATTGCTTTGGAGTTGATCCAGTGGCTGAAATTTGAACATTTTCGATCCTTGTGCTTTGAGTGTGTTTAATGGATGATTATATGAGTTCATTTGGGTGGCCTTGTGCTTTCGATGTTGTTTAATGGTTGATGTGATGAGTTAATTTGGGTAGGTGTATGGCTTTGTGCTTCGATCTAGTGCCAAGAATATGCCATGGTCGATCCTTGTGCTTTGGACATGTTTAATGGAAGATTTGATGTAATTTTGTGTGCTTTATGGCTGATTTGATGAGTTTATGTTGGCAGGTGTCATTAATTGAAGAGGTTGGGTTGAGTAGTTGAACACCACAGCTTGGGAAGCTAACACATTTTACCTTTGCATTGTCCAGGTGTCTATGTCTGATGGGACATAATGGTTTGTTGTGCATATGATGTTGCTCCAAAGGTAGCTCATGGGTGTTGGGGTGATAAGCAAGGTTGCACCACTGCTCATACATGGGGTTTGAAGCGATGGGCATTATGTACCTTTTGATTGGGCAGATTTTATTGTTTTAATGTATGGTTGACTATTTATGGCATAACAAACTTGGATGATACTGGGACAAGATGGTTTGTAAATTTGTATTTAAAAAGACTAATAGGTTACAAATCATGGCCTAGTCAATTAATGATGTCATTTTGAACTTAATTTAAATATATATATATATATATGTTTAATGGTGTATTTGTTGTTCATGTATTGGATATAACGAGTGACGAGTATTATTCCCCGCACCACAAATGACATCTCTCCCCTAAAGCTTTTCATTCTCTTCGACTAGTAAATAGTAATTTTGACTTTTTTGATTGATTTAGAAACCCTATAAAGGTATACTTTTAGTTGATGCATAAACTTTATATTTTTTTTAATAATAAATGTTAATTTTATTCGCATCTTATTTTATATTGGTATTTATTTTATTCACATCTTTTTTTATAATATTGAACATTTTATTCATGTATTTTATCTTTATTCCAATGGTATTTATATTATTTTCATTTTATAATTTTATTTTATTATATTAATAGGCATTTATTTAATGGTATTTATTTTATTTGCATTTTATTATTTTAGTGCTTTTGATATGGTGGTTATTATATTTTCATTTTCATTTTATTTAGTATATTTTTATATCAATATGTAATGTTAATTCACCAGTACCTTTAGATACTAATATTAGTAGTTTCATAACTTGTTATTAATATTTTTTAAATGTTGTATGTCAACTCTATTTTGAGTATAAAATTTTATATAAAGTCGATATTGATCTATTTTTATTAAAGTGGAAATTGGAAAAATTGATTTATGAGATATAAACATATTTAATTTGTTATTAATATGTTTTTTTTAAGTTAATTCTCGCTAGCTTGCTCGGTTAAAGTGTGGGTCTCGCTAGCAAGGCGACCTGAGTTCAATTCCACTTAGGGGTAATTTAGTTGGGAGGAGACACCCAACAACCCACTCAAGTTGAGGTTGGTGCGGTCCAGGCCGGGTGCTGTCCCTGGGTGATTTTGACAGCTTAGATGCCCCTGGTTTGTGATTTCTCAGACCACAGGCCACTCTCGCAAGTCAGGGAGATTTGAGCAAACAAAAAAATAATGTTGTTAAAATGTCATATCAACTTTATGTTGAAAACAAAACTACTCGTTATAAAAGCCTCTCAATGCAATAATAATAATTTTTTTATTATTAGAGGGTATTTTATTTATGTATTTTATTCTTATTTTAACAATATTCATTTTATTCTGGGAAGTTGTTGTTTAACCAAGTGGTAACCACATTAACCATGAGTACCCGATACCAACCCTAGGCAAAAGAACAAATTCAAGGATAAAAATGCTTTGAAGGATGCTCGAGGAACTTTGTAAATGATAGTCAATTTTAAACTGCAAAGAATGGTGATACAAAACACCCACCACACTTCAACAAAAATGACTCATTTTGAAGCTTTATATGGATGCCCACCACTCTCAATAAATGAATATGTTGTTGCCAATCCCAAAGTACCTCCTATAAAAAAATTACTTAGCTACCTCTAATGAGATCCTTCATACCCTAAAGAATAATCTTGTAGCATGTCACAAGAAATTGAATCAAGTAACGAGCCAATTTGAAGAAAATTGCTTATGAATTCGAAGTAGGAGATTGGGCGTTTGTTTAACTCCAATCATGCAAGCAAAACTCACATAAAGGCTACAAAAATCACAAACTTGCACCTAATTTCTTTGGTCCTTATGAAATTCGAGAGCTTGTGCGACTAGGTATTGTTTACATTATATATTCCAAACAAGGGGACATTACATGAGGTCTTTAATGTTTCCTATTTGAAAATTGGTTCCGATAACTCGTATATAGACAAAGTTACCCCTCTTGGATGAAAGAAGAGGACTAGTACTACACCCAAAAGGAATCTTAGAAGTTAGAACCAAATCCCTTTATTTAAGAGGTATCGATGAACAACTTATCAAGTTCAAAAATATACGGAAAGATGAAGCTACTAAGAGAATTAAAAATTCATATCAAAACATTCATCACACATTAAAATAACTATACTTTATTAGAGAAGTATATAAAAAGTTACAAAACCATCAAACATCATATTTGAATCAACCGCCCACCAAGGCAATCGAGACATTCATCCTTACCATGCTTTAAGGTTGAAACATTTTAGGAAAAGATGACTTATAATATTATCAGATAAAACATATCTCAGTACACTAGAGAATCTAATACTTAAATACAATTAATAAACATTAATTAAATAACTAACTCATTATGAGTAGATGCATCTTGTAATAATATATGTATAAATAAGAGCGTTGCACAACTAGCATCTCACCACTTATGATTAATCAAATACATTTTATACAATTTTGTATATTTGTGATTGATTCTCTTCAAACACCCATCATACTTTTAATGTAAAAAGTACATATACCCATGGTTAAAATGTGGGGAGTTTCCGAAGTAACACACTGTATCATTAATTTTATGCTTTTGGACAATATTTTTTCCTCGTGCTTCTTAACCAACTTATAATATTATCAGATAAAACATATCTCAGTACACTAGAGAATCTAATACTTAAATACAATTAATAAACATTAATTAAATAACTAACTCATTATGAGTAGATGCATCTTGTAATAATATATGTATAAATAAGAGCGTTGCACAACTAGCATCTCACCACTTATGATTAATCAAATACATTTTATACAATTTTGTATATTTGTGATTGATTCTCTTCAAACACCCATCATACTTTTAATGTAAAAAGTACATATACCCATGGTTAAAATGTGGGGAGTTTCCGAAGTAACACACTGTATCATTAATTTTATGTTTTTGGACAATATTTTTTCCTCGTGCTTCTTAACCATCAGCTTAAAATTATGTTATATTTTCACAATACCTTTACATAAGCTAAAAATGCACCATGCTAACACATCCACAGGGTGTTACTTGAGGAATACAAACTTAATACAATAAACCAAGCTTAAAACTTGGATGGATGATTATTTGATGATGAACCCCACGACAGGTGGCACGAAAGACTCAATGTGTCGCAAGGACATGTCAACTCATAAGGCAAGCTGAGAAAGAGTGGAGAGACGAGGCTTTAATGCTTGTCGCTGCTTGATCTAGTGCAATCAAAAGAAGCAACGCGATAGAGCTTGCATCACTGAGGAAGGAGTTTAATCGTATGCAGGAGACGTTCTATCTAGAAGGTGGTTCATCATGGCTCGAACAAGATGGAATTTGGCGGCATGTTTTCATCATCAATGGAGTTGGCTTCAGTTCTCATCCCACCGCAGGTGTGTTCTTTCCTCAACGTTTCAGGAATTACACCCTAATGCTCATCGCTTCAGACTCATTTGCTTGTTTCAGTGCAACTTCTCCTCTTGTCGCCTCGACTCTGGTTTCATTCTGCATTCGGGCATAATGGTTAGAACCAAAACCACCCGCAAACGCATGTCCTCCGGTCCCAAGGGCAAGCGGTCTCATTTTCCAAGGGTCGTGAAGGACTTGGAGAAGCTGCGTGGCTTCTTTGGCTCGAGGGTAAGCCAACAGGCCCACAACCGAATCGAACGCTGGGAGAATCGAGCGAAGAAGAGGAGTTGTGGCAATTCACTAGAGGCCTTGCAGGGTAGTTTTGAGGGCATCATCGAGGACTCTGGGGCATCGCGAACCAGAGAGACCAAGCACACCAGGACCCTCAGTATTTTTTGTAGCAAGAAAGCCATGATGGGTATGGCTCTCAATGAAGGCAGGTTGAAGAATATCAATCAAGAAACGAGCGAGACCTCAGGAGCTTCAACTTAGTGGGAGAAATTGATGCAAATGATGGACAACGACTTCAACAGAATGGAAAGGGCATTCAGAATTTGGCCAAGAATAAAATCACAATGAATGGCAACTTCAATGGAAAAATCGATCAGCTGCTCGAGCTTATGGAGACTCGGGAGAAGCCCAACTACAATTTCAATGATGAACCTGTTCAACACTTGGGCAACATGTCAAAGCAAGTTCAACCAGGTCACAATCATTCCCTAGCCCATGAGGGCGTTTAACTGTTAAGTCATGTTATGCTTCATCTTTGTTTGTTTGGTCTTTTGATTATGATTAGGGCCATAACCCCCCGCCTGTGGGGGAATAGGAAACAAGGACCATACCGATTTCAAACTCGTGAATCCGGTCTAGTTTCTCGCAACCACTTTGCTATATGAATACCCTGAACATGCTGAACAGTCTAAGCAATTTTGTAGATATATGTATATTCTTCTTCTGTTTCTAATATAAATCTTCGAATCTTAAAAAAAAGATGATGAAAGCTATGCCTTCGGATTTGTGTTAGAAATATTAAGGATTTATTTTCCATGGCACGGGAATGACCCGCAAGAGGTTCTCAAATCATGGTTAAATGACCCTCTATCCACAAAATACCTCTCTCTCCCTATTCTCGTCATATGGAATACTTGGATTGCACATAACAAGGCAGTTTTTTAAGACTATAATATTCCTCCACTTGTATATGCTCTCAAGAGCCTGCCAATATTGGATATCATGCCCCAGGCGTAAGCACAAAAAACCGCCCCGTGTCATTACAACTAAGCAGGTGGATAGATCTTATCCATGGTGTTACTTCGATGGCGCATCACAGGGGGAGTCATCGATGGGAGGAGCGGGAGGCATTATCTTCACCTCAGACCACCATTGGATCAAATTTGCACTGCAGTTGGCCAAGTTCAAATAATCGAGCTGAACTCTTAGCTCTAAGATATACCCTACAATTGGCTCTTTCTATGGATATTCATAAGATTCATATTTATGGGGATTCTCAGTTGGTCATCAACTGGTTGAAATACATAAGGCCTCCCAAAAAACATTTTTCTTAAACCCATTTATGAAGACCTGGACGGATATGCTGCTGCTTTTGAATTGCTGCTGCTTTTGAAGACATATCTTTCCAACATGTTTTCGAGGAAAGAAACCGGACAACAGACCAATTATCCAAACTCCGGCTCCAACTCGATGACGAGGTATAGTAAAAATGAAAGTGCATCAATGATGTTATCACCGAGGATGATCCATGACCTTTGCCTTAATAACTTCTACAGGCTCCAATATAGATATTTATGATAGTTTTTATGACTGTGAAGCCTACTTTTTTGAAATAGATCTCTTGGTTTTGAGTATTCTTTTTAATTTCCAGACATATGTTTCATTGTAGCTGTAAAGTGGAGGCGTTTGTTTCATTGTAGCTGTAAAGTGGAGGCATATAATACTCCTGATAATATCATTCATGCTGAATTTTAAAGAGGGATTCGGCCCATACGAATGCATTTAAACAATTGAATATGGCTATCATTACAGAATAACAACAGTTGACGAGTGGCCTTCCTCTACATTTGTTGCATTTTATAAGTTGTGGACGTAGAAATTCCCTCATCTGAAGAATACTCGAGGGTTAGCTGCATGGTCTATTTGGAGATGCGCAATTCTGCCATTTTCCATAACACCATCCCAAATGAGAAACAGGTTATCTTCAACTTTTGGAGGCTCTATCATGTATACAAAAATCCGCAGCCAAAAGTTAAGAATGTTGCTAGATATTTAAACTGGAAATTTGGTTCTGCAGAGTCTGCTTATGGATGTTTCGATGGTGCAGCCTCAGGTCAAAAATGTGGAGCAGGTTTTCATATAATATGTGGTGAGAACCTTTCATATAAGTTTCATATCTTAGGTGGTCAGGGTTCAAACTCAAAGGTGAAACTACTTGGATTGTGGGGTATACTCAAAGTGGCTATTTGTTGTGGATTGAGTACTTTTAAGATCTTTGGAGATTCTATTTTCATTGTTAACTAGGCAAAGGACCTTCACTGTCTGAAATCTATCCAACTAAAACATTGGTGTGATAGAGTAAAATTCATGATGAATTGGTTCCAGGATCTAACAATAGATCACATTTACAGGGAATACAATGATGTTATACAATGATGTTGTAGACTCATTATCGAAGGTGGTTCTTGATGGAGATCTTGGTGTCTTACACTGAGAAGAGTGGGTGGAAGGAACTCTCACTCAAAATGGCTCCTTGTGTTTTTTTGATGATGTTACTTAATCTACTGTTGTCAGAAGTTGATGAGCAGGTTTTTTGTCTTGTTAGTATAGTTCGGAAGAAGTTTTAAATTTTTTTGGACTGTATATGTCTTTTCTATACTTGTTTTGAAAGTTGTATGAGCATACCGCTCTTGTTCTGTAACCAGAGATATATTACTTTTTGATTTCCATAGAAATAACAAAAGCACTGGTTTTTTTTCCTATTGAAAAAAAAAAACAACAAAAATTAATGCGTTACTAACAAGACCACTAACCAAGAATAGAACGTGGCAAGCCCAAAGGGGTGGTAACCAAGAACAGAACGTGGCAAGCCCAAAGGAGTGGTAACCAAGAACGTGGCAAGCCCGGAGGAGTGGATCGAGTCATTAATAAGTCTCGACGGTGATTAAGAACCTTAAGTGATTACCGTTTGCATGCCTAGTGGGATAATTATATCAAGAAAATTCCCGTGAATAACTATAGCGTACCATTCATATTAACTACCGCATACCAATGCGTGGGTTAGTTTGGCGATGGACTTTAATGCTTATGTTGGATGAATGAATTATTGTTTGTTGTTATTATTAATTAATGAGTATAGCAGACCATAGGGAAATGAAGCAAATATTATTTAATTCAAACTTTTTTCTATTACTGTAAGGCACATCAATTGATTTTGCCATAACCCGTGTGTGGCGTAGAGAATATAAGATTTAAAATGGCTACCCATGTGAACATGTATAAACATTTTACATGTCAATCATTACTAAAACTTGATGTCAACGATTATAATAAATGAAATATTGAATTTACATTTAATTATTCTTATTATTATTAAAATATTGAATTTAAATGAAAATTTTGGATTATTTTAATTTTATTATATAAAAATAAGTGAAATTAACAGCAGTTTTGCTTATACCTGCTTCTTAAAAATGTTTAAATGTAATAGTTATATGTAGTGTAAAGTTAAAAGCTAAAATAGTTATGAAACATTTGAAACTTGTAACAATGTATTATTTATGCATAGGCTAAAACCAAAGTTAAAATATTTATGAAATATTTGAAACTTGTAAAAATGCATTTTTTATGCCATGAGAATGTTATAAATGTAAAGTGAATTTTGTAAAACTTTTAAAAAAATAAATTGATATATAGAAACTTTCTAACATATTAACTCTGTCCATGACACTCCAAAATATAATCAAACTAAAAGAAAACTACTCTCTTTTAGCCTTTAAGTAAGAAACTATCAAAGCTATCTAATATCACATAATTAACCATTCATAGTTATGATAATAAATCAAACTATTTGCATTGTAATAATTCATTTTTAATTCTTAATATTCTAAGTTCAGACGAGTATGAGCTTCAATGTATAAATTGATATATAGAAACTTTCTAACATATTAACTTGTCCATGACACTCCAAAATATAGCCAAACTAAAAGAAAACAACTCTTGTAGCCTTTAAGTAAGCAACTATCAAAGCTATCTAATATCACATAATTAACCATTCATAGTTATCATAATAAATCAAACTATTTGCATTGTAATAATTCATTTTTAATTCTTAATATTCTAAGTTTAGACGAGTATGAGCTTCAATGTATGCAAATAGAGTGTATGATATACCAAAATTAATTCCTTTTGCTCGAAGAATTAATATTATGATGGGCAAAGCAGAGTTTTAAGAAGTGTTGGAGTTAAACTTTGAAGTCATGAATGTGAAGATTTCCCATCCGTTTTTGAGTACCTTAAAAGCATTAGGCCGACTCACAAGGAAATCATAACAAATTAACAACTAAGCACTTTGGCTTTAATTTTTAATAAATTAGTTGTGCACATTCTAAAAGTTAGAATAATTATCAAACATAAAGATCTTAGATATTTTTTTCACCCGAAAAAATAAACTTACTATTAATACTGCAAAATAGTAATATAGGTCCAATTGTCACAAAGCATCACAGGGGATATCAACCCTGAATAAAAAAGCATAGTTACATCCCAAGAGCACAAGTCACCCCATACACAGAGGGCCAATATATAGTGCCAGAAATGACGATAAGCACAACGCCAAAGACGCACCAACAATCATAAAAGAAATTGAAAATCAACCTGTAACCAGTGACGGCAGATCCATCCAAAAGAGCCTCATCATAAAAGGTCGAGGTCAATGAGAAGAGAGTCCGATCAATAGTTCGAAAAATATAAAAACTAACAACAAAAATAAATAGAGCCGCCAAGGTCCATTGTCGATCATAAGACCAACGAGTAGTTGGTGAAGCATGGAATCTATGAACCTGCACAAAAAGTTAAAGCCGCATAAAACTTATAGATATATACCGCAAGAAGCATGTAAACATCAAACCAATAGGGCCGAGTCCAAAGGTATCAAGACCACTACATGTCAATAGAGCCCCGGGAGAAAAGTATTTCCTCTCGCCACTCCTCCCACAAAATGACTCCCTCCTGTGAAGTTAAAGCCAACTTGGATATCCGGTCCGCTTCCATATTTACCTCGCAGAAGATATGAAGGAAATGTGTGTGCTCAAACTCGTCAATTAACTTCCGAACCGCATCCATCCAGAAAGAGAGTAGCAACACATTGAGGGGAGAAACACCCTTTTCCCATGATATGATAGATGATGAATCACCCATAATCAAGAGGGACGAAATCTGTCTGGTACGAGCAAAATGCAATAAGAGCCATAGTGCACACAGTTCATTGCGAGTATTGGAACCAATCCCCAAATTTAAATGGATGCGGAAAAAACAAGAGGTAGATAGGTGCAAGACCAAACCGGCCCCACTCACACTCGGCCCCCCAACCCCAGCACCATCAAAGAACCCACAGGGGTACATCAAAACCGGTGGAGCCATCCGGCGTCCTGGACCACCCATGTTTATATTATGCCTGCCACCTCCATGTCCACAGAGAGAAAAGTATTCCTTATATGCAGCAATAGTCCGACCACAAATCCAATCCTGAAGTGGATAAGTGCCCTCGAAAATTCGGCAATTTCGGGCCTTCCATATTTCCCAAAGCATGAAACATGGAAGCTCAATCATAGTATAGGAGTGCCGGAACCACGAGCCGAGACAATTGATTGGAGAGGTGGAACTCCAGTTTAACTGAATGCCAGAGGATATAACAATTAATTTCCAGAGGCCTTGTGTGAAGGAGCAGGTGGAGAAGAGGTGATCCACCGATTCATTCTGAAGGCAACATAATGGACACCATCCAGGACCAATGAAACCACGATGACACAGAATATCCTATGTGAGGATTTTATTGCATAATGCCAACCAAATAAAGCACTTGATTTTTAGGGGAAGAGTTAGTTTCCAAATAGTAAGATGCCACCATTGATTTTCGGAATGAATATCAGCAAATAATGAATCATATGCATGATTTGCAGTAACCGATCCATAAGCCACATCCCACGACCAAGCCAAGCGATCTGGAGTCTCGAATAGTTGAATACTGGCCTGGCATAATGGTCTTATACAATCAGACCATTCTCTTCCCATTACACCATCGAGTCCCAGTTGTGTTGCAGTGATCCACTTTGTACCCACAATACCATTACAGCACGACGCATGTGCAAGTGTATAGAACCCCACAGCCCGGAGGTGTGCCAACAATTCTGGAGACAAGTGATATGAATTGGATCCCCCCAAAATAGGATCAACTCCAAGCCTGATCTTCCTACCGTTTCCAGGGATCCAAGAGAGCCACTGCGCAATGGTATTGAAATAGCCCAACAGTCCATTCTAGATGTTTGAGACACCGATAGTCGAAGGTTGACCCTTTCGAAACCAATTTGCTACCGAAGAATTTTTTAAATACTTGGCCTTAATAATCTTTCCCCAAACAGAATTGACAAATAGAGCCCTCCATAAACTCTTTGCATGTAGAGCGTTGACAAAGTGATCCAAGTGTTTGATATTCCAGCCACCCAAAAACCATGGTCGAGCCAACTTTGACCATTTTATCAAGTGAAATTTTTGCCTCTCCCCACCCCTCGACCATAAGAAGCTGAAGAACTTCCTGCGAATAAGCCGAAGGATGGTTTTTGGAATTTTACAAAGTGAAAACCAGTAGACCCCCAGGTTATGAAGGACCGCTTTTGCCAACGTAAGTCTACCACCCATGGATAACTGTTGCATACTCCAATGGCCAACCCAAAGGTCAAAATGGCTTACCAGTCATTCAATAGATAATTCAATGGTTTGATAAAAAAACCCAGATACTTCGTGCCACCAGTCAATTCTTTGAAGTCCAAAGGGAAAAGTAAGCTGATCGACCGCTCTACATCAGCCTTCAAAGAGTGTTTCAAAAAGGGTGATTTAATAAAACTGATGAGCATACCTAAAACCGATCAGAAGAAATCAAGAACTTTTTTATAATGGATCCACTCCTCCATATGCCCAATCCAAAGAGCAAAACATCATCCACGAACAGTGAGTGCGTCACAGTTAACCCAATGGATACCTTGATGCCAACAATATGACCCTCACATTTAGCCTTATGGATAGTGAGGCTCAAACCCTCAATAACCAGCAGGAACAAAAGGGGCGATAGTGGACAGCCCTGACGGAGACCCCTGGAGGCCTTAAAATAATTTGTCGGCTATGCATTAATGAGTACAACAAAATTAACTGAGGTAACACAAGCCATAATCCATTTCATCACCTTCCAAGGTAGACCGATTTGTATCAATATTAACCTGAGTAGATTCCAGTCAACACGGTCATAAGCTTTCACTAAATCCAATTGGAGGATGAGTGCATCAAGACCCTTCTGTTTAATACCGTGAAAAACTTCCTGTGCCACCCCCACCGCATCATGAATCTGTCGGCCCTCCAAAAAACCAAATTGTTCCATAGAAATGAATCTCGAAAGGATCGGCTTGATCCGCACAGCAATAATCTTGGATATAATCTTGTAGACTAAATTGCAAAGGGCAATAGGTCGGAACTCATTAAAATTATCTTCGGAATGAGTTCCAGGTATGTAGAATTTAAGGCCCCAGAGACCAGACCCAATCTTTGTGACTCGTCCACAGCTTCCTGGAGATCTCCCCCCATAATGTCAAAAAAGTGGAGGAACAGTTTCACCGTCCACCCGTCCGGGCCAGGAGATTTATCCTTAGAAAACCCCCGAAGAGTGTTTTCCACATCCAATAAAGTTACTTCCTCAAAAATACAGTCCCCCTCCATGTCATTGAACATTCGAGGGTATTCCTTAATTATCTTGAATTGTTCATTCAAAGTTGTATTTTTTGGATCACAATAATAATCTTGAAAATGTAGAGTTGCCTCTGTCATCAGATCCTTATCTCCCCTAATCCGCCGACCAGCATGATCATTAAGATCCCAAATAGTGTTCTGAATCCTTCGAGAATCCGCATAACGGTGGAAAAACTTTGTGTTCAAATCACCAGCCTTGAGCCAAATGGCTCTGCTCTTTAAGCGCCAAGTTTCCTCATGTATGAGTAGAATCTTCAACTTTCTACTCTCCAATAAAGAGAGTTTCGACTGACCCATATGAGAAAGGCCATTTCTTAGTGACGGATTCATCAAATTAGCAATTTCCTTTTCCACCTCAGTGAGCTCCGCAGCCAACACAGATTTCTTGTTCCTTTCCCAAATGATAGTAAAATCTTTTAAAGATTTTAGTTTCACCGCCAGCTTATCCAATGCAGAACGTTCCCTGAGACATAAGCATGTATCCAGTGTGATCTCGCACCCAGATTATAATCATGATCAGTTAACCAGACCGAGTTGAACTTGAATGGGAAAGGATGATGAGTTAGCTCAGTATGAAATTGTAGAATAATAGGGAGATGATCACTAATATGAATCTGTTGAATCCATGAACGATAATTCTGAAAATGACTTAAAAGTGATTCTGATACTAAGAATCGATCAATGCGTTTTGAGATCAGGTTCCCATACTTCCTACCATTTGAGCATGTTGGAGCCAGTGGATGAGGTGCCACATCAATTAGAGAATATTTAGAAAAAAGGTTCCTGAAATATAGCCCCAGGGGATTCCTTCTTGCTGTATGACCCCAAATTTCCTCAGCCCCCCACAAAAAATTCAAATCACCTGCAAGTATCAAATTTTCCAGTTCCAATAAGTATAAAGATCTTAGATATAATACCAAAGCTTGATAGTAAACAACAAGTACTATGCTACACTTTAAATAAGTCCAAGGCTTCTTAGTTTTTCTTAACTTATTATTCTTTTGTAAGTATATAGTATTGGCAAATTAGTTTTTTAAGCATCATACATATTAAGTATTGCATAGAAAAAAATAAGGATAACTTAATTTTTTTAAAGAATCCCAAATTTTATTGATTCATTTAAGAGTTTTAAAGATAATAGAGTTCATAGTTATCCAGTTCCAAAAATTAATACAATCCAAAAATAATTTGTATCAGAAACTTTTAATATAACATAAACATATATTAGGACAAAAAATATAACTTTTAATATAACATAAAAATATATTAAGACAAAAAAAATATGTTTTAATTATTAAATATGAATATATGAAATGTTGCTGGGTTCTCAACTAAGGCATTGTTTGATCACAGGGTTGGCAGGCGCGAGGGGGGGGGGTTCTCTTAAACCCTGATGGAAGCAACAAGAAAAGCTATGCTTGGGGAATTGGTTCAAGGACTAACAATGCAGCCGAATGGTTAGCCTTGATAAAAAGGAATTGACATAGCTAAAAGCAACGACATCCGTAATCTGGTGGTCCTTGGAGATTCTATGATTGTGATCAAAGAAGCTAGAGGCCTTATAAACCACAGTCACAAGGCTCTCTCCATGATGCACCATCGTTTTATCCACCCGGCCAAAGCTTTTGTCTCCCTCGATTTCTTTCATATCTTAAGAGCCAACAATCATAGGGCTGATTCCATGGCCAATTTGGGCTCAAGTTTGAATTTTGGACACCTCCTAGAGGATGGGTGTTTGAATGTGAATGTTTGGGTTCCTTAACCCTTGGTTTTATACCTATTCCCTAGATTACTCTACCACCCATGGCCATCCCATCGTGGCATTTATTCTTAAGATCCGATGTTGGATCCGTTCGCAATTCCTATGCTGACCTTTACCAGAACCAACGGCTTGCACTGACTGAAGCCATGTGGCTCGCATGTGGGAATTTATTGAAGACGAGGCCTGTGGGTTATTTCATGTAGGTTGATGGAGGGTTATGCACTCTGCCCTTCTCCGCGTTTGTGCTTCTACTCTATCCTTGTGTTTTCCTTGGCATCTCTTGTAAGGTTTCGGTTTCTCTCATGGATTGCAGTCATGGTCCTCCTGCCCAGCACTGCCGAAAATGCGTGAAGAACCTCCAGGGGCAGCTTGGAGGGACCTGCAATAGAGAACCGAAACATTGTCTCATGGAACTTTTTCATGGTGTTGACGGCCCTGATCATTCCAAGGGAGGGGCAAAGAAAAATTGCACCACCCAGTCTCAGAAGGAAGATGTGGGCATGGGAAATAGATGGGTTCCCCTCGATTTTTCTCATGGTCTTGGGGGCCGAACGATGCATTATTTGAACGGTGGCTTAGCTCCGGGAAAAGGTGGCCGGCTCCCAACTTTGGGGGAACATAATCTGATCTTTGCTCAACACAATTTTCGCAACAGCTCCATTAAACCGGGAGGCATGTCGGGAATGGGCTCTCCGTTAGAACAAGGTAGTCCTTCTCCGGAACTTCAAACTCATCTGCAAGATTTGGACGCTCAGGTGCGTTGGCTCAGAGGCAACATAATGGAAATGAAGAAAACTATCTCTTAGTTTGGTACTTTCGTCCAAATATCCAATTCTGAAGTTCGCACCTGCATTGGTAAGACCAAAGATTGTTTTGAGAAACTGGTTAACAAAATGGATAATTTCTATAGCTGTCTGAGAATTGTAGAGGCAAAAGTTGATTGTGTTAGGGTCAGCAATGGGAACAACCCCTCAGTCATTTTGAACATAGATGATGACAATACTGACACTGTCACTGGAAGCAAGGGGACCTCAGCTCAAAGCAATCATGAAAACTAAGGATGAAGACCTTTGACATGCCATCTCTGCTGATAATCTATCTATTTGCTTATGTTTTGTTTCTGTTGTTTTCTATTAGGGCAATTCGTTTCTATCTACAGTTGTGCTTATTCGGCAAATATTTTTGAATGTAATAGACTAAAAGATTATTTTGAGAACCAGAGGCTGATACTCATTGAGTCTGTTACAGCAGCTTTGAGATTTTGGGAATAGCCTCCCCACTATGATGTAATATTTCCACCTTTTTAATATAAAGCTTTTACCCGTTTCTTTAAAAAAAAAAAACTAAGGCATTGTTTGATCCCACTGTTGCCTCTAATTTTCTTATCTCTGTGGAAGAAGCACAAAGGTCTACTTTGTTAAAGATGGTTTGGTAAATTCAACTTCATAAAATGCCCAGGTGGGGATTAGTTACAGTAGGGTTACTTCGTGACATTGGAAAGGGATATTTAATGACGTCTTTGTCACAACTCACTCAGTGGCAGACTTTGTGACAATTGGGGGAGCCTTTGTTAAAGTAACAGGCACAACCAATCCTTGCATAAGGCATTGTAAGGCGAACATTCTAGGCTTTGAGAGAAAGGCTTGCCGGCTGGGGCGGTTCTAAGTGGACCTAAATATTTAACCTTGCATGTGTGAATGTCGGGGAATGTTTGTATGTGTAATGGAGGGTCGTGTCAGACTGTATGAAAAAGGGTGTTACAACCGTGGAAGATTTGTTCAAAGTAGTGGGGTTGGGCCTTAAGAACGTTGCTCTGTAATGAAAAAAACAAATGGGTGGGGTGTGACAGTGTAAAGCCATCTGCAAAAATCATGATACCAATGTTTCCATAATTGACAGCTCTTCAATAGGCCATGGAACCATGGGTTGTGGATTTAAGCCAAGCTGGGCGCAATTCTTCCGGCTCGATTTGAAGGAGTGAGCTCTATCTGGGCGTAATTCCTCCAGCCGAGTTTGGCGTCCTTCCTCCCTAGCAAGCTGAGAAACTTAAGTTGCAGAGTCAGTACTCCATGCTTTCAAAACAAAAAAATGAAATCAATATTTGTCTGGGTTTTATGGACATGAATTATCCCGTGAAACGAAGTGCAAACCTGAGCAGGATGTGGCAATTGTAGTCCTTCGACACAGTCTCAGCCTTCAGTTGAAACCCTGGGCATGTAGCGAACATGCAGACCAAAAACAAATCTTGGAGGAAGAACATGAGCCGGATATGGGAAAATAGGGTCTTGGGCGAATTCTTATGGGAATGCAGAGCAAAAGACACACGACCTGATGCATGAGCCATATAATATGTATATTATTCAAATTATTCAAAAAATAATAATACTGTACATACAGCACATTGCCAGAAATTTTGTACATCTCCAAACCAACATTTGCCTCCACTTACACATTTCACTGAAGACACTTGTTCCATCTTTTGCGCAGCTTGAAGCAATGAAATATGTTGGGATCGATGAAATACATTGGGATCGATGAGTTCGACATCTGCCTCCAGTTAGACGTTTGGCAACACCATTTTATGTTAAATAGCCATTCATAAATCACAACATTAATTTTGTACTAAATAGCCATGTTCTATGTTAATATAAACAACGATATAATCTGTTAGCAAATTTTACTTGTGATGTTTATATGTTGATAAAATTATTGATCCATCTATTATCACAGTAGAGTTCTCTGAACTTTTTAGTTTGTGCATGGTGACTGGAGGGATCGTTTGGGTGCAACGTTTTGTTTCGGTTTGGTTTCCAGTGCTAGTTGGGGACACAACGATTTGGCCTTGCCCCTTCCTTGTTGATTAAGCCCAAAACGCGGAGGCTTCTAATGAGAGCATCAAGCATGCAATCAATCTATCCTCGAATCAACAACTGCAGGTTCCACTCTCTCTTTCTCTTATGGTTTTCGCTGCTCATTTTTTGTTAAATTTTCTTTTTCAAACGAAAATAAAACCCCTTGCTATTCATAAGATTGAATCAAAAAGATTTACAATGAACCTATTCCGTGGATAGTGTAACTATCTTTTGGTTTGACTAATTATCCATAAACCTCTTATATATGCTAACATTTAATAACTACACATACAAACAAGATATCAACTAGTATTCTCCTGAATACAAATAGTGTCACCATAAATGCTTCATCCCCAAAATGCTCACATACAGTAAGTCTGAAATGGATATATAATGACTTTAATAGAGCTGGACAGTCTTAGTTAATTGAGACTTTAATGCCCATTTCTTGTTAATTGCGAAGACTTTATCACTAACTTGGAATCGTCATTTGGGATTCATGGATGTTGTTGTATTTCATTAGTCTTCCCATACTTTCTGTAGCAAATTCTCGTTTTTTTTGGTTAAATCATTCCTCTGTATGGGCAGTGTCTCTCCCTCTTCTTAATGATTGAGGATGTATTTGATGTTTTTCATGGTCATAGTGGTCAGAAAGTTGTTGATATTACTTTTGGTAAATATGTCGGTGAACATATATGGGTTCCAAGTCAATGTAAATATAAATAAATCTAACATTTTTACATCTCTCGAATATCAAATATAGAAATATGAATAAACTTAATTTAATTATAGATATACTCGTTCCATCTATTTTGATTGTATCTATTTTGATTGTATCGATATGGTTATTTTCATCATAAAAATTTGGAAAAAAAAAATTCTCATTTTGATGGTTTCCACAAATTTCATGGTTTTTTTTTATTGTTTTGACATAAAGTTTAAAATATAAATAGATGTGCATTTTTTTTGTTAAATTCTAATCCTAATTCTCAATAATAAAAAATATGTACTACATTTATTTACATAATAATCTCTTTTCTTTTTATTAAATTAAGTTAAACAATTACTATAATTGTATAATTGTTTGAATGTTGTATAAATATAAATTGTTAATTTTTTTTATTAATAAACTTTTACTTGCGAAAAGAAGAATTACTATATATATATATATATGATTTTCTCTATTGATATTTCTAAAGAAAAATTAGAATAAAAATTATATTTTCCAAACTTTAGCTTTAATATATATATATAATGCTTTTTATTATTTAATTTAATTTGTTTGAATTTTGTTTATATAATGCTTTTTATTATTTAATTTAATTTGTTTGAATTTTGTTTATATAATGCTTTTTATTATTTAATTTAATTTGTTTGAATTTTGTTTCTGTGTATATATACATATAGTATTTTAATATATAATTTTAAAAAGAAACACATTTTTAATTATTATGCTTATAAAGTTATGTAATTTATTTAATATTTAATTTTTATAATTTCTTATCTTGCACATTTTTTAATTATCATAATTAATTATTGTTTATTATAAATATTTTCAAATTTTTATATTATAATTATAATTTTGAAAATCTAAAAATTCTCATCTAAAACAACAATATAAAGTTTCATTACATTTTTCATAATTTAAAAAGGCCTTCGATGAACAATTAAATTTAAAGGACTTGATGGAAAATGATATAAAAATTAAAGGCTTTTATAATTATTGATTTTAAATTAAATTTAATACATAAATTAGTATTCTGATATTAAAGTTTTAAAGTTAATATATTTTATGAATAATTATTTATTCTAACATATTTAGATTTGGGAATTTTAAACACTTAGCTTTTAAACTTCTACTTTTTAAGGTAAAAAACTAATCCAAACATGCTTTTAAATGTAGCTCATGCTATTCATTTAAAACTAATCCAAACATGCTTTTAAATGTAGCTCATGCTATTCATTTATATAAAATAATAAATATAAATTAAAAAAGAAAACGAGAGTCTTCTTTTAGAGGATTTTCTTACTATAACAGTGTGGATGAATGACTTGTTTACCTATGAAAATATGATTGTATGAAAATATGATTGTATGAAAATATGATTGTATACAAACATTTATATTTAATATGTAATAATAATTTCATTTAAATATTTAAATGTAAACAATTTTATTTTATATACAAATTTATATTTAATATGTAATAATAATAATATTTTCTTTAGTTACTTTGTTAGTTACAATGATTTTTTTTGGTTGGATTAGAGCTTTTCTATTGAAATTATTTTTCTTTAACTTTTAATTATATTTTTTCTTTTCAAGTTTAAATATTTTGAGATAAATTTCTGATTCTTCTTATTTCGAGGATGGTATTCAAGATAATCCATAGATCCTTTAGGGCACAAGGTCAATTAAAAATAGGGTTCGAAGCCATTACAATAATATACTCTTTATAAGCTCAACACGTCACTTATGAGAATAGAACTTTGGTGGGAAAGATAACAATCCATACCACAACCTCTTAAACTAGACCTAATTGACAAAACCTCTTAAACATATACATTTAAAGTAACGAAATATTGATATGGTCGTTGTCTTACTCATTATTAGTTTTAGTTGTTCTACCTTACCTTCAATACATATTACAAAACTAGTTTTTCTCTCACCACAAATATTGTTTTAGTACCAAAAATTGTGAGAATGTGACTCTTTAAATAAAGCATGTACATTGACTTAATTTTCAAATGTAGCTCATGCTACCGATCTATTGTATTTAAAATTCCAAACAACCAATACATATTTTTATAAACAATTACATAACAAGGAAGAGGAAGAATGACAAATGCTTCGTTGAGGACTAACTCCTCTAACATTTTTAACGACACCCACAGTTAGATATGCCTTCAACCTTAAATCCATCTCATTATTTATGATGAGTAAAATTCTTTTATGGACAATATTGAATGAAAATGACGATCAATTATTTCATATATGATAACATGAATTTTATGACAATATGCAGTGAAAATGACTTTCAACTACTTCATAATATGAATTTTATGACAATATCCAGGGAAAATGACTTTCAACTACTTCATATATGACAAAATGAATTTTATGACCATATCTAATAAAAATGATCATTAACTACCGTATATATGAGAACATGAATTTTATGAGAACAACTCCAACTTTGTATGAATTTAATGCTACCATATCTCATAAAGGTTAAAGATTCTTCACAATTTCAAAGTTTTCATTGTAATGAAAATAATGTCCTTTGGCTTTGGAGGGTTTCAACATTTCATTGCATAAATATTTTAAGCTAAAGAATAGGTAGTCGTCAAAATAACAAAGTCACATGGTTTATATGGCCTATGGTAATTAAATATACTATGAACAACAATGGAATTAGTTATGGTTTATATGGTCTATGATAATTAAATATACTATGAACAACAATGAAATTGGTTAATGAAGCTTTTAAAAGAGAAGAATTTTTTTTTTCTTTGCATGAAAATAATAATAATAAAAATAATGACAAAGAGGAGTATGATTATCAAGATTTGAACTTAAGTAATTGTCATAACAATTACAATTACTCCAAGGTACCACTAAAGTATAATCTCATAAATTAAAAAAGATTTTTGTTATATCTATGTCTTTGTTACTAGTTATATATTTAACAACAAATCCAAGGATTGGAACATGCTCTTTGAATAACACTATACTAATATTTGATGTTTGATTTGTAATTACACGAGAAACTATTGTGAGTTCAAAGCATACCTAAAATTCCACGAATTTTCTCTATGAGCAATCCATTGTAGATATTGGCTACAATATTCACGACATGGAAAGTGTTGTCTCAACTGCAACTCTGTTGTTAATAGCTTGAAGAGTTATGCAAGCACTCGATAAGTAGAGTTGAAACACAACAATTCAAGATGCAGATCTTTATTCAAATGTTGAGTGATGGCCACTATGCATTTTTAATAAAGGTGGGCGAAACCCTAGCTTAAGTAAAACTCTTAGTTTTCTTATTACTTGCAAATATACATAATGACGTTGATAACAATAATAGTAAATCCAAAACATACCTTGGAAGTTGATATTATTTATAACATTATGATTAGGAGAAGAACGATTAAAGCCTATTTTGGAGAGCCCTTAATACAACCATCATATCATAAATTTTCATATATATGTACCAAATAATGTTTGTATGGGGAGATCTTTCATACTTTTTTTATTATGAGGAGCTTTTAATACAATAGTTGTATCATAGAGTTCATACTCTATAAGAATAAATATCTTCCATCCCTTGGCCCATGTAGGCGAGCCATGTCTATGCCTCTGATGAGTCTCAATCTTGGTCTCCATAATGGTGCTAGACTAGCATGTCCTCCCAACTTATGCACATCATTTCTAATGTGTAGTCATTGAAAGTAGACAAAGATATGGGTTTTCCGAAAAATCACAAGTATCAAGCATGGACATGACATTTCATAAAGTAGGAAAGGTGATGTGTCAGAATCCGACGACAATAATGGAAATGAGGATGTTCTAGGTGACAATTGCACAGTGATTGTGTTGGAATATTTTATATGCCTTGGAAGGTAATAATGTCTTTGTATTATGTCGGAAGATATCCACAATCTTATGTAAAAGAGTAATACATTATATCCCATATTCATTATGGTAAAATATACTCTTGATATTCATTATTATATAAAGAGATGTTATTATGGAGAATTATATTATCCCACATGTAATATGTGAGAGTAATTCCTCATCATCTCTTGGTATATAATAGAGTCAAGGGAGTCTTTCACCTTTATCCATTCATTCATGAATCATCCATTCATCCTTTGCGGATCATCCATTTGTGGATCACATCATGATCTTTCTATATTGTTTGGGGTTATTGGCATTGCTCTCTTGCAAGCTTGAGGGAGATATTTTGGAGATAGTAGAAGACTACCTTCCCATGGATGTAGCCCAATTGGGTGAACCACGTATATCTGGTGTACTCTTGTCTCTTGTTCTCTTTTTGTGCTTACTGTTGATATCTTATTGTTTTGCATAGATAGGTAAGCTAGTTTAGTTAGATCCATATCTCTGACATGGTACCAGAGCTTGTTGCTATGATCTAGCACCTTCTATTGCTTTCAGACAATATTTTATCATTTGGGCATTGATTATTTTTTGTAGATTTTCTTTCTATCTGGTAGCCTTTAGGCTTCTCTTCAGATCCGGGCATATTTCTGCAGTTTTTTATTTCTAACCCTAACCTTGTTGTGTAGATTTTTGCAGAAAATTTTCAAGGGTTTCTTGATGTTGTTTTTGTAGATCTATATGATTTTCTAATTCGCCTCACGAAGATCTATCTTCCGGTTGTCAAAACGGTAGTTTTTCATCTAAGTTTGGTAGACTTTGTGCAAGTTTCTGTGTTTGGCAGATTCGGCACTGTTTTCGGCCTTATACTGGACACTCGCGACTTTTCTTCGCATAGACCTGCGGTTAACCACGACTTTCCCTACTGCAAACCTGCGACTTACAATGTACAAACCCACATTTGCTATGGCATATTTATGTCTGCTCTACTGTTGAACTCGTGCTTTCTTCAATTTACTCGCTACCCTGCTATGCAGAGACCCGCGAGTGCTTCGGCATAACCGCGACTTTACTACACAGATACCCGTGAGTAGCCGCGACTCCTTTACACTGCAACCCGCAAACCCACGAACCCACGGCTAACTCTACTGTCAACCCCCGAGTAACCGTGACCTTTACTAAGCAGAACCCGTGAGTATCAGTGATTATTCACAGGTTTCCTATTGGCAGACCCGCGAGTGACCATAACTCGATCAATATTTCTTGGAATTTTTATTATAACCTGTTTTTTGAACTGGAGAAGCTATTCTGCATCCACTTATAGGAACAGAACAGAAGTCTGGGCAAGTCTGGGCACTTTTCAAAAGGGTTGTAAGTAAAAGATTATTTCCTTTACTGTTTTTCTAACTGTGTTTTTTTGCAAATTCAGATCAGTACGGTAAAGTATTTAAGTTTTCTGTTATTCATCTTTTGCATTTAGGTTTTGCTTCTAATCATGTTTATTAAGAGATTATTTCTTGTTCTTGATATATATTTGTCTAACATTTCTATATGGAAACATTGGCATCTTTTAAGGGCATGGATCTCTAGTATTTTGTCATGATGATAGCTATAAACCATCTAATGCTTAATATTTTAACAAGATACTTAATAACTAATTTGTTCTTTTTTGTTTAATCATGTTGATTTCTAATCATGTCATGTTTATAAAAGCTTTTTATAAGAACAACCTCATATGTGTTATCTTTTGATCATTATTTGCTTTATTTATATGTTATTGCTTACCTTTGTGTAAAAGCAATTTGATTGTTCTATAAGTAATATCTTTATGATCATTATATGCTCTTGCTAATTAAATTCTTGAGTAAAATCAATTTTTTGAATCTATATGATATCATATTTTTTGACTTGTCATAAGTTCTTTAATTGGGATAATAGTTTCTTTCTGATGTATTGCAGAGATTGTATCTAGTTCTTGTGTTATTTGTCTTTAACATTCCTATATGGAAGCATTGACATTTCCACGACATCTCATCTCTTGCATATTTACATAGTGTTAACAAGAAATGAACCCATGATTAAGACCATTAGTGACTTGTCATTTCATAATTTTTATAAGTGATATCATGAGTTGATTATGTAATTTGCTATATGTTGATAATATTAAACATTTTGATTTATTTTCATATATATCATGTCATGTTTATTTCGATCATCTTTTACTCAATATTTATATGGCTTTGGGCAATCTTATAATCTTGAAATATTTATCATGAGCACCTTGTTCTTGTTGCAATGGGATTTCTATTCTTATGATTGCAGAGGTTATCTTGTTCCTACTTGTCTCTAACGTTCCTATATGGAAGCATTGACATGTGCTATTTGTCTCTAACGTTCATATATGGAAGCATTGACATTTTTAGGGCATTCATCTCTTGCATATTAACATCATACTAATAAGAAATGCACCTGTGCTTAAGATTAGTTGCTTGATGACTAAATTTTCATGTATTTAAGTGAAATCTTGGGTTCACTATTTATATGTTGTGGCTGACACTTAATGTGTAAAAGTAACTTCATTTTCCTTAATGAGCAAGTTAATATTTTATTTGATCATATTATGTTGCCATCTTTTTTATATGATGTTTGCTTACCTTTGGTGTATAAGCATTTTCATTTATGTATGAGCAATTTGCTTTATGATCTTTATATGCTTTAATCTTGGAAGTTCTTGTGCATATAAGTTCTTTCTTAAGCATATTAATCTTTGATATTTGTTATCATATTAATCTTTGATATTTGTTACCATCTTCTACTGTTAAAGTCTTGATGTTCATCTGTATGATATCATTTTCGATGTATAGACCATTGGGGTCTTGTTTCTTCGATGTTTGAGGTCTTCCACAGATATTTCTATTGCACCTTGATTGGAAGAATGTCTGTTATCTACATGCATATTGGCCATTTGGGTATTTTGTACACTGTTGTGGTGCATTCTTAGCCACATGTTCTATTGTATCAGCCGTCAGAAGGTATCTGTACACTGGTGTGGATGTTATATCAGATTTCTTCAGCTATCAGTTATGGTGGTGATGATTCTTGTGCTGATCTGGGCATCTTGTGGATCTAGTAGCCATGTTGGCTTCTCTTTAGATCTGGGCACCTTGCTGGTGGATTGCATCACATGTTCTCAACATCTGTTGGATCTAGTAGCCATAAAGGCTTCTCTTTAGATCTAGGCATCTTGTTGTTGGTATTTCATCATACAACCTGGTTCGTGTGCAATTTCATGATTCAATGAGAAGTGGTTGTTCTTCATCAAATTCCATCAGCCGAAGTGTTCTTCTTATCTGCAACTTTGGTTCTTCTGGAAGTTGTCATCAAGGGGGAGCAGTAATGACTCCTTCCTTCCTTTGTTAGTGGGATTTTCTCCCAACCATTATTAAGAGGGAATGTTGGAATAATTATGGGAAGAACCTATTCTCATGCCCACATAGATAAGGACATATATGATCATGAATGTGTCCTCTTAGGTGTTGAGCCACCCTATCAATTGGATATTTTGGCTAAGAAATTCAAGAACATAGTTGAAAAAAGAATGCAAAAATGGAATAAAGAACACTCATGGATGATGCATTTGGACAATGAGGCCCGAGAATATCTATCTATGGTATAAATAAACACCTATTAATGTTTGTTCTTTTAATTTCCGGTTTTTCTTTTATTGATATGTAGATCTGAAGGAAAGACAAAAAACTACTTCATGTAGAGGAACCCTTAGTCAAGCCACATGAAAAGTGCACATACTTGGATCTAGAGCCATATGTAAAATGTATATAGTTTGGATCTACTATTATGTGTGCATGTGTAATATTTGTATTTTTCAAACATCATTGGAATAAACACTGATGCTGTGTGGTCTTCTTGGTTCTCAAAAATTAAAAAAACTTGTGCTCCTATGGATGCATAGGAAATTCTCCATCTTGTTGTAAGTCATTTATAGTTTTTATGTGATTGTAGTGGCACCACTCTAAAATTACATCTACCTTACAACTAGCATCATACCTAACTTACATCTACCTTACAACTAGCATCATACCTAACTTGTAACCAACGCTACACCTATTATGTAGTCGATGTTATACTATCACTTTTTAATGCAACTTTATGAAAACATGTATGCAAAAGTCACCCTATGGTTTCTTCAATTAATATCTATGATTTTGTTGATGATGTTGTAGTTAAGATGCTAAGAGGAAGAAAATGTAGTTTGACCATTTGACACAAATTATAAGTAGACATTTTGCAATAATGTTATGGATTTGTATTTATTTTGATTTCTATATGGTAGTACATATCCAAATCTATTTAGGATAACGAAGGAATCATTGCACTGCACAAGTTAGCACTGCTACCTTAGGTGGAATTTCAACAAGCCTCTAATCTCCCTTGCAAATAAATTGAGACCCTCTGAAAGAGGATTACATTGCCTAAATTATTTTTCTAGAAACCCCCTTCTTCTTGTTGATTACAATGATGAAGATGGAAAAATCTCCAGTGATGTCACAGTGGATGCATCAATGGTATGTTTTCACACATATTTGATACCTTATTTCTGTCAATTCAATCCATTTCAATTTATGTTCTTGTTTATATTTACGTAGATTTGAATTTCCCTTATCTTGTGAGGTCAACAATATAGAGAGAGATAGAGAGATGGTAAGGCCATTCCCCTATTTTTTTTAATTTGATTATCCAAGTTGGTATTAGTTCAATGTTTTTCTTATTTTATAAAATGTTGTGGTTATGTCCACCTCTATCCTAGACCTTCTTCATTCAATAGGAAATCAATGATGGGTTTGTTGGTGGTCATGATGTTATTCAAGCAAAGCTGGGGAATGGAGCTAAGGAACCAAATCCATATGGAGATGATGTGGATACTGAACATAGAACTTTGCATTTTGAACACGACCTGACACTACTTAAAAGAAATAAATTCACAAAAACATACATCACAACCCAAGAAGTGCAAGAGTTAGGTAGAGGCAAACAAGTGGTGTGGTATAAGAGGTAGGTAAAGGCAAACAAGTGGTGTGGTATAAGGATATGGCACTGCCAATGGTACAAGTAAGAACCCACATGTTGCATTTATACTTATCAAATTGTCTTGCATGTATCTACTTACCCAAAGAAGAATAACAAGTCCAAAGTTCCATTATGTGACAAAGCATTAACATAGTTTTAAAACATAATTTAACCAATATTTGTTTTATTTTGGATTTTGTTAGATCTTTGGTCATGTTGATATCTTATTCAATATTGGGTGAGGTGGTTTCTTGGAACGAGACCCTTTGAAACATTTCAATAATTTGTGACACAATTTTAATACTTGTTACATGACAATTAATATACAACTTTGACATTAGATTGTTATCAATTACAATGTCTTTTCTATTACATAATTTATTATTATAGTCTGTTGTTATATGATATTATTATTAAGAATTGTATTTTATCATAGTTATAATGATGCTATTATTCCTTTTAACAATAGAAGGACATACCAAATGCGATGTATTCGTATTTTCATTATGTATTTGATTTTTTAGTATATTTCATTTTGCAATTGACATTATCAATTATTAGTTATTTAAAAACCAAATAAATAATAATGTTGACATTATTGAGTACATTGATGCTGATGTTATTAGCATAGCTCCCCCATAATAAAGAATATTTAATACTACCAAGCAATCTCTTTTATCGTTTCTTTATAAAAAAAATCCTAAAACTTCATATTTCTTTTTGTGTTGTTTTAATATTTTCTTCTATCATAAGTTGTTGTTTTTCAATGGTAAATAATATGGTACAATTGAATAGTTGTTTGTATTTTTGTATTTAATTTTGCATTTACTTGTATTTCTTACTAGCAATGTCCTTATAATTAAATGACTATCATACTTATTTATTGCTTATCTACATCATACTTTTGCAAGTCATTAAAATCATCTTAGTATGTTTTTTATTAAGTCATATTTTTATTACTTACGAATAAAATACATAAATATGCTTAATTTGGACAAATACCCTTGCTACCATGCTTCATGTTTTTTGATTACATCATCTTTCTATGATGCTGGCCTTTTTACATGTATTTATTCCCAATAATACTTATGTTAAATGAACTAGGTGAGCAATTTTCTTTACTAATTCAAATAATGATAACCATATTTTTAGAGCTATTTTCATATGTATGAGGAGAGTTGTTTTCAAAGTTATGATAAACTTTAGATGATCACAATTATTTTCAGAGTTCTTATTATTAATTAGTTCAGTTGTCTTTTAAAAATTGATCTTGTTCACTATTCTTGCACAACAATACTCTTGTAATCACACAACACACACATGTTGTTATTAAATAAGGTAATGAATGTAATAGGCCAATCATAAACGATCATCACAAGAGGAATAAACCGTCATCATGCTAATGTTTTCTAATTTATCATGCAATTATAGTGATAACATAGACCAATATTTTACATAACAACGATCGGTGATACTTATAATCTTGACGAAGCTCTCGAGTACCTTGAGGCATATGAGGGTGCATAGTTGGATCTCTCATTTAACAACACATTCTCACATGCCTTGGGGTGCATGAGAATTGTGTTTGGTGCATAAGATTCGCCAACAAAAGTCTTATATTCCTAGGTTTTTAAAAGAAAACTTGTTTTCCTAGACTAATCGTGCAATGACAATAGGTATACCATTCCATAAAACTGACATTTACACACTTTCCATAATATTGACATTATGGAATACATAATGTTGACATATGTATTGCATAACATCAACGAATTTTGTGTTTCTTATTTTACATAATGGTAAGTAATAAATCCATGATAAATCTATATTTAACTTCAGAGATCTTGATTTCATCGAACATCAATCTATCTTGTGTTTGTCAAAATCAATAAACATAATAATGGAAATATGGTAATACATTGTAGAAGCTTAAATAAATCCAAATCACCTAACTCTCAAGTATCAGGTATCATATTAGTATCAGGTATCATATTAGACCTCTTCTAAAACATACAAACACCATGCTTGCATGAGCTTCATAAAAGGAAAAGTACTTCCATGAGTTTCATAAAAGAAATTGTCCTGCATGAAAAATGTTGCCTCTAATCTTTCTTGCAAATGACATTTCGTCTCTTGTCATGGCGAGTCTTAGTCTGTCTTGTATTTCACGTAAAGCCAACGAACTATTATATTCTCCTACATGATGTCTTTAAGAATCTGATTTAATGTCACTTCAAACATATGATAACTAATTAAGATCCTCATATACCTATGAAACTTAATCTATAAGCAACATAAAGGAATTCAAGGCCAATATTAACATCTCTTAAAGCCATTTGGCAATGTTTGGTTGTACCTATGGAAATAATAGTAATAGAAGTAAATAGCAATACACATCTTGAAGTGATTCTTCCTTAGGTTTGATGTTGTTGTTTTCGTCTGTGTTCTTCCTTTAACTTATGTAGTAAAATAACACGATTAATTAATGATTCAATAAATTGAATAACTCCTCTTGCTCAGATTTAGACAGAAATAAAATAACATGATTAATTAATGATTCAATAAATTGAATACCTCCTGCCTAGCCTTAAAGACCGTTATCCCAATCCTGCCCATATATTGAAGTAGCATGTAATGGAGTTTCTTATATTGAAGTAGCATGTAATGGAATTTCCTTACCTTTTTCTTCGTCCTCATTTAGATAAAAACTAGTGGTTGCTTTACCCATGAGTACATACGATATGTATAGGAAAATATCAACTCTATAGTTTGATTGGAAAGGATTGCGGGTATCCATAGCTTGAAATATAAGATTCAATATTTGGTTGGTCTTTTCTATTAACTAAAAATTAATGTAGTCGAGAGTGGAAAATGTTGGGTTTATCTTAATACCATTTATCTAAAGGGGATTTACCAAGCGTAAAGAAGGATCAAATCTCTCTAAGTGTAAATTTCTTTTGAGTGCAAGTGTTGAAGAAGTTTTAATTTATCCAATTTGTGTAGTTTTATATATATGCCGTTGTAAATGTTTTAAATTAATTTGAGTCGGCATGTTATTGTTTATAATATTTTATTATTTTTTTAAAAAGACAGTGCCAACTCGAGGATGAGCATGGAAGGAGTTACACATATTCCCCCTACTAGGTTGTAGAATGCGCCTCTTCGACGCAATCAATTTTACATAAATATATATTAAACTAACATTAAGCAAGGGACATCAAGATTTTATACTTAATAAACTCTGAACGGAGAAATTATATTCAATCAAACCATTTTTATGTATATTTATATTATACAATTAGTCCCTTATATAATAATAGGTGATCATAACAAATATGTCATAATAATATTCATTTCAACCATATACATAACTATCTCCCAAAAAATTTCCATCGTCCCATGAGATCCTCACCCCTAACTTCTATCTTTGTCTTCATTCTTAGTTTAATACGTAGACATTTATGCATGTTTTATATTATTAAATATCACGAGTACGAATTATTCCTCCATATTCCCCATTAATGAATGCTTGTTTTTCAATTTAGATGTATGAGTTGTCTTCATCTTGAATCTTCTTAATTTGCATGTGTATATTCAACCGTTGTCGGCTTCTTGTAATATGCATGAGTTACATTATTCTTTTAAGTTTGGATCTTGAGTCAATCATTTGAAGTACACCATGTTCATATGAAAGGTTTCTTTGGCTTACCCTTGACCATCTCATGGGTTTTCCATGGATTACCCTCAACCAATTCATTATATCCAGGGTTTGTTTTGACTTACCCTCAACCATTACATCATTAAGGGATATCATTGGTTTAACCTTACCCATTACAAAATGTTTTTGGATTACCATAATTGATTTATTCAAAGAAATGACTCAAAAATAAAATGACAACTCTTACCTAACCATTGGAAGTTCACATTACTCTTTTGACCTCTCCTTAATGGTATTATGACTTTTGAAGACCAATTAATTGATGGACCTTTTTATGTGAGAGGTGTTGTTGTACAATGGAAGATTTTACTTTGTATCATCCTTTCATCATAAAAGTAAATTTCTGACATTCATGCACATGTATCCAACCACAACGTACATGTATGTGAGACATTGATATTTCTATGTTACAACACGCGTGATCAATGATGATTGGTAAAACCACAAACACGATAAGGATGCATGTTCCAACACTTAGCTTAAACACATCTTATTCTGTCATGATGACTACAATGTTCTCCTACTTCTACACCTAATTTCTCGTACTAGTATTGGTAGATGACTCACCTTCTATAGACGTTTTTACTTTTATAAATTTGACATCACCATTGCATGTATGACCTTCATAACCAAAGCCTTCATTTCTTGACCTTATACATGTATGTATGGGTTTTTGGATACCTTTCCCATTTTTGCCTAACTTTTGCCATTAAAGCTCATTTATTCATGAGTTTGGATTTAATTATTTTTGTGTCTTTCAAAGCAACCGACTTTATCATCGTCAATATGAAGTTCACTTTCAAAGTTATCACTAAGATCACCATTCCAAGTCTTGTAGCATGAGAGAGACACATTTATATCATCATTATTAGCATAAACCAAATTATAAGTATCACAAGAACTATCAAACTTTTGAATCAAGATACTTGTGTCACACATTACATCACACATCACTTTATTTTAATTCAATTTCTTCAATTCACTTTCTAGTGTTGAGAACACATTTTCTTTGCAATTGGGTTTTGTTTCAATGACTAGCATTCTATTCTATCATGAAGTCTTCCCCACCGGTATACCACACAAAAACGCCCTTCTCCTAGCTGAGAATGAAGGAAAACACATAATTTCGATGGGGAAAAACGCCCAGGTAGCTCCAAACTCGTGAGGGAGAGAAACTCGTTGATGGATAATGGCTTGGGGAGCAATTCATGGCTCTTTTCTTGCCCAAGAAGAAAAACGTAATTTTCCATGCAGGGTGGCTTGCCCATACTCGAATTTGGACAGCCATACCTCTCCATTCCCAAGGAACTAACTACCTCAACCAACTCTTGGGAGAAATGAATGATTGGGTACAAAAGTCAACATGGGTAGTTGAGGGTTCATGGGTTCTCTCATTGACACTTGGCTTGACTTGATTGGCTCAAGGGTTTGAATTTTTTCTCTCCCAATTCCTTGTAAAATCATGCCCCCGTCTCTTTGTTTCAATGACTAGCATTCTATTCTATCATGAAGTTTTAAAGTATCAATCACCCATTGATCTAGTAATTCACTCATGCATCATGTAGTGAAACCAACAAATATTCGACATCAACTTTGTCACAATAATATGATCGATTTGAATTCCCATTGATCTAGTAATTCACTCATGCATCATGTAGTGAAACTAACAAATTCTTGACATAAACTTTGTCACAATAATATGATCGAGTTGAATTCTGTTTAATGGTTCAATAATTTGAGGCTGTGATGAATTATGTTAATGGTTCAATAATTTGAGCCTATGATCGCTATGACCGAGGTAATTTTTTTGTATCTAAGTGGGCTAGTTCCATTGATTCTTAAGACGGTTCTGTGAATACATAGCATATATTCGCTACTCAAGGAGCTATGTAAATTGACAAGAATTCCATAACTTGAGAATTCAGTAAGCATCCACAAGATGATCATAGAAGTTATCATGCTTACGCCAACACTAAGAGGCTCCAACTTGTCTTAGTACATTAATGAATTTGGGCAATAATGGATCAATATTATCGTATTCTCTTCTCAGGAAACGATCTTGTACACTCCAACTTTGTTAAAAACTTTGAATTTTGCAGATTCCAACTTTGTTGGAAATATAGTAGTATAATTTGGTCGTATTGGAATTTCATGTACAAAATTTCTGAACAATTAGGAATTCGTCGAATATGATGTAGGTGTAATACTAATACTAATGGGCAATTAAATTTTGAAAATCAATTCAAAATATCAAATTTTAATTATTTAAACACTATAAAATATAAATAACATTCAATTTCATACTTCCTAACGATTAATCCTTCTTTAGTAAATACATTTTTACTTTCTTATTAAAATAATTATTAATAACTAAGTGTTGTCTTTCACAATACTTTTATTTTTTAAATAGTAATTTTAGTTATAAATAACATATGTTACAATGTACATTTATAGTATATTCTTATATATTTAATTAAAAATATTATGTATAAGAAATCTACTATTGAATTTTTTACATATTAATTGAAAAACTTTGAATGTGTCATCACTGTTACTACTATTGAAAAAAATTATTACAACAAATTTATTCTAAATTGCAACCCTTCTCCTCTTATTCAACAGCGGGTCACTCATATTTCTCTACACCATGACATGCTTATATTTTTCAACCCTTAGTTCGTAACACCATCAGCTCTATTTTTTAAACAAAAAATAATCTTAAATGCAGACCAACGTTCCACCATTAACCAAGCTCACAAATCATTGCATTAAGCAAATCATCGAGTAGCATTTAGACAAATCTTTTTACAAACATAACAATACATGTAGTCGAGGAAAAGGATGCATCCATGCAGATTTCAAACATCAGAAATAATATCTCAAACATAAGAAAGAATATCTCAGAATGGAGCTCGGAAAAAAATATTAATAAATTTTTTCAAACATTATGATTAATATTCCAAACATCAAAATTAATATATGACAATGGAGTTCGAAAAAAGGTCATTGATATATATCTTATAGTTATTATTTGTAACATGGTTAGGGACGAATATATTTAGGATGTAAATCGAGCAATCATTTCTCATGGATTGTATATAAATATGACCTAGAAATGTACACATACCTAAAATATAATCAATTGCCAAAGCCAATGCCACGTCATTTATAAAACAATTGCAATGATTAATCAACTTGAAATTATATATAAATATGAACTAATGATGTGCTCATATCTAAAATACAATCAATTGCCAAAGCAAATGCCACATCAATAACAGTTACCTTGATATGTAAAATACAATCAATTGCCAAAGCAAATGCCACATCAATAAAGATATGTAAAATACAATCAATTGCCAAAGTCAATGCAACATCAAAAACAATTACGTTGAGATGTAAAGGACAATGGCACATAATTTATAAAAATGAAACAATTACAATGAATAACCAACTTGGGATGCAGAAGATGATGGACAGCCTTAATATAACATCATTGCATTTGCAGTTATGAGTATTAAAATTTTAAATTATGACAACAATTTATTGCACACAAATATGAAATTTTATCAATAGAAAATATTTAGGGAGCTCTCAAAACAACAAATCTAATTTATGTTATAAATTGGAGTACTTCATATTAAAAAACATAAAGAAGAGCTAATTCTATTAAGAAAACTTTGTTGTTGTGACTACATAAAATGACTTCTATTTAATGAAGGTTGTAAGTTGAAATGTTGAAAACTACTCCTTAACTCTACTTTTATGACAGAAGAAGAAGGCTAAAGGTTACAATCAAAGTGGACTTAATCAAATAGTTAGATCCCTAGAAGAATGCACCTTGTTTGCATGAGGGATGTCTAGATTACAGTGCCCATGGAAAAGCATACTCTACCCTTTGCATCCAAGTTGAATCCATGCATGTACTTTATTCTACTTGAATAAAGGATGACCAATTCACCTCTAAGAGGCTTACTAGTGTGGCTTCAACCTACTACTATAGACCACTACATGCTACTACAAGTATGCTCAAGGAAACTTTCATAAAAACAAGTAGATATTCTAACTCTCCCTCTTTGCATCTAAAGCATTCACAACCATCCCAAGACACTCCCACAACATATCAAAATTCACCTTAGCCAAGGGTTTCATCAAATATAAACAACCTGTGAATATGAAGGAACATACTCCATAACCACTGCTACCTCCTAAGCTGTGTCTCTGATGAAATTGTATCGAATAATAATGTGCTTGGAACAATCAAGAAATATCATATTCTTAGAGAGCTTGATACAACTTTGGTTGTCACAAAAGATCATTGAAGGCTCCAACATCTAATTAGTCAACTTTTTTATCAATTTAGAAAGCCAGATGACCTCACAACTAGTAGACTAGTAAATTGGTTGTCCTATTCTCTACCTCTACCAAATTAAGTGCCACTAGTGTTTGCTTTCTACAGAACTAGGAATCATACCTAAACCCAAATTGAAACAAAAACCGGAGTACTCTTCCTACAATCTTTACATCCATTTGTTTTAGGGACCAACCAAAATTTGATGCTAAAGGCATAATGGCTTTGATGGAAGTATACCTAGCAACTATAACAAATGTCTCCTCAAATCCAAATCCCTCTCTCCAGGGTAATCCTCTTGTTATGGGATTGGCCTTTATACTTCTCAATGCTACTATTAGTTGCATGTTTTACCTTGTATAACCACTTGGAATCAATCACTAACTCCCTTGCTAGTCCCACCACTATCTCCTGAGCTTCATTCTCTAGGATGGAGTCATACGCTTATGTTATTACATATTTCCATGCCTACTCACTTGTTCCCTCCTCATAATTGGAAGGTTCTCCATCAATAAGAGAAAACGTTATTGCATATTATTTAGGAAACTTCTTAGGAGTAAGACTCATCGGGAAAGAAGTCTTAAGCACTCCTACTTGCTCCTATGCATTTTCTACTGTCTAGGTAAATCATTTGTGCCTCCTAATTGAACTAGAGGGTAAAATAGTTTCTATATTGGTAATGGAATCCGTTTGATATGAAAATGATTTACTTAGAATCTGTGGATCAACCTTTGGGGCAACAAGATTCTTTACCTTATAAAAATTTGTTGGAGGTTTTTAACACTTAAAGGAGCATTCAACCTCATCAAAATCGACATCTCAACTTGCAACCATCTTCTGCTAACATAGAAGGTAGGCCTTCTAAGCTTTAGAAGTTTTGTTGTACCCCATAAAGGTTCCATCTTGGTTATTTTTTTCTTGGGAATATGAATATATACAAAACAACCCAAAACATGAAAATGTGATATATGTGGTTTCTCACAAATAAAATATACTTATTGTGTCTTTCCATTCAATATCTTATGAGGACACCTATTTAGAATAAATATTGTTGTACAACATGCTTCTTCTCAAAGCAAAACCATATTTAAGTCATGAATCACTACCTTGGAAGTCTCTATAATGGACTTGTTCTTCTTCTCTACAACCCATTCTATTGTGGGTTGTAAAGAACTCAAAGCTTTCTCTTGGTCCCTACTTCCCTACAAAATATTTCAAACTCCTTAAAGGTATAATCTCCTCCATTATCTGATCTCAATACTTTAATAATCTTACCTGTTTGATTTTCTACAAGAGATTTAAACTCTTAAAACTTATGAAATACCTCATCCTTTGTCTCCATGAAGTAAATATGGGTCTTCCAAGAGGAATCATCAATAAATGAAACATAATAGATATTACCTGGTACTGAAAATGAAGTCATGGGTCCACATACGTCTAAATGTGTTAGGGAAAGAATCTCTCTTGACCTTTTGTCACTTCTTGGGAAAGCAATTTTCATGTAATTGACAAGTGCATGGCCCTTTCAAAACTTTGTCTTCTTGAACTTGAAGTATGACAATCTCTGCACGATGTCCTTAGATACATGTAATTCTCTATAATGCAAGTGAAACCAACCTCTCATGCCAAATATCACACAAGTTGTCATTGTCATGCACTAGGTCTCCCACTATTTCTGCCAACAACTTACACAATCCACCCCCTTAAACATATCTGACCAACACTTGAGTTGGATCCAAGCATCATGACTTGGTAATAATCAAACTCAACAACACATCCAAGATCTTTCATAGCTAAAACTAAAAGTAGATTTTTAATCCAATCAAGAACATGTAAAACACCTCTAAACTCAAGAGCATCACACAAGGGCATCAAGAATGAGATGGATCCCACTCCTATTATTGGTTACATTGCATAATCACCAAGATCTACCTATATTCTTGCATCTCGTTTACCAAAATCCTTCTCGTTGAAGGTCATAAGTCTAGATGCTCCACTATCAAGATACCATCTGACAACTAGTGTTAGATGAAAGGCATGAGACCTTGAGAAGGTTATGTCAAACTTGGATATAATCTCATCCTCCTTGGGAAAAGGCTTTTGCACTCCTTGCAAACTACTTATGATGTTCTTGTTTTGCCTTCCCCTTCTTCTTGGGACAATGAGAAGCACAATGGCCAAACTTATAGGACTTGAAACGCTTGATATGTCTTAAGTCTTTCTTTCCTTCTTGGGTTTTCCTTTATTACCTCCCTTCTTCATCCTATTAATGAGGTCTGGATTTTGCTCTTCCTTCTCTATACCTACCATTATCTCCAATATTTTCTCCTCTCGGGAAAAATCATCCCATAGCTTCAAAAAGGTGGGGAGCTTATCTCAGGCATAGACACTCCAAACAAAAGGTCGCCAAGTAAATGAAAACCCGGTCAAGGATATGTGTACTAACTCTTCACCCTTGATCTCTTCTCCAACTACTACAAGTTGATCATAGAGTTCAATGATTTTCATTAAATAACAAGCTACGATATATGTCTTGCTAATTCATCAAAAGTGTTCTTTGATTGATGTTCTCATAGAGTGACCATAGTACCAAAAATATCCTTATAAATGTTCTTTTCAATGATGTGAGGGATCAGGTGATCCTTCCTCAAATCGAGGATGATCGATTTTTCCTTAGATGTCTTTTGTTATTTTATTCCATCAAAGTGGCATCTGTAGGAAGTGTAACCTTCTTCTCCACAAGATATCAAAGCTCATTCTTCTCCAAAATCGTCTGGACTTGACACTTCCTCAAAATGAAGTTAGAGGACCTTTTAATATATCTTCATAACTGATACTAAAGGTAGCCATATTGTTACTCTTAGAACACACTACCAAACAAAATAGATCAACAACTCAAAATAATATATCACAAGTCCACAGTTCTTTTCTCAAGCACGGACCTCAAGCATCCCACCTCTAAAACCTTATGACAACTACTTCCATCAAGTAAAATCCCTACTATCCATACACATATTCATAAAAAGTGTTAAAAACATGCTTTAATACCATGTTAAAATTTAACTCAGCATAACAATTTTCTGCACACTAATATAAAACTCTAACATATAATATGAATATAAAACTCTAACCAAATAACATAGGGTTCTAATCTATTCTTAAAATTTAATCACATCGTACTAAAAAATTAATAAAAAGAAATAATGGGACTATCACACTTGCTAATGTCTTATCTCTAACTCTAAAAGAAAAATTATGCTTTATCCAATATAAAATTACACCTCTATACACACCAAACTTCCAAAAACGAACCGTTGAAAACTACTCCCTAGGCCTTGCTTTTATAAAAGAAACATAGAGCAAAGGGTTACCATCAAAGTGGACTTAATCGAATAAATAGATCTGTAGGACAATGTTCCCTTCTTGCACAAGGATGAATGCATAGATTAGAGATCCGAAAGGAAAGCATGTGCTACCCCTCCTATGGAAAATCGCCTAGTCTAATAGTCTAATAATGGCCTACCCATGCATATCACCTCCTTTAAATGTCATCTTTGATTTAGTCGAATCAGAATACCAAATACTTTAAAAATAAACATGAATACATAAATATAACTTCTATTATAAAAGTAATAAGAGTTATGATGGGAAAACTCCATATCTAATATATGCATGCACGCTCTTCTACTTGACTAAAGGACAACCAATTCTCCTCTAGAAGGCTTAGAATTGGGCCCTCAACCTTCTTCTACAAGTTGCTATAGGTATGTTGGTGTTACATGTTCATATAGGTGTTGTTGGGAGGAACTTTAAGAGGAACATGTTGATATTTTAGAAATAGAGAGCACAAGTGAAATCAATCAACCACTTGAAGCTTTGATAGATCATTTTTTACATATTGATTATGTATTTAAAACATAATCATTTTGGCATTAATATTATTATGATAGGTATTCGATCATCATCCTAAATGTGTACCATCCTTAACAAAGAATGAAATGTTCTAACATCTAGCATTTTTTTTAATAAGATCATTGATATCGTAAGTTTAGGGTTGTAATGTATCTTTGTCACTTAAGAAATAAGCTTCAAGTAATCTAAAATCTATGATAAATAATTAAATTATTTATAATGAATTATAATGTGTCTATATCACTTGAGAAATAAGCTTCAAGTACTCTAAAATCTATGGTAAATAATTAAATTATTTATAATGAAAAATGCTTGACCATGTTTAAACTTAGGCTTTGATATCTAACATTTATTGGAAATCAAATTACTGGCATTATTAAGTTTTAAGTTAGAGTGTGGGGTGGCAGGTGCGGGTGGGGTCTTATTTGATCCCGGAGGAAATAAAATTGAAACCTTCTCGTGGGGATTAGGTAGCAAGACTAACAATGAGGCTGAATGGCTTGCACTCGTCTTCTCACTCAATATGGTCTCCTCCCTCAGCATTGACAACCTCAGAGTATATGGGGACTCTAGACATGTCATTCAAATTATGAGAAGGGGAGCAGCTCCTCAAGGCTCGAAAACTTATAGATACATGCAAAGAATAAAAGCCAATCCTCATTTCTCTAAGGCCTCATTTTTCCACATCTGTCGAGAGAATAACAAGCTAGCGGATGCTGCGGCCAATAAAGGAACTTTGTTAGACATTGGGCACGTTGAGGGCCTCAATGATGCCATGGGGTTTTATTTCATCCCCTAACCAAAATGTCAAAGGTTAAATTCGTCTTGGTTAAGGATAAGGAGGGGTTCGTAGGCACCAAGAGGGTCCCCCTCATCCCGTCTCCCTTCATCGGTGATGTGCCTCGCTCCATCCCCGTAGCTCCTGCCACACGCCACCCTTTCCCATGCGCTTGGCACATGGCTCCTAGTTGTGCTGTCAACTCCCACGAGCCTCTATTTACTTCTCCACCTGCTTCTTTCCCGTCGTGCTTCGAAATGGCTTGTCCTCCCCTTTCCAGCGCGTTGAGACGGCTCTCCCTCTACGATTTGGGTCCTTCTCCCTCCCGTCCCCGTCTGTTGAATCCTTTCAGTTCTGGCACAATGCAAAATATCATGGCGGCCATAGCCGCACTGAGCCGCACCATGGTTGATATCAAGCTCTCTGTCCGCAACACGTATAATGCAGTCTGTACCAGTGTGGACCAGCACAAGGAGATGGCTAAGGATTTAAGCTACGCTGTCAACCAAATTTCCTGTCAGGACTCCAGGATTGACGACCTGGAGAAGAATTTGTTTGAGCTGATGGGCAAGGTAGATAATCTGCAGGAAGACATCGCTGTTCTCACCGGGAAAACGCAGGGAAGCTGTGTCCAGGATAATCTAACGGTCAATCAGGAGATTAAGCAGGAAAAGAGGGATGCAGCCTCTGCCCATTTCAAAAGTTATGGTTAAATTGCAGTCTTAGTCCAGGTTCCACAATTTTGATGTTTTAGTTCCTATGTTTTTTTGTATAATTCTCAACAATCAGTTTATCAGGGTTTATCCCTGCTCTATTTTGAACAGATTTAGAAAGACAATGTTTAGAACTTATACAGTCATGCTGTTAGAAACTTTAGCTCCAATCTTTCAGACTTTTGCAACTCTGTCAAATATTTTTGAAAGCTTGTAATGAATGGCTGTGCACAGCCTTTATAAATATATCTACTTCCCCTATTCTTGTTAAAAAAAAAAAAGTTTTAAGTTAGAGTGAATTGTTGTATTTTGAGCAATAATTTCAGGTATATCGAAAATAATCAAATATATTTATAATACTAATAATAATCAAAGGTTGCATGTCTAAAAGGCAAGTCTATTCAAGTAGGTGACCATTCAATGTATATTTATAAATAGCATCCAATGTTATTGTAACAATCTCTTATTTTATATAATATTCAATACTTTCTAATTCTCCTGTATGGATATCCCATTCTTATCTTATTTAATTTGGATATTCGATGTATAAATCGCTTTGTTCATTACATTGGTACCAAAACCTATGTTAGGACAATTCTATTGTGAATATAGAGCCACTGCAAATCACCATTAGAATTTTTGGAAGACTAAAATTGTGGAGGTCGGGCTTCATGGAGTTGAAAAGTCGTGGAGTCTAAAATTTGTGGACACTGGAATTTCTAAAACATGTATTTTGTGTAGACTAGAATTTGTGGAGCTTGGAAATTATGGAGCCTAAAATTTGCGGGTGTCAAACTTTGTGGAGCTTGGAAATTATGGAGTCCAAAATGTGTGGAAGCCATAATTTGTGTAAGTCAAAACTTATAAATTTGTGTAAGTCAAAACTTATAGAGGAAGCCATACCTTTTCATAACATAACATCACGAATTAAACATCGTGTCCAAGGACATTAGACTTTCCAAGGAAGAAATGGTGACTAATATAGTATTAAACACTAAAATTGAAAAGATAGAAGAGCAATTCAAGCAAAACAAGATGGAAACAATATAGGTCGAGGAAGACTTCAAGCATTAAATCAAGTAGAGCCTAGATGAGTTTAAGAAAAAGCTTGAATATGACAAGGAAGAATTACAATCATCCAAACTCCAAATACATCTATTGCATCACAAGCATAAGACACAAGCAAAACGTTACTACACCCAACTCTCCCACAACTTCCATCTTGATCCTCCAACTACTACCATGTAGCAACAGTAACCCACCATGGTACATTCAACCATTAAGGATGAAGATTGAGTTGTCGAGATTTAATGGAAATGAATGGATAAAAAGGTAGCATAATATTTCAACATACATAATGAGGAGAACAAATTAAAATATCATTCATACACTTTGATGGCCTAGCATACCACTGGTACATGTGGTGGACATTTTTAGTGCCATAGATTGTAGTGGACAATCCCTCTTCACTATGAATTTGACACTATGAATTTGGGAGGAGATTTATGCAATAAGATTATATTGAATAAATAATAATTGATAGAATGATGATTACAACAAGCCTCGTGATAATGTACTTATACGCATTCAATGGTCACAAGGTGAAGAGGTATGTAGCCTTTGATGTTTCATAAATGTATTTAATATTTATTTCTATTATTGTTATTATTACCACTACATTTATATATTTAGTTATTCATTATTAATATTATTTATATTTATTTATTGTATTTTATGTTTTCTTTAGTATTATTGTTATTTATTTTTATGTTTATTGCATTGCCACCCTCTCAAGGAATGCTTTATCCTCAAATCATAATTAGTAAGCTTGGTTTCCCTTTTAAATGGAGTTTGGATCTTGCCAACCTTCATGAGGTGAGGCAGGAGATATTTTTTGGCAGTGTTTGTTCATTTCCAACAATAACTTCCTTTTTACACACATCATTCTCATCATACTTGGTATTGTCCAAGAGATTGATGTCAATGATGCTTTTGGCAGTGGTTCGTCATGGTTGGAATCTGAATTGTATGTTGTAGCAACTTCCTTTTATAGGTTCAATACTTCTACTCTCTTTTCGTCCAATATTCTATAGTACCATAAGGACATGTCTTCACACCTATACCCTTGAAACCAATTCTTTCTACATCGACAACAATTGTTTTCCTTCTTTTTATCCTTCTCTGAGTGGTGATATTTTTTTTGTTGTCGCTAGTTTTTTTGGGGAAATCGATAACTACCTCTTGTTGACTAATCAACTTCCTCTAGATCATTTTTTCCATGCTTCTAGCTTCAACCAAGTTATTTGGTTTCGATAGCCTTAGTTCACTACAGATAATGGGTTTTAATCTAGAAATATACATCTTCATAGTTGCTCATTAGTAAAATCTAGTTGCAAGTACTTCCCATTCATGGGTATATTTGTTAATTGTTCCCTTTTGTTGTAAATGGGAAAACCTAGTATAGGTGTTATCTTCTTCATCACTGTGAAACCTTTTAAGGAGATCTTCTATGAACATTTGTTAGTTCATAGATAGACCAATAGTTTTTTATGGACCACCAAGTGAACCTATCATAAGCATCACCTTTTAAATATAAATATGTCATTGATATCTTATCTAATTCACTAGCAAGTGGGTTCATAGCAAAAATTCTTTCTATTCTATTAGACCACATGATGGCCTTTCAGTCATCCAGTCCATCATATTTTGATATCTTGATTTTGATTATACTTAGATACCATGTGTTATCTAGATATCTTTGGTAGTTAGTGTTAGGCAGTTCTAGGCTTGTTGGAGATCTTTGGTGGACTAAAGGTTGTGCAAATAATGTATCTACCATTTTGGTTAATTGGTCCATCCTTTCATTATGACCATTAAGTCTCTTTGTTTCGTTTCTATAATCATTTCTTATTATTAATAGGGTTTGTCATCGAGTCTCATACTCTTTTGTTAACTTGTTAAGTCTCTCTCTAAATGTTTTAGACTTTTTTTCGTTATCTTGTTAAGATTGTCTCTAACTGTTTTATACATCCCTTTTATTACTCTATCGATTTTTTTCTTAATTATTCTTGTCCCTTCTCAACGTTACCGAGATGGTGTCTTACCCTATTGACTCATCCCTATAGCAATTCACTTCGGCATATAGTTCTTCATTGTTTACCATCTTGGGTTTTTCCTTTCTCTTTGTACCCTCCACTTAATGTCACAATGTGTGGATTATTAATGTGGTTGTACAGATCAAAATCGATAATTAACTTTGTGAATTTGACAACAAAATTTTTATTGATTAAATTGTAAGGCACAGTGACAACATATAGAATGATGGTTGTACAATTCGCAGCTTATTGAATTTCTAGATTGTATGGATGTCAGTGTTCAATTGTATGGGTGAATCATGCACGAAATTGGTTAATGCATGTACGATGCAGAAGTATTGTTGAAAACAATTTGAATGTCAATTGTACAACAATTACAAAATAGGCCTACAAAGTATTGTATGACACTAATAATTAATTCCAACATATATGGGGGATACATATAGGAATAGTTATCATTTTAAACATCCATAAATTCGATTTAACATAATAGATTCCAATATCTAACGTATAGGAAATCAATTTAGAATAGATATTATAACATAACATCTTGATATATGCATATGTTATTAATATATATATTCCCTATTATCTTATCTAGAAGTAGAAGTACTGGTACAGAATTTGTTCTTTTCGACCAGGGTGGTTTCATCCAAGTTATCTAAATTTCTGTTACGTCATAGAGGGAGGGTAACCAATTCAAGTGCATCTGTATAGATTTTTAATTTGACAATGGAAAATTGGCTCTTATAGCAATCTAGTGGACAATCCCTGTTCATTATGAATTTGACAGAAGATTTCTACAATAAGAATATATTGAGTAAAGAATAATTGATAAAATGATGATTACAACAAGTCTCACGACAATGTATTTATATGCATTGATTGGTCACGAGGAGAAGAGGTATGTACCCCTTGATGTTTCATAAAGGTATTTATTATTTCTTTATATCATTATTATTATTATTACCATTACATTTATTTAATTATTAACATTATTTATTTATTGTATTATTATGCTTACTTAGTATTATTGTTATGTATTTTTATGTTTATTACATAGATCTTATTAAATTGGTTTCTTTCAAAGATGAGTTCTCTAAAAGATTCCAAAGTATACAAGATATTTATATTATTTTTGCAAAACTTACCAAATTACAACAAAAATGAGATGTTAATGAATACACGCATGAATTAGAAACACTTGCGACACAAGCGCCTAAGATGTTATCACAAGATCAAATACTCCATTTTATGTGTCTATATTAAAACTTGACATAAGGAACAAATGAGAATTGCACGTTACTACAACCATGACAAATGCTCGACATTAGGCGAAAATGATAGAATTAAAACTAATTAGGACATACCAAAATGCTGACAATGTTTATTCCAATAAAAAATCCGTACAAACCATAAATACCAAAAAATCATGATAGATTCTATCACATCAATGAAAGGGAAGAAAACTTCACGGAGTAAGCTAATTTTGTACCGAAAGGAACCTTTTGTTAGCGAGAAAGCTCACTCTGATAGTCTGGAGGGTAGCTTTTATGACTCTTTTAAGCTTGAAGGTCTTAGGTTGTGATTTCATTGTCATGGTTTCCAATGAGATTTTTTTGTTCTTTTCCTGCAACCTAGATCTTATGAACCTCCCTTAGATGGGGTGGAATATACTTTATAGTCTTATTGTATGCCCTCCTTCCAAGTAATAGTTTCTTCTCAATACACCCTATCTTCATTCTTATTTTGTTGGGTGCATGAGATTTGAGCTAATGATATTGTTGCCATTGCTTCATCATCAGTGTTAGGTGTTTTGATTTTAATCTTATTATGATGACTCATTTTACCTTGAATTCTTTTGTGATTTGTAGTAGGCAAGCTCGAACCTTTTTTTTTCCCGGGGAACAAAAATCATTATTGATATTTCTGAGAAAGAAATCAAATATACATTGGATTGTCCAGATAGGGCCGCAACGAGCTGAAAACAGGAAACTATTTCTATAATCAAACCTCAAATATAACTTTCAACTACATATTGCCTTCATCATGGTTTTACAACCAGAACTATAGGATCTACCGACTCTTCCAACCAAAGCATACAAATCAATGTATTGAACATTACATATTCCCAAAAACCTTAAAAGCAGAGAGAAACTAATACAGAGATGTCTTTGATTCTGATATGAGTGAGCCTCCTCTAAATTCCATAACCTTCAGTGTACACTCCTGCACATCCACGGCCTTTTTTTGACAGAGCATCAACTTTGGTATTGTATTCATAATAAATATTCTTAAAACTAATATCTCAAATGAGTCAAATATCTCCCAAGCATGTTGTATGATGTGAGACAATAAAAAAATACCAATGTTGCACCGACGAGCATTCACTAATTTTCATAAATTATGGGTTCTATCATTAACTCATCTTGCTCTATGCTCACTAAGTTAGCCCATATGTAATATCAATTTCCAAGAATGTGGAAACACAAATTGGCAAAAGAATAAAATGTGCACAAAACTAATCCTAGTGGCAAATTTACATCTAGTGATTCCAAGAAATTATGCAAAGTAAATGGAATCATTTCGTAAGATATCACAATGTATACTCCACAACAAAACATAGTAGAAGAAAAGAAGAACCAGACATATTGTTGAAATGGCTAATTTTAAGTTGAATAAAAATTTGTAAAAACATTTTTTTGCCAAAGGTTGTTAACAATGTTATTTAAGTTTTAACCAAATTGTCAACAAAAATTATAAAAGGGAAAACTCCAAAAATACATTTAGTGGGGAGGAAAACCAAGCACATTCTAAAGGAGAAGAGATGTCCCTGGATGATAGAGATAAGTGATGTATATTAGTTGGATATAGTGAAACATATTGAATACCTATGAATTGTTTGATCCTAAGAATAAGGAGATTGTTGTTAATTGAGATGTATTTGAGAGCTTACAAATCCAACAATGGAAAAGAGCAAGGGGAAAGCACTTTTTTTTTTCCTCGGAAAAAAGCGTAATTTTTATTCAGCAGGTGAAAAAATTACATTCTGTAGATGCTTAGAAGCATTCAGTTATCCAATTAAGGATCAAAAAACAGTCCAAACAAAAAAGGATTCTGTACACCAGTCCAGTATGATCAATGACCCATACATGTCATTATGTTCCAAAAAATAAGTACCCCATGATAGAAAGGAAAAAACTAAGATAATACTAATAAAAGTCTGTTGGCTCCCCGAGCCGCTTGAAACCTTCCCAGAAAAAAAACATTACAGTTTTGTAAACCAAAAATGTCGCCATAGAAAGATAGCATCCGAAGCATCTTCATAGATATTGAGAGAAAAAAAGTCAAAAAAAATTATATATGCTCCAGTTCCATTCAGAGCCCCTGTAATGCTATATCGTCAACAAAAGGTCTATGAAAGTATTCATATAGAGTTCCATCCCTGAACTCCTTCACTTTCCACAACCCCATTGCCATGTTCCGGCCAACCTTAGAAGCCTCGTCCGCCTCCGTGTTGTTCTCTCTATAAATATGTCTGCATGCAAAATGTGAAAAGGAAAGTTTTAGTTGCATAATGTCCTGTAGTATGTTGTCTAATCTAAGATCCCTGCAGTGTTGAGTGCCACTAGTCCAATTTGTGACATTCATTGAATCACCATACACAGTAATCTGTTGACAGCCCTTTTCCCTAGCAAAGATGAGAAGAAATTTCAGGCTCATAATTTCAGCATAATTGTTTCCTCCCTCCCCCAGCCCCCAGAAAAGGTGGTATGAGTGGGTTAATGTAAGATTTAGTATAGCCCCACCCCCGCAGTTGTGATCCAGAGCAGATCCATCATAAAAACCCCAAGGCATAAAGCACTTATTGAAATGTTGAATACATATAAATTGTTTTGATCCTAATCATAAGGAGATTCTTGTTAATCGAGATGTATTTAATAGCTTATAGATCCAACAATGTGTCACGTCCCCTTCCATCAATCTCACTCGGGGAAGGGAACATGACTAAAGTTCTAGGCGTTTCAAAGCTCAACCCCATTCATCAAATTCATACAAATAAAAACACATGTGTGCAGATGTATAATTCAAATTAACACAGCGGAAATAAAATCTATATCCACACACATTTCACATGCATTCATCATCATAATCATAACAGTCAATAATTAAATGCATTCCAGAATTAACACAAGAGAGTACTTATCTTGAAATGAAGTAGTCCCAAGCAACTGGCTATGTAACTGCAACGTTCCAGCCAGCCATAGGCCAACTGTGCTCATCAATCTCTCAACACAGCAGCCACCCCCAAGTCGGGCATGATTTCCACAAGGAAAAAGGGATCAACCACTAACACATAGCCAAGTAATACTTCACAAATCAGCCAAGCCAATCCACAGTTGGGTTTATCAGGCTGCTAAGGTAGTAGAAAGGAATGAATTGCTAAGCTAGTGAGCTCAACCACAGAGCCATTGCTAGCTTGGCACCCACAATACCTATACACTCAACACAAGGAAGTATTCCCTTCACTACTACACAGTCCCTCAGGCCATACCTTCCCTTCTAGTGCTCTTCAGGGTGTGCATAGAAAAGTAGCGAACAACCATATGATCTTCGGTGAGGTTACGCTCTTCACTAGGTTTATCAAGCAAATTATAATCCTCCTCTACTCCTGGTTTCTTACACGCAGTTCAATCCAAAACAGGGACGCACATAACAGCAAAACACAATTGTTGGGCATGAAGAAAAACGGTTTAACTGTGGGTTGCACTAAAACATGGTTGCCACGAGTATTCCAAAGTCGTGGGCACCCAAAAATGAGTTGTGAGAGGGAAAATTGACCACATGGAGCAAAAACGATTTTTCCATGGGTATTTGAGCATTCAAATGGCCAAAAGCAACAAGAGCAAAAGTAATGATGAAACAAGCATTTTGTTTTTCTTGTTTATAGTCATTAAGTATCAAGTCTAGTTTTTGAATTGCCCTAGTGACTATTTCCTAGAGAACATAATGGATCAGAATTTGTTCCCCTCTCTTCTTCCAAGCCAGATAATTTTTCATGTTCAGTTGTTGGGATTCCAACATCTTGAAGTTGTTGATGTGGTTGATGTTGGTCATATTTGTGTATCCCTCCTAAATCTTCATATAAATCCAATAAAAAATCTACTTATTACTCCAAATACCCAAAAGAGAAAATACTTAAACATGTCATTGATGGAGAAAAAATTAGATTATACAGGATCTTGCAATTTATAAGTTATAAAGAGTTTCAAAGTAGAATTCACAGTTTGGAAGATTTTAAAACAGAGGATTTACTTCATATGACTTCAAAAAAGACAACACAAATCACTTACAATTCTTATATCTTCATAAATTTGTGCTCGAACAAATTTATAACAAAAATTGTGGTGTACCTATTTGAATTTCCAATGCGCTAGATCAAATTGATTTCTGAAATCACTACACCCTATTCCTTTCTATAAACATCAACCAGACTTACTGCTACACCACCATACATCGTGTCTTCACAAGTCAGGAGTTGAACTATAATAAAATCTTAGCTATTGGAGCCGTTGCATGTCAACACATTGGCCACCTTTCTCACTGTTGTCTAGATCAATCTTCTTGATTTGTTCGCCAATGTTTAATACTCAGCCCAGCTTACCAATGTACCATCGTCTTTCAAATCAGTCACCAAGAAATGACTTAAAGGTCAGATCGGGCTTTTCCTACAACGACTAGACTTTGATTGATAGCCATTGGTCTATACACCATTGTCTGCCACCTAATTTCCCAAACTCTGATTCAATGGAATCTTTTCCCTTTTTTAATACCAAAATATATGAATTTGTTAAAATGCTTCAATGGCTTGTAGGATCAATTAATAAATCTTTTAGTACTAGATCCCATGAAAAGTTCAATTCATCTCATGTTTTCTCTGTTAAACAAATTGAATTTGCATTTTATCTTTGTATGTCTTCCTCTAAATGTTCCAACTTTGACTTGGCACAACTCTCTGTAAATGCACAAAGGCACAATCAATGTGGCTCTAATACCAAGTAAAACTAAAATATGGAGAATATGTAAAGAGACTGGCAGGAAAATAACTCCCGGATATTCAATTCATTCACCAAACATTGCATTTATACAAATATTTTACGAACTTTGGGATTCATATTCCAATGGTCCGTTGGAGTCTTCACAACTCTTTGTATTCTTCAGTTACAAACTACCCTAGGATTCTAACATTCCCCCCCTTAATCCGAAGGGGTGTTTGTAAGTCCGAGCATGGTTCTAAATCTTTCAAACTTTTCTCATCCAAGTGCTTTGGTGAAGATATCTGCATTTTGATCATTAGTGGAACAATGACATAAATGAATTGTTTTGGCCTCAACATGATGTCGAATCAGATGATACTTTGTGTTGATATGTTTGGTTAAATCATGGAATCTAGGATTTTTGGTCAACTTGATTGCAAAAGTGTTGTCAATCAAAAGTGGAGTGGAATCTTCTTGTTTCTCCTGCAAATCTTCAAGTATCTTCCTGAGCAACACAATCCCTTTGGTTGCTTTCTGCAATTGCTACATATTATGCCTCTGTTGTCAAATCTGTTGGAACTGATTGTTTGCGTGATCTCCAAGAGATAGTTGTTTATTCAAGACTCATCGTGTATCTAGAAGTGGACACTCTTATTTCTTTGTCACCATCGAAATCTAAATCAAAGTACCCAATAAGTTTGAAGTCATCCACCTTAGAATACTTGAGTCCAAAGTCTTGAGTCCCTTTCAAGTATCTTAGAACTCTCTTTGTTGCAGACCAATGTCCTTCACAAGGTTTGTGCATAAACCGTGAAAGAATGCTAACAACATAAGAAATATCTGGTCTGGTGTTAGTAAGGTAGATAAGGCTTCCTACAAGCTGTCGGTACTTGGTTGCATCCTCAAATTCTTTTCCTTCACTTGATGTGAGCTTTAGCTTTTGTTCCATTGGAGTTGAGAGCGGGTTGCAATCTGTCATACCAAATTTGTTCAATAGTTCTCCAATATACTTTTTCTGAGAAATGAAAATGTACTTAGGATGTTGAGTCACTTCAATTTCTAAGTAATAGTGAAGATGTCCCAAATCAGTCATTTCAAAGCCTTTCTTTAAGTCTTTCTTTATGGATGCTATATAACTTTCATTGTTCCCTGTCTCAAAAGATCATCCACATATACTACAAGAAACACAACAGATCTTCCAACTTTCTTTACAAATAGCGTTGCGTCATCAATATTGCAATGTTTGAAATTCAGCTTTAGAAGATACTCGATTAGCTTTTCATACCATGCTCGAGGTGCTTGTTTCAGGCCATACAAGGACTTGACGTGTTCTTGTCCCTTCATAACAAAACCTTCGGGTTGAGACATGAAGACATTTTCTTTCAAGTCTCCATTCAAGAATGAAGTCTTTACATCCATCTGATGAACTTTCCAACCATTTTGTGCAGCTAAGGAAAGTATAGTGTGGATGGTGCCCCATTTTGTTGTGGGAGAGAACATTTCTTCATAGTCAATTCTTTCTTTCTGTGCATAACCTTTTGCCACGAGCCTTGCTTTGTGTTTGTCAAGTGAGCCATCTAATTTGTATTTGTTCTTGTACACCCACTTGTTTCCAATTGGTTTGGTTCCGACTGGAGGACCGACCAGCTTCCAAGTTCCATTCTTTATGAGTGCATCATACTCATTATGCATGGCTTCTTTCCACTCATCATGAGTAGTAGCCTCTTCAAAGGAAGTTGGTTCAATGCTAGCAGAAAAATTCAATTCACAATCAAATGAGACATCCATGTCATCACCTAAGTTCTCTGCATTTCCTCCAACTCTAGTTGAGCTTCTTGTTCCTGTCTTTCCTTCTTCATTTGCACGAAAACTTTCAAGTGTCTTTGTAGCCCATTTCAAAATCTTCCTTGATGGTCCAGGTTGATCAGTTGGTGGTGCATTCTTCTCTTCTAGGTTCAATCTTCCAATCCTCTCGATTACATCATCCAGTTGAGTTTTTTGTTCAGTTGAAGTGGCAAGAACTTTGGGGTTGTTGGTGCTGCTTCAAATGGAAATTCCATGGATTGATCCAAGATAGGGATCCCCCCTTCAATATGTGGAATTTCATTATCACATTCATATTATGTCTTTAGATGAGCAAACCTCTCCAGACGATCAAGCTGTCTTTCAATAGACTTGTCATTTTTATTAGTTTCAAGAAAAATGACATCTTTGGAAATAACAAAATTTTTGTTTACCTTATCATTAAGACGATATGCCTTGGACGTTTCTGAGTACCCCAAGAAAATACATATTTTGCTTCTAGCACCAAGCTTGTTTCTTTGCTCCTTTGGTATTAAGGCATAGCAGGCGGAACCACAAATTATGAGATGCCTAACCGAAGGAAGGTGGCCAAACCACATTTCATGTGGAGTCTTATCTTCTAGAACATGAGGACTTCTATTTCTCAAATATGTTGCGTATAGGACTGCATTACCCCAAAACATTAGCTTCACATTCTTGAAAAACATCATTGATCGTGTTTTATTCATTAAGGTTCTATTCATCCTTTCTGCTACACCGTTTTGTTGGGGATTGTAGGGAACTATAGTTTGATGTGTAATTCCATGTTTGCAAAGATAGTATTCAAATGCCTTAGTGTTAGACACAATGCCGACTGAGAGGGGGGGGTGAATCAGTGAGCCTATACTTTATTCAATTTTAACTTCAATTACCAAATCTTATATCAGCATATCATATTCATCAATAAACTAACTATCAATCCACATGTCATTCATCAAATAAAACACATCATCATCAACACATTGCACAAGAGAGACACAATATAGTTGTAATGTTTTTGTATTTGATTCAACGGCTAACCGTGAGGCAATTCAGCACCAACTGAAGCAAAAGAGCACCAAGTCTTTATCTAGGACCCTGCCTAGTTCTTCTTAGATCCTACTAAGAAGTGGATACAAGACCCTGCTTGTATTTACAAGTACATTTCTGTACAAGACCCAGCTTGCCAATTATATGCACATATACATTACACTTGTCAACACTGTCTTGTCATCACTGTCACATCTTGTCCAGTCATCAACTCAGTCATGTCATCAACTGCAACACTTGTCTCTTCTCCATCTTCATACTGTCACCAACATTGATCATCATCAAGCCCAAATTCACATCATTCAGCACATCTTTTTTGTCCAAGAGTACATCATAATTCTGTAAAGCATATCAGTATTGTATCTAGAAGATCATCTTCAGCATCACATCTTCATTCAATCATTCATCAACATTATGTCTTCAAGGAGTACATCATCTATCTGTTCAGCACATCATTATTGTCCATGAAAACATCATTACCATTCTGTCCATTCTGGGCACTTCAATTATTTTGTCCATAAGATCATCATCAATCTGTCCTTTAGCAGCACATGTTTTCTATCATAATTTTGTAGAGTATGTTTGCATTATGTAGCCCCAGAAAACTTCATCAAATTGTCCACAACATTCAATGTTTCCACCAAGCATCACATCTTCATCTTAGCCAACCAAAAAAGGAGATAAACTGAAATTGATATACTGCTGCTCCTGTTGTAGCTACCGAACTGTCTTCATCAATCTGATTATCAATCTCAGTATCTTGCTCACCGAACCTGTCCTCTGTCCCAAAATCAGAGCTTCTCCCTTTCCGAATTCTTTCTCAGCATCTCCACAACATAGAGTTTTCCTGCTGCTGTACTGTCATAACTCAGTCACAAACCAGCTACACAGACACAGTTCAGTCCACCATAAAGACATCAAACGACTACCTCACTGATGCCCTAGACAAGTCAAAATTCATAAAAGAAAAAGATAAAAAGGATAAAACTTCTGCTCATCTGTAGGTGCTGCTACAGCCCTCGAAATTTTTCTTAAATCACCAAAATCAGAGCTAGACTGTCCTCCACGAACTCCACATTAAGGTATGAGGGCGTTAGCTCTTATTTATACTAGTTTTCCTTCAAAAAAATTGCTGAGCCGACCTGTTAAACATCAATTTTGCTAGTTGACCGACCTGTTTAAAAATAATTGTTTTATTTTTTATTTTAACCTCTGACTGAGCCAACTTGACTCTTTTATATGTGATTTTCTTTTTGTATTATTTTGTGAAGCCGACCTAGGGGTCACTTCATCTAATTTTATTTTATCTTAGATTGTCCATCCACATAAACATAAGCAAGAACTTCTTGTGATTCCAACTTGGTGAATGACCACGTTAGAAACTTAGGGCTTCCTCATTCTTTTTGTGAGCTTCTACATCATCATGTTTAAATTACTTCAGCATCAAAGGTTTCATCAAGCAATTATAAGGGCAAGGGCTCCATCATACATCAAGGGCTTCAATCATAACAACCAAAACTTCTCAAAATCCAAGAAACATGCCATCGAGCATGTCATCAAGTGTTATGTGTATGTCATGCCCTTATTCATGTTCATCAAGCTCTTTCATATCGTTGATGAACCATTCATCAAAGTCTTCAAGCGTATAGGCTTCTTTTTCAAGTGCGTGGTCTTCTCAAGCCATCCACATCATCTAATTACCTTTATTACCAAGTATGTGGATTTCATTGCTCATCAAAGCACAAATGACCACAAAATGGGTCATTTGGCTCATTAGGTGTTCCAATGGCTCCAATGCCCACATCCAATGTCCCTCTTGCCATGTCATCATCCTCCTTTGTCCATATCATCAATCTTTGACTTCCTTTGTCATTAATGGTTTGTCATCAATGACAACCGGTGCTCAACACTTAAATGTATATTCTTTACCATTATCAGATCTGAATGTACCAATACATACTTGTGCTTGATTTTCTATCAATGCATGAAACTTCTTGAAAGTTTGAAATGCTTCAGATTTTGTCTTCAACAAATACACCCAACACATTCTACTATAATCATCAACAAATGTCATAATGTACTTATTACCATTTGCAGAAGGAATAGGCATGGGGCCACGTAAGTCAAAATGAACCAGTTCTAACTTTCTACATGCTTTGAATTTAGAGTCTAGAAATGGTTGCTTACTATGTTTGCCTAGTATGCATGCATCACACTTCTTCATTTGCTTAGGAATGGTGGGCAAACCAAATACACCATTTTTTCTTAACAATCTAAGACTGTTATAATTAAGATGACTGAATCTAGCATGACATAATAAACTAGATGACGTATTACCTTCTTCAAGCTGAGAGATATAGGCAAAGTTCTGAACTCTTGCAAAAGAGCCTCTCAACTTGAATAGTTGTCCATCTTCATAACCAGACATGAGGACCTTGTTGTCAAAGGATTTTCTTATCTCCATAATCTCATTAAAACATGTGGATGGAATGGCCTTGATGTCGAATCTGCACCAAGGACAGCAAGCTTCTCTGCAACTCAGGAAGATAGAGAACATTCTTTAATATGAAATCAGGGAATCCACGCAACTTTAGCCTGATTGAGCCAATTCCCTGTGGTTTGAGGGTAGATTTATCTGCAAAGTATACTATGCCATTCGCAATGTCATTCAGTTCTACAAAGCAATCTTTTCTAAAAGTCATATGATATGTTGCACCGGTATCAAGCAGCCAACAATCTTTGTAAGGTGAAAGAGAAGTCATTTCATTAATTCCAAGATTACAATGTGCAACAAAACAATGAGCAAAATCAGGGGTTTTACCACCCTCTTGGTTTTTACTCTTAACTTCTTTATTCTTTCTACCTTTGATGGAGTTCCAAGATGCCCAGCATTGATCTGCTTCATGTTCATTCTTTCCACAGCGTGTGCACTTCACATCTGATCTTTTGCTAGAGTTGTTTCTTCCTCCTCTTCCTCTAAAATTTCTTCTTCCTCTGCCTTTTTTGCTGCTATCTCCCTTGAAAGGGTCTTTAGGCTTGTTCTTTGCTTTCTGAGCAAAGCAAAGATATTTTGCAGTACTTTCACTTGTCTTCTTTCCAAAAGCTCTCTCTATCTGCAATCTTTTCTACGAGAACTTCAAAGGTGAGGTCTTTGAACTTGTCGCTTGCTTGCAAGGATTCAAGGTAGTTTGAGTGAGTGGGATAAAGAGATTTTACAAATGCTGCAAGTGGAAGCTCTGGTTTCATTCCAGAGGCTTGAATCTTGTGCAAGATGGCTTTTATTTCATATGCGACCAACATGGGGTCATTATTTTTTACTTCAAGACTAAATAACTTCAACATTAATTGAATGACTTCCATTTCAGAATGTGAATCATACAGATCTTTTAGAATTTTTAAGGCTTCATAACATGTCTTCGCATGAAGAATATGTTGGTTCACCTCTTCACTGTCTGTGGCAGAAATCATGGCCAGTGCTTTCTTGTCTCTGGACTGCCAAATAGCAAGTTCTTTCTCTGGGGGCTTTGGTGCCGAACTGATGACGGTGCCTTGTCATTGATGGTGGTCTTTCCTTTGCAAATGTCGTCCCACAAGTCATTGTAGACATACACAGCCTTGAGCTTCCTCCACCATTCTGGAAATGTATCTTTGCCGGTGAGTGTAGCACCAACACCTGATGCTATGGAATGCATCTTGTACCTGCAACTTATACAATTCTTGAAAAATATAGGATGCATTCTTAAAAGCTGCTCCTTTGTTTACAGATTACAATATTTAATTTTGCAGTTGTCAAAATGATTTTGCAGCTCTATACAGATTCTTCCATACTCTTTTTAAAAATTAAGAGCAAGCTTTCTCTCAGAACTCTTTAAAAAAGAAAGAGATTACAATATTCTTCACTTCTCAAATAATTAATTCTCACCCTCACAAGGCGAATCTAATGACGCAGTCTGATTACAATGATGCCTTATACTTGAATCTTTGGCTTACAATATAAAAGTATGATTCCAATATTAGTCTCAACCCCTTAAAAATTGTAAAATTGTATTTACCTCCATGCAAAGAATAGCAATAGTTTATTAGGGTTTCACTTCAATTTCACTAAACAGATATTATACTTGGTCTCAGCCAGATTTCTGACCGCAGCTCTTCATGCTTGGATGCAATCTTCAACCCTATTCCAATGCATTCAATATACAGTTCTAGTCTCGGTCTCCAGGCACTAGAACAAGGGTGACGATATCCAACACTTGAGCAACTTCTACGCAGAAACCTTCAACGCAGCTTCCGAACAACAACAATTTGATGTGGAGATTCACGCTCTTCAACGCGGTCTCAGTCTTCACTTAGCATGTAGGAGGTCGCAGCTCTCAATGGTTGCAAAGGAGGAGAGCTGGCAGCTTCATGGTAAAGTCTCCAACACACAAAGGAGAGAGGTCTTCACACTATTGCTTCCCTTCAATCTCCACACGCAGGCATAGATAACAAAGATGGTGCGGCCTTTCACACATAACTCAACGTAGGTCACAAAAACATGGACGTGTCTCTCCTTAGCACCTCGAGCTCGCAGCAACCATTCAACCGATAGCAGAGGTTTAATCTCTCCTCGGACGTCGATGTCGAAGTCTTCACATCGTGTGGGTCGCAGACTTCACAAACTCGATGTCTTCACGCTCGTGGTTGAAGTGGAGATATACCATATACGCTCACAATGGACTCAGCATAGTACACAGTAGTTTGATCTCCAACGATCTTCACACATCGATTAGGGTTTGCAGCACTGAGCAGAAGCTCCAAGCACACATAAAAGTGAACGCAGCCTTCAAAGTATGCAATATCACACACAATTTTGAAGAGAATGATACGCAGCAGCAGTTTACGGGCTAGTAATGCTTCTCCACAGTTTTGATACGAGCTGCAGCTACAAAAATATTTACCCAAGCTTTCACAAGAGAAAGGGAGGTCGTGGTTCATCAACACAGGAGGGAAGAGAAACGGTCAACTGCAGGAGGCAGTCACGCAACACTGAGAATGGCAGAGTAGCACAAATATCAGAAAGGGCACAGAGGGCAGAACACAGAGCTAAAATTGGCAAACTGACCAGCGCAGCAATAGCAGGGCAGGTCTGGGCTCTGAGGAAGGACGCAGTGCCAAAATTGGCAATCTGACCAGTGCAGGAGTTATGGCAGAGCAGGTCTGAGCTCTGATACCACATGACAGGAAAATAACTCCCAGATATTCAATTCATTCACCAAACATTGCATTTATACAAATATTTTATGACCTTTGGGATTCATATTCCAATGGTCCCTTGGAGTCCTCACAACTCTTTGTATTCTTCAGTTACAAACTACCCTAGGATTCTAACAGAGACAAACAAGACAAAAAGTCTATGTATTATAACATCGTGCTTAGAAATGGCATACAAGTATGCTGTAAATTGTTATGCAAGTTTAGGAACTGCTCACCTGATCTCATTAATAACATTAACCTAAAATGTTGTCCATTATGTATGGCATACAAGAGTATCTTAAATATATTAAGAGTCTTGTAAATATATTATGCAAGTTCTAGGAACCACACACCTAATTTCATTGATAAAATTAAATCAAAATGTCATTTATTACATTATTTATTTTTTACTTTGTTACGATATTACTCCGACTCTTTAAAATAAACATTATAATGTCTAACAAAATGCCGACTGCATTTTTCTTGGTCCATGTTGAAATAAAATATGACTAAGATTTTATGATTTCCAAATCAAACTCATTGGGTTTTAGGGAATAAGTTTCACTCTTCAAGAATTTCAAGTTTCTCTGCTACCACTGTCATCTACTTTACTTAATGGAGGGAAAAATGAGAATAAACTAATATCGAAACAATCCTTGCAGCTTTATGTAATTAAAGTCAAATAAAAGAGAAGATATCCATTCAAGTATCAAGTGCAATGCAGATGAATAACTGAAAAATTGAAGTTCTAAAAATGTACATTGAAACATAGTGTTTCCGGTCTATTATGCACAAAGTGCATTAAATCCCTCCTGCTGGACATGATATCTGTCCAGGAAAAAGCAATTTAATGCATGCTGTGCAGGATACATATACACTTTGTTTGATATTCCAATCCATGGATCCTAAAAGGGGATGGGAACCAGGTTGGGGATCCACATACCAGAGCAGATAATTAACATCAATTCCTACAGCTTTTCTAGTAAGAGAAAGGCTCTAAAAGAACTTGGATGCAATGAATTTTCATTTGCTATAGAAAAAAGATCCTCCTTAAAATTTAAATGCCATATAAACTCCTACTAATTTTTATCATGTTTTGGAAGCTAAGAAAAGGTTCGATGTGAAATTCCTCATATTCCAGAAAACCATGTGTTCCTTTGTTTCAAAAGTAATCCACTGAGCTGAAGGGGACAACATATCAAAACTAATGTCATAAGAATTCATAAATCTTTGGAAACAAATCACAATAAAAGGAAAGAACTTCATTATCAGAAGCAATTACAGATAATAAGAGCCCTGATTGTAAAGTCACATTAATGTAGATTGACATTTTGTTATGAATAGGAACTTTCTTGGATACATTCATTTATTAATAAGAAGCCACAGAACTCTTCATACTTTAGTTGGCTGCCATGGTTCATAGCGTGTCCAGCCTCTTTGGCTGGGATTTAATGCATGGCCCTTCGAGTGGTAAGTAAATTCCTCCCCCTCTCCACTTAAATTTGGCCGGTGCTCTGCTCCATATCTCTTGGGTTTGAGCATTTGTAGCTGCAGCATGAGAAACAGAGCTATAAGACAAACATGAACAATTCTACTTGCTAGTGATGACATTCAGTTCATCCATTTGCATCTTTAGTTCATAATGGGTTCCAATAATATATAGAAATCACTATAAAGCTCTCAATGCTAGATTTAACTTTGCTATCATAAAATTAATAATCCAGTTTGATACCAAAGCTTTTGCAGCAATTTGCAGCCAGTACAATGTTTTTAGCAAAGCCAGGAATTTCAATTTTCACATCTGCTATATGGGTGTATATTATTTAGTTAACTCTTATTGCTATTTGTAGGAATTTTAAGTTGCACCTTAAATTTCCAATCTGCTATATGGATGTATATTTAGCTACACATCTCTTATAGTTATTAGTAATTACTATTTGTAGAAATTTAGTCGGAAACTAATCTTTCACAACAGAAATGAATGCATACAAAACCATTTAAACTTTTCCAAGCACAGCTACACAAGAATGTTTCAGCCACCCTCTTTAGCCAACTTCCCAGACTTCTTGTTTTAGCCATATACAATCAAATTTAATTTTTGTATTCCTTTAGTTGATAGAGGTTGGTTCAAAACGTGTACCTTATTTATCTGGATTACAGAATACTATTCAATTCTTGCACAAGAAATGACATGTTGAGTATAGTGTCTATAACCTTTACATTGTTATCACTCACACTCATCCACCAAAAACGTAATCTCAAAGAATATTGTTGATGTATTCTAAATAAAATCAGTGCTATCTAATATTAACAAAGCAAAGTGAAAAGATCCACTAAATGCCCTCTAAGTTTAAGGATTGACGTTACACATACACATATGCACAGAAAAAAATACTTGTAGAGAACAAGAGAGCGATATTTGAGATTATCCAGCAATAATATCTCTCATGAGAGAGACAATAGCCCATAAAACCACCTATTATTGTGTTAAGACAACCTAACTAATACTAAGAGGTTTATGTAAGGATGGTTTAAGGGTACACCTATGGGGCTTCCAATATACCCAAAGGTAAGTGGAAGATCAAATTCGTAGAAATATTCTGTCTAATGCAGTACTACTCGCTAGGTACCAACAACGTTGTACAAGAGTGTCCAACTAGGTGATTCCACTTGTATCCCTACATGTATGCTTCCAAAAATAGTTTATCCACTGAATGATGGATCTTTATATTTAAAGACGTTGAAACGTGTCTCTAGCCTAAAAGATGCCCCCTAGAAGAGGCCCATGAGCATTGCTCTCTCTGTCTGGAATTATCAATGAAAAGGTTATATTCTTCAGGTTCGGTGTCTCTGTCTTTTCTCTTTACTTTTCTGCAATTTATACATCTTTTGCTCATAATTCATTGTTTTTGTTGGTTAAGTACAGTACAAAGGGTATCAAAGTTCTTTCATTTGTGAGCATGTACCTGAATTTTAGCAATTTTTTTCCAAGTGACCATAGCTCCAATACATTCACAATACTTGACAAAACAATGCATAGCCTTCTAGCTCTATAGATATTTTCTCACTAGAAAAACCCTAACTACTTGTGGTCCCATCATTAATGAGTGCTAACCAACTAGTGGGATTTATTTAGGAAAGGCAACCCTTTGACAAATAACTATCCAATAACTACCTAATGGACCTTATTCAAAGAAAATGGCCTCATACACTAATTGATTAACTCATAAGTACCCCAAAGTAGGGAGTTTAGGGTACTGCCCTCACAGCAAACAAGGTCCCCAAACCTTTGAACCATAAAAGACTATGGGTCGAATAGTGGAGTCCATGAGAAACATCTTGGACAAGAAGTCATAGAAATTGTATTGAAGACACTGTGGCTCAAGCATGGCTAAGAGAACCGGTAGCCCTTGTTGACATGGAGAACCAGTATCCCTTGTTGACATGGGCTACTAGTTATGCCTTAAATTGAAACAAACCCGTGAATCCTGTACACCCACTTATGTGTAGGAACAGATGATGTCAATTTCCTCACCTCTAAAGAAGTAATGATGATCTAAGACGGCCTTATTCAACTCGTTGAAGATCATAATCTAGATTTTACTTAGGCTATTCATTAACCATGGAAATAAAGATCCAACACCTATTGAAGTCTCTGCAAACCCTCCAGAGATGAGGCGAAGAGGATCACATCATCAACAAGAAGGAGAATAAATATGAGAGCCCCATATAGGAGGCACCCCTCATCGCCTCAAATGTGCACAATTAAAGTCTCCTCTTTAAGATGAAGAGGCATTTCTTGTGGTGAAAAAGGCAACAATAAGAATTCCTAAGACCAAGGTAGGAAAGTTCACATGAGTAAAGGCATAACAGGGATCACCATGGAGGACCTTACAATACTCATCGTACCACTAATTCATAGGGAAAGAATTGGGCTTGGGAGAAGGGGAGCGGAATCAAGTGAGGTGTGAATAAGTTTTAAGCATTGCCTCCCAAATGTCGAGGAAAGATAAGCATATTTGATGGAGACCGACACCAATGACAAAAACTAGGAATGGTGGGGAAGAGAATCAATAACATTTCCTTGGGACAACTTTTATTTAAAAGAAAATGATGACCTAGGAAGCCCTTTATACACCCCATTTTTAAAACCACTAATTTAAAGTATAGAGGTTCCAATTAAAACCAAAACCATGTCAAGTAAAGACAACACCCCAACAAAGTTACTCTTCTTTGACACCATCATTAAACCCACTATTCTTTTCGGAGCTAAAGTCTGGGGACATACTTTGACTACAACAAATTGGTCCAACGTATGATCAAAATTTAGTGTATCATGCTCCAAAATATGGCAAGCAAACAATTTGGGAGATCATTGTCCAACCAAAGTCTCGAGCTCATCCTTTACACTCGGACAACATTTTTAAATTAGTTTTTTTTTCTATACAATATTTGCACCATAAGAATTCCACTTCTGGACACCACAAATACCCGTATCTCTCTCTTTACTCCTCTACGAGGATTTCATTCATAGGCCTCTCTAGGCATAAAATGTTGGTTCTTTGAGGCAACCTCTCTGCTCCAGTCTATTAGCAAATTTTTGGAGTGCCCCGTTCCTTTGAACGGCTCCTTGGATACCCACAATCATCTGCTTCCCACAAAAGGGGAGATCGGTAGGGAAATCAAGGAAGACATCTATCAAACATACATCTAGAGCATTCAGGTCTCCCCCACTCAAACTCTTGGTCCCACAATGGACTTTTATTATAAGGACTTTCAGCAATAGGATGGCCCACTATCCATCTTGACAACATTCGACGTTATTGGGTTTCACGGCCCTGAGATCCCATCAAGTTTGCAGGGTTGCTCACAAACCTTATGGGTCAAGACAAGCCACCACATTCAACGATTTATGCAGATTGACCAGTTATCCCATATCCAGGAGGTTGAATCTAACGAACAACTTATCTTCATGTATCCCAGATACCAAGAGATATGGTGGAGGTTTCGTCGTTTGTTCCAACACTCAAGTGGTTCCCTTGTGACATTCTTTCACTAGCCTAATCAAAGATGCCTAGCCTTACATATCTAAGATACAACAATACACATGCAAGAGAAATTGAGGGACCTTTCCACGCCAAGTTCTATAAGGATCATTACCACTTTCTTTTATCCTATCTATGTTCAAAGTACCAAGCACCAATCTGACTCCCACATTTATAATTCTAATTGGCAATCTCCTTCACTAAAAGCTATTTTTTTGTCAAGGTGAGATAATACCATATATTTTTTATGTGCTTCCCTTGCCCATCCAGAATCTTTTGTTGAACATTTCCTTTGCCACTAACTTCATAACTACTATCATCAAGTATGGTTAATATCTCTCCCTTGTAAGTCTAATTTACCAATAGATGCCTACAATTTGTAGTGTGTTTTGTGGATCCAAAATCCAAACAACAAAATTCCTCAAACATCCTACTCCTTTATTTGTGTGGTGACAACCAAAGGATATTTTTCCTCTTCCATACTACACCCACCAAAAAAGTTAAAGCTTTGTTTCTTATTTTATTCTTTGGATTTTGACAACTATATTTAGCCAAATATCCTACTATTACACAAATATAACACATCTTCAATTCTTCGTGATCATAACAATGTGCATGAGTAGCAAATTTACCTCTTCTTTGTTATAGATTTCTTCTTTGTTCTTTTGGCTTTCTCTACTTGACAAATTGCCTTGAATGCTTTCATCTCCCCTTGGTCACAAAGCTCTTTCAGATTCACCTCCATCCTCGCATTGCTCACATTCCTCTTATGACACTAGTTCTATCAACTCTTCGAACCACATTGTCTCAACACCTCCTATCAAGTTCAATGAGGTTTTGAGATGCTTACAAGACATCAGCAATGATTCTAGGGTCAATGTTACCAATTCCTTATCATGAATTGTTGTTCCCATTGCATATAACTCATCACTCAAACCTTTGATTTTTTAAATAAGATCTCCAATCTTGCCACCTTCCATTTTAGCAATATACAACATAAGTACCCTAGACTCATTTGTAGTTTCATAAACATTTCTTAATTTCTCCCAAGTTGTCTTAGCTTCCTTAACATCTTTAAGATGTTTTAACTTTCAAAACATTTTCTTCCACAAATTAAAAACAATTACACAAACAAGAATTTTGATTACTCACAAACTTTAGAGAACACTGGCCAACCTATAATATGTACTATATCATATCCATCCTTGCAAAAGCAAAGATTTCTATCGTTCTAAAGGGGCCCGAACTTCAAGGTTGGATGCCTTACTCATTAAGATTGACCTTAAGAAACCCCATCAACGAATCAAGTGGCCTTTCAGCTTGGCTATGCTTCAAGACCAAGGATTTGAGCCACCTTTTCGCACCTGTATTAAAACCGCCTTTGCAGATACCTCTGCATGCCTCTCTATTAATACTTGTAGATCAGAGGAACTTGGGTTGTCCATATCCAATAGACAAGGATGACCCTTGGCTCCAACCCTTTATGTCATTGTCACTGAGGTGCTAGAGTATTTGCTCAATTCCAAAATGAGTGTTGGTCACATTCATGTGATTTCTAACCATCTCATCCACTTGTGTGTTCCAATCAACCCTTTTCTTATTTGTGTGATTCTAGTGTTGTGCCACACTTTGCGGGGCACCCCTACAGACCTATTTTTGCTAAATTCCCAAAGATTGGGAGTCCATCTTTGTTGCTCTTGGGCTCTCGATATGATGTGAATGTGGTTCTACTTGATGTATGATTAGAGGAGGATATATTAATTTGCTATATGCCATGCCATGATGATAATGATGATGTGTATCTTATAAAATTCGAACAAGAATGCTTTGCAATTGTTTGATGAGTATAGCTAGCAATATCAACCCTTGGGTTGACGAGGGTGAAAGATATGTGGTTTGTTTATTAGTCAAGTCACCAAGGTAACCCTTGGTATTTTTAAGAGATTTTACCCCCTCCTTTGGGTCCACCTATGGCTTATCATCCATTCTCCATATCTCCCTTCATATTTGATCTACAACCTTTGGCTAAAGTTTGATAGATGGATTCTATACCTTTCCCCTCTATGTTTTCTTCACCAAGAAGACCTCCAAATTTTCCATGGTGTCTCCAGATGATCATTTGTAGCAATGAATGTTGGATGATTGTGGTCATTTTTCTTTCACAGTACAAGGCTCTCTCATACAGTAGGATTTGTAAAGTGAGCAATGCTCTTCCCAATGTCTTATCTAAGTTACCCCATGCTAAGTCAAATAAGGTGGCAGTTGGAAGGGTAGGTACTCCTTGAATTAAGAGGTTAAGCTTACTTGTTGTAAAAGGCATTACTATGGCAACTTCTTCGGGGATATGGACGCTTGCTGGTAGCGGAGCTAAGGTCATGGCATTGACTAGGGACCAAAAGGATATCTAAGACGATTACTAGCATTTTTGCATCTGTCCACATGAACACCCTTTGTTATTGGTCCATCAAGGACACATGACATAGATATGCATCATTTATTTCTTATATTGGGAGTTGACAACCATATTATTTTTCTTCAGTGCCAATCTTCAATGCTTCTGAGTGATCAAATGGATGATTAATGATATGCTATAACTTGAGTTATACTTGGTATATTTCTATTCCGAGGACATTTTTGGATACCATTTGGCCCTTTATCTAGACATGTGCTATCAGATTGATTGCTACTACCACAGATCAGTCAGTTTGAAAAAGGTGGTGGGGTTTCGTTAGTAATAGGATGAATGTTATACATATTTTTCATGGACATACTTTTTGGGTCAAAACTCAGTGTTTTTCTGATTTGAGAAATGTTTTGGATTCCTCTCGAAGAGTACTTTCACCCCATCTATTTGCATGTCAGAACACCCTCACCAATTGGACAAGATCTGGACCAAAAGTTACAATTTGTTAGTGGACAACTTGTAGATTTTCTTGAATGTGCATGGGAAGCTTGCATTTGATATTGTAATAGCATTTTGGACTTTTGGTGGTTATTTTGAGCCCTACTAGACATATCCAGCACCAGATGGTCAACGTTTGCCTCCTACATAGGTTTTCCAAGCACATGGTTAAAACAGGCTTATATTTAGCTCATTTTTGTAATTAATTAAATATGGTTTGGACTATGGTTTTATCTAAAAATTCATAAGTCTGGCCTAGTTAATCAAAAAAGTGCATAAGAGGTTCTAATTTTACTTTGAGATTTGCACTTTTTAATTATTTGGAAAATTTATTAATTTTTCCCAAGTAATTTTAAATAAAAATTACATGGCACATATGTGATGGCAAAAATATACTATTTTATATCAATACCACACAAGGAGAAATTAAATCAAGGGCTGAGATTAAAAAGTCAACGGAAGATTAAGTCCCACCCGTTGATTAAAATTTAAAGCACGTGGATCAAGAGCATTTTGAGGAAAAACTTGGTAAAAGGGGCAAAAAGAATACAACCCATAGTATTTGAAAAACGTTTTGGTCTTTTGCCCATGGTATTTGTCTTTTCCCCATGGTATTTGGCAATGACCCATAGTATTGGGAATTTTTTTTAATGTTTTCTCCTCATTGATTGAATGTTCCATCAAATATTTTAATATTTTTGTAATTTGAAAATAGATCTATGCCCTTGAGAGCTAGATCTTCTTAGGATCATCCAAATGGGAAATTAATTTTTATTGTAACCACTTTTGACTCTTAACAACCCTAAGGTGCCATCCTTGTGCTATAAAAAAGGAGGTGTTAGCCTTAGCAAATGATTTTTTGGGAATAAACACTTGTTATCTTCTTAGCTAGTAGCTAGTGCTTTAGGAGAAAAATTTTGGTCTTACTTGCATATGTGTCAAGCTGTTAATGCGGGTAATGTAAGCTTCCATGGAGGTAATATTGTTTTAATGTTATTTAATTAATTAATATCATGTTAGTAGGAATGTGATTGATGGTTTCCTCCTCCTTTTCACTAATATTGTTTGATGTTGATTAAGTAATTGGTCTTCCTAACCCTTGTTGCTTTAGTTTCATTTTTTAGCTAGCATTTTCAAGTTTGGTGAGATTTGCAGATCTTAAAGGATGACTACATGGAAGCCACACACTTGCATTGATGGTATTCCTCCTCCACTTGGTGGGTGCTCAACCACTTTACAAAGCCTCTTCAACTTTCTTGATTCCATTTGCCCCAATTTTCTTCTACCATGGCACTGGTCTACGAAACTAATTTGATGGTATGATCTTCCCAAATTTTTCTTCCACATAAAAATTTTCTAAATTTTCTTTCTACTTCTTTAAATGCTTGGAATAATCATAAGAAAATATCTTTTTTTAAGAATCAAATTTTTTCTAGGATAAAAATTTAAATTTTACATATTGAAACCCTAGATTTATTTTCCTCGGATAGATAGAGAAGATCTTTACATAAAATTTTCCAAGTATATTTTTTGTTTAATGGCATTTTATTGAAGATCATAAGCCATTCATAAGTGTGCTAGTTTTCATCAAATTTTCGTTTAATATAATTAATTGCTCTTGTACAAGATAACTATCTTGTATGCTCACTATGAACAGTTTGTTTCACAATGAAAATTTAAACCAAATTTTCATTTTTGAATCTCTGAAACCCCAAAGCTCTTATGGATTTGATCTTAAAACTTTGTTTTTTGAGCCATATGTGACAAATCGACATTCCTTGGTTACACATTATAAAAAAAATTGAGCATTTCAAAAGACAAGTTATAAATCATAGCAGCGATTAGGCCCAAAACAATTTACTCGGACTTTCAAGCAAGCTCAACACTTTGGCATATTTGCTTCCCAAAGATAAAATCGGTTTGATTAGAAGATTCGCTTCTACCTCACAAAGAATCGTGTCATAAATCTTTTAATCATTGGTAAACTTAGGTCAAGACTAAGGGAAGGCTCTTAAACTCAAATGACCCACTTCCAAGCCTAACAACTTGCATAAATTACTATATTTTGGATCCTAAAATGTGAAATCGACTCCCCTCAAAATTCATCTTTTGATGTGCAGAATAATCGTAGAATTCGAATTCTAAACAAAGTTTGATTGTGGCCCTCTCCTAGATCGATTCGACTCCTCCTCAAGATCTAGTTCATATTAAAATTAAAATTTATTATAATCATTTAAATGCTCAAGATATCGCCACCATAAACCAAGGGAGCTACTAGACCCCAAACGTTCCATTAGACGTCAACTATTTGCTTATGAATCGACATTTCTTACGAAGGTCATTTAAATTTCGTTGCATATATTGAATTTTATGGTTGTAAAGGTTTGATCTAAATCGAGTTTTATTCAATACTTTGTGATCACTAATATTTCTCATTTATTTATTTGAAGAACAAGATTTATAAACTATCAAATTCTTTCAACTTTATCTCAACAACTATTAAAAAAAAGTTGACGTTTCGAATATTTGAAGCATGTTTGACTCGTTTGAATTTTGAAAAATATCACATGCCCTCTAATTCACAAATTACAAGGATTTCATAAATCCCAATGCACTTCCTCAAAAGAGAACACCCTCTAGGGTTTGTGGATAAAACCCTAGGGAGAAATTTTAGGGTGGACCAAAAATGCTAAATCACAACTAATTTTGGATTTTTGAATTTATTTATATTTTTAAGGCTTTTTTCAGTTGTAAAATATTTCTATGCATAAAATAAATAAAAAACGTGTAAAATTTGATAAAAAGAGGATTGACAGATAGGGTAATAGATTCTTGTCTCAAGCCCTATGGCTATGAGAGATTGAGGATAACGTCCCTCCTCTTGAGATGGTATTTAATACTTGCAACTAAGGCTAAGCTAGCAACCTCAAGGATTAAGTAGCGAAACCCTACTTAGGGCGAATAGAGAAGTCCAAGGTCTCCTCAAGCAAGTCGATAAAATGCTAGCAAACAAACCCTAACTCAATCTAAGGCACTTCAAGAGCAACATTAAAGTAGAATTAGGATATGAACTTACCAACAATAATCAAGAATGAGCAAGATAGAGCGTCTTAGGTCACCCTTGAGCATGAGTTATTACAACTATTCTTAGCATCAACTTGTCATGTGCAAAACCAAACCTTGGAACATCATCCGTTCAACCTTCAAGCAAAACAAACATCTAAGAGAGAGGTGTGCCTAGCTTCAAATGCCCCAATAAACTAGTAGGAAAAGAAAAGAATACATAATTTGAACCCTTGTCCATGATTTACAAATGAGGTGAGGTTGTCTTATTTATATGAGACAACCCTCAACCTTTTACAAATTTGAACCTACAAAGTTAATGACAAATTATAAAAATTGAAGTTAGTGCACCCACAAACTTGGGGACTATACCATACAATGACATAAAATAAGAATAAAAATGTGCAATTAGGCTCCACCAAGTGCAAAGTGAGCCAAAAGGAGGGCATCATGCCCCAACTAACCCCAACAGATGTTTGTCCCCAATGTTTTAAAACTCAAAACGAAGAGTTGAACCGGTCGAGAGTCAACTCAGACGGGAACCTGAACCGGCAATGAACCGCAACAGTTTGATTTCAATGACTCAGACTATTCAAAAATACATGAAATTTTACAACTTTAAAAAAAATATGTATTTAACATTCCAAGCTATGATTTCAAACAATTAAGGGTGAATATACCAAAATGGCACCAAGTGCAATACATATCTAAAGTTCTGAACCAAAATGAAAATACATAATCATCAAAATCATTGCCTATATTGGGATCCTATTCATCAAAAGCACCATGTTCCCCCCTCCTCTAGGCTCTAGCCCTTGCCTTTACCTCAAGTCTCGAAGTTGATCCTCCAAGAACATTGGTCAACACCCTACAATTTTGATGAAATTTCCTAATCCAAGCATTTAAAATAAGGTAGAAAAAGCTTCCCATGCTTAATAAGTGATTTTTCTTTACTGAAGGGTACATTTTTATTAAGGTCGTGACAAACGAGATCAATCAACCTCAACAATCAGGCATCAGCACCACCAACATCAAGGTACATAGAGAGTTTGATGTGCTTGATTAAATTCCAATCCCTTACCCTCATACATGATAGAATCCAATGGAAACATTGTATTCCTTAAATCCTGAAAACTATTAAGTTTGTTGAATTATAAATGGGATCTAACATTCTACTTTTTGCATATGAAGTTCGATTAGGTTGGATCCACTCTCAAATATCCTGAAACAATTAATGGTAATGTTAAAAATTTAAGTAAAAGGAAGGAGAATGAAAGATAAAGAGTGTCACTTTTACTTTAAGACTTTAACATTACCATTTAATATTACTCACTTCAATTTCATTGTGGCGGGAGTTGTACAAAGACCAAACCGGTTGGTTTTTGATGAAATCGGGTGGTTCAAGCCAGTTCGATACCGAACTGGTCGAGTCAACGGTTCGATACCAAACCAGCCTTCAGGCCGAGTTTTCTACCGACTCAATGCTGGTGAAAGTTAGACCGATCAGCTCAATCGGTTTCGGTTCCAATTTGACTAGTTTTTAAAACACTGCATGTCCCACAACGCCCTCCTTTTTAACAATGTAGGCTTCTTCTTTAATTAATGACGTTATGGTTCTGGAGACCAAGAGGAGGGGTTTTCCATCAAAACAATAGGTCCAAGTGGGGAAAATGAGGTGTTCTAAAACAAGTATGACAACCCTTAAATGCGCAATCACCTCTATAAAGCAAAATGTGAGTGTGTCCATGTGTCCTAATGGACCCTGTTATCAACTGATTTGTACAAATAGTTGAAACCTTATTGAGCCGCCAGTGTTGGAACACATCAGTGTTCACTTCCAGAGTATCTGGGTTTCAGAGATTTGGGTCTAGCTAGTTTTGGCTAGCCAGTTTTGTTTTTGAGTCGACATGACCATGGCCCCATGGGGGTTTGTATCAAAGTGTGCTAGTAGGATCTGAGTGGCTCGGTTCCCCATGACTGGATTAAACAACTAAGGTATTCCAGGGAGTTTTTTCACCGTCAGATTATACTTTGCTTCAGGCGAAATATAATCTCTTGGTTTTTCTCCCGCTTCCTCCAAAGCTGGAATGCCCGATTTTGGAAATTTGGCCGTGGGGAGTTATTAGGGTCCAACTATAATATATGAACCTACTGGACACTATTAGAATAGGTTCTGGTCATGTCCTAGGTCTCTAGGACCCCCAGAAAAAATTTCGAAAAATTTTTACCGGACGCGTCGAAATTGGGGTTTTTTTTTAATTTTTTAATTATTTTTTAAATTTTAATTAAATTTCTCTATAGTTTAAATAGAGAAATTTGAGTCTGTAATATGTCAGTCATCCGGGGTCCGTTTTCAGTGTTTGATGGCTCGTTTCATAAGCCAAAAATCACACATGACCCATGGAGCAGCTAAACCCAACTTTCGGATGTCAATTCCGCCCCGTAATTAATATTTTCTCTGAAAAGTCATTTACAGAGAAATTATTAATTAAAATAATAAAATTGATTATTTTGGAGATAATCCAAATCTCTCCAAAATTAATCAATTTGATTAAAATAAAAGGCTAAATGACATGGCGATGAGCATTTAGGAAGATTCCAATCAACTCCAAGCCCACCCAGTCATCCATCCAGTCACCAGCAAAGAATCTTCTTGAGCAAATTCGTCCTCTTCCATGCAAAAATCGATTTTGTGATGTGGCAATAATTGAGTGGGTTGTTGGATGGCATTAAAGCCAATGGTGGGCGCCTCCTTTAAACTAGCAATCAATCCAAGCTTGGTTCTCTTCATAACTCGAGTCTACACCTACCTTTTCCCACGTGTCTCCCTCACAACCAACTCGCAATCCCTTGAATCCTCACGTCAAACCCATAGATCCTCACGTCAATCTCCTTGAGCTCGTGTTAGACCCTTGTTGGAGCTTAGGCATTGGTTAAATGAAGTAACACGTGGGCTTGGCTCTCACATAAACTCGAGTTAGTGCCTACCACTCCCTAGCTCGCCCTCCACATAAGCTCACGCCTTTGCTATCCTAGCTCGCCTTTCCTTGTTGTAGTTTGTCCATTGGTTAATGCCCTCACCTCACACCTACCTCAAGTCGAGTTTTGCCACCTAGTGCCATTCACACCTACCTCAAACTCGACTCCATTGCTCCAAGCCTTTGATTGATTGGAATTCGACCTCATGCTCACCACCAATTCGACCTAGGGTTTTGGCACTTAGATTTAGTATAAAGAGAGGCCCTTTGGGGTTATTATCTCATGGAATTTTGATGTAAAGTTACTCTGCCATTTTGTCATTGCAAAGCCATTGGCTTAAGGAAATAAAGCGACTTTGGAGGTCTATGTGTTGTCAAATGCTTGTCATGGAAATGTCTTCATAATCTCAAGGTGAATTTGTTCTTGTTTTTTGCTTATAATCTCATGTTTTGATCCATAATTTGCTTAGAAGGCTTTTTTGAGCCCATAGGATGGGCATTTGAATACAATTTGTCCATTTATGTTTGGTTTAAGTGTGATTTAGAAGGAGTAGACTGTAGTTGAAAATACTTATACTATTCTAATCCCACTTTTATTATGCATACTATTATGATCAAGATGTGTTTATGAGTGATCACTTGTACAGATCCAATAGGTTTTGGAGAGAGATTTGAGCTAGGTTGCATCTTTCATCTCTTCAAAAGGCCTACATTTTCTAACCATTTGTGCATGCGTCAGGATCCTTCTAGAGCAAATCTCAAGCATTAAGGGATTTGGCAAGAGGCTTCAAATCTAAGGTTCCATCTCTTAAGTTTATTTAAAAAAATCAATTTGGTTACTTTAGGCTTCTCTTCTTCAAGCCTTTCTATTCTGTTCCTTGAGTTTTTTTATTTGCATGCTAAGCCACTTCTAGCCCCTCTAGCCTTGATCCAAGATTGCCTTGTCTTCAAGCCATAGTTTAGAAGTCCATAAGGTTGAAGTTCCTTCAACCTTGGGGAATAACTTGGGATTTGTTCCCTTGTGCTCTCTTCAACACTCGTTGTCGGCGTATCACCGGTTAACCGGAGGATTTCCAAGGCGGTGTTCTACTACCCCAAGTGTTCCACTTGTAGCCTTTTCCCTTTGTCTCGTTATTTCATCTTTGGTTGCCCTAGATCCACCTATCCCACTCGTCTTTGTCTTCTAGCTTCTCCCTCCATCCGCCCTTCACTCCTAGCTTTCGTTTTGTTCTCCTTAAGCTCCTCTCGTCCACCCTTTTTATCCTCCCTCTTTGCTTTCGTTTTGCCCTACTTAGATCTCCCTTTGCCTCTCCATCTTTGCCTTTAGGTTTGCCTTTTCTCCCCCTTCTCGTCCATCTTCCCAAGTGCCCTAAAACACATTAAAAAATCAACAAAAACTTGATAAGGGTTAGTATCTAGTCATCATCTAGTATCATTCATCTTGTTAGTAGTAGATCTTGCATATTGTTTATTAGCATTGTGTTCTCTTAATTTGCATTTCAAAACACATACTAGAAGTTAATCCATTGCATTTTAAATAGTTTATTTGAACATTATAGAGAAGTGATAAATTTGCATGTAGCTCGTAGATTGTTCACAAACTTTTACATTTTCCAAAAGATAGAAAATTTTGCATAAAAATATTTCAATTTTTTATACTCTAGATCTATTTTCTAGCACTTTTCAAGAGTTTGTTGTTCACTGGTCCGTTTCGCCATAGTTAACATTTTATGATAAAGTCTCATGCATTCCACATTTTAGAGTTAAAATTTCAAACCTAAACTTAACTAGTTACAAGTTTTGGTTTTTGCTAACGGTTAATGGGTGCCTTGTTTAGACGTTTTGGACTTGTGTAGATCATTTGAGAAAGAGAGATACTTGATAAAGATCTTGAAGTAAAGGATCAAACGCAAAATAAAGTGAAGGAGCCATGAGAATGACTCAATCTTGATATACTTATCCTTTGTAATAACAAGTAGAATTTATATCTTCTTCAATAATTTTCCAAGTATTATCGTTCTCAAAAGACCTTGCAAGGTTTTAAACCCAAGGCATCTGTAACAGTTTAATAAAAAGTTTCAAGTGGAGGGGGTCTCCACTTTTGGGTCTTCTTCCCCATTTGGGGAAGAGTGTTGGGTTTTGTGTTTTGATTTGGCTTAGTTTATGTTTCCATGCTCTTAGATTAATTTCTATTTCACTAAGTAAATTCGGTTATTTGTCTTCCATATTTACTTACCCCCATGCTTTCCCGAGTAGGGTCTCGAACCTGAAAGAGATTCTTGGGTAGTTAGTTTTATCTCGCAATTTTATCTTGTTTCTCTTCCAATCCTTGACCAGAGAATAGCTAACTTTGGGATTGTATCCCAAAGGCCACATAGTTTTGTGGTAGCTTCTCGCTCCCCCATCAACTTCTTGTGGACATGCTGGAAGGTTTCCAGGATTGGTGGTTTCTAGTGGTTGATCTTGTTCGGAGATCAATCCCACCTAGTAGGTTAAAGTTTGTGTGATAGAACACTAGATTCACTCAATTTCATTTATTTCGCAAGTAGCGTTGCTAGTAGTAATTTATATCTTGTGATCAATATCATTGTTTAAAGTCTGTTTCAATCTGAGATATACTGCTACTACTTTCTTTCTACTTCATAAAATAAACCAAAGTCTCTTGAACTTGGCCAAATCCAAGTCAAGAGCACCCTCTATCGGAGGGCATTTTTAGTCTTGCATCATCCCTGCATTAGGCATTTTAATTTTAGCAAGTCTCTTGAACTGTGGTCATAAGACCGAGTCAAAAGCGCTCTCTGTCGGAGAGTTGAACAAGGCTTTCTAATAAATAAAATTTTCCACTCACACACCCCTAATTAATTTATCTTGGTTTGTCCTACACCCGTATGCTCTGCCAACCGGAAACGGTTGGGCTAGTACTCAGAAAGGTGGAAGACTTGATAATTACGATCGATAAACTTAATTAAATTTTTTAACCCAAACCTCAACCAAGGCAAAATACTGTTCTTCCCACGAGAGGTGACGCCGGGAAATCACTGTCAGACTCAGGGGCGGTTTAAACATTGGACACCAATCCTTATCGAATCTGGGTGCTTCCGACAGGTCACTTAGGGTTGCCAGTATCTTTCTTGGGTAGGGTTCTACCATCTTTTGATACCTTTTGGTCTTAGCCCTAATAATCAAGACAATTAAAATTTTCAATTTACCAAGATAAGCTGCACAACGTTCTCACAAACTTTCCAATTCAAGCACTTGTATCAAGTTTTCACTTTCACTTTTATTTTTGACTCCATAAGGCACTAGTCCTTCATCATATATCTTTGTATGCTTAAATATCTATACTGGAGTATTCAGCTTAATCTATGTGAAAAGTGATTCATTTATTTGTTCAAGTGCATCCTTTATTTTCTGTTGCAACGTGGATTGCGCTATCTTGTGTCATATTAAAGTTTTATATTGTCTCTCATTTCACAAAAACTCCTAAAAAACACCCATCCGCATCACAACACCTAAAAACACTATAAATACAAAGAGCCTTAGACAACTCTTTTTTAGGGACTACCCCCCTTGGCTTCGTTAGGAGTTTTGCCAAAACGGAGGAGCTGGGATTCAGGTGACAGTACCTGGCTCATTGCTTGCCCCCAAGGCCACACCTCTCTCACTTGTAGTGAAGAGACAGCTTTCGAAATATTTCCGCTGCTGGTGTGCATATTGGCGGTCAACAGACCCATCCCAAGAAGCACCGGACACCAACCCAGGGCCCAAATGGCCCAACAAGATGGGGGACTTCCACCCACAATGCCACTAAGCCAACACTTCCTGGAATGAAAACCAAGAGGACCTGCCATGACTTGATCAGAGGTTTTTAGCCCCAAAATCAACACTCTACATAAAATAACCCCAAAAACTTGGCCTTTACAAAAGAAATAGAAACCCCTCACTCTGATATATCTGGAAGGAATGCTTCAAGCACTCTGAGGCATAACACTCCTTACACATTTAATCATCATTTCCGTTTAAGAACACTTACTATCAAAGTTAGATGTTTCCATTCAAGGTTGAAGGTACCCTTTTAAAGGCATCATGGACCGAATTGTACCACATACAATCTTTATTACCAAGTACTCCACCTTGGAACACTTTGAGCAAGTTTATCTCTTGCTTTAAGTATGGACTAGTCAAATAACAAAGCTCTTTAAATATCTTCAAAATGATGAGGCAGTGCTTCTAGGAAATCAAGTTGTTACATCATTAGTAAAAGAGGACCTGATGCTACGTATTGCAGATATCATTATCGTGAGAAGATAAACGAAAGGGTTAGAAACTTAAATGCATTCAGAGTACTGAAGAATACCTGTTCTGGAGTACGATCTGTAATATAATGCAGCCAACCATGCCATTCAGGTGGTACTGATGAGGCATTATAGCGTTTCTTGTCTCCATACTCAACCCACCTATGCCTTCCTGTAGTATACCATAGGAAAACAGACTGTTAGAAAACTTCATTTCTTCTTCATAAGCATAAACTCTAAAAAAGCCTTGCAGTAGGAATATTCTTCCAGCTTTGGTCACTTAGCAAGTTAGTTGAAAATATGATGAAATTGAACACAGAAATAAGAAGCATAGGAAGGGGGCTGAACTGCAATAATCTAAAACAAAAAGAGCAGACAAAAATAAAAACATGCAGACTCTAAGTTTTCCTTAACGTGATGCATAAAATCAATGTTCTAAAGTGTTACTGAAAATGAAACTCTGTTTATAGACCAGAAAAAGACATTCTCAAGACAAATGAAGTACTTCTAATTTAAATCATACAATGTACAATAAAAACATACAATTTACTCAAAATGTGAAAGTATATGACCAAGTGTGCAGGAAAAACACTTGCAACAAGGCGCATTGCAATTATAAGTTTTGGAATGGGCGACAAGCTCCTGACATTTCAACAAATGCATACTTATGGAATGCAGCATATAGAAATGTCAAAATTGTAAGGTGGAACCTTTAATTTAGCCTGAACAAATAACAAACATAGAAATGGCTGCCTCCTGACATGGGAATGATACCTGCTGCGGCATGATGGATCTCTATATGATCGCCAGACGACCTTGGTTATTTTGGACCTTTGTCTTTAGGTCATTATGCCTATGTGGTACTTAAGGCATGGACTCTAATATTGTTTGTAGCCCTGGTGGCAATTTTGTGATATGGCTTACTAAAGCCCTAGACTCGTAGATTTCTGCTTCTGGAGACTGCTTCAACCAGGTTTTTGGGTATAACGTGCCCTGTATATACCTATTTTATTAATAGTTAACTGGAAGCTTTTTATATGTTAAAAAAGAGATGGCCGCCAGTATTTCACTTTCTTGATGGAGGTCACTTTCTCCATAATTATCTACAGCTAGTTTTCCAGTTCCTACCAAGTTTACAACAAATAAAATTTATTCACGACTCACCGAATTGGGTGTTTTCCAGCTTCTCATAATATTTGTTTCCAAACCCATCAACGCCAACAAGAGTAGCACCAATACTGTGTATTTTTGTCTCCCTGTCAAGTAACATTTCAATTTGATATACATGTCATAAGAAATATGAAATCTCAAATTGTTCTCTGACTACGTTCGAAGAAAAAGAACTTGCAAAAGCAAAATGGCAGTCAAATACCATGCCTCCTGAAATAGTTTTGAAAAGTAAAAAGCACACATGCACTCATCAATCGAAATAGAATATAAGATATGATTTCTCTTGAAAGTACCTAGTGAACTGAATAATCAAGTCGCACATATCACTACAATTATAACAGTAAAAGAAAATCATTTCAGTGAATACAAACGAGAATTGATACCAACAACCTTGGTCAGATGAGGAATAAAGGAATGAAGGAAATCTCAGTTAAATGACAGTGAGGTTTTCTTGTGAAAAAATATAAGAAAGGACTATTAGTATCCATCAATGACCAAAGGTGGCCAGTAGAACTGGTGATTACAAACATGTCAAATGCAACTGAATAAGTGCTCTTAAAATCTCTTAACAGAGGTAAAAGAGCAGAGAGAGAGAAAGAGAGATGAGAGCTTTTCCAAAAACTGCAGAATCATCTTCACTAGGGTCGGCACCTTCATAACATGTATACCTATATGTCATCACACAAACAGTACTGTAAGGTATCCATTTATTATTCAACTTGTGTGTGTGTATATTTGCAGATATATCTCTGTTATGCATAAAAGCACAAGTGCGTTCTTGCATTGGTATCAGAGTCACGAACTTCGTAACATGGGTCAATCTGTAACTCAAGCTTACACCATCCACCTCTCAACCATAAACAGCCACCAATCATCCATACCCTAGCTGCAATTCTTCATCCCTACGTCAAGCCGCCAATCCCCTGTACTCCAGCTGCCAATTCCTTCATCTGTACAGCTCAGCCATCAAATGTCCATACTCCACTACAATTCATTGTCGCACAGCAAGCCACCAATTCATCGTACAGCCAACCACCAATTAACCATACTGATAGCCACCAATTCATCATACAGCCAACCACCAATTAACCATACTGATAGCCACCAATTGAGCATACAGTGAGCTGCCAAAAATTCCAGGTCCTGCATTCATCATCCAGCTGCCAAATTCTTCTTGTTCATCTGTACACCCAGCGAGCTATACTCAGTCATACACTCCACTTCCAACCATTCCATACGGATCCATACAACACTGTATGAGCAGTAAATTTCTCAGGATTTCAAATCTGCTCTGAGAAATTGAATTTCAAAACCAGGCAGCAATTCGGATTTAAATGCCGTAATCAATAAATCATCAGAGGATTTCAAGAAAAATCAAGACGATGAGAATAAAAGAGTGTGCAATATTGAAGGTAGGAAGCGGAGGGGATTGAGCTCTGCAACCTAGGGTTTTGAGCCGATCCGAGTTGAACTCGGCGGCCAGGGCTCTTTCCCTGATCGCTACTCCTTCTGATCGCTACTCCTTCTGCCCTGTAGGTCGACGGCGAGGGAAGAGGCGCAGCAAGGTTCTGCATTCCTGTGGCGGCGGCGGCGGGTGCAGATGCGGAGCGGCTTCCAACAGCAGCTCTCGATGGCTTCCAACGGGGCTCTCCACAACGACTTCCAAAGGCGGCAGACGGAGAGGCGACGGCTTTCCTCGGCGGCAGACTGAGAGGCGACGGCTCTGCAACAAACGGCGGCTATCTTTTGTTCCGGGTCCCTCCTTTGAAGGTCGTCGGGCTCATCTGCGGCAGACGGAGAGGCGACGGCTTTCCTGCAAACGGCGGCAGACGGAGAGGCGACGGCTTTCCTGCAAACGGCGGCAGACGGAGAGGCGATGGCTCTGCAACAAACGGCGGCTATCTTTTGTTCCGGTCCCTCCTTTGAAGGTCGTCGGGCTCATTACACTGCTTCTGCGGAGCCGTTGGATCCTGTTCTTTGGGTTCTTGGAGGCCGGGGATGACAAACGAGACGAGCTGTTCAAAGTCCGGAGCATCTGTATTCAAAGTTCCGTCAACCATCGACACAGTAAGATCTGTGATAATCTTGGCGCGGATGACGTTTTTGGCGGATGGTTTCAGCAGCTACGGCTCTGCAACAGGCAGATCTGAAGCGGTCCGTGAGAGGGTTCTCGAGGGTTCCAAGAAGTCCAAGATTTCAAATCGAAAACGAAGGTCGACGGAAACCCTGATTGCTTCTCTGGAAAGATGAGTCCGATCTCGCCATCTCTCTATGGCTGGGCCTGCGTTTTGCTTTCAGGAGCGTGATGGATATTTCTGAGTATGGAGAGAGGGCGGTGCCTTTGCGCGGCGACCCATTGGGTCTGCACGATCCAGTGGCGGCGGCGGCGGTTTCAGGGACCAAACCTGAAACCGGTGGCCCCAATTTCACCACTGTTCATGATATATCTGTTCTATTTTTTGTCTAGTTTTCTCTTTCTTTTGGTTCAGCTCATTATAAGCTGTTTTTCTGCATATATGAGACAATATGTGAAAATGTAGGGATCCTTGTTGATCTCACTACATCTGCAATATGTAATTTTAATCATCTTTTTGAAATAAAATTACGGACATTTTCCCAGGAAAAAAAAAAAAAAAAAGAGTGTGCAATATTGAAAAGAACAAAGAGGAACTTAAGAATTACGTTGAAAGCATAGACAATGCCATACAATCTCTCTTGGCACAATCAATGGCAAACCAAAACCCACCAAGTATCCCTAACCATCAACTTGTGCATAGCAATCATCACCCAATACCATGCAAGCCCAACCACTTAATATTTTCCCCCCAATCCGTCCCCATTGATTTCTCTGAAGATTAAAATCCAAATGTCGGATGGATAAACAAAGTAGGTCAATACTTTGAACTACACAATATCCAAGATGACATCAAAAAAATTAAAATCACTTTAATGGGCTTGCATACGATTGGTTCATGCTCAAATTAAAATCACTTCAATGGGCTTGCATACTATTGGTTCCTGTGGTTAAAATCTCAAACAATTGAAGTACCCTTTAACTGGGACATATTTATAAATGATTCCTTTAGAAGATTTCAAAATATCAAAGAAAAGAGATATTCGTGAAAATAACTAGGTTACTTCGGAAGGGTGACGTGGATGAGTACTCATGACAGGAAATTCTGATTCTGGCAACACAAGTCCCTGGTTTAACACTAGACCAATGGAAACACTCATACACATTTAGACTAAAACCATATATAAAGAAAAAGATAGAGATGCATAACAATATCTCTATATATGATGCTAAAATGAAAGCAAAGTTGGTCGAAAATAAATTAGCATACTAGTGACCAAGGTACTATGAGACTAACGAAGGAGTCCTACACAAGGTAATGCCGACCCTATTATAACCATAACTAGGGTAACAACACAAGCCAGCACCATTTTCGAGATGAAAAGTCTAGATTCACTACAACACATCAAAGTGAGGGCAATAAACATAGAAATTCTTGATTTGTAGATAAAGAAATATATAATGCAAATGTGGAGAATAATGGTCATCAGATCATAGAAGCATATCAAAACAATTATATCATTACAAGATTGTAGATGGAGATGAAAAAGACACACTAGAAGTCAACGATAACAAAACCACAGCCGAAATATTATTAGCCAAAAACCATAGACAGATGATGTAGGGACTTCTAATGGCAAACGAGCCATAACCTTTTCCAGACCCCTCGCCTATTTTTTGTCGTTGCCAATGTTTTCAACAATGCTTTAGGTTAGTAATTAAGTGACTTATGTCACATCTCAAAAATAGAGTTGTGTTAGATTAAGTTAGAGACGTAACTAATAAAGTGGTTGTACAGGATTTCGGTACAGGACATTGTATCCTTTATATCTATTGACATTTACACCTTATGGGAGATGAAACAAGCATATCACTCTCTCTTTTAATATATCATGGCTTGCATCCTTTGTCCACATTCTTGTGTGCAAAACCCACAGATTGAAGTTTTGCAAATTCTTCTTGTTGTCATAAATTCCAGGATTATGTTGATGCTGGAGTAGTTAGTTTACTGTTGAGTTTTGACAGAGTTTCAGAGAATGTGATATCTGTACATTTGAATATACAGATCAGAGTTTAGCAGTGTTACACGGGTACGCGTTTCCGGACCCCGGAAACGAGTTTCCTCGCTCCCACGCGTTTCGGAAACTAGGAAACGAGTTTGGGTACGTTTCCACCGCGTACCCAAATCCGGAAATGGCGGGGAAACGCACAGAGGGGTCGTTTCCTCAAAAAGCGGAAACGTCGACGAGTTTGTGGTCGTTTTCCCAGCTTGCAGGTTAGTTGCAGGTTTAATTTTTTATCGATCTGAATTTTTTTTAAAATGATACCTGGTGTGTCGGCCGTTTGGCCCTTTCGCGGGTGGCTCGAGGCCTGTCCCGTGCCGCTGTTAGCATATGCTAACAGCGGCACGGGACATGCCCCGAGCCACCCGCGAAAGGGCCAAACGGGTCGGGGTCTGTCCCGTGCTACTAACACACAGCAGCACGGGACAGACCCCGAGCCGTTTGGCCCTTTCGCGGGTGGCTCGGGGCCTGTCCCGTGCCGCTGTTGGCGGGTGGCTCGGGGCCTGTCCCGTGCCGCTATTAGCACGCGAAAGGGCCAAACGGGTCGGGGTCTGTCCCGTGCTGCTAACACACAGCAGCACGGGACAGACCCCCAGCCGTTTGGCCCTTTCGCGGGTGGCTCGGGACAGGCCCCGAGCCACCCGCGAAAAGGGCCAAAGGCCGACCACCAGCTATCATTTTTTTTTAAATTACATTAAATTTTTTAATATTCAATTTAATTTTTATCTTTCAATTTTTAAATTTTACAACAGTTGTTTAAAAAAATTAAAAATTAAAAAAACTCAAACTGTTACAAAATTTCATTGACATTATAATTTTAAACTATAATTTTAAATTTAAACTCTTAAATTATAATTTTAAGTTTTTTAATTTTGTAGTATTCTGGGTGGGGTCCCCTATAATTTAAAAATTTTCTTATGTTGAAGACCTCGACGTACCCTTCGGCGTTTCCTAAAATTTGGGGGGTACTTCTACATATGTCGTTTCCCGCGTTTCCCCCGCTCCCGCGTCCCCACGTCCCGGAAACTTGGTGGAACATTGGAGTTTAGTATATGTAAAGAGGAGGAGTTTTGATAGGCCTATACAGAGTTTCAGATTAGCTGCCATATGGTTTTATTCTTGAAGTGCAGATCTGCTGGTCCATGAATTAAATCTCAACACGAACATCACATTCAAGCCCTTGAAAACAACAAAATCAGGATGCAATTCTGGCAAACATGGAATAACCAAGAAAGTCTTTAGCTTACAATTCACTTACTCCATAAGAACAAGGGATGAAAGGTGGGAGGTCACATTAGCATTCAAGTGGGTTCCCACCAAGGTGTGAGCAGATATGCTGGAAGTACTGTTTTTTATAATCAAGCATATGCTCACCACTATCCTAAGCAAGTAAGGAACATTGTGAATAACATTGAGCAAGAATATTGCTTAAAATTTAGAGAGAAGGGAAAGTCTCCATTTTTTATATATCAAGAGAAGGGAGCGTGGATTTTGAGACTTTGGAACATGTGGACATGGAAGAAGAACATGTTGTTTGTTCATATGAACAGTCAGAGCCTTGCATGAGTATTAGTAATGATGACTTGGAGAAGCAGTGCAGTGAAGAGTCAGATCGGATACAATCAATTGAAGATCAGTCTCAGCCGTCGTCTTCATGTGCAAATGTTCCTTATGATTTGGAGCAGCTTGGGGCTTATGCTTTCATAGAAAGTTACTATCATAACTAGAAGAGCCTTTCGGATCATTATGATGAGGTAGTTGGTCTGCCTTATCATTCAGATTTTTTTCTTAGCCATATCCTGTCATGAATAGAAGACGAGCTTGCAAGAGGACTTACCATTTGGGGAAACACTTCAAAGATCTATCACATGCCTATGATTTCCCATCCAGCCCTCCCATCCAAAATATCCATGCAAGTTTGCACTTTCTGATAAATGTATCCTTGCTTTGGCTGGTAACCAAAGACAAGGGAAAAATCTATTATATTGACAAATGTTAAGATGGTTACATTGGATTTTTCATTTTACTTAGCATTTTATTATATTATGTTTAGAGTAGGAAAATAGGCTCCTCAAAGCGAGCATTTTTACTTTCTGCATTCATTTTCGGTATTTTCCTTTGTGTACTTAGGAATTTTTCTTAGTTCCATTTTTCAAATAAATACAACTGGTGGTTCATTGGCGTTTTCATAAAACTTGTGCTACTAAGGGTTTTTCTTGTCAAGCTGAGATATTTTTACAGGTTGTATAAACCAAAGATTCTGGTGTTCTCGCATCCTCTCCTTACCTGAAGGCCAGATTGAGCACACATCCTGCAGTTGGAGCCAGATGTTACCACCTAAGTTGTACTTAGGTGGACTCCTTGTGAACCTCAGAAGACTTGAACAACTTACATTGTTCATTGCCAGAGTTCAGAAGTTCATCAGGCCAAATTTTTAGCCCTTTGTAAAATTTGCATGTCCAGACCCCCATGGGGAAATTGTAATAAGTTGGTCTAAGCATGATGCTTTTGTAAAAGGCTTGGCCTACCTTAGGTTTAGCTATCAAGGGGATACTCTAGAGTGTTTTTTCCTTAGGAATTTGCGTTGTGCTTCACCGGCGTATAATTCCTGAGTTTTTTCACTCACACCTCCAAAGCTGGAGTATTTTCCATGGTGGTCGAACCTAAGGAGGTTATTAAAGCCTATGTGTCTATGTATTTTCACATGCTATCCATCAATAATAAGTCGTATGGACATGCACCAGGTCCCCCTAGGAGTTTGAGTCAATTCCGATAAAATAATTTTTTTCACAAAATCAGACCATTTTTTAATGGTTTAATTGAAAATTTTCAAAGTGTAATAGAATCATGGTCTGGAGGCGGAATTTGGCATGGGGATTCTCGCTTTCATGCTCAAAGCATCCTCTTTACCCTGGGACCCAGTCTTCCTATGTTTCGGATGGTTAAATTATCATTCGGAGCATTTTTCCTTATCAGGCAGACAAAATGGCATTTTAATGCTAAAAATGCAACAAATTACACCATAATAAAAAATATATATATATATTAAAAAATGGTAATTAGCATGTGCAAATTGAGGTGTCAACTCTTTCCTTATGGAAGGCGACTTGAGTGGGTGAATAAAGCATATGTTTTAATAGTCATATCACATGGACAGCGAATAGCTAAAGTGTTGGGATTCGCCCATCCCTCTCATGCTTCACGTGAGGGAGAGGTGGTGCATATCTCATTATGTGGCAGCCATCAAGTGCATTGGGTGGAGATCACAAAGCTAGAGGAGGGCGCCTCCCTTAGGTGGCAGCCCTCTCATTTATTGGAGCATCAACCAAGGATCCAATCAAGGATTGGATTGAGATTTGAGATCCCCTCTTCAAGGAATGTGCCCCCCCTCCTCTTGAATTCGCCCATCCCTCTCTCAACTCTATTTAAGCAAGGTCTTTGCTTCCTCATTGAGATATGATGGACTGCACTGAACCTCTGCTCCTGTGATTTGTAATATTCTTTTGAGTAATAATATTTGGGGACTTTGGAGGTCAAAGTGGTGGTTATTGTTCTTCATGCATGCATTCGATCAAGGTAACATTGTAAATTTCCAATTTTCGCTTTCACATACAATAAATAGTAGATTGATCTAGCTTGGTAAGAATCTTGGATCCTAGTAGGGTAAGCATTCATAGTTATTGAGTTGTTTATTTTTATTGAATGTTTAGAGATTTAGGAGCAACAAATAGTATTTGGTTGTACTCTTGCCCTTCTAATCTCTTACCATTTAATTATATATATATGTGGGGGAGGAATTATATATATATATATATATGTGTGTGTGGGGGGGGGGAGGAGTTATATATATATATATATATGTGGGGGGGGGGGGAGGAATTATATATATATATAATTCCTCCCCCCCCCTCCCCTATATATATATATATATGTTGGGGGGGGGAGGAATTATATATATATATATATATATGTGTGTGTGTGTGTGTGGGGGGGGAGGAATTATATATATATATATATATATATATATATATGTGGGGGGGGGGAGGAATTATATATATATATATATATAATTCCTCCCCCCCCACACATATATAATTCCTTCCCTACACATATATACATATATATATATGTGTGGGGGGGGGAGGAATTATATATATATATATATATATAATTCCTCCCCCCCCCACACATATATAATTCCTTCCCTATACATATATATATATGTGTGGGGGGGGAGGAATTATATATATATATATATATGTGTGGGATATATATATATATATATATATGGGGGGGGGGAATTATATATGTATATAATCCCCCCCCCCACAACACCACACATATATATATATATGTATATATGTGTAGGGAAGGAATTATATATGTGTGGGGGGGGGGGAGGAATTATATATATATATATAGTATATGTGTGGGATATATATATATATATATATGGGGGGGGGGGAATTATATATATATATATATGTGTGTGGGGGGGGGAGGAATTATATATATATATATATATGTGTGGGATTATATATATATATAATTCCTCCCCCCCCCCCTATATATATATATATATATATGTTGGGGGGGGGGAGGAATTATATATATATATATATGTGTGTGTGTGTGTGTGGGGGGGAGGAATTATATATATATACATATATACATATATATATGTGTAGGGAAGGAATTATATATGTGTGGGGGGGGGGGGGAGGAATTATATATATATATATATATATATATATATATAATTCCTCCCCCCCCCCCACACACACAAACATATATATATGTGTAGGGAAGGAATTATATATGTGTGGGGGGGGGGGAGGAATTATATATATATATATATATATGTGGGGGGGGAGGAATTATATATATATATATATATATATAATTCCTCCCCCCAACACACACACATATATATATATGTATATATGTGTAGGGGAGGAATTATATATATGTGTAGGGGAGAAATTATATATATGTGTGGGGGAGGAATTATATATATGTGTGGGGGAGGAATTATATATATATATATATATATATAATTCCTCCCCCCAACACACACATATATATATATGTATATATGTGTAGGGGAGGAATTATATATATGTGTGGGGGGAGGAATTATATATATATATATAATTCCTCCCCCCCCCAACACACACACATATATATATATATGTATATATGTGTAGGGGAGGAATTATATATATATATGTGTGGGGGAGGAATTCCTCCCCCCTCCTTCCCCCCCCCACACACACACACATATATATATGTATATATGTGTAGGGGAGGAATTATATATATGTGTGGGGGAGGAATTCCTCCCCCCCCTCCCCACACACACACACACATATATATATATGTATATATGTGTGGGGAAGGAATTATATATATGTGTGGGGGAGGAATTCCTCCCCTCCCCCCACATATATACATATAAGAATTATATATATATATATTTAATTCCTCCCCCACACATATATATGTGTGTGTGGGGGGGAGGAATTATATATATATATATATGGGGGAGGAATTATATATATATATACACAGATATATATAATTCTCCCCCCCCAATATATATATATATATATAAAAACGATTCCTCCAGGGTCCGGGGATCTGTCCACTTTGTCGGATTGCGGATGAGACCATCACTCATCTATTTGTTCATTTGTCGGTATTCACAGGCGGTATGGGATGGTATCTGCTATTTTTTTTATATTCAGGTGAGGTGGAGGGGAACGAACGTACTTGAAGCGTTCCATTCGTGGTGGTCAATTTTTAAGTCCACATCCTTCCGGGCCCTCCCGTGTATATTCGCATGGGGCATATGGATAGCCCGAAACAAGATCTTATTTCAGGATCGCTGGGTTCCGCTGGAGACTGTAGTGGCACATGCTGTGGCGGGTACTTCAACACTACCTGGTACCTGTCAATGCGGTTAGAATTCGACCTGTGCGTATGGAACAGATTGATCTCTCCATGCCGTGGGCCTATTTTAATGGTGCTTCATTAGACCATCAGTCGGTGTGTGGAGGGGGGGGCAGTCCTTTACAAAACTGAATTTCATTACTTCCATCTTGTGGCTGGTTTGGGGCGAGGATCAAACAACTATGCTGAACTGATGTCTTTAAAACTGCTGATGTTATTTGCTCTAGAACAAGGATGTCTATCTCTACAGGTTTTTGGCGACTCCTTGTTAGTTATTGACTGGGCAAAGGAGATTACACACTGTCATGTGATGGTCCTATTACCAATCCTGGAGGAGGTGATAAGGTTAAAGCAGTCCTTTGATCATATTACTTTTACTCATATTTACAGGGAGAGGAATGGGATGGCAGATCAGCTCTCAAAGGCAGCGACGCAGCAGGAGATTGCTCTAGGCACTTGGAGGATTACTGTTCATTCACCTGGGGGCACTTTCAGTTATTACCACAGACCTTTTCTTGATGATGATGCGGCACAGAATTGAGCAATAGCTCAACTATTGTTGACCAATGATGGATAAGCTCTTCCATTTCTGTAACAGTATTTGTTTTTATGTATTCGGATATATGCGGCTGTAAGGACAGCAGTTGTTGTTTTTGTTTTATGGGACAGAAATGATGTTAATATGGGACAGTAAATATGTGACAATGTAGGGATCTCAGTGATTCTACTACATGTGCAGGCCATTGTAGTTTTTTTTTGGGGCACTATTCTTGATGTTATTGGGACAGAAAATGGTTTCAGGGATGCTCGGCTTGCTACGGCGGACTGCTCCAGTCCAATATGGGGTTTGTCTGGCTGCTCTTTATCAGGGGTTTGATTGTTGGTTGTTTTTGCCGGTTTGGGAGGTCTATCGTGTCTGCTGCTCTGTCCACAGACATGGATTTTCTGCTTCCTCCGATGAGGATTCGGTTATGACGAATCTATTT